>CM020063.1:0-600000 GCA_009769605.1 Bucorvus abyssinicus | reverse complement strand
CTTACAGGAATTGCAGGGCTGTAACGAGCTCCTCTTATAAACCGAAGAACGGCAATAAAAGCGTTGAAACAGCCCATCCTTGAACCTATCACCTGGGTTGATCAGTCCTGACAAAAGGGAGGTTTAACCTTAGAGGTTAGATGAAACGTTAAAGTCTAGGTTATCTGGACCCCAGATCACGCTGTGGGGCACGAAGCACACAACCCCTCCCCAAATGGCCGCACAGAGCAATCACCGTTAAGGAAGCCACGCTAGGTCACCACTTGTTACACAGCCTATAACTTAGAGTGCTCCATTTCCACCCCGAATGAAAATTATCACACATCAACTACATCAGGCTGCTGGACGTCAGATTAATCACTTATTAAAACAGAAGAGCTAAAAAAAAAGCTTAATAACCCCCTATAACTCCCAGTTCCAGAAAATCACTGCGACACGTCCCCGCTGGCCCTAACCCCAGCGACAGCCGAGGCTTGGAGATGAGGTTAGCTACAGCTTATCTGCGCCTTCAACGCGAACCTGAGCAAAACTGGAAGGAAAAAGCCAAACTGCGACCGCGGCAAAACTGAGAAGGGCAAGGAGAAGGTTATTTGTGAAGATCTTCCACGCCAAACAGGACCTTTTTACTTTCAACAGGGAGCGTGCTGGGCAGAAACTCACGAGCTGTTCGCCGAGCTGCTCCTTCCCTTTCAATGTTCCTGACAGGCACCCTCATGTGCTTAAGGTCTCGGTATTTCCAGCACCCACAAAGCATTTAATAATCTCTCCTGATCCCTTCTGTCAAATAATAATCGTGAAAATTGGCATTAGGTTTTAAATCTTGCCCTAAATTCTTCTTTTCTTCTAAATAGCAGAGAGGCCTGAGAACAGCTTTACAGTCTATTAAAACGAGACATTAAATCGTGTCTCTTCTAACGTCAGTCTTGTACCACTAACAGCATCCTCTCTCGAAGGAAAAGGGATGAAGGAAAGAGGGCAGAGCTGTATATTCTATATATAATACAATTTATATCTATTTTCTTTTATATCCATCTATCTATTTACTATTGCAGAAACAAATACCCGTGCTCTTACCATACTCATTGCAGAGCAGTCCTGGTGTGTTTCTAACCCAAGCTGGCCCCAGCAAAGAGGACCATCCTCTACGCAAAGAGCACATCTTTGCTTTTAATCATCCAGCAGTGCTCGTATCTTACAGACTATGGGCTATTTTTGGAGCTGAGCTCCTGCCAGCAGCTCCTACAAACCCAAAGAGGTCATGTGCAGTTGGCAATTGGTGAAGTGCCTCCAGAGAACATCCATATTTCCTTCTCCCCCTCTACCTTACACAGTGGTGCTGCACATCCATGTCCTGTCCCCCCACCACACACACGGGGCAAGCTGGGAGCCTCTGGCAGGAGCAACTACCCTCAGATAAATAGAATCATAGACTAGCAGGTTGGAAGGGACCTCAAGGGTCATCCAGCCCCATCTTTCACACCTCCAGAGTACAAGCTGAGTCAACGCAGCTTGACTTTGGGGTCAGCAGACCTGGAGGAGGAGCTCAGCAGGAGGCCTTCACAGCCTGAAGTGGGCATTAGCTGCTGGAAAGACCTGGCCACTTGGAGGGCTTGAAGACCTCTACTAACTCTGCAAGATGGATGTGTGGTAGGAGTAGAATGGGCAGGAATCTGCATGCCAGCGAAACCACTTCCTTATTGAGGGACTCTGCCCTTGAACCGCTCATTTTCAGCTGCGTGAAACCAGGTGTCCACATCGTCAACTGCTCCTTGAAACCTGTAGGGCCACAATTTCTGCTCTCACGAGCCCTGGCTGCTCTTGCACAGAGATTTCCTCTTTGCTATGGTTCAGTCAAACTTCTGGTAATAACAGTTAATAAGACAGGAGAAAGAAACGAGAGCCTAAAATAGGACTGTAGGCAACTGCATCGAAAATTGCTTGGCAACTGCCTAAACACGCTAAACATCTCTCTGAAAGCTGACATTTTTATCATTTCTTGCACCCTGAGCCCACCCTGCCTGTGCCGGTGGGAATCTGGCTCGTACCAAAGCCCCACTGGAGACCAGGGACAGGAGCACCTCAACTCCCTGAGCACAAGGCTGGCAGGTGAGGAGTTGGTTACACCAAGACCGCTGGGGCCTGTCAGAAGACACTGACCTTCCTTCAGGGGTATGGAGGGGCTCCAGCCTTGGGCTCCAAGGCGTACTGACGCGGAATTATCACGGCAGCCTTTGGACAAGAAGGCAGAGCCCTAAAATTGAAGTTGAACGCCCAAATGTGAGGCGAAAGAATCACGGTCCTGCTTGTTTTCTCTCTCCACCTGGTCCCAGGAGTCTTGACTTCTGCTGCCTGCAGTTCAAGTCGACCTCCCGCCTAATGGCCATGATGCTCCTCACTGACATTCCTGCTCTGAGCCCTTTCAGGGGGAAGAGAGCGCTAAACCGTGGCGTTAACACCTTCCCCGGAGAGAGCGTGTACCATCAGGCACGTACC
Source organism: Bucorvus abyssinicus (assembly GCA_009769605.1). NCBI lineage: Eukaryota > Metazoa > Chordata > Aves > Bucerotiformes > Bucorvidae > Bucorvus > Bucorvus abyssinicus. The sequence continues at coordinate 597,507 of CM020063.1, read as the reverse complement.
ACCGCCACGTTTTTCCGTAAGGAAAACAAACCCTCTTGTCTGAACTCCATTTTCTAAAAGGAATATGCCTGTTAATTCCCAGTGAGGCTTCCCGAGCTCTGCCTGATCCATCAAGAAAACTCCTTCTTTAAAAACAGTTTTCCTAGCGATTCATTCTTTTCTGTAATGAGATGCAATGATTAAAATGTTCTTGTTATTACATTTCACTTTTCATTTCAGCAGCTGGTTCTGTGCTGATCTGCACCGAAAACATTTCAAACATAAAACATTTATGAAGCCACTTGCAGTTATTGATAGTCGAGTGCATGCTTTGATTGCGCCTTTGATTTTTTTCTCCCCTCCTTCTCTGTAGTTAACAGCTTTAACGATATGTCATTAAAATCTGGTTCCGTGATGCATGGGAAGATGCAACCTCAGAGAGCCCGCCGGCAGCGTAATTACTAACACAGCGAAACCTGCTGCCCCGCGCCGGGCGCGCTCTGAACACACGGCGGTGGTTTGGCGGGGCTCTCGGACGCCTCCGGGGCTACCCACAAGCGTTGGGAGTTTGCAAGTTGCTGATACTTATCTTAACGCGTCCTCTTCCAGCCTCCTGCTGTGGAGGGGCAGAGGGTCCGGGGCTTGGCGGGGAGGACGGGGAGCTCAGGAGACCTGTGCATCACAGAGACCTCAAATGTGCCACAAAACAAATTCTACGCAGTCTGGACCGAGAGGCAGGCAGGAGGATGGTGGCATCTTCTCCTCCTGGGATCCAGGACGCGTACCACGGGAGGTTTAGATGGGGCACGAGGAAGCATTTCTTTACAGAGAGGGTGGTCAAACCCTGCCACAGACTTCCCGGAGGGGTGGCTGATGCCCCAGGCCTGTCAGCGTTTAAAAGGCATTTGGGCGATGCCCTTAGCAACAAGATTTAAATTTTGGTCAGCCTGGAAGTGGCCAGGCAGTTGGACTCGATGATCATTGTAGGTCCCTTCCAACCGAAATAGTCCATTCTATTCTTTCTAGATAAATCCTCGTCCAGAAATGGGTAAAACCATGGCAGCAGGAGCAGCTCGGCACCTACGCGGGCACTTCATTAATAAAGAAACTAAACAGCATCGTCAATACCCAGCGCGCTCGCTCCTGGGCCGACTTCCAAACTGTTCGGCGCATACCCCAGGAACGGGACGGCTGTGCCCAACCCGCCAGTCCTGCTGCCAACCCCAGCAGAGAGAACAACCTCTTCACCGGTCTCCTCCCCCAGACGGGCGGGAAGCCACGGGACTGCCGGCAGGAGGAAGCAACAGCCTCTCGCGACAGTCGGCACTGCGGGGAAGATCTCTCCTGACTCCAAACGTTCCAGGATTCCGCTGATGGCAATAAGCTGCTCGAAAGCAAACCCGGCCGCAAACACAGGCGCTAAGTTAACGCCACCAGCGAAGGAGCAGCCTGCTGTCAGCCACGGGAACTCATTTCGGAAACAAGCGTTTGCCACGCAATCCGTCTGCTCCCGGTGTCCAAACATGCCCCTCAAACAGTTCTTTGAGGCAAACCTTCCTGAGCGGTGTTCACAAGGGCTGGGGGCGCCGCTCTGCGCTTCTGTGAAATGAGAGCACCCACGGAACGGAAAAGCAGCTCTTACCGACTTCACGAGGGACAGAAATTCAACCTTTTACCTGGAGAAGCAGAGAGATGGGTTACTGCAACCCTGGCGCTGCCTCAGCCTTCCAGAGGGAGCGTGGATAAATAATTTAGGGCTTTTACGCTTCAATTTCCTTCCCATAAAATGGCATAATAACGCATCTCCTACCCGTTCTTTATCTTAGCTGTTTATATTGCAAGATTTCTGGGGTAGGAAGGCAAGCCCAGAGAAAACAAAGACAAACGCGTGTCAAACGGAACGGAGACAGAGTTCCCATCCCTACGTCCAGAGCTATGCCAGAGAAGCTCGGCGCAGCCCCTTTTCATAGCACATCTCTTCCACCTCCTCATGGTGCTGTGCTCCTGCTCCTGAAGAGGACCAGCATGGTGATGGCTGAGCTCCTCGTACCCTGCTAACTCCAGTAAGGCAGGACCCGGGTCCTCGGTGGGAGCTGAGCGGGACAGTTATCAAGCACCTCCAAGACAAAGTGATGGGCTCGGATATCCCAGAGACAAGCGATATGGAAGGGCCGTTTAAATGATGGAGTGCATCCCTTGCGCAACCACAGAGGTTCAAGAGTCTGTCTTCTGCCTCAGGTCTCCATCCAACTCGTAGAAATCACAGCCCAAATGGCCTTGAGCATAATTTAGGTCTGTAGCCATGGCCGCCACACAAATAAAACCTGTCTCTGCCGCGATAGCTTTGTTTCTGGATCAAAAGGTCTGAGGAGAGCTTTGCACCACCAGTCAGCAAACTGTGGTGGCACTGGGTCAGCTGGAGGCGCTGAGCTGGTCTCTTCCCGGAGCCCAAATCGAGCTCGGTGAAGTTTATTTCGTTTCCAGCTCACGACCGGTGCCCCATTCACCATCGTTTGAGAGAAGCTGTAGGGAGACAAACCCATCGCAGTGGCACGTGGCTCAGCAGAGGTTTTTGGATGAATCCCAGCAAGGCGACACACCAGTGCTCTTGTCCAGAGAGAGATGAGGAGGTCCCAGATCTGGCTGGTGAACCACTGCCCTGTGTCTCACCAGCAGTGAGTCAAAGGACGGCCCCGCTGCCTGAGGTCTGGGGCATCAAGACGCTCCTTTGAGGGATGCAAGGATCAAGGAAACGGACCCTGGTGCAGAAGAGCTTCCAGCTACAACATATCTCAACTGGTGACTCCTTCATCACTGTCAACTACCTCTTGGTGCTCACCCAGGCCCCCGAACCGCCACTTTTTCTGCAGGCAGGGTAAATCCTGCCTTGGCAAGGGGTGCCAAGGGGGCTCCGCCTCCCCAGGCTCCAGGCAGGGCCACTGGTTACCGTTATCAGGGACCTATAAATATGGAGATTGCATGCAAATGGCGCCATGCCTTGATTTGCATAGTTGATTAAGATCTGCTCATCTGGTTTGCATTTTTCTTTTTTTTTTCAGGTAAAAGTGGCTTTAATTTTCTGCTCCTCCCCAGCAAGTCCAAGTATTTTACTTGGGGTAATGGTGCCTTCGCATCTCAGCAAACCTGGAGCGGAATCACAACACCCTTCCAGCCGGTGAAGGTTTTTATTTACAAAAAGCCATGATTAGGTGACTGAATTCCTCCTATCAACCACCTCCACAAAGCACGAAAAGGTGGGAGCGTGCGGCGCAGGCTAACCTCGGAAACAGAAAATCCCTCTTCTCACTTAGCGCATTTGGAATATTTTCAGTGAGGCAGATAACTTCGGGTAAACATGGTCTTCTCAGACATCAAAACATTCGGAAAAAACAGGGACAACTATTGCTCAGCGAGGAAAACAAAGCGAAGTCATTCCGTGGTGATGAAACATCCAGTGATGAGGTCTTCAAGCTGAAATATTTTTTTTCTGAATAGTTTTTAGATTTTAAATTCTGGCCTAAGATTTTCACAAGTTCTACATACAGGATGTCAGAATCAAATATATTGTTTCATTAAAGCAAAAAAAAAAAAAGGAAAGCCATTAAGAATTTTTTTTTGCTTCAAAATACAACAAGAGCCTCCAACATCACTCCCTGTGAACCCCAAACCTCTGGTCCTGGCCCTCCTCTTGTTATCCTCAACCTTTAGAGAGCCTGATGACAAACACAAAACGGTTTTAAAGGAGGTTTAAAGGGGATGGAGGTGGCAAGACCGCACCGAGAGCGAGCGCTATGGCCGAGCAGCGGGGTTATGGTGGGAAGTGGGACCAGGTCCTTCTCAGCATCTCCCTCAGGCCAGCTCCTCTGCAGCACCAGGACATAAAACTCAACTGCTTTTACTGCTTCTGTGGTAACTCTCACCGAGGACGCGGTAGCTGATGCTGGGGCTTCCAGAGAGCTCTGAAAGAATATCTCGAAACCTCTCAGGAATGATGAGGGTCAGAGGTATTTCCAAACCTACCACAGCCAAAGGATTTTGTTACAATCTTCTTTTCTGGAAGGGATAAAAGGATGAGCATGTGCTTCAGAAAAGGAAGTCTGTGGTGATAACCTTCAGTGCTGCTTTACAGTGTCTGTACTGACAACGTCAGTAATCAAAAGGAAAACAACGCTTGAGCCTGGCACGGCGCGTTGAAGGCACCAGCGATGCTCCCCGAAGCGGGAAGCCACGGTGATACCTACTCAGCAACTGGAAGCGAAGGCATTTGAGTCCGGTTTTAATTACACTATTTCATATAGCAATGAAACGTTCTAATGAGACCGACGCTTTTCAAAGGAGGAAGAGGAGACTGTCAGGAAGAAAAGTATCAACCAAACAAAACCCCCAGGAGAGAAGAGTTTTGACTGCGTTATTTCAGTTAATTAAGACGAATGAATTTGTGGTGCTTTAAATTGAGCCCAAGACAACTGGAAAATGGATGATTTCACTTTCTGGGTCTAATTTGTTTTTCATTTTAACTCTTAGTGTACCGAGATGGTAAGCAAATTCATCCCGCTATTAATAAGCCGAATCTGCTCTCCTAACTCACAGACAAGAAGGGCTTCCATGAGATGCCCTCAAAGGATTGAGACCCCAGCGAGTCTTCCCCATTGTGCCCAAAGAAGTGATGACGTTCAGGAACGAGCCTCTTGCTCAGCATCATTGCATGAACCACCTGGAAACTTCTGAGAGTTTCTGGAGCTAGCACCACCAACCAGTAAGGATTAAATAAGTATTTTATCAGCACCCCTTAGAGCTTCAGAGGGATGTGGCTGCAGGAGGGACAAAAAGAAAAAAAAAAGGCCATAGCACTAACGCTAGCCACGGTCTGAAGAACACAACAGCATGAGGTGATCTTTAATCTCAATTATCAACGCCAACAGCCTCTATTAACCGGTCTTGACTCCAGCTTAAACATACCTAAAAAGCAAAAGCTGGCCTGACCACCCCTGGGGCACGTCCAGACCCTGCCCTGGCATGGCAGAGGTGGCCAAGGAGTGGAGGAGCTGAGAACGGGCTCAGATCCCTCCCAAATCCAAGAGCTCTCTACTTTATTTCAAATTAAACCTGGTGTAAAAATGAAACAAAAGACAAAATTCATACCACAGATGTGTCCAGGGGATTTGAATTCATATAGACCCACAGACTGGTTTGGGTTGAAGGGACCTTCCAAGCTCCTCCAGTCCAACCCCCAGCAGGGAGCAGGGACATCTGCAACCAGAGCAGCTTGCTCAGAGCCCCAAGGGCCAACCTGACCTGCAATGGGGCCAGCCATGGGGCTTCTGCCAGCTCTGGGGGCGACCTGGGCCAGGGGCTCACCACCCTCAGGGTCAAACATTTCTCCCTTCTCTCTGCTCTCAATCTCCCTCTGTCAGTTGAACCATCAGCCCTTGTCCTGTCCCAACAGCCCCTGCTCAAAGCCCCTCCCCAGCTTTCTCAGAGCCCCCTTGAAGCACGCAAAGGCTGCACTCAGGTCTCGCTGGAGCCTTCTCTGCTGCAGGCTGAACACCCCAACTCTCTGCCCTCTCCTCCCAGCAGAGGGGTTCCACCCTCGGGTCATCCCTGTGGCCTCCCCTGACCCCGCTCCAGCAGGTCCCTGTCTCTGCTGGGCTGAGGAGCCCAGAGCTGGACCCAGCCCTGCAGGGGGGTCTCTCTCCCCAGAGCAGAGCGCAGCAGAGGGGCAGGACCCTCTCCCTCGACCATCCTTCTATTGCACAAGAGAACACTAAGGACAGAGGGCCAGGGCAGACGTACGACCTGAATCCATGCCAGGGACACCAGTGTCCCCATGACCATGCCAGAGCAAGACCTCATCCTGCTCCTGCTGCAACCTTCTGCAAAGTGAAGCACCATCCACGAGCTGAGACTGCAGCAACTCTCTTCTCTGAAGAAAAAGATAAAAAAAATCTTAAAAGCCCAGGAAAAAAAAAGTGGCTGGGGAGCCAAAAGCAGGAATGAACCCAACAGAAAAAGAGAAGAGATGTCACCATCTTTTCCTTTAGGTCTCCCCAACTTTTAGACGAGAAGACACGTTCCATTAAAATTTACAGCAATTGAAAACCTTTCCCCCTCCCGCCAATGCTCCACATAAATTACTCATAAAATTAAAGAACCATGCAAGAATGGCATAAAGTTACCCCAGGGTGTATTTTACCGAGCCATTATGAAAGACTACACACAAATGAGGAGGATATTAATGACTCCGCAGAACACATTTTTCAGTACTGCCTCACCCTCTCATCACACGACAAGAAAAATTCCCTACGGAGGGACTGCGCTGGAGAGGTTTATGCATCTGCCTGCCCCAGCTCTTCCCTAGACTGGTAAATACATGAAATATATATAAATAGAGAAACAACCTTGCGAAACGGACACTGCCTAAAACCAAAGCGGCTGTTTGTTATTCCGGGGATCTTTCTGTACATAGAACATCTGGCAGGGTGAGGATGCAGACTCAGACTGCGACTTCTTTTCTTTTCCTTTGAAATACTCTGTGTAACGTTGTTGGAAACCAACGGATGGAGAGCAGCAGCGCCACGTCCTTGGTTCCTCGCTGTGGCAGCCAGGGAAGGGTCCTGATGGACCTCGTGGCTCCCTCATTAGATGGAACTAGCTGCAGTCTGTTACAAATTATTAAGTTTTGGTACGTCAGTGCATGATGTTGGACTAGGCGACCTTTAAAGGTCCCTTCCAACCTAAACCATTCTAGGATTTTATGAGGGAAAGGGAAATTCGTGCCACAAAGGATATTGTTTAAGCCGCACAGATAGACCCGTACCTGGGCATGAGGAAGGAGAATGGAGAAGTCCTAGACTCAACGAACAGCTCAGGCTGGAAGGGACCTCAGAAGATCATCTGGTCCAACCTTTCATCAGCGTTGCTTACTGATAGTCTCCAGACAGAGAAGCCAAGAGGCTTCGATGATCCGCCCAAAGCCACAAAGCCTTGGCTCCAGCCCTCGCAACTTCTTCCACACAAGCTCAGCTTTTTCTCCGCCCAGACCCACGTCCACTTTGCACTGGAGGAAGCTGACCCTCACCTCCCTGATCCCCAAAACCTGATCAAAAGGCCACTTTGGCAGGAGGTTTTTCTAGATAACCTGCAGCGCCTGCCCAACCTCATCATGTCATCGTTTAGCATCGTTTACGACGACATCATTGGGATGGCAACTGGTACCCAAAAGAGCTGAGCAGGGACCAAAGGCAGCACTAGCGTCCTCTGAAATACTCAGCACCCGACAGCGGCAGGGTCTGGCTCTGCCTGGGGACCCTCGCCAGCCCCCCGAGGCGACGATCTGGCATCGTCTCCGCATTGGATGGTGTCTAAAATGGATGGCTCTGATGCAAGTCTTCAGAAAATTCCATTACGCTAGCACATGTTTGTTCTGCAAACTTAATTTGCGCAGATCAAGGTATATGGAACAGATTATTGCTTGATCAAACTGTCACCTATCGTGGGCTTTAAAGACAGCCCTGCCTCCCCTTGCTTTCTCAGGTGAAATTTCACAGCATTAATTTTAACGGTCTTCTAATTTTCTATGCGGTTCTGACATTTGTATAAGCAATGTATGTTCAAAAGAGACTGCGGTTGAAATTTTGTCTCTGTCTTTTTAACATCTGTGCTACGAACTCAAAGAATATTGTCTCCACCGAAAAAAGAAAAAAAGACTTGTAGCAGAAGAAAGCCACCATCAAGCCCCCAGACCTGAACAGCAATTGCTTTACCGCAGTATCGATGGCAGGTTTTGTGGCTAGTTGTCTTGGCAAGAGAATTCAGGCACAGCCAGTGATTAAAAACACATTATGAAGGGATTGATTCCTGAGCTTAGATACACCAACCTCTAATGAGGATTGAGAGTAACGACTGAAGTAGGAGATGTGGATCTCGGTGACCAAAGTCACCCAAGTCTTCCATGCAAAACGCCCCACTCGCTACAAAGATCCACCCCAAATCTCTCTACTTGTTTCAGAATTTCCCTTTCCAGGACGTTGGGGTGGGGAGCACAGCTCATCCCTGCTGCTCCCCACCCCAGGGAGTCAGAGATTTGCTCCTCGCGGGAGCGGGGAGACATATGGGGCCACAGCTGGGCTTCTCTTAAGTAGTTATAATAATACTTCCCTACTTCAGAAGGACACAGTAATTAATTATTCCTTATAAGCCCTTCAAGTTGAGATGTCGGCGCACACTAAATTGATTTTGGTGGAAGGGAAATAGATGGTAAGAGGCGACTTTAGGAGGCTGGAGCGATGCCGTCAAGTTTCTTTGGGGCACACCAACATCCCCTCCTATTCTTCTCCTCTTTCACCAGCAAATACGCATGTCAGGGAGACAAAGATTTATTAGGAAACTGGTTTTAACTCGTAAAGGCTGCGAAAAGCAGCGAGCTGGTCCCACAGCAGGGAACGGCTTTCAAAGCCGGGGTGGACATTTCAATCCTCCTCGGGAGAAGAGACACGTTTCTTTATTCTCTACCACCGAGCTGCTTTAAGAGCATCTTGAGGAGCCCAAATAATACCTCACAAAGTCTCCACATGCGGTATGAAAAGATTAGACATGGCTTAAGCAGGCAGGGATTTAAATCCAGACTGATAATACTGCAGTGAAATTATATACCATAAAGGCACAGAAAAAGGGGTTGTAGTTTAGTACAAAAGAAAAAAAAAAGGAAGGGGGGTGTGTGTGTGTGTGTTAATCTGGGGACAAAAAACCCTCATATAAATCCAGCCCATCCATCCTGGATGATTATTTCAAAAAGCTGGAACTTGTTCTCTTGATCTTTTAAACTGATTACGGAGCAAATGTCTGCACTTCTCCGAAGCAGAGCCGACACACATGAATTTCAGATGTCCTTTTTCATCAGCTTCTTCGCCTTCCCCAATGCCAGATCGCATAACAGCGCCAATATTTTCCAAGAACACGGCGATTCGATTCCTGTGCCGCCCCGTCATTCATTGTACAATGGTGACAGTGCCTGCTAAAGATGCCGAGGCCGCCTCCCTCCCAGGGCCAGGGAGACTCGTTGCCAAACCAGAAGATAATCTGGTCACCAGTAAAAAAAAAAAAAAAAAGTCCTATTTCCTCCACGCTCAAAGCTGGCACTTTGGAGACATGGTGAAGTTATTAGAGAGGAAAGGTATTCCCAGCGTCTGCGGGTGACAGCAGGGGGGAGCGCTGCCTGCTTTTCGCCGGAAGGTGTTTTCCCGGTTGAAATATTTTACTTCCATAAAAAAAAAATATATATATTATATATAAAACTTACAAACATATGCCAAAACGTGTATATGCCCGATTGTGGGTGTGTGTCTAAGTAGAGATAAATTACTAAGAAATAAATGATGCTGATGGCTTGTTACTTTCAAAAGGCTCGGATTCCACTTTCCAGGGTTTTAACCCCAAAAAGGGCTGGGTACAACCTTGCTTATGGGAGCCGTGTAACTGCAAGTAAGTGCAATAAGCAGCTGAGCAGCCTTGGAGGGGGAATCGAAGACACATCTGACAACGTAAGGCCGTCCAGAACGCAGGATGTGCCGTGTCTGGGGGATGTTGCACGAACATTGCTGCTCTGAGGGGTCTGGGAAGTGATGACAGAGTCAAATGCTTGTTTCGGGATAAACAATGGTTCACCACAGCAGTCCAGTGCCCACCAGTACAAGACACAGCACCAGTCTGCACTAAGAACTGGATACCAATCCCATTATTACAGCCAGTTCCTCTGAAAAACTTATTTTGCCACGGAAGGGCTGAAATAAGGTTTCATTCCTCTCTCTGCAACAGCCCCTTCTCGGGCAAACAGCAACGGGGCGATCGCAACCAGGAGAAACGTCTCTTCTCCTGGAGACCAGAGGCATGGCAAATACAATACAATGAGACAGTAGAGAAAAGCACCTACTGAAAGGTTCCAGCTGCTCCAAAAAACACACTGCTAAACATTAACTGGCAGAAAATATTTGCTTTCAACATGAATAAGTCAAAATATTTATTTTACTGGCAAGTTTTTGTACCTTTCAGTAAGTTTATTGTGGTTCCTTGTAGAAAACCAACTCCTCCTGTAGCACAGGAGGACCAGCTCCTCCCTAGCACAGCTTTTGGTACCACTTACGCCGTCACGTCATACAAGATGGGGTGTTTGACCATCACAGTCATGACACAAACTGGCCACATGCCGCTCTCGAGCGGCACAATGCTCCGTAAGAAACAGGACAACCTGGAGGAACGCTTTTGTTTACCGGGCATAAGGATGGGGCCGTATCTTCTGAAAGGAACCATCTAAAACGCTTAGGAGAACACGCCAGGAGAACAGCAGAGCTGCCACCCGTGCCGAGCAACCCCCCGGCCCTGCTCAACACTCACGCTCCGGCTGCGTGGCCACTTTGACGGGCTGCGAGCTCTCTCCCGGGCCCCACTCGTTGTACGCCACCACGCGGAAGGCGTAGGTCTCCTCCGGTCTCAAGTTGCCCACGGTCAGTTGAAGCATCCCGGATTGAGATGTGTTGACTGCCCGCTCCCTAAAAAAAAATAAAGCAACAAAAAAACCCATTTAAAAATGCATTTGGCTCTTAAAGCATTACTTATTTATGCAGTTGGCAGCCGGTGATTACTTATCAAACTTCGGTGTGAGGCTTGTTTGTCTACAGGATGGGATTTTTCATTTTATTTTTACTTTTAAAAGCCTAATTCAAGTAACGGAGCCCACTGGGAACGCCGCAAGCGCCTCAAAGAAGGCTTGTACTTCAACGCTTCCCAAGGTGTAGAGGATATTGGTTCTCTGCCTGTCTTCATACAACAAAAGAAGGAAAATTGACGGGAGGAAATGGCGATTCAATAAAGGAAGGTGTCTTTGATACAGACAGTGAGATGCACGTTGGGCTGGAAACAGGCAGCTCGTGCAAACTGGATTAGCTGAGCTCTTGTCACTGCTCCTGCTACAGCTGTACCCGCAAACCCACCGCCCCCTCCACGGCAAAGGGCCCACGCAGGACGTCTTTATAACACGGGGCCACCCCTCGCCGTATTTCAGCGGTCTGAAATGAAACACCAGTTGCGGAGTTGGCACCTCGCCCCACTGTGGCAGGACAAGCACCCAGGCAGCTCAGGGCCAGACTTCTTCTAACGCAGAAAGATTGTCGGACACCACCCACCTACGCCAACTTGGCCATCAGCTGCTGGGACCCTGGTGCATGGGGACAGCAGGTACTTCTCCTCCTGAGCAGTGACACTGAGGCCACCTTGCGTCCAGCACCAAAGTAGTCTCAAGAATCAGAGAATCACAGACTGGTTTGGGTTGAAGGGACCTTCCAAGCTCCTCCAGTCCAGCCCCCAGCAGGGAGCAGGGACATCTGCAACCAGAGCAGCTTGCTCAGAGCCCCAGGGGCCAACCTGACCTGCAATGGTGCCAGCCATGGGGCTTCTCTGACCTCTCCAGGTGACCTGATCAGAAGCACTGCAGCTCACTACTGCCTGCATCAGCCAAGCTTCTACTTCTGCCCAAACTGGCAAAAAATGCGATCGATACTCCCCCACCAGCTGCTCTCGGTGGTGGGTTCCGGAGTAACTGGTGGTCTCCAGAGCAAAGGTATAGCCCAGACACGTAGCTCTGTGCTGCTCTGTGAGAATGATGCAGACCTAGAGTCATTAACGCGGGATTACCTGGTTAAAACCCAATCGCTGAACAGCAAAGCAGGGTTTAAATTGATGAAATCACTGGCATTTCATGGACATTCTACAAACAGAAGGAGGTAAAACTGCTTTTGTAATGGATTTATTACGGGTGACATGCCTCGCGACTTTGTATGAGCCCTCTGAGAAGCTAACAACAAGGTAGATTTCATGCTGCAGAAAAAGATAGATCATCTCAGACCAAATCAAGTCATCATCAGACTTGGTGGAGCGCTGCTGAGTTCTCTGGGCTGCACCAGGCACAGCAGCAACCCAGGGCACGGGGACTGGTGTTCCTCTGGGGAGCGCTGGCTCAAAAGGACACTCCCCAGACCAAAGAAGGGTCCTGTCCTCCGAGCGCCAGGCTGCACCATCGCACCAGCCCTCCGAGGACTGACTGAACAAAGCTTGGGTGAACGTTCCCTGGGGATAAACGGTCGGATCGTCCCTTAGCGGAGCCAGTGAGAGTTTCATGCCTCTATTCCAGCAGAAAGGCGGTTTTTCTGTCGCACTTGATGAGAAGTAGGAACCCAGTTGCGCTGAAAACAGCTCCAGGGGATTGGCAACCAACTGACCGACTCTGAAAGCAGAGGCACTGCAGGGGGGTCAGATGGCCAGTAACACCTGAACTGAACAGCTACGATATTCTCAGAAACTCTTTAAGATCAGGAACCCACAGCAGTAAGTGAGAAAACGAAATATGCCCAGTCATTTCCCACCTGAAGGGTGATGGGACTGAGGCAACCGTATCATAGAATCACAGAGTCGTTTGGGTTGGAAGAGCCCTTTCAGTTCCTCGAGTCCCCCCGTTCCCCCAGCACTGCCAGGTCACCACTGACCCCTGGCCCTCAGCACCACCTCCACACGGCCATGAAACCCCTCCAGGGATGGCGACTCCACCACTGCCCTGGGCAGACAGCGACACGCCTGCACAACCCCAACGGGGAAGAAATGGGTCCTCACATCCAACTGGACAAAATGCAGTGCCACCGCAGAGGCATGAGGAGACCCAAGGCAACTGTTCCTCTTCCCAGATCTGTGTTTGCTGCATCATAGCTCAGCTTCAACCACCTGGAAACATCCAAGCAAGCGGTGATACTAAAGTTCATCTCTTCTGTGCAAAGCAGGAGCTGCAAAAACCACCCAAGTACATCGGTGCTCTCAAGCTGACAAACCCGATGAGCTCATCACCCGCAGCGATGGGCCAGTGCCTTCCTAGATAAGCACAAGACCAGGTAAAACTCTGCTGCTCCCACTGGAAATAGCAGCCAGGGTGGCAGTGGCTGGCGCACGCTCCATCTCACAGCATTCAGACGTCATTCCCAACGCTAATTAGCTCAAGTCCAAGGACACAGCTGGCTTTATGAGCTGTGAGCGCACGTTGCCGGCTCACATCCAGCTTTTCCAACCCAGCACCCCCAAGTCCTTCTCTGCAGGGCTGATCTCGATCCCTTCATCCCCAGCCTGTGCTGATACCTGACCCAGGGGCAGGACCTTGCGCTTGGCCATGCTGAACCTCATGAGGATGGATGCTGTACAACACGCGGCTGCCTTTCCGCCTTGAGCTGACAGGCACTCAAGCTGAAATCAGGTGAGATGAGTGTCACCCTTGTCCAGAAGTCCCTTCCTGCCCACCAGCGAGGGGTTAATGCGCTATAGATGCTGCAGCAATGCAAGAATCATCTAAAAAGCACCAACCATCCTTGAATCGGGCACCTTCACGTTTGGGGTTTTCTTTTTCCAACCCATCTTGGCCATAAATTATGGGCTAAAAATAAAAGACCTTGACTAAAGTCATCCACCTTCTTGTAAAATGGAGGCTGCGACATGTAATTTCCCGTGACTGAAGATCATGTTACATTACGGTATCAGCGTGTAAGAAAAGATAATTACAGTTCCCATATATCTCTTAGGTGTGTAACAAATGCTTTAATAATGTTTCAAACACCTAATTAGTTACCTCGAGGAAGACAAGTCATGTTAATGCTCCTTGCTGTGAAATGAACACTATTAATTTCAGAATGGACGGACTTCTCCTACCTCCAGTTCTTTTTTTATCTCCCATTGTCATTCTCCCACAAAATACCCTCAAGTCCTTGATGAGAATAAGCAAAGCTCAAAACTAATGTAAATAGATCGTCTGGGAAGGGGATTTGGGAGCTTCAGCTGAATGCTGAAGACCAGCTTTAAACAAAGAGAAGGTTTTGTAGTCAATTAAGTCCTCCCCGCCTTCATCATCCCAGTCTGCAGCATGCAGGAAGCTAAACTGGGAGACCAATCGGCTTGACGTGACCACCTACACATTTATTAATTTGTTACGGAAAACGAGTCCTAGGGAACGTTCACCGAAAAGTAACACTGGCCCCAGCTGCTGCCATTTCAAAGGTCACGAGCGAAGACTGGGCGGTATTTCGGGGCTTCGTGCCTCATCCAAAATGTATCTTCTAATATATTCCCCTAAGAAATAAACATTTCTCATTATTTATAAATAAACATAGTGAATGTTTTATTGTAAATTAAATATTAAATTTTCAATAGAGCCACGCAAACCCTCGCCAGGAAGGCAGAATTCCCTCAAACCCGCGGGCGCGTAATTAAATACGTCGCGAGATTCCATCTGAGGAGTTATTTGTCTGCTTTAGAGAGAGATGAAATCAGCAAAAACAAACGACGTCTCTTTGTGGTCACTAATATGGTCCCGCATAAACACCAAACGCCGGAGCAAATCCCAGCTGGCCCCCTGAGAAGCCAACCAACAGAGAAGGGAACAAACGGCGAGGCCGATGGCCAATCCGAGCCTCAAAATCAGATCAAAATTTGAGCCTGTGCACGGAAATATCGAACCCGGCCCGTTTTGCAGCTGCTCAGAACAAAAAATTGCTGCTCAAAATCAGGTTTTGCAATTAAACGTGGGCAACAGCCGGCCACAAATGCTGCTGGTTCTGTTTGAAGACGGAGATGGAGCCAACGCTTCCCACCTGAAGACCACCTCTAGCCAAAAATAGATATACAATGAATTACAATCATTAGTTATATTCACGTGAGAGCTTATAAGACCACGTGAAAGCTAAAAGAGCTCCCTTCTCTCCTCGAATGGGTCTCCTGTACGGCTGGATGGATTTTTGTGGTCTACGTGTGTGTGTGTGGACATGTGTACACCTTGAAGAGCGATACCCATCAAAATGCATGGGTTATCTTCTACCATCACCTTCCTCTCTTGTAACAGAAAATAAGCACAAACAAGTACACACCAAGAGTTACGTATCTTCTAACTGACCCGCCCGTGAAATCCTCTACTTTTGCTCATTTTTTCCTCAACACTCCACTCTAAGCAGTCGATGTTCAAGAATATCTGACTTTCAAAGCTGAACTTTCATCTCTCCCAGAAACCTCCCTGAGGGCAGGTGGATTGGTCGGCTGCTTATTTTCCTTCCGAACAGACTGAAGGTTTGTTTTCTCCTTTTCGGAGAAACTTTTACCTTTAAGTGCTCTCTGCAATCAGCCTTATCAGCGAGCCCAACCGTTTGATCCCACGCAGGATGCCCGGCCGAGCATGCGGATCAAAGAGCATCCCACCAGAAGGGCTCCGGTGATGACTCTACAGCAATCGCTTCCAACAGGAGGTTACTTGGAAAGGGCTGAGCTGAAAGACCCTCATGAGAGAGTTCAGAAGAGGGGAGACTATTTTTGCCGGCCAGTCCCTGCAATGGCCGTGTGTGTCGTGGTGGCCTCAGCGATGCCGCCAGCTGTCACGCAAACCCTCCCTGCTCTCCAACGCGGGAAGATCGCCTTCCTCCGGACTTACAGTAATTTCTCTGACAAGTCCTTTGCATCCCTGAGGTTAATGTCAAATCCAATATTTATGTTTGCAACCAGAAAAAAAACAGTTCTTTTGCAGAAATAATGCGTAAACAATAAACAACTCCGAAATTCCATCGAAGCTTTTTCCTTTAAGGAAAACAACATTAATTTTATCTCCCAGTTTGCAAGACTACAGGTGCATATTCAAAAGTTTCAAACCACAGGTGGTATTCTGAGCCTCTTGCCGGAGGGAGCACCGTGGAATTTGTGTTTTATCTATTTATTTGATTCGTTATTTTAACGCAGAGCCCCCAGTCTCCACAACCTGGTCTGGTGGAAGACGTCCCTGCCCACGGCAGGGGGCTTGGACTAGGTGATCTTTTAGGTCCCATCCAACCAAACTGGTCTATAATTTTTTCACCTCGGAAACAGCGCTATTCAAAGACCTCATATAAGAATGCCAGCATTTCCTCATCACTCAGCTAAAAGGCTGCCTTAGAAAATGCCTCGATCCACTTGCATGTGGCAGCTCTGATGTTTGTAAGACAGCTGAATACGTGAGATGTGACTACGACGGTGCCCTCCGGCATTGCCACGTCATGGGCACTTCATGCCCATCAACAAATCTCAAAGACCTTTCTAAACGCAAGGAGATGAGAATCCCCCTGCGCAGCACGGGGCCTTCTTCCACTATTACTGGTGGCAATGGCTGAAGACAAACAGTAGGACCCAGACGTGAAAATATCCGATTCAGCTGTGTGGACCCCAATTTGGTACCCAAACTGGGAGCGACAAGGAAGCCGCTAAGCATCCAGACGTCCCACAGAATTCAACCACTCTTTTCGCATCAGTTAATTTTCTGGGCCTAATTAATATCTTCCGAGTGCTTTACCGCCCTCAGCACATCCCTTCCTGATGCTCCAGTGAGGTGTCATTCCCAATTCACACACTCTAGTCCCAGCTGGAGACTCGATCTGCTGCAGGATGGAGATGTGAACTCTCAACCTCTGCCCCATCTGTCTCGCTCCACTCTTGTCTCTCCCTCTCTGCTCACAGTCAAGCTCAGAGTGATTTGTAGAAGGTGAAATGCCCATGTCTGAGCTGTGAACCAAACCCAACGAGCCTGGCTCCTACCCTGTTTTCCCCACAAACCGCAAACCCTCCCTGCTGCCTACGTGCCGTTCATCCCACAAGCAACACCCTGCTGCAGAAGACACTTGCCTCCAGCACTGGCCTCAGAAATGCCAACTTGAATTTAAGAGCTTTCTGTTACAGACAAAGAGCGACTTTCGCACCCTCATCCCAAGTGCTTTGGGTGTCGTGTCCTTTCAGGCTGCTTGGCCGGACCAGATGGATGCACTTCTCTTACATAGCATCACCTCTTGTAGCAGGTAGACATGGCAGCAACCAATGACCACAAGCGTCAAACAAATTAAAAGACCTTGTATCTAGAATAATACAATTGTTTCGGTTGGAAAAGGCCTTTAAGCTCATCAAGCCCAACCGTTCCCCCAGCACTTCCAGGTCCCCACTAACCCCTGTCCCTCAGCACCACCTCGACCACACACATCCGCTCATTTTTCAGATTCCCATTCAAGTCCCCTCAGAAGCTGAGCTGCCACCAGCACACACACAAATACGAGTCACCACCCGTCAGCTGAAGGGTATCATGAGTGCAGTGAGTTCTTTGTAATGATGTACAGGAAGAGAAAGCACCAAGATTTTTCTCAGGCATAAAACCATTTATGAAGTTGGAAAAGAAAACAAAACCCTCGTAAATACGCAGTACCTTTTTGAGCGTAAAACGAGCACGTACGACGAGGAACCACGTAAACACCAAACCATCGCTAGTGCCTTTATCACACAAGAGCTATCTGCTGTGCAGCTCTAATCCACGCGGCTAGAACGGCCCACGCCGGTCCTTTGTATTTGCAACCATGTAAAATCTCCACAGCCCACGCCCTGGCTGTTTTCAAGGTCGGACACCATTTGCACTGCTCTAAAAGCCATCCTCCTCTCTGCTTGAGTAGAGCTCAACAAATCCACCTCTGCCAGCGATGAAAAGAACACTTGAGCCTGTCTTCGAAGAAGATGAAAGGTAAAATATGGAGCTAATGATCCTTTGTGTTAGATTGTGTAAGATTTAAGTAATAGCTGGAGGAGGCAAGAACCACAGACATCACTGTCAACGCAAACGGTCCTTCATACCAAGACACTGAGCGCAGTTATATAAATGTTGATATGATGTCTACAAAAATACATGTCAACAAAAGGCATTTCTAGCTTCACACTTACCTCAGGGAGAAGAACTCAAGGTTGAGAACCACTTGCAAGATGCCTCAGGCCCTCTTAGGACTATCCTCCCCACCGGAGGATACCCATGGTCTGTGGACACCTACCTGTTGACACCATCCCGGGAGAAGAAGACCGTGTACGTCTGGATGCTGCCTCTGGCTTCTGCGGGCGGGCGCCAGCTGAGACGGACAAATCGGCTGGAGACCAAAACAGGGACCACATCTCGGGGGGCAGAGGGAAGGACACTGGAACTTGGGACAGCTGGAGGGGAAGGAGAGGAGTCAGTCAGAGAGGCTGGTGGCACAGAGGTGTCGGGGCGGGCAGGAGGTGCCGTGGTGGCCACAGCTGAGGTGTTATGGAACAAAAGGGCCAAGGTGGCACGGAATAAAGTGACAGGGGATGAAAGAGAGAGAGAGAAAAAAGCTAACAGTAAAATCACACCTTAAAACACACCATCCTGAACCACCCGCTTATTTCACTGCGTTTGTGACAGGCCCCAAGCAGCAGAAGTATTTACCTTCATAACCACGGAGTAACTGACCACGCAAAGCCTGAAGCCTACAGAACCGATGGGCTTGGGAAGAGCAGAAGCTAAGCAGGGCGCTTCGGCACACGACTTACTAGATAATTGCATCAAAGTGCACAAACCCAGAAATGTCTGAGCCACAGTAAAATTCATTTCAGCACAGGGTTTGGTCGTTGCCCAAATCCATAACTAAATAAAAATACTTCTTTTTTAACAAATTTTTGAGTGATCAGCTGCCTCCCGATTCAGCACATCCAGTCAGAGCATCCAGTCACCAACCTTCTCCACGGGGAAACAGGTACAAGGTCCGATTTCACGGGCCACACCGGCCCTGAAAAGAGGAGTTTAAACATTGGCACCAAACGGAAAAGCAATTTATTTTCTTCCTTAGAGCAAATCTTTCTTTGGTCAGTCCCTATGCATATACTGTGAACTGTATTAGTAGCATTAATTTACCGTGAGGTCATTAACGGCATTATATTACCCAAGCAGCTCATGAACAATGGGAAAAGCACGATGTTCACAGAATACTAGCTTAGCATTTCCTTATATTATCCCTAAATTATTATTAAAAGCCATTATTAATATGCTATTACTAATAACAAAGATTATTCTTACTTATTGCCATCAATCCAAAACCAGAGGGAATTCAGGAATTTCCCAGTGGTTTCCAGAGCAATAACAGGTTGAAAGAAAATACGATGCCATAGTCTCAGCTCTGCAAAGCTGTGACCAATTATTTGGGCTGAGATGGTGCTTAGCGTCCTCAGTCATTGGCCGCTGATCTAAATCACGTGCAAACACGAGGCTAAAGCCTAACTCCGCGTACATTTCTATCAGGACAACGCGACTGGTTTCATCACGGCCAGAGCAAGCAGCTTGAGGCTTCCAGTCTATTCTATATGTTGACTCAGGTATTACAAGCCTAAGTACATTGTCTTCTTCTAATGAGTGCTGCGGTAGGTAAACATCTCCAGAGAAGTACCAAGGGCAAGATCAGAAAAAACACCCACCCAGACAAGACCTTTCCAGTGGAGTTCTGGAACTTAAATCCAGCAGAGCAATTCAGAAAAAGCCCCGTTATTAACTCTGTTGGCACCTGAAGGCCTCTAGAAACTCTTAAGTTTCTCCACAGAACACCCCAGACTGCAGTTCCTCCACCAAACAGCCACCATTGTGGTGGAGCACGACAGTCCGGCACCTCTCTTCCACCAAAACCCGTTTAGTATCCCAAAACGTGTGTCCAGACACATATACTCAGGTGACTACATATAGATGGTGTCTACCTCACATAGGTGATGGAGCCCACAGAGCTACCCAAAGCACCAAACAATCGTATCTACCTTTAAAGATGCTCAGGAAGCATCCAAACCCTGGAGGAGAATCCATACCCTCCAAGACGTCACGCGCTGACCTGCTGCCTGTCACCTTCTGACAGGGACAGCGATAAAGTGAGGTGAAAAGCAGCAGGACTGGGACTGACGTCCCAGTTCACCGAGCCCGTGTTTCAGCCTGGCTCTCGGTAAACTCCGCAGAGCGATCACTGACCACAGCTACTTCGCCTTGATTGTTGCGAGCAGCGAATCGCAAACATATGTGGCACAACGGCACAACACAGAGAGACACATAACCTGGAATTATCCCAGCGAGTAACGGCGGAAATCCGTCAGTCTCTCCCGTGCCTACACCAGATCAATCCACCGCTGGTTAACCCATCTTCATCAGGGGTTGACAGGCTCTGAGGTCAGCCTGATGCGGTTGTAACAACTCCGTGCAAAGTGCAGCTGCCGCCGCTCTCGTGGCAGCGCGAATAGCCATCCACCTCCGAGCAGAAACCCAACTCGTTTTCCACACGCGCAAATAACCACACGGTCACCAGAGACGGTCTGAAGATAGGCGTGAGAGGAACTGATCTTCATGTTCCCCCAACTCAGAACAAATCCCCCCTTATTTATAACCCAGAACCCACCCCCTCGATACTTACAACCCAGAACTATCCCCCCTGTTATTTATAACCCAGAATCAACTGTGAGTTTTGGACATCGTTGTTATTATTCTGCCAGTATGACCCATCCTTGTACTCTCCAAGTTCTCCAAAAATGCAGAAAAATAGGTTTGATGTAGGTGTTCAGGACCTGAGGCACAAACCCTCTAAATCCGAGTTATAAAACATCTCATGTTGGCACTTGAGTGCTCACAGGAACTTCATATGTATATATATATAAGAATATATATATGTATATACACCCAGCCCTCAGCTCCAATTTTGTACCTCCGTATGAAAAAGAATTCCCTTTTTTAAAGATATTTACACCAAGTAGACAGAAAAGAGGCAAAAGCTCAAGGAAAGACGGTGGAAGTTGCAGATGAGAAACAAGCTGAGAATGTCCTGTGCACACAGCGAATGCCACTCTCAGACGCCAGAACACCGATCCAAAAGCTGTCCCGGTAACCTGCATCGAGGAGCAAGTCCTGCAGTGATCAGGATGAGTTTGTTCGGCTTGTAAACGCCGGGAAACGTCGCCAGGTTTTAGTTACCCCGGTTTAATCCACCCGGCACAATTCAGCCTGTTACACACGTACCACGCTGCCTCGTGCCTAAATTTAAAAAATCTTGTATGTTTTTTAAGTATAAACTTAACGTTTTCAGCCAAGACACCACCTCAAAACATTCTCATGCCTTCTATCAACCACTTCAATTCCTTCCTGTGATTTTTTCTTAATACGGAGATGACAACACATCACTAATTGCTTCTCCTCTAACAGACCCCCGCGAGGATGTGCCAGTGGGAAGAGCCGTATTTTTGCACACCTGAACGCTGGAAGACTCACTTGTGATGAACTCAGACTACAAAAGCAATCCAGGACCTACACATTCCGGATACACCACGAGCGGGTCGGCAGAGTAACCAGGAGCTGTCTTCCTCCAGAATAACCAAGGACAGAGGGTTTGTGCCACTAAAGAACCTGCTGTCGGTACGAGGTGTATCCCTTGACGGCCACATTGAATGGTCCTGGGGCCTGAAGCCCACCTGTCTGGAGGCACCACCAACGTTCAGCCATCAAGCACGTCCCTTGAGAGGGGAAGGCAAGGAAAAATCCTGCGTTTCACATGAGCAGTTAAGAAGTTCACCTGAAATTTCATGGTGAAACAAGGGGTTTCATCACCCATCCGTCATGCTGCGTCTAAAACCCAACGGTAACCAGCAGCGGGAAGACGTTCTCTGGGAAAGCCCTGAGACGTGGCTCCAGGAGCTCTCATCGTCCCACATTAAGTGATTCAATAGGTGAGAATAAGTGAGACGGAGAAACGAGAACCAAATGAATCACAGTGTTTTGGTCTGATCATTGAAAAATTCAATTTTGGCCTCGTTTCCAACAGCTAGGAAAAAAGCAGGTGTCCTATCAGACAACCTTTCTGGAGATACGAGATCAGTTGTAATTTGCTGTCCCAAGTAAGTATCAGATTGGACAAGTTACTGGTCGCTCGTTAATTATGGTCAAACAAAATGCTCTTTTCCATCCAAGCAGCAACCACTTCCTTATGGCACCGGGCTTTACCAACAGCGCGGAGCACATGCTGGGATGTCGGGGAACGTCAACGTATGTGGAGAGCTTTTGAGCTCATGAGCAGCCATCCTCATTTACCAAATAAAAGATCTCTCCTCATTGCCATACATCCCTCCTCCCTTCTGGCTTCTGGCACAGTAATTCATTATTTCTTGGTGCCATAACGATGTTCTCTGAACCAAGTCATGCGGGACTAATTTTTATGACGCCTCTTTTACGACATTATGAACCTTGCTGTAAATCACCGAGGTTCACGTGTGTCAACCACGGCTCATGTTGCCATAGGAGGAATTCGCTCCCTACTCAGTACCAACACATCAGAAGGCAAACACGCTGCAGGGCTTCCCTCTTCTCTCCAGCCTCGTCTTCTCAAAGAGAGGCAAGAGAGGTGTACGGAAGGATAACAGCTTAATTGCTGAGTTGTGATTGAGGGAGGAAGGAGGGGAGTTATCCGCTAAACGGCATGATCTGAAACTAGTAAACAGGGACACCTCCACAAAGAGCAAGCCAGCGCGTCTCCTCCTACACGTTCCTCTTAGATACACAGAATAGAATCATGGAATGTTTCGGGTTGGAAGGGACTTTTCAAGGGCATCCAGTCCAGCCCCCTGCAGGGAGCAGGGACATCTGCAACCAGAGCAGGATGATCAGAGCCCCAAGGGCCAACCTGACCTGCAATGGTGCCAGCGATGGGGCTTCTGCCAGCTCTGGGGGCAGCCTGGGCCAGGGGCTCACCACCCTCAGGGCCAAACATTTCTCCCTCCTCTCTGCTCTGAATCTCCCTCTGTCAGTCGAACCCATCACCTGCTGTCCTGTCCCAACAGGCCGGGTCAAGGCAATGAAGTCCTGCTGACCAGGGTCTAAGGATGCCAGTCGTGAAGAGCTGCCTGGCACCACTATTCCAGCCAAGCTCCAGGCGGGACTGCAGCTCTACCAGAAAAGGAGACGTTTCAGTGGTTTCCCTTTATTTCTGGAGAGCTGCTGTTGCCCAGGCTGGCAGCTGCAGCCCTCCACGGACATAGACCACGTCCACAGCCCACCACCACTGTCACTGTGCCAGCACAGCGCTCTCAGCACAGGGCACAACCACTACCCACTATTTTATTTTAAAAAGTCACCTATAAATGATACTAACTACTTTCATATCCTCTCTTTAACTGCAGGATATTGGAGATATTTCTGTTTCCACACCTGAGCTTGTTCTGGACGCAGCTTGGCCAGCAGTTCTCCAAGGGCAGACTCAGGCAGGCTGGTACGTGCATGCACATCTCTCTTCCCATGCACGTGCAAGAGGGGCACATCTGTAGGCACATCTGTCTGCACATTATATTCAATTTCTTTCCTTTTACAGCTGAGAAAATTGCTATTTGCCAGAAAAAAACCCAAACCTCAGAGGCAAATGTAGCCTTTATGGCTGTGTATGTTCACGCAGTGAAGAGGCACTAATCAAATGATGCTATGCTGTAAAAAACATTAAAAATGTAAAATTGTAAAAAAATCCACAACAAACCCACCCCTGACCCGCTCCCGTGTTCAGAGACGCGCTATTGCTCTCCCCCTTGGAGCCGTGAAGGCAGGCCCGGTGTCACCGCACGGGTGACATCTGTCATCATCAATTAGTCACGGAGAAAAATGGAGCAGGGGGCGAGGGGCAACGGGCTGTTGACTGCAAGAGATTCAATCCCCCACAAATGCTCCCGGAGGAAACGCTGGACAGTTTATCGAGTCAACCGTCTCCTACCCAGCGACCAATGGCTGCTGCCCATGGATAAAAGGCAGAAATAAAGGTTTTGAAACCCTTTCCCATGGCTCGTGATCAGCTGCTTGTCCTCTTCTCCCTCCTCAGGACCATCAGCTCTCCTGCTGCATGTAGCTTGGTTTGTTAGTTTTTTTTTTTTAAGGAAAGTTCAACTTGCATTAAAACTGAGCCGTGAAGGGTTTCAAACTATTCGTGGATGTAACAATGGTGAATAATCATTTTTGCTGAGGAAAAAAATAATAATAGAGGAAGATTTTGAAAGCACAGAATCACTGGGTTGGAAGGGACCTTGAAGATCATGTAGTCCAACCCCCTGCCAACATGTTTTGCTTTCCTGAGGGCCTGCCACGTCTGGGCCACATGAAAACTAAGGGAAGAGCCAAGACAAACTCGTGAGCTGCTTTGCCTCAAACAGTATTTATCTGTATAGGACCAGTTTTGAAACCATCTACATACTGACCACTCAGCCCAAAGCAGAGACAGGCCAGAAGGAAAGCGGCTGATAGGTGTCCCGGGTTCACTCTGCGAGATCTTCGGCGTTAACATCCCTCTTACGCTGCTCCTCTCTTTTCCCATCTGCACACTGAAAGAATCATGGGTTTTGTGACGTGAATTACAACACGCAGCGTTCCTCAGGCAGGCGGTAAGAAAAGCCCCCGAATCACTTTGCTCGAGGCAGGAGTCAACGTGTCAGTAAATTCCGTAACGTGAAGTGCTCAGATCTTCCAGAAAGAAAAGCAGCAAGAGAGACTGATGACGATCTAAGAGGTCTTTGCTCTTACCACTCCCTTTTTCCTGACAGGAATTACACCCCTGGAGGGACCCCCCCTTCCCTTTCCCACAGCTGCCCGCCACCTCAGAATGTGGACCAGCTCCCTCACACACCTCCAGGACTGACTCTGGTGGCCCTTCTCTGTCCACCTGGCAGTTTTAGAGGGATTCAAAACCTCTGATCTTCACCCTTTCTACAGGCATTTTGAATTGCCCAACTGATAACAAGGAACTAAAGAGGAGAGGAAGGAAGGAGAGAGGCAGAGGCGGGCAGATGGACACCCAGATGGTCCACTCCCATAACCCTTATTTCTTCAGCAGCCTACGCCAGCCCACGAGCCAGCAGTGAAAACCAGTTCCGAGGGCCAGCGCAGCCGTGATGCGACGTGACAGAGCATCAGCGAGCCCATGGAGCATCAGCACACCAACGGCGCCATCCCACAGCTCAGCTGGGATCTACTTGCTGCTGATCAAAGCACCAAGAGCTCAAACGGGGTCTTCCAGGAGCAAGACGAGAAGTCTGCTGTGAGAAGCAGCCTTAACAGCCGAGGAGGTGTTTAAAGTAAAGGCAAGGCAATGCCTACACAGGGTGAGAGACCTGTGCGTGGCTTTTTCCTCTCTCTGTGTCAGAGGAATGACGGGTTTAATAAAGTCTGTGAATCTTCAGTGGAATAAGCAAAATCATCCAGGAGCTGGCAAACTTCCAGGAGCCCTGGGTACTGCACTCCAAGGTATCTCAAGGATAGTATTTTTCAGAAAGAAAGATGTGCACTTACTTCGACCTCCTGTGCTCTTAAAAATAAACCACATGACTGTGCGCAGCCTATGAATAATTTGTGGAGATGCAGGTTTTTCACAGTAAAAGGTTCTCAGGCTCAGCAGATGCCCCAGCCCTTACCTCTGAGGTAAGCAGGCAGCTCAGCATCCCACCACGCACGTACCTTCAGGAGCTCAGGAAAGGCACCATCCACTACTGCTGAGACAGATCACAGAATCACGGACTGGTATGGGTCGGAAGGGACCTTAAAGAGCATCTAGTCCCAACGCTCTGCCATGGGCAGGGACACCTGGGGCTCTGCTCATATCTAACTAGAAAAATCTGTATGAACCCACCAGACTTGGTCTCCTCCCCGCCTGCCACATCGTGTTGAATGAGCTAAACGTGAGCACTGAAACACTTCATTGGTGTTTCTTCTTCCATAACTTCCTAAGCTACGAGCAGGACGGAGGGAAGACGGGAAGGATGTTTTCTGCTGCGCTGGGGGAAGAGGGAGATCCCTAACAGCCAGCAGCTCTCTCCCCAGAAGCGCACGGTGGTGCAGAGCGCACACCAAGGCTGGGGCAGGCAGAGGGAGGGGACTGGAGGATGGTGTTACACAGTATGGAACACAACCACTGAAGCGGTTGCTGCTCCGTCCCCACCTGGTCCTAACGAGTGACCCAACACAACTATTTCCTTGATTCTCGGAATGGCCAGACATGAACATTGGGAGTCCTTTCCCTTCAAACCAAAAATGCAAGCCCTAGATTGAAACCCCAGTATGAAATCAGCTTTCATGGCAGTTTTTTACCATTTTGTATTTTAAAACTTTGGTTTTTAAGGAATGAAAGCGTAACGATCAGCCTATCTGTCCTTCAAGCCCTCTATGGCAGCTGGTGCGTTATGGACAAATTCTAACCAAGTTTCTCAAGAGCTTCAGGGTCTCCAGTAAGAGAAGTCATCATGAGTTTAATGACAATCAAGTTCTTGGGAGCAGTGTCCCCACTGATCAAAAGGCTTCCCCAGGACCTCAACGACTCTTCAGCCTGATGCGCAGGCTTGGTACCAAACCCATGCTGCCCTATCAGCTGCCGCTGGGTACTCAGGGACATCAAAAGTGGTGGGGCTGATTGTGCTGACACCCGCTGGGACACGCTCCAGGGGTGGGAGAAGGGGTCAGAAAAGGACCTCAGCGAAGGTCACTGTGGTTTCGAGGCAGAGGCTCGTGGGACACAAGTCTATAGGAGAGGAGGCTTCATCGCTTACGCTGCTCCCAGGTCAATTGTTCTACCACAAGTAATAAAACTAGTAATTCAGAGGATTCCCAACCTGAGAGAATTAGTATCTCCCATCTATAATAAACCTATTAGAAAGCTCAACAGCAGATCGTGCTGCCACAGGAAAAAAAAAGAGTCGGCAGAGACTTTAGTGCCCTGTCCTTTCTAAAAATTATCTCCCTGCCCAAACCAGTTTAAAAAAAAGCCATCAGATGGGTCGAATACTAATTCTGAGACCGTTATCATGGTCTAAAGCGCCGGGAAAATATAGAAATACGTTACATATTTCTTAAGGTAAGGGTTTTTTCCACAATATTGAATTTACAATAGACAAAGGCAAGAAACCAGCTGAACTAATCTACACATTAATGAAACTCACTGTGCCCCATTAGAAAAGCAGTTACTCTGAGACAACAGGAATGGTATTTATAGCCATGTGTGGTGATACTAATAGTTTTGTTAACATTATCTACTTTGCCATAGTCTTAAAAAGAATTACAGATAATAGTGGTAGCTACGGCAGCGTCTTAAAAATCGCCGGCTTTCTGCCGTTCTAATTCTCTCTTCAATCACCTGTAATTTTCAACCTTTCCCTCACCTATTAGGTTGCAATTTTTCAGTGGAGAACCGCCCACTAGCATTCTGTGAGGGGAAGGGTATGGGGGATCGAACGGGAAAAATATTTGGCTCAGTTGAAGGGGGAAAAAAAAATAATTTGAAATTACTCTTCTACTTTATGTAGGATCTACCGAGTCAAAATGTGACCTGGAAATAATCCTACTGAATGATCATGTGGGATGCCTTGAAAAAATTATTTTGGTTAAAGTTACACATCATTGAAGAAAAATCCCATTCCACCTGGACAAGTGGGCACAAGAAGCACACGAGATGTGCCAGTGAGGAAGACCTTGATGTTGCCCACATGCACAAGGCTGATCCCTGGCCGAGGAACACTGGGTGCCACCAAAACAGTTTACAAAACACACAAGTGGAAGAAGACCCTCCAGTGGATGTCCCACGCACGACACCATGGACGGGCACCATCACAGAGAGAAGCAATAGGTGATGGTCAACCACAACAGTGTCTTCTGGGGAAGCCTGCCCTGATCTGACTCTTCTTGCCACGCATCCTGGCAAGGGCTGTTAGGACAAGGCTTCGGTCTGCCCCAGCACGTCTGTTCTGGCATACTGCAAGTTGCATAAATAATCCATCAAAGACCTTAAAAGGATCCGAGCAAAACCGAGCTGAGGTTTGGGAGCAGAGGCTCAGGGGACTTCGGAGGGACTGGGAGGTGAGGCCAAGACATGGAACGGAACAGAACAGAACACATGGCAGAGAGACCCAAATAAAAGCACTCCACACCACCTGCCCATAAAGGGTCCCATTGATTTTTAAGACCCTTCACCGCCATCATAAACATTTTCTGAAGAATGAGTCCCGGTTCTCTCCCAAGCTTGGGGAGCGATGCTGCTCGTGGGGCTGCTGAGATACATACCACACCTGGCCAGGGCTAAGTGGTACTGGGGAACTGAGCAGCACTAACATCTTGTAGCTTGTAGCTTGCTACTACGAGCCGGATCCACAGAATTCTTATCAACTTGGACAAATATTGATAATTCAGATTTTTAGTACAGTTAATTGCGTTTTTTTAAAGAAGTTGACACCACAATCCTCTTCCCCCAGCTCTGCTTCTTTGCAGAACATAATCACAGCGCTGTGGTTTGAACTGCTGGGTGCTTTCTTTTTCTGCTGGATAACGCTTTGAAATAAAATAGCATTTTTTAGCACAAAAAACGGAGGACAGAAGAAGGAATTCTTCCTTTTGAAATATTAAATGCTGGTTTTTTTCCCTTATCATTGCAGTTCAAAATAAGAAAGCTGCTGCAGCTGGGGTTACGGTTCCTCATCACATAAGACGACAGACTTAAAGCGAGTTTATAATTGTTAGGGAGCTTTAAATAATTGAACAGTGAGGCACAGCATGGGAGGGTGTGTTTTTATTGTGTAATAACATCTCAGGATTCATTACTCATAATAATTATGATTATTAGTCTTGCAAGTTTTATACTGTTTTCCTTTGAAAATTGCAAGGCTGATTGTTCGAAGAAAGAGACTTTAGAATAACAAAGTTAATTTGCTTTTAGTTTATTACGCTCCCCTGCATTAAGTTTGGTACCACAGGGAGTAGTCATCTACGATGCCCCAGCAGAGAAAACAAAGTCCTTAATAATAACAATGATAAAAAATTAAGTCCTCCAGTGCAAGTTTCGGTAGAATTCAGCACCTCTTTGGCCAGAAGTCAAGGGCAAACTCCGTTGTTTTCCAAGGTACAAAGGAGGCCCATATAAATCTATAAAGAATTAAAAACTAGAGTAAAACGTGATGCTGGAGGGATGAATAGTGATACCCTTACTCACACTGAACCGCGCTCGCCCTGCAAACCCTTTGGTATCAACGGGGCTCTCCACGCTCCACGTTATTATTCAGAGCCAGGCAGAAGTGCTTTTCTTGTCTCGAGAAGAAATTTGAGATAAAAGAGAGAGAGAGACGTTTCTGCATTTGGATGAGCCCAAGACCTTTAGAAGTTTTTTCAAGGAGAATGGGAGAAGCAGCAGCTGCCCCGAGCGGTGGGAGAATCCCTCACCAGAACAAGCCTCCAGCTCCATCACCCCCACCAAAAGGAGAAGCCTACCTTGGCATCTCCTCCCACTCTCTCAAAAAAGGGACAAATCTCATCAGTTCTGCCATCATCAACAACAGATGAGTTGTTAGAGGTGTGTTAACGGCGAGGCTGGCGCTGCAGAGACATCAGGGGAGAAGGAAAATCGCTGACTATGTCCCTCTTACTAACAATGTGCATCAGAATGGGAAAAGTTGAGGCAAAGCCGCAGAACCAAACATGGCTCATTTGGCTTTCTGCAAGCTTCGTGATTTAAAATGGAAATTCTCCGGCTGAACGACTAAGGGAATAACAGAAGTTTCTTCTCATAGTTCTGAGAACAGATTTTTTATTTCTCAAATGATACCAAACTTTTCATGTTTTATTTACAGAGAGACAAGTTACTCAGACTTTATGGAAGGAGAAAGCAATAAACACAGTCCTGAAAGGATTCAAAGAATGGAGAGAAAATCTTTTTACGGATCTTGCTGAAAAAATACGAATTCCCTAACTCCATATATAAGGGGGATATAATATAAACCAGGAGTTTCTGGTTTTTCAAATGATGATTGATACTGAATTCTGGGAAGGTAAGTGCTTCTAGCACAGCACGCTGAGGTAGCGAAAACGCAAGGCAGCCAGGGAAGAAAAACAGACACAATGGATTTTGAATGTAAAAAAAAAAAAAATTAAAGGAACATGTTTTATGCAGGAAAAAAGCATCAATTAAAAGAATGAAAAAGCCCCCAGCCTTCTTCAAAACTCATTGACTCTGCAGATCATGATGACAAAAGTCATGACAGTATGGGTGATACATTCTCCACAAAAGGTATGGACACGTACGCACAGAAGGAAAGACAAGACTTGGGGAACTGTCTGTACAAACGCTGGAGTTGAAGGAAGAGATGAGGAGAAATAAACCAAAAAAAAAAATATTCTTCTTGGGTCTTTGGACAAAGTCCCAGCAATTGATTGCCATGCCAAGCCCTGAGGAGCTGAAGAAGTGGAAGGTATATCTCACAGGTATTCAAGACCCATAAATAAGCTTTTGTCGTGTATCGTAATGTCAAAACGTCATACTGTGTCACGTGCTCAGCAATGTCAGGCTAGCGACTCGTAACTCAAGGAACAGCTCATTTGTCTCAGTGCCCTGGAAAGCCCAGGAGAACAAAGGCACGGAGCAGGCACTGGTGATTACCTGCTCCATCGGAAGTCACTCCTGAGGAGCCGCCACATCCACCGACTTCAGATATGTGAGGAAACTGGAGTTGTGCTCTCTGAAAATAAGACAGCTTGGAAGAGAGGACTACATCTTAGTGCAGGGAGAAAGACACCAGCCCTCACGCTTCCCTGAGACAGGGAAGGATGAGAGAAAAAATACCTAATAATGAGCCTAAGTACCATCCCGGCGGCTATTCCGAGCATGGAAGAACATCGTGCTGCAGCCTGAGGAGGCTCCTACTGCTTGAGCTGTTCTCCCTGCTGCCACAGACGGGAAATGCAGTGATGTCACGAGTGGGAGATCAGTCCCGGGAGCTGCTGCCAGTCAGAGCCGCCTCCGGCGGTTCCAGCCTGGGGCTCTCCTCGTAGGAAGAAATAAGGATGACAACAGACACCCAGAAAAAGTCTTGGAGATGTTTATAAAGGCCACCTACATGCCGGAACGGTGACTGCGAAGAAGAGTAAGAAATACAGCGCGCGAGTTGCCGTTCAGGAGGTGTTCACATGGCAGAGGGAGGTGCCTTGGTCAGGACTTGGGGACTGGACCGGAGACACGGCTCATGGAGAAGGCTTAGCAACAACAGGCAGTCTACACGTGTCCTGCAGCTCACGCTACAACTCACCTTTTGATTCACGTTGGCCTCGCTAACTAAACACAACTACCTGGACACAGAAGAAACAAGGAAGAATGCAGAAATGATATTTAGGAACAATTGTGCAGAGAGAAAAATGAGCCAAAATGCAACACTTCCTGTAAACAGAACCAGAACAAACGAAAACCATGAGAAAAAAGAACAAATCCCCATCCATGCGACTGGAAACGGCAAGGCCGCACGTTGCCGTAGCTTGACTGGGCTGGTTTCTACGCTGGAAATTGTCTGGGGGCTGATCAAAGAGAGGCCCCAAGCACGAGGTAGACGAGAACTATGGAGAATGCGAACAGCACAGCTTCGCGTGGGGCCGGAGCCAGCGTGGGGCCGCGCGCCCGCTCGCCCTGACTGCCGTGGGTCTAAGCTCTAAGCTCTCCAAATCCAAGGTAATCGTGACATTTGAACTCTTTTTTTTTTTTCCCATCAGACACATAACATTTCTTCATGTCTATTCCATTTGGCTCAAAATAAATGAACTCGCTTGTTTTTATAAGTCTGAGAATCCAACCAGAAATGTAATCAAGCAGAAATCTATAGCCCCAGCCCCAGCTACCCAAAGGGACGTGAAGGCCCCAGTTATTCTACACGGGAGTGATTCGGCGGGGCTGATCTGCATGTAAATAATCCCCCACCGGCGCCTGGAACAACGACTGGCTGCTGCTGCTTTGGCAGCTCCGCTTCGTCGGTGCTGCCACACAACACCCCTTCCAAAGGAGCTGGGCAGTTTGGACCTTCTCAGCGGTACAGACCTGCCCTCTACCCGCTGCAGCGGGTCCTGTGTAAGAGCCAGAGAGCAAAAGAATTTTGATTCGCTTACTCGATGGAATCACAGAATCATCTGGTTCGAAGAGATCTTCAAGATCATCGAGCGCAGCTGTTCACCCCACACTGCCAAGTCATCACTAAACCACGTCCCTCAGCTCCACATCTACACGGCTTTCAAACCCCTCCAGGGATGGGGACTCCACCACCGCCCTGGGCAGCCTGTTCCAACACTTCACAACCCTTCTGGGGAAGATTTTTTCCCTAATATCCACCCTGAACCTCCCCTGGCACAATTTGAGGCCTTTGCCTCTCGTCCTGTCCCTTGTCACATGGGACAAGAGTCCAACCCCCACCTCACTACAACGTCCTGTCAGGTAGTTACCTCCCCACGTGAAGACTAACTTATGAAGGAACTGGTTCTCCGGGGAACGCGTTATGTTGCTGGGAAATATTTGCTGTTCTCCACCTTCTGGGACGCAGAAAACAGCCGTTTAAATCTCCTCCCATTCCTGTTGGCATCACTCATACACAGCAAGGACGGAAGGGAGAAGTTCTCCTTACCAGCAGGTGGCCTTTTCAAACAGGACACCGCCAAGCTGTGAAATGAGTCCTAGCAACTGGTGCTTTTAAAGCGTATTTGGCTCAAAGTCATCAAATCTACATGAAAATCAATGTATTATGGTTTGTTACTATCACAGAGGGACACAGGACAACCTTTGCTATATATACTCACCTTGTGTCCTCTTATGGCAGTGCTGAAATACAGCCTGGTCCACAGGAAGCTTGACAACACACAGCAAAGGTCCTAATCCCATCACCACTTAAGGATGTTCACCCTTGAGAGGGTGGTGAGCCCTGGCCCAAGGCTGCCCAGAAAGGTGGAAGAAGCACCATTGCAGGTCAGGTTGGCCCTTGGGGCTCTGAGCAAGCTGCTCTGGTTGCAGAGGTCCCTGCTCCCTGCAGGGGGTTGGACGGATGACCTTTGAAGGTTCCTTCTCGACCCAAACTTCAGCGTACTCAAACCACATGACTATAGCATCTGCTTTGGCTTATTCAACTAGTGAGAAGGTTGCAAAGACCTGTGTCCATGCAGCATTGCTGCCCTCGGGTAGACACCATCAGAGCTACATCCTGTAGCCAGAGACATGTGCGAGATCAGAAGAAGATTTACAATTGTACTTAAGGTCTGTTGTACGCACCAACTACAAGTACCGCCCGCGAGCCCTCTTCTGGCATGGTGAACCTTTTGCAGTGGTGAAAGACAAGCTCCAAACTATGAGGCAGTGAAGCAAAGCCCCGCGCCGACGCATCCCACCCCAGCTCAAGAAAGTGGCCATCAGCAGAGCTTTGCAACACAGTATTAAGCCACATTCCTTTAATAATTTATTAGGAAGGAGCTAAAGAGATAAGGCTTCTCATAATTGCATTACGTTGAACTAATACGCCCTCATTTAATTGCCTACTGTCAATTAATTCTCCATAGGGAATGCAGAAACCAGTACAGGTAAAGGGAGTTCCAGCTTTTCTTGTCACTTCTGGCAAATTAACAGAGAGGAACTGGAGAGCTGAACAAGCGACTGGACACGTGGCTGCACTTCACATACCCCTCAAATGCCTCTGCAGAGCTTTGACAGCCATCTCAGACAACATACGGACGCGGCTAGAACGACGTAGCCACAAAAATAAACCTGCGCAGGCAGTAAAAAAAGATGATGAGCAGAAAGACAGACTTGAGTGATTGGGAGGTGGCAAGAAGGATCCTCTGTCACAGCCAGTCTTGGTTACTGAGACGGGCACGAGGTAAAACAAGAATGGTGGAGGCTCGCTCGCCCCATGACCAGCTGTAGGTGAGCTCCAGCACAGGACTGAGAAAACTGGGGCTCCGCTCCTGTATCCCCTTCCTGAAGGGGGTAAATTCACCACGTAGTTTGGGTACAGCATCTTCCTCCACGCTAAGTCATAGTGAATTTCAGTTGGTTCTCGAGGCAAAGATGTAAAATGTTATGAAAAAAAAAAATGAATGGAACCACCAGAGCAGGAGAAAATAACGAACTCCTGAGCGTAGCGACAACCGCCTGCATTTATGTGACGGTCCCTAACTGAAAAGCGAGTGGTTTGATCTAGTTTCCAATTCATGTATTCAAATAAAGTCGGGGGGAAAAAAAAATTGATGAGACTTGCTTAATGCAAAACGCTCCTTGAAACAGTGGAGCGATTTCTGCTTTACAGCTTGTGCTTTCTTTCTGAGGTCACGGGGGTAATGTAAGAAATGGCAGGACGACAAACTGCCTCCGGCAAAACTCGAGAGCCGACCAAAGAGTACATTCCAAAAGTGGTCACGCTAGAATAATTCTCCCAAGTCTGGAGCGACGGCAAAAAACAAAAGCGTTAGAAGAGGAATCAGCAGAGGATGATAAGAAAATAATCTCGCGCCGGCAAAAAGGCTTCACGTTTTCCAACCTCAAGCTATTCATGCTCAGCTGGAAAGAGGAAACAAAAACCCACCCCTCTGGAAAAAGAGAACTTACTGGTGGTGCAAGAGTAGGTGTAGATGAAGAGGAGCCGGGGAGGGCGGTGGGTTATGAGCAGGTCCCCTTGCAATCCACGG
The DNA here is from genome assembly GCA_009769605.1 of Bucorvus abyssinicus. Lineage (NCBI taxonomy): Eukaryota > Metazoa > Chordata > Aves > Bucerotiformes > Bucorvidae > Bucorvus > Bucorvus abyssinicus. The sequence continues at coordinate 563,171 of CM020063.1, read as the reverse complement.
GCTTTACGTTGCATATTAGTGAAAAATAATTGATTTATAAGATTATGAGAAAAAAATCCTAAACGCTGCTTTTCTAGACTCTGCAACGTCCACGCTCTGCATGATAAAGCCAACCAATCACAGTCGAAACGCCGTGTTTCGGGTATGCCCAGCATGGTGTGACCAAGGAAGTCTTGATGTGGAAGGGGACTGTCACCACCATGAAGGACCCAGCAGGTTTTACGCCGAAGCGAAAGGACAACACCTCCCTTTGGTCCAGCCAACAGCGGTTAGAAGCCGGGTGGTGCCATGGGAGAGCTGCCTCAGGCTAGCGCTCGCTGACGTCCCCAAGCTAGGACATGACGTCAAGACGTGTCAAGGCATGATGTCCTCAGGTCTAGCACTTTAATAGCTGCTTCCTCCACCACCTCCACTCTTAGGATAACTGTGCACGCTCAAGCGCTAGGTCAGGGGGACACCGTTGTCCTAGACGTGCCAAGCTGCGGAAAATTAATTTCGCTCCCCAAAGAAAGGGAGAGCTGGCAAGGCTGACATTAAACAGTATTGATTCTGTGGCACAAGGGTCTCGAGAGCAGTGCCAAAACAAACCAGCCTGCTTTTGGATCCAGCATCCACAACCCATCACCAGCCCAGACGGAGCTGACGCGGCTCAGCAGAGGACGCGGCTCTTCTCCCTTGCCTTGGCACAGCGAAAAGACACACCGAGCGCCTGGTGAAAAATCAAACCGAGTCACGTGTAGAGCACACAGCCCGACAGTTCTCAGAGCAGAGAAAACGCCGGGAAAATCCTCATGCATACCCGACGCTGAAGGGAAGCCAGGGTGGGACTAACAGTGGAGAAGAGACTGCCCAGCAAATTCTGTCCCGGTGACAAAGACCTTGCGTCGCAGCTTCTGCCAAGGAACAGCTGTCTACAAACACCCTTGCAAAGGCATCTCCATCTTTTTTTTCCCCTTTAATTTAATCCTTTAGGAGGATTTATTTATTTCAATAGCTCCTTCCCCTCTTTCTCTTCAGAGGTTTCCATAATAGAAGAGTTTGCTCTAACGGCGTCTTCAGGACCCTGTTTAAAACAATCATCACCATACCGAGGAGCGGGCACCACACGTCATTGACCGTGACAACCACGCTCCTCCGCACGGCTGGTCTCACGAACGCGCTCAGCCTAATGCAGCCACCTACGCTCTGTCTCACCTGTCGACGCAAGGAATCCTGTTGTAGCACAGGAAGAGCCAAGCGGGCCCCTCAGCCACCCCGCTAGGGCTGCTGGGAAGAGAAAACACCCCTCCCCTCCCAAATCCCTACTTTAACGACTGAGAGCAGCTCCCAGCAACCTCGACAAATCTGGATTTCCTTCTTTTTGATAATTCTCGGGGGGGTTTCAGAAATAACATCCACTTTTATTCCTTTCTCTTTAACCTAACTTCTTATTTGCCAATTAAATGAAAACACTTCAGCCCAAATCAGCTCAGTCAAACGTTTTTGGAACTTCCTCTCACCGGACAGACACCTGCTCTCTCTGCTGGCCAAGCTCCCTCTCCTCGCACAGCTCCATTCCCAACAGGCAGCTCTCAGGGTTGCAGTTCAGGATTAACGCCGGGCTCACGCGGATTCTGTGCCCAGGACAATTCCTGTTTAGCTGAAAGATCTTGGAGCAAGCCAGGGGAAAGCCCGCCCGGAGAAAGGCACCCAGCCCTGCCTGCAGAGGTGGCCTCAAGGAGCTGTGGGGAAGCCTCACAGCCTGCTAAGAGTTACTCCCTTGAGTATCTACGGATTAGATACTCCAGTTAATGCCGTTAATGCATTATTTCTCCTCTTCTTACTAGCACTCGGGAGGCTTCCCGTTGGAATGCCTTGTTTCTCCTCAACCCTTTCCAGGGCGATTGCTTTCCGTAGTATTTCTCTAGGTGTCGCCCACTTTCTTACGCCTGTATCTACCGATTTGTGATTGGCCACAGTTAAAACACATCATCTGAATAGGCTTCGTCTGTCCAAGTCGCTCTGTGTGTCCGTCTCCAACCCATTTAACTCCAGTAATAAGCAGTTCTTATTTATTTATAGGTAATTGCTCTTAGGCACTGAACAGCATCAGGCCAAACGACAATCTCTACCCAACGCCACCACCAACACACCCACCACCCAGTGATGACTCCCACGTCAAGAGCCAATTTTTAAGCCATTAAACATGTGCTGCACTGACAGCAAACGGTGTTTATGTTTCGGATGAGAACCTTCAAGCACCTTCTACACACCAGAGCCGACACGGTCCTCTCCACTGAACAAACACGAAATCACATCAAGGAAGGGGACCAGGGTGAGTTGTCAAGACGTTGTTTTCCACAGAGCCCTCTCTGCAGCTATTACATCTCGCAAGAGAATTCTGTCTCCTGATACCCGTGTCAGATTGCATCCCCCTGCCCCTCTTGGTACTATAAGCCAAGTTCATAGACTGGTTTGTGCTGGAAGCGACCTTGAAGATCATCTACTCCAACCCCCTGTCAAGGGCAGGGACACCTTCCACTAGACCGGTTGCTCTAAGCCCCAAGATCCAATGTGGCCTTGAATACTGCCAGGGATGGGGCATCCACAGCCTCTCTGGGTGACTGGTTCCAGTGCCTCACCTCTGCCATCAGCTGGCGGGGTTTTTTAATAAAAACTCCTTTCTGTTTTCTTCTCCTTCCCAGCCTATCCTCCTTCCCTTCTGCAGCTGGTCAATGTTAGCAGAAGAACGTGCTTCTTTGTAACCAACATACACGTTTTCTCTTCTCCTGCTCTAAGTCTTCGCCTTCTTTCTAAATTCTGTCAACCCAGCTCATCTTAAATATTTTCCCCCGATTACATATATAGAATCTATTTAATCACAAACACCATCTTGCAATAAGTCTACAATCATATTCCTCTTCATTCTGTCCTTTCTTATACTCAGCACGTGCTACACCTTAAACCTCCAGATCTCCTCCTTTCCCATTGGTGACCGTAACCAGGGTGGCACAGACCCCAGAACAATAAGACCCACGCAGTATTTCATACGACTGCGCTGTGTTGCTTAAGAAACCCATTGCAAAGCCATTGAGAAGAGCTTCCACCACGAGCTCTATCAGCCAGCAGTGATGTTTGCTGCGGGCTGTCCAAGGGGAGATAACCAGGGCCCCGTGCTCCCTCAACATCCCCCAAAAACACCTTAATGACCAAAAAACTTCACAGGTACTCAGTTACAGTGTGTGGACTGTCTGCACGCAACAGGAATCACATCTGAGAACTGCACAAATTCACAGAATCACAGAATCCCAGCTTGGAAGGGTCCTCGAGGACCATCTGGTCCAACCTTTCTTGGGAAAAGCCCGGTCTAGACAAGATGGCCCAGCGCCCTGTGCAGCTGAAATTCACACGACCTTATCGACCGACACAATGGACTAAACTATTCGATTTGTGACAAAATGGGGCGTGTTTCTGTATATACTTGTATATTACCTTTTCCAGATGGACGCAGAAGTAATGGTGAAGATTCCTGACCTCAGCCCACTGCGCAATCACGTTCAGCAAACACAGAATACGCAATAAAGCAAACCTGGTGGAAAAAAATCACAACAGACCTACCCAAACCTACCTGGGATTCTTCAGGACAGGAAATCCAGTGCAACAGTTGAGCTGAAAATACTGGGCTCAGCGCTGGAGATGGCCAGCACAGGAAGTTCACACCAACCTCTGGAGGTATCTAACAGAGTGTTGTTAACGTACAGATAGATACTGCACACACGTGTTCATGGCTGCGGACACAAGAGGAGGAAAATCATCTGCAGCGATGTTCCACGGCTGACTCTTCCCATCGCAGCACATCTCCACAAAGCAGCTTTTCCAGAAACCAGAACCTAAAGAAGTTTCCAGGTTAAATTCAGACTTGGTCTGAAATCTAAACTTCTTTTTCTGGCCTGGGAAACCATTCAAACCCAGAAACAGAGAGAGGTGAAGAGGGAGACGCTAACCAAAGCCCAAACCACAAGTTTCACTGCTCAAGTGCTCTACAACACTTCCACGTGGAGACGTGAAGTTCAAACGTTCTGTTCCACAGCAGGAGGGCGTTGGCATCCCAGCCTGTTCCACCACAGGGTCACACGACTCTATTCCTCACGTTTCATCGCCTTCAAAATCCTCCTCCTGGAAGCCCCTCACCTGTCGGCTCGCGGCGAGGGCCTTTCTTCACGCAGCGTTTGTATTCTTACACCCAAGGTATTTTCTTATTAGCTATTCTCTCGGGCTGCATCGCTTCGTCCCCGTCTCCAAGGCGACAGACAGGAAGCGGGAGTTAAGCAGAATCTTTCATCTGGGAGGGGATGATGGGAATGGATGAGGGAGTTTGAGCAAGGTCAGGCATTTACCGCTGAATACAAATCTGTCACGCCTAATAGATGAAGCTCTTTAGTTTCCGAGCTACTCAGGCTGCTCCCAGCATCCAAGGAGAAAATAAAAAGACACTCAAGCATGAATGCCAATCAGCTTGTGCTGGCAACAATGATGTATATACATGTGCCACAGCAGCTGTACCAGGCTTGGCCATGGATGAAAGGAGAAATTAAATAGGTGTCAATAATTATAGAAGGTCAGGATCTAAATCCCTGAACACTAAATATGTTTTAATAACATTGGACGGTGAAGCAGAGAAGTTATTAAGCCGGGAGGCTCAAGAGGCCTCGACCTAGCGTACAATGAGATGCTGGGGACGCGGCGGCGGCGCACAGAAGGGATCCTGAAAAGCGACGGGGCCACAAAGCACGTGTTTACCAAACACAGCTCTTCTGGCCGTTCTGGCCAAACCGCCGTGGCTACGCCGGCTGGGCAAACAAGAGGAACCAAGCGATGGCTGGAGCCACGAGATTTGCCGAAGGGAAGTCAGGGGGGTGAGAAAACACATCCCAGGGCGCTCACAGCTGCTCGGCTGTTCGACACAGCCACCAGTTGAGAGGAGACAGGTATACCAGTTATACCCTTCACCGCCCAGGACTGGGAATCCACAGTGGAGGCCACCTCTTCCTTATGAGCACTGGCCCAGGGTGTCCTCCCGTGGTGGTGCCATCACAGGAGACGCCCCCCACCTGTACAGGAAGCCAGGAACGGGGTAATACGCACTTGATACTCTCGTTGCCACCCTCTCCCTGCGGCCGCAGCTCTAGGGATGAATACAGACTACGCTGGGCATCGTTCACAGAAGATAAGGGTTCGTTTCCACGACGAACATTTTGTGGGGCATATTCCACCTGGCATCACTCAGCAACTTGTAAACTTTACAGGGAGCAAGAAGACCGGGTTAGAATAAGCCATAAAATAAAACGAACTCATTGGTGGAATATTCCTCCCCTGGAAAAGAGGCAGCGGGCAGACATCCTCCCATTAGATGTTTCCTACAAGCACTACTGTCACCCCAAAGCCTCATGCCCAAGGGACTGAAGAGCTCCCTCCATGCACAGCAGGACATGTGTCCTGTCCCAAAGCCAGCTGGGCTGAAGAGCATCGCTTGCTCCTCTGCTTTTCCCGACAAGCCAACGGCCAAGAGCAGCACCTTGCTTTGGGAAAACATCCCTTGCAGCACAAACCAATTTGTCGCCCTCCACCCCGCACTAATCATGAACAAAAACCAGAGGAAGCAACCGAACCGCTGGCCAAACTGATCCCTCTTTAGTGGCTAACACTGCATTCTTCTGGTTTATGTACAGATTTCCACATAAAGCCATCCCTCGCACGCCGAAGGTAAGGCTTAATGGGATTTCCGGACTGAAAGGCACTTGGGTAGCGCAAACACACAATATTACGTATGCAACATTAATTTTTATATGGCTGTAGATTTCCGTGAAAAAGCTTGGTTTAAAGTCGGCATTACTGAACAGGCCTTCAGCGCGCTAGAAAAATATCTTAATCTGGGGATATCGGCAGGTTGATTTCACTTTTTACTGGCGTTAGGCAATTACGCACGAAGATAAACAGCGTGACGCCAGCTCTTGCAAAAATATCGACAGCAGTGAAATGGAATAAACCGGATTCTGATATAAGAAGAGACACAGTAGTTGAAATCCAAAAAAGCTGTTTTAATTTTGAGTAACTTCACATAATTCAAGCCAGAAATGAGAGTAATTCCTGCGGTACTGCTTGTAAATTTGCAAACTGGGATCCTGTGTCTGCTCAGTCATCGCTTTCAGTACCTAAATTAAAGTCTCCCCATTCTTTTGGTCTTTCTCCTCTTTATGATCTGCTGATAATTCCCATGGCTTCTCTCTCCAGTGTCTCTATGGTCCCTTCAGTGACGAGCTCAAAACTGGAGTCCCGACTTCACCCCAAGGCTTGGCCAATGCCAACCCTCCTGCTCTTCAACGCTGTCATTTGGCTTTTCAGACAAAGCTATTTTACGGAGGATTTTAATTAATTTTAATTAATGATTAGATATGTACTTTATCTGGTCATGCATAACAGATACTAACTGGAATTTTTATAGTTTCATCATCTGGCTTGAAAAATTATTGGATTTGATAGTCCTAGAGCAGCAAAGATCTTGCTACACGTTACACATCTGGGCTCCAGGTCTGTGGGGTGGGGATTTCCCACCACCACTGGTGTGCGGGAGATCTCCCGAGCACAGCCCTGCTGAGGGCAGATCACAGCTGCCGAAGGGAATCCAGGGCATTAACCATCGTCCTCATTAAGCCATTAAATTCAGCAGGTTCCATCTGCCTTTACCTCGGTGTGACGGATAATGTTTTGGCCCGCGGTGATGATTTCCCATAAAAGAGAAAACGGAGTCTCACATCACCGGCACGGGGGACACGGGGTCAGGCCCTCCGCGCCCTACCCATGCAAACCACGTCATAATTACAAAAAGTCGCCCACCCTCACCTCTTTCTCAGGCTCTTCACCAAATTCCTGCTTCTTGCCAGGATTAATGGCTGCAACACATGCTTCAAAATTCTACCCACTCCTTCCACGCCACTAGGTTTGCAAAATTTTGCTTTATTCAACCGAAACCGCTGCTGTAGATGCTTTAGCTGACAACAACCGTGAACAGCTGCTGCTACCTGAAGGACAGATAACGAACTTTTGGCAGGGAAAATCCTGCCAACTGCTTCTGTAATGAAATTGTTAATATCTCTGAACAGCTCCAAAATCGGACGTACGCTAAATTACAAATAACAGGGAAACACCGCCCCCCATCCCCAAGAACCCTAAAGCAAAACCAAAGGAAGAGGTAAATAAAGGATATCTCAGATTCCCTTAATCCTGGTTTAAAACAAGATAAACGTAAGGATATTGAAAACCTGAATTTCCTTAGAAGCTCTTAACCATGGCTCTGGTCCCGCAAGGAGATGGGATTCGTTCCCAGGCAGCCATCATAAATCAGAAGACAACCACCTAAGGTCAACATAGGTGAGCCAAAGTCGATACTCGTGGGACATTAACGCCCAGAAGAGCGGATGGGACGATAGTCTGTTCTTCAGCCATGAGATGCTCAGAGTCCCTTCTCTGTTCCTGAAGACTACAGGGACATAATGGGGAGCTCCAGGTCAGTGGATTAACCATCGAGGAGGCCCGAGGGGGCGAGAGGGCTGGTTCAAGCAGAGGAAATACTGTGTGAGATGCTCATCACCTCATGGAGGTGCTCATCAGCTCAACGAACTGCCCAGGTTGGAAGGGACCTCAGAAGATCATCTGGTGCAACGTTCCACCAACACTCTTTACTTATATTCACTGGATGGAGAGGCCAACAGGCTTCAATGATCTGCCCAAAGCCACAACGCCTTGGCTCCAGCCCTCCCAACTTCCACACAAGCTCAGGTTTTTCTCCGCCCAGAAAGACAGAGAGATTCTCTCTCTGGGCTGTCAGAGATTCTTTGGTGCCAAAGGTAACTGGAAAGCGTTTGTGCTCTAAACACAGTATTTTGAAGATATTTAAAGGATTCTGACCACATCAGCTCAGTCCTTTGCCGTGGGTTGAGCAGATCTGTGCTCTTGGGAGGCGAGGACTCATCCTCACACTGAAGCTGTCCCATGTATAAAGTAGTATAAAATAGTTACCTCCTCTCCAAACTCAAGAGCAAGGGCGAAGGAAGAACTCTTGAGCGGGGCTTTAGGAAATTCAATGATAGAATTATGTGAATTTCTTGAACCTAATCTTTGCTCTAACGATTCTCTCTGCACACCGTGACTATGAAAGGAAACGAACTGGAAACATCTTTCATCCCAAAATCCGCAGCAGGATTAGGACACATCTCGTGGGATTATAGGTTCAAATCCCATTAGGCAGAAGACAGCGTTGCTGTACGCTGCCGTACGACGAGCAATCTAATTACATTAAAGAATTTGCAGGAAGTAGACCCACGAGAAAGAAATCCTCCATAATATCATAAGCCAATATGATGAAATTGAAAGAAGAAAAATACGGAACAGGCTGAAGGGGTAATATCCTAAATATGAAAATTAAGCATCTGCTGGCAAAGCGGTCACCTGAAACGCCGCATGGACCAGCACCATCGCAGACAGAGACACACCACCAGCTCTGCAGCTTGACAAAGCCAGAGGAGCTTTTTCTACCTCATCAAACCCTTGGACCTTTTCAACATTAACTTCTACTGTTGCAAGGCAAATCACAGCAGATAAGGAAACCGAGCCTGATCTCCGCTCCAGTGGTACCAAGTTGCCGACTTTCACAAAACTCGATCTGTGGTCCTGCGACTACAGCTGAAAGACACGTTGGAGGAAAACAGGACCATGAAATAATCATCTTTATGATGACTGTAAGAGAAATCCCCTGCCTGGCAGCACAGGTTAACAGCACTCCAGAGATCCACGCAAGGAAAATCCTGGGTTTTGTCCTGCCGGAGTGGCCAGCCCGTTTAATTGTGACAGGACCCATTTCAGAGTACATTCTTCAGGATAGTCGATGGTAACTTTTGATGCCTGCTCACCTTGGCCCTCGATTCCTCAGAGAATCGGGGCGTTTTCTGAACAAATAATGGCTCTCACTGCTTCAAGCCATCCCCTCCCCAGCCCCATCTCCTGCTCCCAGGGAAAGGAATAGCAAGGCGAGAACGCCACTGAATATAAATAGGAGTAAAGCACATTATAATTACAAATCTAGCTATCCAATGTACAGCTCTACACCCTGAAATGATAGGCTGACACTGTCATCCCAACCCAGACACCAATTACAATTACATCGAACCAAGGCCACCGAGCCAGACAGGGGAAGGGCTGGATGAAAGATGCACCATCTCAGGGAGTCACCTCCTCAACTTCCACGAAATAAAATACCCTTCTGCAAATTATTAGCAAACCACTCGAGCTGAATAATTAATGTTTAAACAAGGGGTGTGAAATTATGCCTAAACGGTGAGGGAGGGGAATGGGAGAGAGGAAAGGGTTGGAGGAGAGGAAGGGGGAGAATGAGAAGTGGGTTTTTTCCCCCCCTGTCACTCAGATAAGACATTTGCATTCCTAGAAGAAATGAGCCTGCTCATTCCCCCAGGAGCCTGCACAGGCTTTTTTTGGTGATTTTTTTAAAAGTCAGTTTTATTTTTCCCCCCTTATCACCCTCGGATCCAACCGACGTACAGAAACAGAGAAAGTCCTAACGGGTCTGAATCAACATCAAAACCAAAAGAAAGAAAGAAAAAACGAAGGAAAAATCGCCCTCTTTGCCCCCAAGCCAGTGTCAAAAGGCAGGAGCTCTGCTTTGATCTTAACAAGATGCTGCCTGCTCCTAAACCCTACACCGAGCTTGCGCCGCAAAATCCATTTGTGAGCTCATTACAGAAATCCATATTAAACTATTTAGTCTGTATTTAACACCCTAACAAGGGGAGTCAGGGTGAATTAAACGCATTTTAATTCCAGGTGGCAAAGAGCCAAAGTTTGCCCTTCCTCTGTTAATTCTTCCCCGGATTCGCCTTTCGCAGCGCTGAAAAATTCCTTTTTGCCCCCGCAAACGCGGAGATGGCGAACCTCAGGATATTGTTTGAGCTGCGGGTGCTAATGAAATCGATGTATTTCACAGCCTTTGGAGTGTAATTGGTGGCACGTTTTTGTACTGCGTGCACGTGCTCCACGTGTCGCCCTGGGCCACTGGCTTGAAGTATGAATAAAAGCAAAACTAATAAAATATCTAGATAATTCCTAAGTAAATTCCTAAATAAATCACGTGAAAGTCTTCACCCGTTTGGGGGTTATTTTCCCTAAATCTTGCCGACAGGGAGCAAGGAAACAAACTCTGTGTTGCTGACAAATATGCCCAAAGATTAATTTGCTGTTTCCCCCTAAACCAAACACCTTCCGCTATTTCTTACCCTTTCTTATCGTTGATCAAATGGCAGCTCGGCAAATAGGTTTCTGCCGGGAAGGTGAGAAGGCAGCGCACGCCGTATAAAAACCCATCAGCGCCCAGGAGCGCAGACAATGCATCTCCTGACCTTATTACTCCTCAACTCACAGGGTAACTTCATCTGCGCTGCTGAAGGCAACTGTTGTGTTTAGGGGAAAAGGAGCAGGAGAGATGACAAAGCGAGGAGTTCACTTCAAAAATGAAGCGCTCTCCGGCTTACGAAGGCGAAGTCAGAAGCCGGGGATGAAACCCCCAACTATCCACGGCCAGATGAACAAGGCTGGAAGGACTCGAGCCGTACCAAGGTGAACTTAAATTCCTCGTGAGCATCCAGCTACAGACCAGACACCACCTCATCCTTTCTAGTGTCGTTATTTTAAGGCCACCTTTGATAATCAGGCAAATACTATTGAGCTCATTCAACCCATGGGCATCCCAGCGAGTTACTGGGAGGTTTGTGGCAAAAGCTTTGTCACACCAGGGTCAGACTAGCAGCTTAGGCACTGGTCCGTCTGTCCTCTCTAAGGCTTTTCTCCATATTTTTTCCCCAATTCCTTCCTTAGAGGAGGTTTAAAGCAAGAAAGTCTAAGCCCACAGAGGCTGCAAAGTCCAATCAAGTCCTCTCACAACTTACTATTAAACTGTTGAAGCTCAAGACAGAGATATTTCCCTGGAAATAAAGGCAGCAGGATCCTGGCCTATGGCCAACCCCCACATGACCACATACATTCAAGTATGACCACGGCTTCTCTCAAACGTGCACCATCATCTGTCCTGACAGTGAATCCCCCTGCACCCGTGCTGGGGTCGCAGCAGGTCTCACTTGGTTTCTTGTTTTCCTCACAACAGCAAGATCAGCTGCCACCGATGCTCTCGTCATTACTCGAGTGCATTAATATATCTGAGGTTTCTTTAAAAAGTATCTTCACGGTCTGCTCAAGTAACCTCACCTCAGATTCCGGCTACTTCAGAGCTTGACTCGGCACCTTTCATGGGTTTTTCCACAGCGTTACTTCACTGGGTAAAAATACGTTGTGTTGCTCTCGTGAAAACATCAAACGCTGACGTCACGCCAAAGCTGACGGAGCAACTCTTCAATGAGCTGCTCATGAAAACCCATTTTCTCGGTGCTCAAATTCCTCCACGAGAAATGCAGCTTTCTGCTGTGCAAGCCTAGTGACTCCCACGATGCTTGTGAAAAGCAAAGCCTCCCTTTTGAGGTTTAAACCCCCTCAAACCCAATAAAATATTAAGCGTTCCTATGAGAAGTCATTACATTCAGTTATCTGCATCAAGCTCCCCAGTACACCACTTTCCATATTTATAACATCATCATTTCAGTCCTGCTCTTCTGACAAATTAAATCCTAGCAGATCTCCAAGTCTTCAAACTAATTGCGCAGTTACTCATTCTGTCTTGTGATTATTCTGACATTACCATGTAAAGTCAATATACAGTAAGTGATATTTTAATTAGCACCACTTAAACCCTAATTGTATTCCAGTTCCCCGTGATTATTATTTATCAACGTATACCCCATATAAAAGACAAAACCAATCACGGTAAAGCTGGATTTTAAATGGTTAATGTTATTATAGGAGATTATTACCCTTCCCTGCCCTCCTTTCAAAGGCAGAAGAGCTCCCCAAATACTTCAGCGTCTGCCCCGACTCACCCGAACTTCTCCCCTGGGTCACACAACCCTGAGCGCTCCCTGCCTGCCCCAGGCGCTGGCATTGGCCCATCTCAGCGAGGGTACCCTAACGGCTGGACGCGCAACCCAAAGCCCAAGGTGGAGGCAGTGAAGTCTCCCAGCGCCACCCAGCAGCATCGCTGCACGGGGACGGGGAATGTCGAGGTCCAACTGCTTCCTCTCTCTGTAAAAGCTACGAGCACACCCCTCCTACTTATGATGGGACTGTTCATTTGGGGCTGCACTCTTCTCTCTCCTGTTGAAGCTGACTATAAAACCTCCTCCTGTCCACCTTTCCCAGGTCTTTCACATGCAACAAGGTGGCTCCAGCACAGCTAAGAACATCCAACATTCCATAGGAATGCATCCTCTGATGAGAGGAGAGACATCCTGCTGTAGACCAGGAGGCATCTCCTGGTATCACCACACTCTCATGACATCTCTCTCCAGACCGGGGCCTCCCTCTTGCTGAAGTTTTCCCTGACTGTCCAAATGTTCAAAATGGTTCCTGCGGTGCCACTTCCCTCGGTCGGGGGAAAGCAGGCTGACTCCAGCACTCATCTCCTGAGCTTCAGAGCCGACTGCACAGTGGTGTAGAAACCCAGCTGCCAGGTTTTGAAGCCATGGCACAAAGCCACCAATTGCATATCAGTATTTCAAGACAAGATCAAGCTCCTCTAACCTCATCCTTCCAGAATCTGTTACAGTCCAAAGTTTCCAACCACGTTCACTAGCTCAATCGAGAGCAGAACCAGACACGATCTCGTGAACCCAACCAGCCCTTTCCTACACCCTATGGCTGGATCAAAAATATCCCAGGCAGCTGTTTACTCATCTTAAAGACCTGAAAAGACGGAAACTCCAAATACCTCCCAAGATAATCCCCGCAGAGTGTCTATCTAGAGGTGCCTTTTGAGCACTGCTACTCTTTTTAGGATGGCCTTTACGTACCACCTCCTTTTTAACTAGAGACGGATTCCACTGGTTCTGCATTTTTGCATAAGTCTGCTATAAATCCCCAGTATGGTGTCACAATATTATGGCAAAGACCACCATAAAAGCATAAACCCCAAATTTATTCTGCCTATTATCATGATTATTACTGCTTGTGCGGCGCAATAAATGCGAGCGGCTTACCAGTTGTGCATACCAAAACGAGGACGTTAAATCTCGTTTCCACACAAAAAATCCCAGCGCTGGATGTTCTTCTCCCCATCCCCGGCCATCAGGTGCTTTTTGCTGGCAGTGCTTTCCCCTGAAGCACCTCTTTGGCCATCACCAGTGGTGGGGCTCCAGTTTTGATGATGATACAGCACATAAATTCCTCGCTACCAGGCACAGCCCCCTCACATACCCCCAGCTGCCTGAGGCTCTCACCTCACTGTTGGGCATCAACGATCACGTCTGGGCTACATCACCCTTGGAGCTGCATCCCACAGAAGGTTACGCTTCATTTTCCTAAGGTATATTTACTACTTTGCATGAGTTCTTTCATTTCAAAGTGTCCTAACAGCACGTATCCCATTCTCCACCTTAGAGGAAAAAGGAATAATAATAAAAAATCTAAATTCTACCCTGAAATTTATGAGCAGGATCTTGAAATAGTCTCTCACTTTTTCCTCTGCTCTGTCTCTGCCTACACGAGGCGAAGGAGCTCTGGGAAATTTGCTATTTCTAATTCAGGGCATAAAGAGGCAGCACATTCCAGCTTCCTCTGCGCAGGCAGGAGGAGGATTATTAGCACAAAGAAAGACCTGCCCAACCTCCTCTTACAAAATACCCCATAAAGAGCATTTTGCACTGGTTTACTCTCTCCCTGTCTTTCCTGATATTTGAAATCCGGGGGTTTATTTCAGATTAATTTTAAGGCTAACTAGAAGCAAAATGAATGCACGTGGTTTGGCTTTCCAACAGATTTGCAAGGAAGTCTGAAGGTTTAATGCCAGTATTAGCTCAGTTTCTTTGCTAGAGATGGATTTTATTCAGTGGTTGTTTCTCAGATGGGGAAGGAATTAGAAATAATACAGTAAAATTATAAATAATAAGTAATATAAGTAATTCTAATAATCCTAAATAATACTCATGATATTAAAGAGAGGGGAAATGGTGCCTCACCCAATGTTTTTCTAACAGGTTCTCAAAGAGAGTGGAAGGGTTTTGGAAATCGAGGCAACTGCTGTTTCCTTGGCAAGGAAAAGGAATTCACAGGTTTTCCCAATCTCAGTCCTATTCTACAGAAATGCAAAGATCTTGTGCGTGCAAAAACGTTAACTAAAATCTGAGGGGAGAATTTGCTACGCAACTTGTAAGCAGAGGAATTACAAAGAAAGCAAAAGTCCGTGACCACAGTGACAAAGTGGGTGGCACAAAGCTGAGGCCGAGCAGCGGGGCTCAGGGTTCAACACCCACCAGCCCCCCAGGACCAGACCTCCCAGGAGCTTCAGCTCTTTGCACCCTTCCCTGTATCCCTGCGACACCCACCTCTGGATGTCCTCAAACAGCTGGAGATCAGCCGTGGATGGACACACAATCCCTTCCTCCAGCGATGCTCGAAGAGGTGGTTTCCTTTGTTGCTCCATTTGCCAAATCAGCTACTACTCATAACGCCGAGCATGAGGGCTCATCGACAGCACTTTTACCTGTCTCTGGGAGAGGGTGCCTTCCGAAGCTGAAGATTTTCCTAGCAAGGACTTTCTTGCAAGAACACAGCCAATAATTATCCCACCGTATTTATTACTTCAGGGCTTTCACCTGCTAGAATAAAACCATCCCTCCACACACCCTGTGAAAATCTGAAGGCCAGACCTGCAAGAAGCCATAAATCCAGTAACTGCCTGGGAGTTCTGTATAGGAAGGTTTTCCTAGGGCATGCCCTCCTCGTGTGAAGTTATGCACGTCCATCACTTCCCCCCGCGCTGTGTTCTCTCATTTTCCTAGGTGTGCAAATAACAGGTTTTATACAGCTATAAAAGGTGGCAGTCAGCTGAGATCTCTTTCATCTGCCTTTTCTGGCTGAGAATTTGTTCTCCAGGAGATGGAACCAGCAGCGTCTACCGTAGGCTTTACTCCTGGGACCTGCTCCAGATGATCACACGTTCCTCCAGACCTTTAGTGCAGTTTGGGAGCAGAAGCAACCTCAGAAACCCAGAACATGAGAGAACTGAAACCCTAAAACCTGGCTCATTTATGGCTTTGGTTTTTAGAGAAATAAGGATTTAAAGAGTGCTGGGGTCTTTTTTTTGTTATAAACTGGTGAGGAATCTCTTCTCACAAGGGTTAACACTAAACTTGTCAACGGGAAAGAAAGGAAAAAGGAGAAGAAACAATCCCAAGCGCCTTTTCCCCCAAGCGTGCTGGGATCCACAAATGTACTTTGATTTACTGACTCACGGTCAATCTTGATGGTCTTGACTATCGCAGACCATCCAGTGGCTGATCCTCTTCCAGTTCATACCGCCCTGTTACGTACGACGCCTCGGCGGTCATAATCTCAGTTTAAAAGGACAGAAATTTTATATTTCTCAGGGAGGTCGTTGGCTTTTTATAGTCTCAGCCACACAAGCGGAATGGTTTGGAGCATCCTCCAGCCACATCTGGAATACTAAGAGGGGAAGCTATTATCTGCGTGAGCTCACAGCCCGTTTGGCTTTCACTTCTCATTTCAGCACTGTCTAATCCCAATTTAGCATCACGGCCCTTCTAAGGGATATATTTGGTCTCAATCTGAGCTCATTTGTACTTGCTTTAAGGCCAACTTCTGCGCTGCTACTTCAGGTCCTGCAGTTAGCGGTGATTGGGAGTGGATTCTCCACGTCCGCGTAATGACAGGAGTAGGAGCAATCAGACTGATTACACCCTTCTAGCTGAAGAGAACCTCCAGAATCCCCCAACAGCACATATACACCACTCGATGGTCCAAATTACTCGCAATAAATAGCAAAAAATAGCTGCAGTCTTACGAATTACCAAAAAAAAAAAGACTATTTCACTCTGCTGTAAGTTTGGGGTAGAAATCACTGTCAGGGTAAAATCATTAATAACTTCATAAAGGGTTTCTTTGACCCTGGCTTTCAGAAAAATGAAGCTCAGAGAAGCCTTCAACACATCTCCATTGCTGCCCCTTCCACATGAATGGCTCCAGAAAGGGCTGATAGCTATTAATTACAACTTCATCAAGCTCTCACAAAGACACACCAGCAGCAAGAGTGGGCTCCGCGCAGGTCACCGCCTGCCCCCGGAAAGGGTCCAGTGGCCCCGGGTACCCTCCGGTGCCACCCGGAGCTACAGCTGAGCACGGCCCCCCGAAATCGAAGCGGAGGGGGCCGCGTTCCTCCCGCCACGGCCAGCCCCACCGCTTCATTTGTATTTAGAGCCGCCATCCCCACCATCTGTGCACATCGGCCCTCCCCTCGCCTCGGAGGAATTGCAGCGGCATTGTTTGAAGACCTGATTAAACAGCCAGAAAAAAGTAATCCATCACTTAGAGAGGGAAACGGAGACAGTGTACAATGGTGTCCCGTAGCTCTTTAGGATTTTCTTTTCATTTTCTTCTACTTTAATTTTAATCCCATGCCAAACATAATAAACACCAACAGGGAGCGGAAAATTTACTGACGGTATTTCCAGTGCAATGACGAGCTGGGAGCAGCAAGGAGTTACCCAGTTCCCCCCAGGATGGACCCAGCACCACTGCAAACCCCACCACAGCAGGAGATGGCCCGTTCCCTTCAGAACGTTCATGCATACAAATAAAACCCAAATGCACGATCTGAATGTGACACTCAGCTTAAAGTGGAAAGAAAACAAACAAAAACCAGGGGAAAACAACCGCGCAGCAATCCATGGCGAGATGTGAAGAGGAGCAGGTTGGTTCTGAGCAGGATGATGATCCCTGAGCAGGATGATGATCCCAGCTAGCCTTCCTCAATTGCACACAGACGTTTTTTCTGCCCGGGAAACGTAGTTTCTAAGTGCCTTTTCATTTTCATGTTTCTCCCTAAGGGAAAATCACCTCATCATCACCTCTGGTGACTGCACAGAGGGAAACGCTCAGCTGGAATGATCCTGCACCACACTGGGCGAGGGGACATCCCAAAGTGGGAGCCCAAATAATTATCCTCCTTTTGATCCCGATACCCAACCCCAGTTAGCCAATTAGGGAGCCCAGGCTGGAGGCTCACGCTAGCAGGAGGATGATGATAACGGCAGTGTCTCTGTGGACATGACATTCCTTCTCCATTTACTCCCCTCCCACATCTCTCATGAAGCCAAATAGTTTTGTGGCTGTGTCTTGGGGAGAGGGAGAGAGGGACAGAGAGGTCTCTGGCAATTCCCCAGTTGCTACTGGAGTTGCTTTCAGGCACTGGAGAGAAAAGGAAGAGAACAGCTTTATAAAGGAGATGCTGAATCACAAGGGAGACGGAATAAGAGGGAGGTGAGCTTCAAAAATCTGCAAAATCCACGTTCAGCCAATTCATTTGGAAGCAAGACAGAAAACAGAGGGAGAAACCTTAGCCCTGTTTCCACTTTCACGTGCCTTAAGTATCTGCATGGAGGGGACAGTGCAAACCGGGGATCTGTGGCTTTCAGCGGTGCCGAGTCCTCACTTCTGTCTAGCAGACGATCTCGGCCATGTGGTGCTGCCACCTCCCTCTGGAACCCCTCTGGATAACGGTGCTCACAACACAACAGCCCAGCTTTGACGGACCTCAGGAAACACTCTTGTTCAGTGGTCAGGCAGGAGACCTCGGGAGCCAGACCACTGCAGACAACAAGAACCTGGACCGTGGCCGTACTTACTTCTCCGTTTCCAGGCAGCCAGATTTTTGGCAAAGCTTTAGAACTTCCCACTGATGCTGTGTGGAAACCTTTCAACGGATTTCCAAAGAAATTCTACAGCATGAGTGATCAGGCTGGTTAATGATCTCAGCGGGGCTGTCTTAGCTGAGCACACGTGAGCTACCAAGATTCTGCTCTTCCCAGTCCCAATCGGAGAACAAACAGCGCCTCAGCCTCTTCTCTTGTTCTCAGCTTCCTGCCATAATCCATATGAAGCAGCAAGTGTAACTTGCAGCCCAGTGCAGCTCATTAATCATTTACAACCCAGAAACTTTGAAAGGCTTTTATCCATGTTTTACATATCAACGAGCGTAAGATGAAGACATCTTTCCCTTACTTAAAAACCCATGAAGCAGTAAACACTGCTGCACGGCGCAGTCCATAAAACCAAACACCTATTAATTTCAGAGCAACCATAAAAAAAGAAATTCATCCTGCCAGCACATAGACGCAAACTTTCTGATCTCCAAAGTTAACTGGCCTTCCTCTGCCTTACTTTTTCTTCTCTTTCCCTTGCCCGCAGACAAATGGTCCGCCACAGCGTACCGCAGAACTACGGACAATACAGTTCTCTGTTGCTTACGGGCTACTTCAGTCCATCTCCTCCCCCATCGGTGAGCACCTTCTATTTCAGCAGGATAACCCCACCAACAGACAGCAAGACGCCGCTGCTGGCGTCTCACGCGGGGTTGGTTGGCCTCCAGAGCCATCTCGAGGACAAGGCCAGCTTTTGTAATGCCCCACTGAACAAAACGCCTCCAACCACCTGCCAGCCCGGACACGCTCTTCACTGCAGCCAGCCAGCCGGATACGTAAGAGGGAGTAAAGGATAGTAGCTGCTCATTTGAGGGTTTTATGGTAATAGCATTAATCACGTTGAAAATTCTGCGCGTCCTTTGCCTCTTACCAGGCTCGGGGATGATTAGCTGTGCACTGGCCTGTGCGTTTCCAGCTTCGTTTTCAGCAACACACTGATAAAAACCTTCATCTGACTTTACCAGGCCCAGAATCCGTAAGTTGCTGCCACCCTAGAGAGACGGCGGAAGAGAAAAGAAAGGCAGTGGAGAGAATTAATTAGAAAAACATCCTCCAAAGCGAAGCGCGGATTATTAAACCTTTCCAGAACGGCTGTTCTGTGAAACACGGCGCCGTGAGCTCGGGCTCCCACAGCCCTGGCCCTTGGAGAGCTGGAACCGTAAGCCCTTTCATCAGGAGCCTCCTGACGCCTCGTGGTCTTCACGTTTTGTTTGATGGGGCTTACGGCCCGAGGGTGGCTTCCGTTCCCTGCAGAGCCACCACCCTTCTCGAGCTCCACAGTTCAGGCTCACTGCTCTGAATGTGGCCTTGGCCCCCTGCTGCAGGGGAGATCTAAAGGGACTTTCAGCTCTGAACAAACAGTGCACGGAAGGTCAGACCCTCCTTACGGCTGGAGGCCGGGAGATCTGCAGGAAAAGGTCACTCTACGCCTGCTTCATTGGAAACAGATTTTAACTCCTAACTCCTGTTAGCACACGCAGAAACCAATTTCGCTGGGTAAAATACCTCAAGTGAGGGCTGTGCTCTGGCTGAAATGTACCTTCTGTTAATTAAGTGAAATAATCCTCCACCAGCCCCACCGCACAAACACAACAGCATCAGAGCTGCCTTATCTTTGGACAGCTTCTGGCTGCAATGACATAGATAAAAAAAGGCTAAATTTATTGTTGTACACGGCAGAGGTAAGTCTGTCCTGCATGAAAACTACATTAGAAAGAACCTTTTTTCTTTTTTTTTTGGATAGGGAATTCAAAGACATGATCGTAATCAATATTATTTGTTACAAGATAAAAAATTAGCAAGTGCTGAAACAAGCCACGTCTCTGAACAAGCCACACCTTGCAGCTGAGAGAAGTCACTGTCCCCTGGACTGGGCACTGGGGAGGCTGCCCCTCCAATCCTGGGTTCAGTTTTGGTATCTCCCTCCCAGAAGGGCAGTGAGGGGCTGGAGTGTGTCCAGAGAAGGGCAACGGAGCTGGTGCAGGGTCTGGAGCACAAGTGCCCTGAGGAGCGGCTGAGGGACCTGGGGGGGTTGAGCCTGGAGGAAAGGAGGATCTGGGGAGACCTTCTGGCTCTCCACAACTCCCTGAAATTCAGGAGGTTGGAGCGAGGTGGGGGTCGGTCTCTTCTCCCCAGGAACAAGTGACAGGACGAGAGGAAACGGCCTCCAGTTGCTCCAGGGGAGGTTGAGGTTGGCCCTGAGGAACTGTTTCTGTCCCGTTGGGGTTGTGCAGGCGTGTCGCTGTCTGCCCAGGGCAGTGTTGGAGTCGCCATCCCTGGAGGGGTTTCATGGCCGTGTGGAGGTGGTGCTGAGGGCCAGGGGTCAGTGGGGACCTGGCGGTGCTGGGGGAACGGGGGGACTCGAGGAGCTGGAAGGGCTTTTCCAACCAAACGAATCACTGAATTTTTCACCAAGTTTTCAGGGGCGATCACCAAGGTCTCAGCTCACAAGTGAGCGCTTTCAGCAGAGTCCAGTCAGACCAACCCAGCATGAATTCTTAGCCTATATAATAGTGACTTTTAAAACAGAGGAGATTGGAGTCCTGGATGGGGATGTCACTTTGGGTAGAGTGCGTGTGAAGGCAACGATTGGATCAAATACCAGAACACATTTCACAACTTCATTTAAAAAGAGAAACAAAAACCACAAAGAAAGCAATTCTAACAAATAAGAGCCAGACAATTACCACTATCTGAAAATAGTCGCTGGGAATGACCACTTCTCCGTTCTTGATCCACTCCACCGTAGGAAGGGGCTTGCCGGACACGGCACACTCGAACTCAATATCCATTCTCTCGTAGGCATAAAGATTTGAAGGGTGAATTAAAAACCATGGTGGAACTGCAGAAAGACAGGAGGAAAAAATGAAAGTGGCAATGAGAGGATATAAATTAAGGCTTAGCAAGTAAATCACTTCAATAAGCCTGAAGAATATTAGATATAAATAGAAAACACAGCTGTAATTCAAATTATTCTCTAAGCCTATTAAAAATTAAATACTAGGGAAAGCATTTTTTCTAGAAAACATACTCAGATGATGGTAACTTTTCTTTTGCCAAACGAAAGAATTAAAACCTCCATTTAAAAAGACATGGAAAGTTTATGTATAACAAAATACACATAAAATTCTCACTTAGCGAGTCGAGGGGCAATAAAACCTCATTCATTTCAAAGGATCAGACGCCAACCGCGTACGTCACAGGGTCCTACAAGTCAACATCTGGCCAGGCGCGTGCAGGCGCAAGATGAGTCCACCGACAGATGACACAAAATTATACGTATTTAGAGGAGGGACATTTTCACATAACCAAGGAGGACTTTTGACCGGGTTTATAGACTGTGAAGAGATAATCAATAAGCCGGAAATCTGTCCCCAGCGATTGGAAGAAGAAAAAAGGTTGAATTGTCTTTGCTGGAAATGAATTCTTATTAAGCTGCCAATTATCTGTTGCCTTGTATTACTATAATGTATTCACAGTTTTTCAGGCTGCTATATGATATGCTAATTTAATTTAATTTCATCATTATTGTAATACTAGGATGATGGAAATTAGCAAGTTGAGGAAAACTGTTAATAACATCATTTTTCTAATGAGCACCCCTCCTCATTGTACTGGAAAAAACACGCAAGAAGTCAGCCGCCCGCGTACACTTTGTTGGGTTTCGTAGGACAACAGCAGCCTGTTTTGAATATCCACAGTGGCCAGGAAGCCAGAATAGATTAATTTCTAAGTGCCACCCGTGCCTTATCATTTCAGACAGAAAATCACATTGTATTTCTCGAGCCATCATTCCTGATGTCTGGTTATAATATTATAAAGTCATAATATATAAGAAAAAACCCTTCTAAATTAAAAGACGGTGAAGATTATAAAATAAACTGCCCAGAAGCTACGAAATGTTCGAGCTGAGGCTGCCCTCACATCCTTACCTCAGGCCCCAGGTTTGCAATAGCGCCTACATTCAGAATTACGCCACCACATAGTCCAGGGGTTGGACACTAAGAGGTGCTCCTGGCCAAGCTACCAGCGAAAAGGCAAGAGTACCCCCCTCATTTTTCTTGTCCAGTGAGGCATGATTCCGAGCACCCTCTGTTAGACAGGACTCAATCTCTTAATGTGGGGGGTTGTGGATCAGACCAAAAAGTGGCAGCGGAGACGCAGAAAATGAAGAAAACAGAGGCAACGCATGAACGTGAGCTGTAAGCGCCCAAACCCCTGTCCGGTGGGAACACGTACAGATAAAAACGTGGTCTTCAGGGTTTGCATTTCATCACCTCAACTACAAACCTTCGATTTTCCCTTCTTACCAATAAAGCTTCTTTATTTGGTGACAGATGAAGGCAGAGCCCTAGACGCCATCACCGCTCCCCATTAACCCCGAGTCCTCGCCAAACTTGTGTGTGCACAGAGGGAGAAATAGTTATGAGGAGATGAGATTATTCTCTTTAAGAACTCCGTATAAAGCATAGAACCAAGCAGATCAAAGTCAGATGGCAAGGTGTTTATGTCAGCAGTTTCTTGACTTGAGCAATTGTTTCTGCTTTTGAGCTCTTACCTGCTTCTTTAAGCATCTGCCCTGGGCCCCTCCGGTACTTTTCCCATGTCCCACCTTCTCTATTCCTCTTGCAGATTGGTCCCCTGTTCACTATATATTTAATAATTTAGGATACCTAGAAGCTCCCGCTCCACTTCAGCTCAAGTCCAACGCGTGCAAATTAAACCCGACGCGGTGTCCTGATTCCGCTGCCTAATTCCCTATCGAAAAGGCTGAGATGGACACGTGGGTTTGGAGCTCTGCGGCCGCACCGACCTTAAACCAGGGTCTCCAGACCGCACAGCCACCACGCGGGAAGTTCTGTAGGTGATGGTTTAGCTACGACGTCACTCGTAAGGGAACACGGCTGACGCTAGACACACGCAAAAAGAGACAATTAACGGCCCCGTTCGGAAGAATCAGCACTGATGGTATGGCTCAAGGAAAAAGAAACAAGCTCTTTGGGCAAGAAAAACCTGAAGGAGAAAAAAATGGAGATGGAATCATATTCATATGCTAATTTTAAGCGTTAATTTGAACACTTTTTTTTACAATAGAGTCCTAGTGTAATTTATTCAAACTCACACACCGACACCGCTATCTCCGTAGTTTATAAACCGTGTAATTTTCCAGAGCTCTGACAAAATCACACACCACTCCATCTTCACCAGCGTGGTTTACCGCCACCACCCCAGAAGCCTGCAATTAATTTATAGACTCGGGATTCGCAGATGCCCGCCGGTTTACGACATACGCGCCCCAGGAGCCCGACCCTGCTCGCCGGCACCTTTTCAGTCCCTCCACCACAACGGTTGCTCCACTCTTCCCCTTTCTCCACCTCTGTGTAATTTAAATTTTTCAGGGCAGCCTGATGCTTCCTTTCCGTTGGGTTGACGTTCAATATACGCGTTGAGTTTCGTACAAAATAGACAGCTTTAACAATCACCGCGCCCTCACCCACACCTTTCCCACAGCGGGGCAGGTGTGCCCGGTATTTTTCATGAGACACCATTAAATGGAGTAATTTCTGTAATTATTTTGGTAGAAATTACACGGTATTAAACACAGGTAAGACCCCACAAATACGGACAATAAGCCCCCAGAGCAGACAGATGTGACACATTTAGACTGGAAATATGTATGAGAATAGTGACAAACGCTATAAATGTACATTCTGTGAATATTTTTATATAGACAGACATCAAGCACTGCCACATTGGCGCGCTCTGGTTTTTTCTCAGTACTGAATATTTTAAAGGCGCGCATATGCGAAGAAGGCTGGTGAGGCGGGTTGCAAAGGAAATAAAAATACACGCTGTTTTCACGTCCCTTCTCGTTATATTGTGGCAAGACAAAAAGACTTAAACTAACTGAAGACTTTTTCCCAAAAAACTTCCGATTTTTTTTCCCCCCGGAAAATATCTGTGAGTTGTTGGAAAGTGGGAGTTTAGTGAATTTCTCCAGAACAGCTTTGCGCTGTAGGATGCCTCTGTTGTACTTTGCCCTGGCTCTGGGCAAATAATTCAAAACAACATCTTGGAAGGTTACGCTTATTCCGTATGAGAATGAAAACACTTTTCTAACCACTCATTTTCACCACTTCAGGTCAACCCAGCTGTAGCAAAACGCCCCTGTTGGAGACCGAGGATATTTTATGCTCGATACAGTACCAAAAAAGGGAGGAAACGCCCTAAAGGGTTAATGGAGTTACATAAAAGATGAAGTCCATGAGATCTGGGGTTTAACAGGATTCGTATCAGCAAGTAGTGTCAAAGCCCTCGCTAAACATCTTCGGATAAAGGACAAACAACCTTGTTGAGGCGGGAGGATTTTCACTCGAGTGAACGGTGTAACTTAAACGAAATCACAAATGCACTTTAATGAAATACAAGACAGGAGCCAAACAGCGGCTCTGGACAGACGGTTTGCTCCCTGTAAGGACCGCAGCAGGCTGCATTTGTTACCCGAAGTGTCGAAGACCGGGGGTAACGAGGCTGTAGCAGAGACGCGGGGACTAATCGAACACCTGCCGGCACAAACAGCCAGTGTTGGGGTGCCCTCCCTAGTCCTAGAAACACCTCTTGCGAGATGACAGCGACGAGAGGAAACCGTTTTAACTCAGGGAGACGTCCGCGTTTCCTAATGCGAAGCGTCTTCTCTTGGCGCGTTATGAATAAGGACCGTGTTTCTGCTGAGCCACGAAAGATAACGGCTGCCAGCAAGTGGCCAACCCTGACAGCCTTCTGAAGGGGAAGGCTTGCAGTCGCGGGCGCTTGAAGGGTGGCTTTGTCATCTCCGTGATTCACACCCTCTTCTTCAAAACAAGAATCCCCTGGACTTCTCACTTGCGCAAACCGTGAACCGAAAATCAAGTTACGTCTCGGGAAGACGAGCCAGGTTGTGCCTGTCTTCAGGGGAGTCACCACAGTGCAACTCAAAGCCCACGGAGTTCCTCCAGATCTGCAAGTGGCAGGAGAACCGGATTTGTGGGGGACATTTATAACGCATTTACTATTCTCTCCTGCTAGATCGGGTACATCAGGAACCGTGTTATTCTTGCAAGAGGTTCGAGAAGCAAACACGAACGGCATCACAAGGCTCAGCTCCTCGGAAGGAGCGTGAGGCACAAACCCTAAAACTCCGCTGCTGTGTCTTCAAACAGCAGCAGATTAAAACGACTCTCTTTGCGTCCCTTAGCCCAGCTCTGTGTCCTTACGCTAAACTCTGACAGGCAGAACGACAACGCGATCTCAAGGTACCTCCCCTCAGACCAGCCTCGAGGAAAGGAAAGAAAAAAAAAAATGAAGCCGTTATTCTATGTAAAACCTCATTCTTCTCCTAAGTAAAGGTATTACCTTGGCTTATTTGATGATTTAGGTTGTTTTCATGCTTCTTTAGCTCTCAACACGCAGGTCAGCTGACACCACTACGGCACAACCGCAGAAGTTCGTGGCTCCCCAGAGAAACGAAACTGAGCCAGCACAGATTCAAACAACGCATCACTGCCATCCCACAGAGGAGGAGACGCGGACACAACTCCCGCAGCTAGAGCGGGGCTTTTGTAGTCAAAGCGTTGTCATCGGAGAGACCCATCCCGCTTTGTACCGAAGGCATCAAAAACGTCTTTTCATCAGGCTGGATCCCCAGTTCTGCACTGAATCCTCGTCCCGCAGCGTAACCTGGAGCAGCCTTTAACCTTCCCGTGGTTTGAAATTCATCCATAGAGTAAAAGACTGGAGGCTGAGCAGAGGGTGGGGGAGAAGGTTCAGAAAGCAAAAAATCCAGAGGGGAGAGGGCAGAAAACATCATCACTCGTTTCCTGCTTTGTATTTTCCAAGGTGAGCTTTAGCCAGCTGAAAAGCTGCTCGCCTTTCTGCTCCAGGAGTATATAAATGGAAAATAATCCAAATAAACGCTCTTTATTGCATTGACTCTGTTGTAAATGTATTTCTACTGAGGGCATTGATGCTGTGCTTAAGGAAAAACACAATTCCAGTTTTCTAAACAACGATGAAGACTGTTACACCCCGAAAATGTTATGAAGAGCGTTTCGCTGCGGGACCACACCTCGATGATAAATAAGTATCAAGAGGCTGTTGAGAAAAAAGGACTTTCTTATCATTCACCTCAAAGACTTTATTCACACGTCAGGAATCAAGAAATTTGTATCGCAAAATATTACTTCCTCATAGACGCTGCTGCTTTGCGTCATTTGCCTTTTTCCTAAAAATCAAGTTTTAAAAACTTGCCGAGGGCATAATCTGCGTCTCAGAATAAAAAAGACCCTCTTGGGGTTTTTTTGGGGGGAAGCTGGCATGGTCAGGTGGCGAATAACAACTCCCACTTTATTGCCCTCCTGGTAGCCACGGCCCTAATAAGTTCAGCAAGGTTGATAATGACCCTGCGAAACTGCTGTGAGCTCCATCTGGCTGCTGACACAGCAGCGCTGAGGAGCAGATGGGGCAGTTCGACGTGTTCATCCTCACAGGAACAAAAACCCTAAAAAAGTACGGAAAGAAGCAAAATGGAAGGCAACGTTTGGAGGTCCGGGCAGGGAACGCGTGCACTCACTCATCGACAAGTTTCTGTCCCATTTCTATGAGCAGTGCTGAAGAAAACCTCTCCACCCTGCAGACCACCGTGTTTGTAAAATATTTCAGGATTCCTGAAAATGCCTGTAAATCTCTGAGTTTATACACAAACCGGGAGGGTAAGGCTTTCAAATGGATCATATTGCTAAAATCTTATTTTAACCACAGTATTCTGGAGGATTTGTGGAACACAAGGACTTGCCCACCACCAAGTAGGTGCGTTAGGCACGGAGAGAGGATTTTTCCCCATTAAAACTTTGTTTCATGTACAACCACCCAGTTCAAAACCACCTAAAGATGCAATAGAGCATCCCTGCCCCTTGTAACAGGCAATGCACCGATAAGGGACAACTGGGGAAGAGAAAACTAAGGTCACCGATGCCTGTCAATTTATAATGACCTAAAGATTTTATTTTATTGCTGCCTTTACAGCACGGACAACAGTCACTGACCACACACCATCTGCCCTGGGGACAAACGAGAGCTTTGTCATCGTGTATTGGGTCAAACTTTTCTGTTCAGATGCACTAACGTTATTCCACAACTATCACAGAGCGGGCTTTCCAACACCTAACCTGATGCCGACAATTAGCTACATTTGGAGTAATTAGCACGCAAGAGAAAATTAGGTCCTAAAAAGCTGTAGGTGGAGCTGCATTATCCCCAATACACTGAGTTAACTCAAGAGAAGTACTCAGAGGCACCAACTCTCATCAAGAAAAGCCAAGAAAAAACAAATACGCAAGAACATTCCACAAACTTTCCTCCTGCTCCTCTGGGCAAGAGGCAGTATCTGGGTTAGAAAAGTACCTGTTGACCCTGGATGCTGCACAACCTCTCTCCTGCTCCCCGCGGTACGTGAAGGACCAGCAGCGGACCTTCTCCGGAGCGCTCTGCTGAGATCCGGGCTGACACCAGCACGCACCGGGACTTGATAATCGCGACTCTAAAGCGTTTCATTTGGGGATCTCAATGCACTACGTAAGCATTAAATAATTCACAAGCATTTTAGTGACACACACACATAGAGTAAATGACTTGCTCAAGGTCATGTAACATATCAGTGACAGATAATTAAAAGCCAGCGTAATTAATAGATGTCCCTGGGAGATCTCTGTATGTGCAAGACTCCCTCTCTAGCTGGAGGAGAAACCACCTCTTCCCAGCACGAATTCTCCCAGGTTTACTTTTGATTTTCTCCCCGAAAATCATTTTCCAGATCATTTCTTTGCCGTGATCATACCCAGGAACAACCCACCCGCCCGAGGCTGCCGTCACCAGAGCGGGAGCCCGGGTTCCACGCAAGCCCCACGTTGGGCAGGGCGGTCCAGCTCTCGTTTGTGAGCAGGTCAGGTAATGAGCCAGCACCACCCTGCTCCGTGCAGCTCTCCTCCTCCTCTAGCACTCCTCCCTGGTTAAAGCAACTGCTGGAACCTCATCAGAAAGAAACCGGAGAGGCTGACAGGAGATCAAGAGGCAAGGGAGCCCTGTCGGAGTTTGCTGCCCTCTCTGTAGCAGCCCCGGTCTCCAGTAAAGCCTTTTTTGTTCCTACTCTTCACAATTTCACTCCTTTTCCACTTTCGCAGGCGGTGCGAGGGACATTTTGTGGCTTTCTCTGTGGGGAAGGAGCAGGGCCTGGGGAACGTGGTGGTGCAGGCAGGTATAAGGCACCGCCACAGCTGCCCTGCCATTAACCTCCACCTCTTGTCAGCGTTTGCTTAATTTGTTCTGCAGCTGCAGAGCTGAATGGTTCGGGTAGGAAGGGACCTTTCAAGGTCATCCAGTCCAACTACCTGGGAGCTGCTCACAGAAGATGCCTTTAGAATCTTACCCTGGTTGATGCAACATTTTAAAGTCAGTAGCAAAAATTCCGAATAAAACTATGGAGAATTGAAGGTTTACAGAGAGTAGCCCACTGGATTCACTCAGGGACTCGCACCCGGGCAGAGCATGGATCTGTGCTCGCTCAAGCTCATCATCACACCTCAAAGGCGCAAGGAAACCACTCTTTTACCTTGAGAGCCTCCACCACGCTTGGAAGTGTAAGAAGAACTGTCTTAAAAGAAAGGGAAATGAGAAAGTGAGGAGCAAACAGAGAAGACAGAGTATTTATTACAGGGGTATATGTAATGCCGGGTTACCCTAACCGTAAGTGCTCCTCCACCCAGCCGGGGTCCTTAAACTGCCGCTATGAGGTTTATCCTCCCCACAGTACCAAGGACGAGTCGGAAGGGCAGGGAGACAGCTGATAGGAGCCGCGGTGCTCACTGCCAGCTCATTGTGCCCAGAAGTCACAGGAAGGCAACAAGCCAGGGTGGATGGGGCTTGGAGCAACCCGGTCTAGTGAAGAAGTCCCTGCCCATGGCAGGGGGATGGAACCAGATGATCTTTAAGGTCCCTTCCAACCAGACCAGTCTGTGACACTATGAAAATATACCCCGTTCCACTCTACGTCAGACTACCACCAGCTCCCCGTTTTAGATGTCAGGCCATGGACATGTAGCATGTCCATCGTAGCCTTTAAATAAATAGTCATCTCACCTTCCTCGTGGAGATGAGGCTAACAGCTAGCAAGTCTTCACGAAAGCACCTAAAAGCTCCATTTAACAACTAAAAGTGCATGCTAGGCTGATTTATTTCGGTTTATTTGGTTAACAATCCTACCTGCCAGCTGAGTAGAGAACTGTGAGTAAAGGCAGCCTATGAATTATGCAAGAGACTGAGGATGCTTTCGGTGCAGCTGGAGAGAACCCGCCTCTGCACCGGCCGCTCCGGCACGGGATGACCGTTGTTCTCGGCACTAAAAGTGAAGTGCAGATAGATGGAAGGGGCTTGAAGCAGCCCTGGGAGCTACAGGCTCTTCGCTATGTGACCCCCCCGCTTCTGCGCTGGGTGAGGTGGCTGCGTTGGGATCAAAGAGAAAGGAATCAGCGGGCTCTAATTCGATGGGCAAGCAACGACGCTGAATGATTTGTAAGTAATCCAAGGTCACTGCGAGTAAAAGAGACCGGCGTGGACACACACTGCTCCCCAACACATAAATCTGACAGTTACTCCCTGGAGAGCAGCTAAGTTGCCCGCTCCAGGAACCAACAATGTAACTCTGTTCCCCATTAACTCTCCCCAAAGGCAGGACTAAAGCCTGGTGAGGGCGAACCGGGGTGAAGCACGTCCTGACCTGCCACAGGGACCTTGCCACAACCCCTCTTTCCCCAGGTCCCGTGTGTGCAACCACCAAACTCAAGGTAAAAACCGCAGGTTGCTTCAGGACGGTGCCTCCTGAAACGCTCTGAGAGAAACAGAGAAAGGGGAATACGGGACAACTTAAGAGCTCGGTTTTAGAAAGCACCACGTTCCACTCAATTCTGCCCCGGGATAAGACACGTTAACTGTTAATCAGTTAATCAGACTAAATGGCCGTGTCTCCGTAACATCACTGCTTCTGAATCTCAGCAGAACCACAGACCAGGTTGGGTTGGAAGGGACCTTAAAGATCATCTAGTCCAACCCCGCTGCCACGGGCAGGGACCCCTTCCACTAGACCATAATATCCCACAAATGGCACCTGACCAGTTGAACCACTGTGCCGTGCGGGTTTTCCAGCTGCCCTGCCCTTTGATGCAAAAATAATCGGGGTTTAATTGCTACGACACACCTGGCCTGTAGACACTAACGGCTTTGCGATAGCCTAGCGACGGAGATGGCCACCAACGGGAAACGAGAGCCCGTGGACCAGCCTTGGCAGGGTGGGAGGGTACGGTGTGATGATCTAGCCTGACCCAACGCATCAGTCACAACGGGGCTCCCCTGTATGAATCGCTTCCTCAGTGACTGGGGCTATTCTAGGAAACTCATCCTTTTTTCCCCTAGAGATACAAAACACGCTGTGGCACGTTGTTCTACTGATTAATTATCCTCATCTCAGGAAGAAAGAAACAGGATTATCTGACTTCTCGTCTACACTTGTCCTTTTTCAACGGCAGATGCTTCTCATCTCTGTGCCAGGTAGACCGTCAGGCTCCGTTATTACGTCTGTTCGTCGCACAGATAGCGACAAACCGTGACGGAACCACTCTGCCGTCTCTGACAAATTAAATAAACAAAAGAGGCTCTTCCAGCCCAAGTCTCTTTTTCAGTTCTTTAACCAATGCCATGGTTCACCCTGGATGCCTTGATCACATCTTGAATTTTCTTCTTGAGCTACAGACGTGATTCTTCAGCAGGGTTTTCCCCCGTGCCAAGGAAACAGGCGCTGACCTTATCCAAGGGTCCCATTTCCAAAACCCCCCCAAACCAACCATTTTGGCTGCTGCATTGAGCTGGGTGTGACAGCAGCAGCCTTGACCCTCCAGTCTTTCCCAGTAAAGCCTGCGGTCTCTACAGCTGGCCACTAATCCATCAACAGCGCTGGTTTGTCCAAGCGCCCCTAATTACGTGATGATTAGATCAACCAGTGACATGTTTTCATCATTAATTCCTGCTCTCACACTGTACCTGTGCGCGTTAGCTACGCACTCTGCCAACGCGTCGGTTTCTTTCAGATCATGGGTCAAAAGATCAGAAAAATATTTTATCCGAGGCGGAGCCCACAACCACCGAGGCATCCCCTTGGCCTTATCGAACCTCGGCACACAAGATGCTCCCCTCCAGTCTTGCACTATTTCAAGAATTACTAAAAAAGGAACATTTATAATTTAGACACTTTTTCACGTGGTTCTTTCAAAGTTCTTCCCTACAGTATATTTAGCCAGGCTAATCTGAAAGCAGATATTTGAAGATGTCTATTTTAGGTGATACTTGTAGCATTTCCTGAACTACCGTTTAACTCGTAGTGAAGCTCGTTTGATGCCATGCTTTCCTCTGGATGTACCACCCGTCTTCTCCCCTGATCACATGGAATATCTGCATTTCCTAAAATACTACCGTCTATAACCGTGCAGCCCAGGAAAACGCAGACCTGCGCCAAACACCAGGACTGCTGGACCATAACCCACCTCCTGAAACAGGGCACAGGTCCAGGCTAACTAGTCCTGCTGTGAGCAGTTCCTCACAACGAGGGTGGTGAGCCCCTGGCCCAGGTTGCCCCCAGAGCTGGCAGAAGCCCCATGGCTGGCACCATGGCAGGTCAGGTTGGCCCTTGGGGCTCTGAGCAAGCTGCTCTGGTTGCAGATGTCCCTGCTCCCTGCAGGGGGCTGGACTGGAGGAGCTTGGAAGGTGCCCTCCCACCAAAACCACTCTGTGATTCTATGATACGATCTCCATTCCCTTCCTCCCTGATCTCAGCAATTACAACCATCTGGGAAAGGGCTGGCACAGCCTGCAGGGAACAAGGCAAAGGGAGGAGCAAAGCGTTCCTCTTCACCTCTGCTAACCCACTCTGAGGTGCTTCACATCTCCTGATGTCGCTGAAGTAACTCATCTAAGGAAAGTCAAGCTGGATTTGGGTCACCTTGCTGAATTTAGGTCTATCAGCAGCTCTTCCCTGAATTACTAAATCAATGCTCTATCACGCTAGTGGGGACACTGGACTGCTGGGGGTGCTGTCTTTTTAATTAAAAATTAAAACTGAAGCCTTCACTGTTACTGCTGACGATGAAAGAACCTGCAGCGCCTTTTGGCACAAGGGCAGCGTTAACTTTATAATCCGGAATGAATATCGGCAGGAGGAATTAAACTCAGGCACGCGTCTATCTCAACCTCTGAAGGACCGGTTTTACAAGCTTTGGTGCACGTAGCAATACCATTTTTACAGCTCCTGTGTTTTCAGCCGTTTACAGAAGAAATAAAAGCTATAATCTATAACCCAAAGGTCCCACCACTGTGACCCCAAACCGGCAGGCTCTGACTGTATTACTGGGATTAGCGTTTACTACTTGAAGTAATGCTCCTCACCCCTGTTTAATAATAGATATTTCATCGCCTCTCTTCAAACAGCCCACTAATTCATGGACCGCGGGTAAAATTCACCTTCGCACACAAAGCACCGCTATTTCCTTGAGGGTTTGCACAGAATTAGAGATCACAGGTTCATCTGGTTGGAAGAGACCATTAAGACTGAGTGCAACCGTTCACCCTGCACTGCCAGGGTCCCCCAACCAAATCCCTCAGCAAAACATCTACACTTCCAGGGATGGGGACACCACCACCTCCCTGAGCAGCCTGCTCCAGTGCTTCATCAACCTTTCGGGCAAGAAATTTTTCCTAATATCCAACCTAAACCTTCCCTGGCACAACTTGAGGCTGTTTCCTCTCATCCTGTCCCTTGTCACATGGGAGAAGAGACCAACTCCCACCTCACTACAACCTCCTTTTAGGCAGTTGTGGAGAGCCAGAAGGTCTCCCCTGAGCCTCCTCTTCTCCAGGCTAAACAACCCCAGGTCCCTCAGCCGCTCCTCATAAGACTTGTTCTCTAGACCCTTCACCAGCTTCATTGCCCTTCTCTGGATACACTCCAACACCTCAATGTCCTTCTTGGAGCGAGAAGCCCATAAGTGGACACGGTATTCGAGGTGATGGACACACAGGCTCTCTGCTAAGCAACAAATTTCACCCAAAGATCATGGCAGGTTCTGATGATTTTCACAAGAAAACAGTACCCGGAAAATAGGACTGGAAGGAGGTCCTGGGTTGCTTCCCCCACCCGCCACGGGATGGCTCGTAATTTATGCACAGGGCCAAATTTTCATCTCCTTTAAGCACTCAGCTGCTGAGATGTGATACTATGGCTCTGACAGCTGCCACTCCTCCCATCGCCACTTCGCACGTTTAGCTGTTGACAGGAAAACCAGGCCAGCACGCAAAATCAAAAGGTGTATTCTGCAACAAAAGGTTTAAAGATTCGCTCCTGGAAAGTCTCAGGAAAATGGGGGTTTAAAAGGTAGGTGAGAAAAAAGAAAAGCTGTAAAAGCTGATGGAAATATTAGTAAAAAGCAGCTTGAGTTTTAAGGAATTCTGAGTATCAACCACCATCCACTGCACTGCGGGGGGTATGAGGAACACAATCCATCCGTGTCTGAAATGCGTTTCCATGCTTACTCATGTGTTTCCTTT
Source organism: Bucorvus abyssinicus (assembly GCA_009769605.1). Lineage (NCBI taxonomy): Eukaryota > Metazoa > Chordata > Aves > Bucerotiformes > Bucorvidae > Bucorvus > Bucorvus abyssinicus. The sequence goes on along the minus strand of CM020063.1, from coordinate 529,569 downwards.
ACTGAGGCAGGAAAATTTACTCACACAACTAATTCAGCACATGTATGCAACACTCCTACCACATGGACCTGCCCTGCTGAAGAGCAGATAGTCCCCAAAATACCATCCTGAATCCCATCACAATGAGACACTGGGCACAGAGCAAACAGAACAGAGAACCATCTCTCCTCTGGTGGGTAGGAGCAAACCTGCAAGAAACCTCAATGGCAACCAAGTTTTCACCTAAATCTCTTGGTTTAAAGGCACAGAATCATTTTGGTTGGAAAAGCCCTTTCAGCATCTCGAGTCCCCCCGTTCCCCCAGCACCGCCAGGTCCCCACTGACCCCTGGCCCTCAGCACCACCTCCACACGGCTGGGAAACCCCTCCAGGGATGGCGACTCCACCACTGCCCTGGGCAGACAGCGACACGCCTGCACAACCCCAACGGGACAGAAATGGGTCCTCAGGGCCAACCTCAACCTCGCTTCAACCTCCTGAATTTCAGGGAGTTGTGGAGAGCCAGAAGGTCTCCCCTGAGCCTCCTTTGCTCCAGGCTCAACCGCCCCAGGTCCCTCAGCTGCTCCTCAGCACACTTGTGCTCCAGATCCTGCCCCAGCTTCACATGCTTTCTGAAACCAGATCACGAAGACAGGCAATGGTCAGAGTGGACAAAGAAGATTCACACAAGGAAAGCAAATCATTGTGGAAAGAGAAAGACCGTTTCCAGCAATTAACACAACATAGCACAACTCTGGCTGTGCATCCAGGTAGGACTCACCAGGGCAAACCCACCAAGTGGTCATTGTGGGTTTATCTGCATTTTTCCTTCTTACATAGCTCTTCCCCCCCCCGTTTAATAGTGACTGCTCTCAGAATCTCTTCCACTTTTGGGAGATATTGCACATCTACTTGGGGAAACCCAAGGTTTCACTCTGGCGTGTTCCCTTTCTGCCTCCTAACAAAGTGCACCTCTACTGAAAAGTCATCCACAGCATGATTCTTCTGGGACAGGTTTTGAAAATGAAAAAAGCTTTGAGGTCGAGGTAAACTCGTTTTAGCACTCCTCCTGAAAGCGCGACTCAGCTCCCCATTTCAGCCACGGCTCCGTTTCCCCCGGTTTTTTAAAGAACCTAAAGCATTTTAAAAGGAACTACAGAGTGACAGAAAACATGCTGAAGGCCAAAAACATTGGAAAAAAAAATCCTGAGAAGCTTTTTCATTGCAAATTAGAAGCTGAGATGAAAGAAAAGGGAAAATATTTGACGTTACGCACAGAGCTTTATGGGTGTCAGAGAGAATTTGCTACTTCTCAGGAAAATTCTGATTCACCCCCCCCAAACCATAACAAACCCCCAATAATAATGACAGAACCCAGCCCCGAAGCAACATCAGCACAGAAATTCTTCCCAACGCGTGGGTTGTCTCGCATAAGCGAAGCCTCCAGCAGCTCCCAGCCCCGGGACGGGCTGCGCCGGCTGCCCCCGAGCTCCTCCATAGCACCAGCTCCGCTCTCCCGTGACTTTAATGATTTACATTGCCTGCTGCTGATGGATCTCAATAACATCTTTTGCCGGTTTACTCTATCAAAAAGCTCAAATGATGGCCTCAAGGATTTTCCTATGATGGTCACATGTTCCCTGTAGCTTGGTTCATTGCCTCCAGACCGATTGCACATTTGTCTATATTACACTGTATGTTTTCACATCATTTTCCCAATAACCACAAAGCCTAAAAACCTTCTAAATGTGCTTGCATTATTTCTCATTAAACGCAAAATTGAAATTGATGACAAAGCAGGTTCCAAACCAGAGCGGAGAACGTTATAACCCACAAAAAACTTCTGTATTTTCGCAAGACTCTAATTTTGTCTCATTAGTCCAATTTTCACATAATCAGATGTTTAATTACTTCTCTCTCCATCTATTTTATTGAGTATATGCAATTATCTGTATGTTTTCAATGCCTACATACAAATTCCCAAGTAAATGACTGACTTTCATGATCTTTCCATGCAGAATTGCTACATTTGCTCTGTTTTATACACAACAACTGATTTTATCATGACTTAACATCACAACTCTGAACCTAACCTCAAAAATTTAGTCCTCAGCTCCATGGGGAACTTGGTGGAGGGGTTCGAAGCGTCCCCTGCCTCGCTCTGGTCTACCAAAAAGGAATGTAATGAGAAAACAGGAGGTTGCTTGACATTGCCAGAGTTCACTTCTCGTATTGACTGGTTCTAGTCATGGGGTTTGATATGAAAATGTTGGCAGTACATACGTATAAATAAAAAACTTTCATTTTTGTATGAAAATTATTACTTGGAATCATAGCTGATGCTGCCCAAGAAATTCTGTAGCCTAAGCAGAACACTGGCAACCAATTTCCAATCCTCCCATCCCACACAGGAGCCATGGGTAGGTGGTTTCTACTTGGAACCACCAAGTTCAAGTGGATGGTAGGTAAGAGGTGGTATGTAAGACCACCTGTCCTAATCAGACGACACAGACTTCCCCTCTTTTTGATTTAAAAGGAAAAGCTACCGGGAATATTTCACACCCGCTACTCCTTCAAGCAGAAGAGGAGAAAGACATGGAGAAAAGCCCTCAAGCCTCCTCTGCTTCCTTTTTACCCAGGGAATTTCACGTAAAATATTAACTTCTTTGTTTTAATTGCATTTGCATAGATCCCGGCAGAGAAAAAAAGGAACACCAACTTGATCAAATATTTGTCCAGGAAAAGGTGGCTCAGGCAATCATTAAGAGACATCTCCCACATGATCCTCACCCAAAGGAACACCGAATATCCTGCTTGAAAGAAATTTCTTCGGATGCTGCTGGGCTGCAACAACTAATAGAGACGATACTAAAGAGGACACTTCTGCATTTCTGGAAAATTCCTCTTTTAATAATGACTAGTACGTTTTCCATGACACATCTCTCATTAAACTTACTCCTCACCCTATAAGTTCAGAATCCACCTTTCATATACTCATGGTATGAATTTAGGTATTCCATCCTACTCTACATGCACCCTGTACTCTCCCTTTAATTCCTTAGGGCCTTTCATAACCACGAGCACTGTGATCGTCTTTTCAGGAGGTGTCCAGCTGACCATGCCTTTGCTCCCTCAAAGGAATTCTGCAGATCCCTTCAAAGTCATCCCCAACGGATGGGTACAGAAAGCACTGGGGAACCTTGCCAGTCCCACAGAGCCGTTCTCTTCGAGCTTGTCCAGACACAAGAAAAGAAGAAACCAGTTCATTTACACCTTTCTGCCAGCAAGCAAAAGCTGAGGGCTTGACCTTCTGGAAGTCATCGTTTCCATCAAGCAGAAACCGTATTTACAGCAGCTGTAAGACCACTGGGCACCACGACTCCGCTTCACTGCAGCTTTGTAAGCTGCAAGGAGACCAAAGCTGCGACCTGCCGGTCTGAAAGCCCCTGACGCGACGGTTACCCGCGGCACGGCTGACATCTGCGGGAGAGGCAGCATCCCCTCGAGAGGCGCCACCGCCGCTCCCGGAAACCCCTCGTCTATTTGGGAGTGTGAGCACAGCGTGCGATGCCGGAGGAGCCCGCGTGGCCTCGGGTTCATTAGCTCCTCAACTCGCCTGCCTGTTTTGGGAAAGGTACTACACCGTTTCGCTGCTCTTCACGGATCTGAAAGCCCGCAAGAAGCACCTGAAGGCCTGGAGCCCAGCTCCTCAGGCTCCTCCGGCGTGGAGCTGGGCAAGTTGGCTGCTCTCCCATGTCCAAGCCCGCAGCGGCTGATGTTCAGGCCCAAACCTGCCGTCCATCACCCAGCACACGACACCTTTTGCCACGCCTTTGGGCTTTCTCTCCATTCAGCCACGACAGCCCCACTGCAGAACTCCTTGAACCATTCCACCAGAAGCTGCAGAACCCCAATCACAGATGAAATCTTGCCCATCTCGACGCGTGTTCCAACGTGCTTGAGGCCATTACTGGGGAAGCCATAGCTTTGCTCTCCTGAGCTCCACTGTATCGGGCATTTGTTACTCCTGTTTTTACATATTGATTTTTTTTTTAAATAAAGTGCTTTCAAAATACATGTTGTGCAAGTGCTATAAAATCAAAGCACAGTATTATTCTTGTTAATGCCTGCAGTCCGAGAAAATAAGCAGAACCTTAATATTTTCTACTTCAATACCTTGACAGTCTTAAATACAGCACAGATCAAATAGTGGTGGGTACTGGAGAACTAACTCTTCCCGGCCCCAACCTAACAGCTTAAAAGTAAGTCCGGTGGGTTCTAGATCTGGAAAACAGTATCAGCACCCCTAAAGCCCAGCTCAGCAATATTATTCCCTTCCCAATTTTGCCCATGTATCCTGCCTTCCTGGCTTGGCTTGTTCCATGGAGCTACTCCCACAGTACCAGGACACTTTTCAACGTGAATCCACGCTCACAATCTGCCTATTAATGTGAAAGGCGCTTCCACGTTAATTTATTGTATTAATACTTTGCGCTTTTATGGCATTTTTCCATTTAAGAATCACAAAGTGCTTTACAAAAAACTAATACATTAAATCTCGCTACGTTCCTCCGAGATAGCTGTTATTAACCACATTACACATGGGGGGGGAAAAAATCCTTACAGAAATGCTAAATGAATTACCCAAGGTCGGCGAAGTCGTCGGTAACAGAGCTCGAAAATGAGAAAGCCAATTTTAGCTCGTGCTTTTGACAACTCCTCTCAAAAGGAATGAGTACATCACAGAGAAACCAAAACACTCGGGAGAACTCAAGATGAACCCGTTGGGATCTTCCCTACGTACAACCTGGAGCCCAGGTTCTGCTTGAATGGCCGTTCTCCTTCATTAAACACACTTCACGCATCCCATGGCCTCATAACAAGGATGCGAAAACCCACCTGCAGCAACTTCAGATTTTAGCAGCGTCAAGAGCTGTCGTGGCTGCGTATGCTTTATCGATGTACGTAAAATAAATGCACGCACACGTCTCCCAGATACGCCTACAACCAAGTGTCTTTCTAACCACAGGCTTTACTCAAGCTTAGCAATTCTAGCAAGCAGATGCTGGGACTAAACGCAGGAAGGTTGTTCCATCTTTGTTTTTTTAATTATTAAACCCAAGCAAAAGTAAACAAACCCCCCAGCTTTCTGTGACAAAGATGTCATCAATATTTTTGCAATATTTTGTAAGGCTTCCTGCCCATTTTAAAGATTTAAGAGCTGCCAGCGCAGCGCTCACAGTTTTAATGAGGCAATACACCTCTACACCCTGGAAATACATGAGCTATTAACAGAAAACAATATGAAACAATTCGAGTAAGAATCTAAAATAATAAACCAAAATAACAAGAATCTAAAACAAGAACTAAACTAAAATAGTAAGAATCTAAAATAAGAACTAAACTAAAATAGTAAGACTTAAAGTACGGTTTACCATACTTTAAACATAATGGAGAGGGAAAGAGGAAAAAATTCCAAATATTTTGATGGCCATCACACTTCACAGAAAAAAAAAAATACAACACATTATGCAAATAATACCTCCAAGAGTAGGACAAAGCCTGTAATTTGGGACCCAATGGAAGGAAATTAAGAGTTGGTTCCCTGAAATTTGCAGTTCTTTGGACGGATTTACCGCATACGGTTTTTCATTAGGCTAACTATTATAAACCACTATAGGAACCACAGAAAGCTACTGGTAAAGCCAGAAATTGCTAAAAAGCTGTGCTGGAAGGAGCAGACAGGCTGCTTTCCACAGCAAAGATGCTCTTAACCTCTAGCCTTTACCCCCAAACGCCCCGTTCAATCAAACCTTTAATAAACCCAGGCTTCCAGCCAATACTTCTAGACGTTGGATAATCCCGCTGCTGGGGAAGGAATTGGCCAAAGGTGTTTCTCCGTTAACCGGGAATGCTGATGAACCTGCAGGGCGACGCTGTTCATTCAACTCCCTGCACAACCGTCACCAGGGACCCCAAGCTCTGCTGGTGGCATCACTCAGCGGAGCCCAGGCAGCCACCAGGCACCACTCACTGCTTCTTCACACCAACAAGACTCCACTGGGCTGCTCCGGATTAAGCTTCATTTCACCTCCCACAGGACACAGCAGCGGAACAGCAATAAACCCCCCAACCACGTGAGGGACCTGGGGGGGTTGAGCCTGGGGAAAAGGGGGCTAGGGGGAGACCTTCTGGCTCTCCACAACTCCCTGAAATTCAGGAGGTTGGAGCGAGGTGGGGGTCGGTCTCTTCTCCCCAGGAACAAGTGACAGGATGAGAGGAACCGGCCTCCAGTTGTGCCAGGGGAGGTTGAGGTTGGCCCTGAGGAACCGTTTCTGCCCCGCTGGGGTTGTGCAGGCGTGTCGCTGTCTGCCCAGGGCAGTGGTGGAGTCCCCATCCCTGGAGGGGTTTCCCGGCCGTGTGGAGGTGGTGCTGAGGGCCAGGGGTCAGTGGGGACCTGGCGGTGCTGGGGGACGGGGGGACTCGAGGAGCTGAAAGGGCTTTTCCAACCCAAACCATTCTGTGATTCTAGGATTCAAATACAACAAATGGTTCAAAACACCCCCCAGGAAAACACTTCAGAGGAGATGAGGCTGCTCACTCCCGGGAAACACGACCCGACACACCACCTCCAGGACTGCTGTGGCCCCAAGGCAGTGTCCCCTCCTGAGGGGCTGCGACGCCAAGCGCTTGCAACACCCGGCCCAGGTGTCCCCTCCCCGCCTTGCCTTGAACCCTCCAAATCAATGGCCCTGGGCTGAAAACGCTTGTGTTTCTGAAAGGTATCTCCTACCTGCAGCAGTTTCTTCCCCTGTAAGAAGGAGCAACCATTAAGCCATCGGTAGCCATCGCTCTTGAAGCCATCGCATTTTCACGAACCGAGAGTTATCACTTCAGGTGTGAGATAAGCGACGCGGGCCAATAAACATGCGCAACGACGTCAGGTTCCATCCAGATTTGTTAAGTAGGAAACGAATCAGAAAAAAGAAAACGCGAGAAGAAAGCGTCGAACATAAAAATGCGAATTGTCTCTAAACAGAATGTTTACTGAAGAGCGTTCGGAGGAACGAGTACTTCTGTAAGTGGGAAGTTATTGGTTTCCCGCAGATTATATGTTATACACTCAAACTGAATTACTGACATGCCTTCCATCCGCCGATCTATTTGCATCAAATGCAGCATGTTATTTTTCATAGTGTGATCCCGGCCGTCACAGGAAGCAACCTAAACCATTGCAAGTGTAAAAGACTTTATTCCTGCACCAATAATAATTAGATGTCAGGGCTGCATTTACTCTGCTAGTTCACTCAAGAGAGACATGGGCTCTTTTTGTCAAAGTTGAAGATACTCTTCATTGAAACCCCCCCATGTCCATTGCCCAAGTGCTTACAGCCACGACATGTGCTGTGAAGTGCACATTATCTCCCAAAATAAGACCAAAATAAAGTAACAAAGGACTCTGCCTTATTAGACGTTCTTCAAAACAATAATTACATTAATTATCCCAATCTTGAGAAGAGATAATTTTATTACGCCGTAACAGAACTCCATAAACCTGTTGTTCCTCTAAATCCTGACAACGTATCTGATTAGACGGCGGGGCGGTTGCATGAGATTTTGACAAACCGAAAGCAGCCCAGGGAGGAATTAGATTTTTGCGAAGATTAATTGCAACATTAACGAAACAAAACAAAACCGGTATGAGGCAATCCTGTACAACTGAGCCTAATCGCTTTCTAAGCCAATTTTAAATGGGAATACTTGATATATTTGATTAAGAAAACATCTGTCACGCGTGCTTTAAAGAGACGTTCCTCCAGCCTCGCCGCATCTTCCCACCAGAGAACGGAAAACTCTGCGGGGAAGCTCCAATAACGCTGACACCAACAGCACCGGCATGTTATGACGATCACGTAAGGACACATACTGACTTTTTTCTTTTGGAGGACTGGAAAGATTTTACTTTCCTCATTAAAATAAGCCCAACGCAAAGCAACGATTTCCCTTGCCCTTCGAGCGCATCACGTAGAAATCATGGGGTTTAAGAGCAGATTGCCACTTACACCACTGTAAGGAAGCACCTTTGTGGTCATTTTGATTTGCTTTCACTTTAATAGCACTTGTAGCTCTATAGTCCCTGGTTTCAAAAGGTGATAAAAGAACAAACGAAACGGTTAGAGCAATGTCTGCAAATGTCTCTTCCTGTCCAAACAGGAGAAAAATGTGTTAGCATGACAATGCCGCCTCTGGTTTTATTATACTCTGGATAATTTGGGGAATTTCGTGCGTACGGTGAGAGAAATCATTTTACCGCATTAGTTGCCAGTTCCAACACACTTTACTAACCGGAAAAGAGCACCAGTAAATTTATGATCACCCCACTTCTCCATCACTCTCTACCACGGCCTTAAATCAAAGCCTTCCTGTCAGATAGGAGGTAGGTGCGCCACGGGAGATGGTGGGAAGACCACCGCAGGGACAACCTTGGGGACACACTTCCTCACTGGACGGTGCCAAGAATCAGCGTGGTTTAACCCCAGGGAATTGCCGAAGCTTCCAGAAAAGTGGCATTTTATTTCCCAAATCTAATTCTACGGGATGATGGATGAGTAAAGAACAAAACAAAAACAAATGGCAACTCGCCCATAGTGACAAGAAAGGGAAGTCTCCTTCCAGCCTAGCGTCCAGCTTGGAAAATCAACCCTACCAGTATAAAGGTCACGCTGGGGATGAAACCAAGCTGGGCAGCAAGTCACAGCAGGTTTTCTTTTTACTCAGTGGCTTGCAGTAAAAACATCCAGGCAGTGAACATCGGCCTCACCACAGACTGGTTTGGCTTGGAAAAGACCTTAAAGATCATCTAGTCCATCCGCCTGCCATGGGCAGGGACACCTTCCACTAGACCAGGTTGCTCAAAGCCCCGGCCAACCTGGCCTTCAGCACTTCCAGGGATGGGGCATCCACAACCTAATCCCCACCTTTCCTACAGCCAACGTCTTTCCAACCTCCTGCAGTGATGAGCAGGGAGGGGAGATGACACACACTGCCCTTCCCCACTCTCCTCCCTTCCACGCTGGTGCCCTCGCCCAAGGAAGGGAAGGAGATCCTCCTCCTCCTCCTCCCGAGGATCCCTGCTGCCTCCCACCCAGCAAAGGGCAACGCTGCCTCTTGCCAGGAGCGCTTCCTGGATGCAAAATTTCCATTTGGCAGCGCTGCCTGTTATAAAACTCATTTACATTTCTTGCAAATCTGATCTCTCCTGTCTCATACCTCAGCGCAGAGACAGTTTTACAGCCGCTGATTTGTTGTCATTGCTCCCAGGCTGCACTGCACCACAATCCTTTAAAAACAGTAAAAATTCACAAGTTATGTCACATCTGGGGCCTTTTGGCTTTCCTTTTCTCTCAGTAGCTTCTACTTTGAAGACAAGCAGCCAAGGCAGACTCTCAGATTTATCTTCTCCCAAATTCCACCCTCTTCTACTGAACTCCTCATGCCTTGATGGATTCTTCCCTCAACTTCCCAGCTCTTCATGGAGCAGGCTCTAGCGACAACTGACAGTTCACCACGAACAAATTGATGGTCTCCAGGGGGAATGCTGTACCTGCCTCCTGCATATTCAGCTGACGACATCCACATCTGACCTTATCGAAGACCTGCTCTCGTATTTCTCAGCGTCAATGTCTCTTATTACCCCAGCAACATTATGGCTGTAAATTATTGTAACAACGCCTAAATCTTCGCCGGTCCCCGAAGATTAACGTGCAGTCCGACCTCACTGCCTCGCTGCGAACAGGCAGCTGAAGTACCCCACGCTTTTCATGAATACCATGATTTGGGGGCATCCATAGGCAAAGCAGACACCTCGCCTCCACCCATGCCCATTTCTGGAGCCCTCCTGTAATAACCCTACACTCCCACCCAAGTACACCCAGTAAATTAAGGTGGCACATCCAGCCTGGTCGCGTGGTGATCTGAAGGTTGCTAAACAATTCTTCTAGCTCTCCAGGGCCACCGTCGTTTGTCAGGGCACAGAACAAACCTACGGGGACCTTGTCAAGCCCTGAAGTGAACCAGCTGCCGGTTATTTATTGACAGGGTCCACGTCTTCAACCTTTCCTCACCAGAGCTGACAAGGTCAGAGCAGCTCGCTGGTGCTAAACTAACAGGCCAGATCGGCTGCTGGATGAGACGGCTGTGACTTCTCCAATATAGCTCCTCTGAAAGAGGAAACACCTTTTACCCAGGAATCGCTCTAGTTTTGGGCCAGAACAGGCTCTAGCTATCTAGTGAACAGGCTCTGGATATCAAACTCATTAGAGAAGCACGACCCCCACTAAAGGGATCTGCACACAGCACAAAGACTGTTCCTTCTTTTCCCATCTTCTGGTGAAGTTTAGTCCTCTGTGCACTTCTTCCCTGGGGCTCCAAAATACTTTTACTTCAAAACTCTCTAATCCTTGTTGGGCCTTTGTTTTCTCATGTGAGAGGAGATTAATGTCTTTCTCTTGCGGTAAGCAGTTCCAGGACGGCTCCTTCTCTGGAGATTCCAAACCCACCTGGACTCCATCCTGTGTAACCTGCTCACTTGCAGAGGCTTGGACTAGATGGTCCCTTCCGACCCCCACCAGCCATTCTGTGATGTAAATGATATCATTAAGGAAACTTTCAAGCCACCTCTCCTTCACTGTGAGCTGGGAAACTGTAGGGGCTGGAGCACGCTCCGGGATAACGCGCAAGCCTACAGTTATTCAGTAGAACCCGATTTGTCAGCTTCAACCAAAACCCACATGTCTTCTTTGAGATCATAATTTAAAGCACCTTGGCTGAGGATCGGTTTGAGCACAGCCAACACGGGTATCCCTTGCATGGATTGTGTCATCAGAACGTGCTCAAAAAAAAAATAGCCAAGAGATAACAGGGCTAAGCAGTTTCTCACAGCCCACCCGGGACCAGGGCAGGAGCTCAAGCCACCACATTCCAAAGCCAATCAAAGCCTACTCGCCAAGAAGCTCTTTTGATATTACACAAAGATTGAGAAAAATGATGGTGCTGCTTCAAGAAGCAGCACAGAGCTCTCCATGGGGAGATTACAAAGGCAGTGTGACCTTCAGCAGCCACATACACTGGGGGAAGTGTCTGCGGTCACTTGTGTGAGGGGGTTATCAGACAGCTGAAAGCAAGACCAGAGGTGTCTACCACAATAACCCTCATTTTTAAAATACCCAAGACAAACCAACAAGAATACAATCCAAAACCACCCAAACAACCCACGGAGAGACCAAAACACCTGGTTTTTTCCCCCAAAAAAGCACAAAAGCAAGTTGGCGCTGAAGGTGGAAGTGACACCGAAGGTTGGGTGAAGGACAACTTTTGTCCTTTTGCTGGGCTGCGAGACACAATGTCCAAGACTTTAGAGACAAAAGAAACCCAACACAGGAGGAGAGAGCATGTGATGGAGCTCCGCCTCACCCAAGGCATCCTCCACCTCCACCCAGCGGGTCCACCACACAGTGTAGGGAGGGACAGCACTCACGTAGCTTTGCTTCCTTCATTGCCACGAGGAATGTTTGTGCCCGTCTACAACGGACCTTACGAAATTAAGTCACCAAACCCACTTTACAGAGGAGCAACAACCAGCCCCAGTGTTTTAAAGCTGTTTTCTGCTTTGAGCTGGGCTTAGGTGGGAAAAGCCTCTGGTCTACCTCCTGCTGACCAATGCTCACGTGGGACGTAGTCATTGCTCACTGGGAACAGGCACCACTCTACAGGGAAATTTGTCTAAGAACATCATCTCGGAGAGATTTTTCCTTTGTGAGGTTTTTTTTTTTGTCTGTGTGATACCAAGATCTGTATTTCAGTATCTTTCCACAAACAAATTATTCACGAGCATCACTTCTTTCCCTCAGATTTGGGTAAAAGTTAATTAACCCCAGCCAAAAAAAAAAAAAAAAAAAGCGCAGAATTTATTAGCGTGGTCATGGTGACCATAATTAAAATTTTTGAGTGTTTCAACTTCCCGTGAAATTCTTTCTCATGTGTTCAGCCTGCCTGCGTGAGATACAGCTGGGGGAGTGAAGTAGGAAGAGGGGACAGATTTAGACTCCTTCAAAGGGATGAAATGTAAAGCAAAGACTCAAGCCTTCTCTCCAATAAAAGACATTCCTCTCCACGTCTTTTCTGCTGCCTTTCTTTCTCGGTTCTCCCAAGTTTTGATCACCACAGACCCATTTCAGAAGAAAACCATCAGTGAATTACATCTGCCTTACTGTTTGCTGGGGCTGAGTCCATCCTCTTCCAGCAGAACCACCTCCTGACTCTCCCTACTGGCAGCAGAGACATCTCAAAAATCCTCTTTCTAAGGAATTGCAGCTTTTTTATTCAAATAACCCCCAAATGAACCACCACAAAGCAGCCCTTGGCACAAAAGGAGCGAGAACACCCTGCCCTCCTTCACCAAACCAGTTTGTGTTTCTCTCAGTCTCTAACAAGCTTTGGATGGCCACCAGAAAGATGAGCTGAAGCAGATACTGCAATTCTCTCCCGACCTTTATCTTTTGAAGACAACAGATTGTGAAGCTACTCCCTGTACGAGATACTTGCAAAAGGCACAGAAAGAGATATCTTTGTCAAACTTCAAAAATACTCAATAAATTAACAGAAAGAGGCAAAATGGTTTGATGAGAACGAAAACCAACACAAGAGGGATTCTGTGGGTTTCCATAACTCCAGGCAAACCTGATTTAAAAAGCACCAAGACAGCTCTGTTAGTCCTTTTCCTCTTTTAAGCAAAAAACCCGAAGTAGGACAAGGTTATTTTTTTTCCATGGAATTGGAAACCACGATCAATGAGGAATAAATAGTCAAGTGCTAACGGCTGATGTGCACCATGAAGTGAGGTCTTATTTCTAAGCGGGATTAACAGCTTTTGCGCCAGTTCACGTACAGAGGGGATGGGAGTCTCGTGACACGGCTTACTCAAGCCAGGTTGTATTTCTAACAGGTTTATTCCAACTCCCTCAGAGCTTGTGCGCTTGACACAGAAACAATGGAAATCCCATGACTTGTGCTGGGCAGATGATGAAATGCTTCTCCTGACCTTAAATCTCCACGTGTTTATGAGATACGACCTTGATAAAGATAATGGAGTCTGCCACTGACAATCCATCCTGCAAATCCTCCCCGTTCTCTTGGAAAGAGAACGGCAGTGATTTACAAATAAATAATGCAGGAAATTACGTTTTAATATCGAGCATCTTTCTTTATCTTGAGAAAACATCTAGTGGGTTTACAGCACGGTAAAACAGCCAAAACAGCTGCAGAGACTGTGCTGATCACAGTGAACCGTGTAAAAGAAAGTTGGGATTCCAGTGCTTTCACCTCCTGCGTCACGAGCGTGAGCCCCAGCCTCTGGCAGAACAGACCCCCTGCCTCGGTCCTTTCTGTTTAGCAGCCTCTAAGGATGGTTCTCTTTCCATAATCAAATATTGAACTAATGATTATTGGGAGCATTTCTAGTCAAAGCAAATGGCTGACGAGGGCTTCTCGTGGTGCCAAGGAAAACCCTTGGAAAGCCGACAGCACAGTTTTGGAGTTGCTGAGAACATCAATTCACTGTGTTTTTAAATAAGTATCAAGTCCAGCACTACACGTATTAGAATCATTGAATCATCTTGGTTGGAAAAGACCGTTAAGGTCGTCGAGTCCAACCATTAACCTAGCAATGCCAGGTCACCACTAAACCACGTTGTTCTTCACCTCTTCTTGGTTTCTACAACTAAATTTCAAATGAGGCTCCAAGGTCAGGATGGACCGGAGTTTAGCTTCTACGCTCCTGAAAGGGGCCATACGCCCGTCTTTCAAACCAGAGGTACAACGCCAAGACAAAGAAGACAAATTGCCCTGTGGAGGTGCAGGGTGAATGTACGCAGCCTTCCCGCACACGAGTACATTAGGAATTAAATCCATCAGTGATGGACATAAAGAAAAAAATAATGGCTCTCAGAAAAGAATAAATATGGGGGGAAATGGAGATAAATGCACGCTGGCAGCTTCAGACTGATGGCAGTCATTAAGACAAGTCACTCAGTCTGCAAATTAGTCCTTTTTTTCCCCAAAGAGCGATTCTATTAATAATAATAATAAGACTGCTAAGAATAAAAAACTCACTGAGAATTATACATGCAACAGGGCTGTAATTATCAGAGCTACAACTATCACAACATATAAAAATACATTTATTTACGCACACACCATGGGTAACTTTATAGCAGCTTTACAAACACAGAACACCAATTAAAGACTTCTAATATACAGATTTGTAGAATTAAACCATCCCCCTACTATTCTATAGCATCCTGCCTTGCTGCTTTTTCTGGGGCAAAAATTTCACTCTCGCCATTAACAGCTGTAGGTCACGAGGGGGAAAAGTATGTTTTAAGGAGAATTAAAGACGCCGAGAAGGAGAAATGCTGCCTACATGGAGGTTGAGGAGATGCTTCTACTTTTCCTAGGAGAATCACGCACAAGGAGAAAGCTTTTTTCAGAAGGGAATACTTTCCTCCTCTCTCCATGAAGTGCCATGACAGCTCCCAATCCGAGAGGTTTTTGATTGCTACTCAGAGTCCTGCCCTTGCGTGGAAGAGCCCAAACTTATACTGGGAATCTTGGGCCACACACTCTTCTGGCATTGTATCATGACACTAAATTCTTCACCAAAACTATAAAAAATGAAAGGTTAATGGGTTGCACCTTCTCATTGCTGAAAAGCTTTAATTGTAAGACCAAAAATATTTTCTATTTTTATCAGACTGAAATTTCCTTCCCTGCTGAGTTGTACTGGAAAAAAGGAGATGAATTTATTTACAGCCATCCTTTGATTCCATATCCCGTGCCCATCTCGCTTGGTTGTGTGTTAGACCCAAAAGACGGGACAAGGGGTAACGGTTATACACAGAAAGAAGGGAGATTTAGACGAACTTCTTGGCTGTGAGGGTGGTGGAACATTGGCACAGGTTGCCCAGAGAAGCTGTGGATGCCCCATCCCTGGAAGTGTTCAAGGCCAGGTTGGACCTCGGGGCTCGGAGCAACCTGTTGCAGTGAAAGGTGTCCCTGTCCATGGCAGGGGGTTGGAACTAGATGATCTTCCAACCCAAACCAGTCTGTGATTCTCTCTGTGAGACAGCACTCCAGCAGGGGAGAAGCTATGGGGTCCTCCAGAGAGCCTGGGGCCCGTGTCAGCTTCTCCCTTGAAAGGCCCTGTCAGAAGAGCAGAGTAGCTGGTACTCGCTGTCATCGAACACGTGGCTCTGCAGCACTCTCTGACCATAAAAGTTACGGACGTGTCTGAATCGCTGAATGATTTCAGCTCTGCCTTCTAAGAGGATGTCTACAGCTTTGCCTAGAAAATGGACAACAATTCCAATACCTCAGAATAAGTAATGGACAGTGAACTAACCCTGAGCTGTAGGGCATCTCGCAACATCCTGATGAAATTATTCTGTGAGAAAGTAGAGGAAAATATGGTGCCAGAGGAAGTTTAAGCTGTGTGGTACAGACCAAACATTTTATTCTTCAGTAACTCTAACAAACATGCGCTTGGAGAAAAGATACACTGATGAAAAATAAAAAAATACATCCATATTATTTTCTCGTCCAGTGATGTGTTACAGTCATTCCCTGGAGGGAAAAATAAAACAAAACAAAAAAGCCCAATACCATCAACTCAAAAACCAAAAGGCTGCTAAAAGCTCAAATCCACTATCCAAGACGGGCTTTTAAAACAAAACATATGCCTTTGGTTTTTAGCTTTCTTTAAAATTCGAGCATGTTTGCACAGAGCATTAGTCTTTTGGAAGGAGAGAGGAAAAAGAATCAGCAAACCCTGGAGAAATGCTATTCTGAACATTCAGGAATAACTCCAGCTCGCGTCAGACACCAAACCTCACCTTGCAAAACCAAAGAGCTTGCCAAGACAAATACCCCATCTTCTCAGAAATTCCCTATTTCTTCAGAAGTCCCCATTTTTTGGACCCAATGTACAATCGAGATGCATAGGAACAGGCAGCACAGCTCACAAATTCCCATCGATTTCCCTGTGAACTCCTAGAATGAGGCAGCAATGGATCTTCGTCTCGTACATCAAAATCCAGATGAGCCCTGACATCAGACCACAGGCACAACGCCAGCTGGCGGCCGTGTCATACATAAGCAATATGCTGACTGCTCTAACCAGCAGCTTCTGGGCCATCATTGATCAAGATGCTGAACTAGATCATAGTTTGTCACTTGATCAATGCAAACCACACTGTAGACACTCCTTTTCTTTGCTGTCCCACAAAGATAAGCCAAGCATAAGCCCCGTGTCCCTGTGGAGAGGACTGCAAGGACTGCTCACCAATCAGCTCACAGATTGCTTGCACATGGCACCCATGAGGAGAAGGTGTTTCATTTACTCCCAGCGGTGACCTGGTTTGCGTCCCAAGGGCTAAGGCAAGTCTACGGCCAAGCCCACCATGATGAGATGCCACAGAACTGAACATGGAACCCCTCTGCTGGGAGGACAAGCCAAGAGAGTTGGGGTGCTCAGCCTGCAGCAGAGAACGCTCCGGGCAGACCTGAGTGCAGCCTTTGAGTGCTTCAGGGGGGCTCTGAGAAAGCTGGGGAGGGGCTTTGAGCAGGGGCTGTTGGGACAGGACAAGGGCTGATGGGTCAACTGACAGAGGGAGATTCAGAGCAGAGAGAAGGGAGAAATGTTTGACCCTGAGGGTGGTGAGCCCCTGGCCCAGGCTGCCCCCAGAGCTGGCAGAAGCCCCATGGCTGGCACCATTGCAGGTCAGGTTGGCCCTTGGGGCTCTGAGCAAGCTGCTCTGGTTGCAGATGTCCCTGCTCCCTGCAGGGGGCTGGACTGGAGGAGCCTGGAAGGTCCCTTCAACCCAAACCAGTCTGCTCCAACACCACGGTCCATCAGGCTGACAGCGCAGCAGTCGACAAACTGTCAGCTTGTGTCCAAACGTCATCATCGTGGTGTGTGTCTCTGTTTAATCCCGAGACTGAAGCTACTTCAGAAGTTTTCAAAAAGTTTTCTAGCACCTTTGTTCAAGTAACTCCCCATTTTTCAGACCCAACAAGCAATCTCTCAGAGGAAGGAAGGAGGAAAATCACTTAAAGGATGAAAAACTAGACCATAGGCATCATCTTTATCTGCTCCAGCCAGTCCCCTGCTATTCGTTTGCGTTAACTTCAGCGTTTCCTAGTACATATCACAAAACAATCACGTTTGGCTCCAGAAACATTTATTTTTACTCATTCCTTATCAAGCCAGATGAGAAAAGACACCTGTCCCTGGGGACACATAATAATTTAATTCAACGTATTAACAAATCCTGCCCTTATACCATGATCTTAGCACAAATCTTCCGCAGCAAAGGAAAACAACAAATAC
Source organism: Bucorvus abyssinicus (assembly GCA_009769605.1). Taxonomy (NCBI): domain Eukaryota; kingdom Metazoa; phylum Chordata; class Aves; order Bucerotiformes; family Bucorvidae; genus Bucorvus; species Bucorvus abyssinicus. The sequence continues at coordinate 512,148 of CM020063.1, read as the reverse complement.
CAGATTTAAAGCTACAAAGTCGGAGGTGGTATCTTTTAAAGGAGCATTCACCCCCAGCAATGATCCTGGTATTACTCACAGCCGGACCTGCATCACCAGGCAGATTAATTAGATAAAACTACCCACACTGCGTAAGGGCAAAGCAGCCAAAAGAAGAAGAGATGTCGCACAGAAATATGAAACAAAAAGAGAATCACTGGATCAAAGCAAACAACAACAACAACAAAAAAACCCTCAACGAAAACCCTCACAAAAACAAACCAAACAAAAGCCGCAAGCCCCCAACACCACGCTGAAAATCTGTGCTCTGAAATCTTCCTGCTTTAATCCTAAAGGGAAAAGACCATCTAGTACGCACACGGCAGCGACGGAATAATAAATCCCAGTCTAGCTTAAAACCAGACTCAAGCAGAGATCAGGTCTGACTCGCCCCCTTGGCAGGATGGTTTCATACCTGGGTTCTCCCAAGCCAAAGAACTACTTGTGTAGAGAACGATGAGGTGAGAATGAAGGGAAATAAAAAATAATCATTTTTTCAATAGAAGATCAAGTTACTTGAGGAACGGACACCCTGAGCTTGCTCTTGAAGCTTCCCCACAGCAAAATCACTTGCAAGAAGGTGTCACAGAAGCTGGAAGAGTTTCAAAGTGTTTCCAGAAGCCAGAAAGAGAAGAATTACAGAAATTAACTGAGTGCCCTGACACCTTTATTGCAACAAAGGACAAAGTAGGGTATTTTGGGGGCAAACAACGCGGATGGAGACATCACCATGCAGAAGCTGGAGGTAATTTAATTTGAAAGATGGAGACAACCCATTGTAACCGAACAAAGACGAGAACAACCTGAGCAACGACCTAGGACAATTGCCTTCGGATTTGGCTGCTGCCTTTGGGCTGAACTGGAGGAAAAGGCCTGCTGGGATGATGTTAATTAGCACCATGCTGCTGGAGACGCGGGCATGTTTCACACTCACTGCTTCAAAATCAGCGGGAAGCCAAATTTTCAAAGCACCTCAAAATTTCATTCCCACTGGAGTAGCTGTTTAGATCAAAGACAATGAAGGTCAGAACTCAGGGGTTTAAAAGTAGGAAAATTATTATTTTTCTTTTAATCACAACAAAATAATCCTTTCAAGACAAATATGTAGGACATGATTTGCTTTTTTTTCCTCACAGGCTTTTTTTTTTTTTTTTTGGAAGAGAAGAATAATCAACACTATGGATTAGAAGAAAAATCTCTAGGATTGCCAATTTTATTTCAATTTTTTTTAAATATAGCACTCCTACTGATCCGGAAGAGTAAGATCTAGTCATTTCTAGGGCAGCCATAAGGACTCCACACATGGTGGAAGTTATCTGCCAGCTTCTCAAGCCGTCATCTGTTCACTTCCATCTCGGGAGCAGCCCAGAAAACGCACATGCTGTGCCATGTACCCACGTGGCAGGGGACCAATATTCAACAGGTTCACAGATTCATCCGTAGTGACAACGTAGTCCTGTTTGCACGATTCCCTCCTGCTCTGGGGAAAGAGGAGATGCTCTGTGCCCTACACCACTTGTGTTGGATCCTACAGGGCATCCAGATAATTCTCTGTTCAGCCTGATAAACTGTCTACAAATTAGAAACTGAAGAATGCGTAAAGAGCAGACCCTGCTCATGCCATCTATCCTCCTGCGAGGCTCATGTTGTGACAGAGCTGGAAGGCTCTCCAGAATCAAAAGGTTCTCTTTATTCCCACATTGGTGGACAGGAGTGGACTTCCAACTGGTTTTGCAGGAGAGAATCCCAGACTCACAGTGTGGTGGGGTTGGAAGGGACCTCTGGAGATCATCTGGACCAAACCTCCTGCTAGAGCTGGGTCACCCAGAGCAGGTTCCCAGGATGGTGTCCAGGCAGGGTTGGAATCTCTGCAGAGCAGGAGACTCCAGCCGCTACGGATAACCTGAAGTAGTTGCACCTTTGATTGGCCTCAGGCAGCTACATGACTACATCCAAGAGTAAAAGACAGGAAGCATTAAAAAATACACTGTATGATTAATAAAATGAAGGCAGAATTTGCTTTTCAGTCACGGGTTTAAAGCAGTCTGAAGAAAGGGGGCCTTTAAGAAAGCTGGGGAGGGGCTTTCGAGCAGGGACTGTTGGGACAGGACAAGGGCTGATGGTTCAACTGACAGAGGGAGATTCAGAGCAGAGAGAAGAAATGGTTTCTGCTGAGGGTGGTGAGAGCCTGGCCCAGGTTGCCCCGAGAGGTGGCACCATTGCAGGTCAGGTTGGCCCCTGGGGCTTTGAGCAAGCTGCTCTGGTTGCAGATGTCCCTGATGCTGAAACCCACATCCTGTACTTAGGCACCTTGACTGTCCTCGACCAGACACATCCCTCAGGGAGGCGGCCAGTGGTTTGTAGGACCTGTCTCAATGAGGACATATCTTAGGCATGAGGTGGTCTGCTCTGCCTTGTTGAGAACTGAGATAATGACTTGTTTTTAGGCATGGAGTGGAGTGGAGATGTAGGAAGAGGAAGAATGGAGAAGCCTCACCAAAACACACTTTCTTTTCTGCTCACGCTGCAAGACTAACTTTTTCAGAATGCAAATAAAGATGCTGTAAGGGTGAAGGTAACCTTACTTAGAAATGTTTTCATACATAAATTTGGTTGGTTTGCTTTACTTTCCGTACGTTATTCCCACCTTCATTTAACTATCCCAAAAATTAGATTGAGGGATCAAGTGACTAGTAAACATTGTCGATTTTTGAAAATTACCCTTGTAGCTGCTCACATTATCCTCTGAAACTACATTAATGAGCAAAGTTTCCACAGAACAGTTTTTACTCTGCTTCTCTGTCCTTTCTCAACATCCTCAGGACCCAAAATAAATCCAAACACACTTCCCTAGCCACCAGCTCCCATTGGCATCACGGCAGCTTTTAGGAGAATGAACTGTCAACTGTCCCTACAAGAAGCTTCTCGGAGCCTCCTGCTTTCAAACCAATCAGCAGACAGATCACATATGCAACCCTTCAGCTTTTGCTGGGTTCCCAGTGTTGCTGTCGGGTTTGTTTGGGTTTTTTTGAAACAAAACTTAGAGATGTGTTTTAAATCAAGAACTTCCTCAATAGGAGTTGCTTTAGTTGCAGCAATTTGATACGGAGCAAACAAAACAAGCCCCGTATTGCTCGTTGCGCTGGTGGAAGACATAGCACAGGACGCAGTGAAAAACGACCAGTCGCTTCTTTCCTCCTCGCTGACACGTCTTATTTATTCTTCCTCGTAACGTGTGAACGCTGTGCCGTGCCCTATTTTGTCTTCTGCCTCAATTAAAATGGAAATCTCTGCAGCCCATCTCTATAATTCCAAGCTGCTCCAGGCAGGGGAATTTAAACAGCTTTTAATAAAACCAACTACAGGTGCTGCAAGACGATTCCTTTCTGACCGTCTGAAATCTATCTTTCCAGTAGCAGTCTGTGTATTATGTCATCGCTCTGAACCTTCCCATTGAAGCGGGATCTGGAAAGACTATTTGCGCCTCCATAAATGGCAGAAGCATGTATTTGTCTCCCACCCCAACAACTATTTATATTAATCGCTGTTGCTTTTACTTTCAGAAGATGCAATAAAATACCCTTTGGTTTGTGTGCTTGAGCTTGACCTCTTCCAAATTCTCAAAGCCTTTTCACCAGCCCAGATCTACAACTGCTCCTCGACAAATGAAGTTTTCAGTAAAGAATCCACAAACCTGAGTCAACAAGAAGCTGCTCTGGGTATTCCCTAACTTACTTTCTTCCTCTTCCAGGAATTCTGTGATGTTTGGAATTTGGGTCCTGCTGAGTGAATGTACTTCAAAGGTAAGAGTCACACTCAAGTTTATAGCAACAGGTGAAGTGCTCTTGAAGGGCTTATTTCCAACTGTCTTCACTACCCAGGAACTCACCCATCTACAGCCACGGGAAAACTCGTACACCCACAAACCCTGCCCTCCTCCCTCCATGACATGGAGGTGGTGCCACGCTTCTAGAAGTGATCTTGAAGAAACAACGGAGTTGCAAAACTCCCAGACACCAGAAAACTAGAGGATTTACTACCGAGCTTAGAAATAAAAGTCACAACACCCACCGGTATCCATTAGATTTGTCCCAGGTAAAATCCTACAAAGGAAGCGCCAAAATACTCTGCTCTGAAATGACAAACCAGGGGAAAAGAGGGTTTATCGCTGAGGTGGTGCCTTCCCTCTTCCCCAGCCTCTGCAGGGTACCCAGAGCTCTCCTGGCATTGCCCTTATTTGCCTCTCGGGGACTGAAAATCAGTCTTTCCATGACCCCGATTCAAATACTTGAAAGACAACTTAGAAACTACCATTCTCAAAGACACCTGGATTCCAGGAACTTCACAATTTTAATTCCCCCATCACTAGTTCTGCCTCGAGGAAAACTGCTGCAGTATTTAGACCTCTATACAAAGAGTGAGCGAGACAGAGAGATACATCAACATTTAGATACTAGCACTTGATTTATTGCATGTTTTAAGTTGCCATCTACTTCAGTTGCCAACTTGCAGCAGAAGTTTGTTCTCACCTAAAATCCACTTCTATTTCGCCTGGATACATGGCTTGTCTGGAGGCTTAACAACATGACACAGCTTTGTTTAGATGAATGTAAACTCTATCCACTAGCTACTAACCCTGGTTGAACTCGAGCTGAGTTCACTCTGCTCCTACTAGACACTCCTTTAGATGGAGTGAGGACATAGTGAAAACAAACAGTGTCCTACATGGGCCAGGGTGTGTTGGATATAAATATATTGAGACTCCCCCAGGCAGGTCTGAGTAAAGCTCGGGGCTCCTCAGCCCACCAGAGACAGGGACCTGCTGGAGCGGGGCCAGAGGGGGCCACAGGGGTGATGGGAGGGTGGAACCCCTCTGCTGGGAGGAGAGGGCAGAGAGTTGGGGTGTTCAGCCTGCAGCAGAGGAGGCTCCGGGCAGACCTGAGTGCAGCCTTTGAGTGCTTCAGGGGGGCTCTGAGAAAGCTGGGGAGGGGCTTTGAGCAGGGGCTGTTGGGACAGGACAAGGGCTGATGGGTCAACTGACAGAGGGAGATTCAGAGCAGAGAGAAGGGAGAAATGTTTGACCCTGAGGGTGGTGAGCCCCTGGCCCAGGTTGCCCCCAGAGCTGGCAGAAGCCCCATGGCTGGCACCATGGCAGGTCAGGTTGGCCCTTGGGGCTCTGAGCAAGCTGCTCTGGTTGCAGATGTCCCTGCTCCCTGCTGGGGGCTGGACTGGACGACCTTTAAAGGTTCCTTCAACCCAAACCACTCTGTCCTTCTACGATAAATATCACACAAGCCCTTTGGGAAACCCATCCTGACCTGGAGCAAGAGCTAGCCACAAGGTATGTGACATGAACTCTCCGCTTGCCCTTACTGCAGTGCAGGACACGGGGCCACCAACGCCACGGAATTCCAGCACACTACTCAATGACGTCACATCTTAGTTACATCATTAAAGAAAACACAGCAGACTACTGGAAGATGAAGCTGGTAGCTATGAAATGAATTTTGGTCACCTTGCTGATGGAAACTGTATTTTCTGCAGCTGCTTGAGGAAAAATTTAAGATCAGAAAAGTTCCTTATTTTTATTCTCTCCCCGGATATCTGGGGACTAGGCTGCATTTTTCTCTTTGTTTTCTTATACACAAAAACAGCCAGAAATAAAAACCAAATCACCGCAACAGCAGCAAGAGCACAGAACTAAGAGAAGCAGGACAGTCACGCTGGCGTGTCAAGAAGCATGTGGTTACACCCGCATGTATCTCAGTAATGAGCTTTGTAACACAAAAAGTCAAAATAAAGACCCTTTCCAAGGTGTGAAACCCACTGGAGAAGAAGATCTGCAAAGCACTCAGCTCTGTCAGGCTCTACTTTAAAAAAAAAAAAAAAGTGAGAAAACTCTCCAAGAAAATAATTTTTCTGCATCTTTGTTATTGCAGAAGTGTTTTTTCAGGTCTAACAAATGCACAAACAATTAATTTGACCTTATAAATATGATGTTAGAAAGAAGTAATTATCTTTTTTTGTAAAGGTTAAGGACTTGCTAAGTGGGTTTAATTTTGTTATAAAAGGTTGAGATCCTGGAACCAAAGATGAAGCATTCAAAACATAAAAGAGATTCTGTATGAAAGACTCAAGTATTGTTTTTGACTTCCATACCCTTGAAGTTCTGTATTTGTATGTCCAGATATCAGGGCAAGATTAAAAGGATAAAATGCTGTTCTCCAGGGGAAAATCCATAGTAGAGTTGGGGTGCTCAGCCTGCAGCAGAGAAGGCTCCGGGGAGACCTGAGTGCAGCCTTTGAGTGCTTCAAGGGGGCTCTGAGAAAGCTGGGGAGGGGCTTTGAGCAGGGGCTGTTGGGACAGGACAAGGGCTGATGGGTCAACTGACAGAGGGAGATTCAGAGCAGAGAGAAGGGAGAAATGTTTGACCCTGAGGGTGGTGAGCCCCTGGCCCAGGCTGCCCCCAGAGCTGGCAGAAGCCCCATGGCTGGCACCATGGCTGGTCAGGTTGGCCCTTGGGGCTCTGAGCAAGCTGCTCTGGTTGCAGATGTCCCTGCTCCCGGCAGGGGGCTGGACTGGGTGAGCTTGGAAGGTCCCTTCCCACACAAACCGTTCTATGCCCATATGACCTCAAACCCTGGGGGTTAAGGTGGAGGTGCCTCTTCTCCTGCCCGTCAGGACACTGAGGACCTGTTCTTTCTGCTTTACCAGTCCGTGGACACCATGGACGCGAGACACGCTGTCCTGCCAGACATTACTGGAGGTGCAGGACCGAAGTGCAGAGAGAAGCAAGGCACGAGCCTCAGTGCTCAGCACTGCCCTGCTTGTTAATCCTCCTCCTTCCTCCGCTGAGCTGCTCCTTCTTCCTCCGCGGTTTCATTTTGTTTGGAATGCTGATGAAGCCCCGTTAACAGTCTGCTGCCCACATAAAACAAGACAGACTGCCAAGGAGACGCTCAACGTTGGATTCAATGGTGCGTTTGAAGATAATGTGGCGCAACAAAGACACAAGGCAGACTTGGCTACAAACGCTGAATAAATATCATTTCTGCTTTTAAGAAGAACTTCCCAGGGCAAGGAGGATGCTGCGTGGAGGGGGACGGGAGAACAGAACAGCAGGGAAAAGGGGAAAGGGACTATGCTAGATTGTGGGTTCCTCTGAAAAAGAGCTTTTATTCAAGAGCTCCTCACAAAGACTCTCTTATCACACACACGTATAAGCTGCTCGGAACTATTATCCCTCTCTTCTGAAGATAAACATTCAAACCTTGCAGGTCGGATCCAAACAAGGCTCCCGCTGAGCACGGTGGGCATTTTGGTTGTGTAACACCACAGGGATGCAGTCAGAGCTCACTCAGACAACTTCCTTGCGGTATTTTCTGCTTGCAGGGGTTACCAGACCGTGCCTCTCTAGGGTCTCCACTGGGAATGGCTAGAAGCTCACGGGGAGACAGAGAAAGCCGGACATTCCCGGCACTAACCTGGCACTCAGAAACAAAAGCAACAGGAGATACAAGAAAGATCTGAACTGGCTCTGATGAAAGTTGAACCTACTACAGAAAAATAAGTTCTCAGTAGAGTCCTTCAAGGGACCTTCTGACACTGCACGAGGAAAGGCCACCAAGGCAAAGCAGCTCCTCCTGTCTACCGACCACAAAATTACATGGTGTTTGGATGCAGGATCACAGCGATGCCCCATCACCTGTAACCAACACCAAAATTAACTATTACAGCTTCGAGGCCAAGCCGAAGGACTTGGGGAATGACCTAGATGAGGGGAAGGACCAGTTCTAATCTCACTCCCATACATTCCCCACTCCACCCACATCCAAACCATTGATTTTTTGCTTTAGAAGATGGTTTTTATGGTTTCAGGGGTACATTTAAGAAATAAACCCTCACCAGGAAAATGCTGAATCTCTTCATGTTGGTCAGCCGATATGAAGAGCTCGGCCATTGGAAACACTAGAGCAAGGCGCGGGCAAATCAACCGACACATGTAGGAAAGCATTTCAAGGTTCAAAACATTCAGACAAATACGAAACAGGTTCGGTTTCCTAAATTATTTGATATATTAATTTCATTTGCAAAAACCTTGGCCTTAAAAATACATATTTTTAAGCAAACTATTTCACTTCATTTTGGTATTTTTTGTAACAGCACCATTATTGAATAGACGTAGCCATCTCAGCTGTCTACGACAGTGTTGCGTGGCAACATAGCACAAGCAAGGCTACCTCTGTTCCAGCTCCACCAAAGGTCATGTAAGGAAGAGATTTTTGATGCTGAGGGTGGTGAGCCCCTGGCCCAGGTTGCCCCCAGAGCTGGCAGAAGCCCCATGGCTGGCACCATGGCAGGTCAGGTTGGCCCTTGGGGCTCTGAGCAAGCTGCTCTGGTTGCAGATGTCCCTGCTCCCTGCAGGGGGTTGGACTGGGTGACCTTTGAAGGTCCTTTCCCACCCAAACCATTCGATGATTCTAGAAACTCAGGTCCTAAAAAGAACTGAGGACCTGGAAATATTACGGCTCCTATACAAAATAGCGAGTTTACCACAGCTTGTGCTCTCAAGATGATGTGAAGCTCCTCCATCCCCAGCACAGACATACCCACCACACCTCCCTCTGATGTCGATTGCACGCCCCAGATCTGTACTAGACACTCACAGAGAAATACTTCTCTTTTTCAGTGGCACCTACAGAACCAAAGGGAAACTCGCAGCTTCTTTGGCAAACAGAACTCAACGGGCAGCTCATGCACCTAATGCTCACATTAGAAAACGCTTCTATTTATCCACAGAAATATTAGGAAAGGCCGTAAGCGAGGACGAGTTGTCCCCGTCAGGCATTAACTGATGGCCTTCAGGGCAGGGCCTGCTTAAAGCTGTGAATGATCTCAGTGTGTTGAAGGGTTTTTAAAGAGAACAAGCCCAACCAACACTGCAGAGGACCTGCACAGCATCTGCAGAAGGAACTGCTTCTCCAGAAGACAAAAATTTGTGTGCAACACCAATTTTAACCTTTTATCCAACGGGGTCATTTTTCTTTTCATTCCTTTTCTACTGACATTATTAATGGGGAGGGGAAAAAAGAAATAGAAAAGGGGTTTGTGATAAACAAGCTCCTTGTACCACAGAGGAGGAGGAAAGATAGTGGGGAAAGCATTAAAATCTTCAGTGTTTAGTGAACGTGGAAGCTACTTCTAGCCCACAGATCTTGATAATGATTTCCAGCACTGTCAGCCACGCTCCTCCTCTTGAAATGTCATCCTTCGGTGGTTTCCACCACTCTGCCCTCGCCTAGTTCCCGCTATCTTTATAATTACTCCCTAAATGCATCTTTCAGATGCTTCTCCTCACCTTCCTGTGACACACGAGCTTGGCCTCGACAGCGGTCCAGCGGCATCTGCATAATGCTTCACCCCGGGGCAGCACCACAGCCTCCAGCTCCAGCCCAGGGCTCAGAGGTCACATCTTAGTGCGCCTCAGACAGCTACTGCCCGCAAAAGAAAACCACCGAGCTCTTCTCCCATTTTATCAGCAGAACACAGTTACGACAGCAGCTGTACTCACAAAATAAGTAAGTAGCATCCTACACTTCCCAAAGGACATCAGGTGTTTACCTGGGGAAAGGACAGCAGTGGCACGTCCAAGGTCTCTCAAGAAATGATCTGTGTAGGTGGGCACCAAAAAGATTTTCTGAGTTGTAGTTTCCTTAGTAGCACATGTCCCTGCTCACTGCAGGGAGCTTGGACTAGATGACCTCGAAAGGTCCCTTCCAGCCCAGCGCAGCCTGGGATTCTCTGGTTGTTAATAAGGCGCAGAGCTGACTGCGTACAGCGGCTGGCTCTGCAATCCCCTGCCTTTGCAGGCAAGACCCAGCTTTCTTCTGAAGGGCTTTTCCCACCATCCTTGTGCTTCAGAAAGTCTTTCCAGAGCAGATGAGGTGTCCAGCAGGAGCCTCCTTGATCTGGCAGGTACCTCCATACCCTCTCCTACCCCACAAGATGACTTTCTTTCCCCTCACAACCCTATTTAACAGCCAAAAAGATGGTTTCCATTTTTCTTGAAAGGGAATAATTTTTCTTCAAAAAGTCAACTTTCTGCACATAACAGCCACCTCTTCTCCAGTTAACCCGTAAAAATGGGTGGGAGGAAAAATAGGGAAGTGGAAGTTAAATAACTAAAGATTTGTGCAGAGCTCACAGAATACCTTCACATTAAAGAGTGATTTCCTGCATAGCTGTCCATGAGCTGGGACCTAGAGATGCCCAAAGAACTCTTCCGTGCTGTGAAGTAGTGACCGAAAATTAGGGCAAATGAACATAAAAACAGAAAACAGGAAAAGACAGGAAAATAAGATGACTAGGGTGAAGCAACTGAGCAAAAGAAAGTCTTCAAAATGCCATTTTAAAAGACAGCAACTGACAATTTCATATAACTTCATATAAGTTTTAAAACTTGCTTCAAGTACCGAGAGCACCTGCCCCACGACCCAACAGGCTTTTCCAATATTTAAAGACAGCGGAGGGAAAAATAAATACAGTTGCCACAGTCCCCGTGTTGACTTACATCAACTTGCAGCCTCTGAGACTTCTCCACTTGGAACAAAAAATATTAGTTGAAATTAATACGGTTTTATTATGCACCTATTAATAACTGATTCATTTTCAGACTTCAAACAGATCCTGTTTCGCAGAGACCTGCATTTCAAGCAGCTCAACGCGGTAGAAGTCCAACTCAGGGGCTTTTTTTGTACAATAAGCAATTTATAAAAGGCAGGATCAAAAGTTAAGAAATAAAAGAAAAGTTAAGAAATAAAGAAATGAAAATTAGCCGAAGAGGAGCCCAGCTCACCGGGCTGTACGACTGCGAATCGCGGTCTGGTAAATGGGACTGCAGACATAAAATTCACTAAGCCAGATTTGGTGGAAAAAATAATAGATATGGAGATTATGGGGCTGATCTATTTTGAAGATGTTCTTCTGGAAGGAGGCCCCATGGCCTCCAGGTCCAGAATGATGCCAACGAGCTGGAAGCCTGAGAAATACCCAAAAAATGGAGAGGACACACAGCTCCAACCCAAAAACCCCCTAGAAACCAGATCTTATGTCTCCAAAAGTGCTGCGGGTCTTTCCTTGCCTCGGTGGGTTTGCTATTTTCCATCGTCAAGCCTCCCCCTCCTCGTCCTCCGCTCCCTCCACAAGTCCACAAGCTGCTTTGAGAGAAGCAGCTAAAGTAAGATTTTAAAAATAGCTTGACGCTTGCACAAAGGTCTCGGTGATGGATAGAGCGGAGAGGGGCAGGAATACAGGTCAGAAGCAGAAAGAAAAGCTGCGTTTTCTGGTCTTTTCCTTTCTGTGCATGGTTGTCTACCAGGATCAGAGGAAAACAGCCTAAAAACTGCAAGGAGAGCTCCTCCCCATCTCAAGTCTCCTCTTTCTTCCCCAAAATCGCATGCAAATAAAGACAACGGATTGAACAAAACGCTTATTTTCCTCTTCTCTTGTTCTGGCTATTTACAAAAGGTCCTAGGAAAAAAAACTTACGTAACTGGGCTATCAAGTCCAAGTCCTTGTATGGCAAACCGAAACCTGGGTGAACCTCAGCGCTCCATCTCAGCGGTCTCTGCTATTTCATTCACAATTTTGCGGACAACCCAAATACACAAGATTATTATTCAGCTTTTTTCCCAACCCTGGCCTCTCGGTCCGGTTTTACAACCACTACAAGGGAATTTTTCCCTCGAGGTCATTCTGATCCAGAGCTCAGGTTCAAATTGCCCAAGAGGAGCTTCTGCACAGAATCACCTTCCACTCCTGGGCATCATCTGTGAGAAGGTACTGAACCACTTCCAAACCATAAAGACCTCCAGCACTTTAAAACATCACTTCAACTCCCCTTTACAAACCTCAGCATTAATGTGGGAGATATGATGTTCCCCAGGAAAAGAAATCCCAGTTCATCACTACTTCTGTATAAAAAAGGTGGTTCAAAACACTCACGGTTGTGTCTAACTGGCCTACAGCTACGCTTTAATTAGACAAGTTGTGACAAAACGTTGCTCGCAAACCCCATGCTGTGCATATCTAATACAGCTCCAAGGCTTAAAAGGGAGCTAAACCCAAGAAAAATAGATGTCAGCCGTACAAGTCCTTCAAAACCAAAGTCAAAGTGACTTGAAGTACATTAGAAATGTCGAGTATTTTACAACGTGCCTCTGATTGACGGTGCTTTCACTATTTCTAGTCCTTCCCACTTGATGGGCAGTGGTTGTTCCAATTTATATTTATATATCATTTTATTTATAATTAATAAATACCATCACCACGTCCGGCAGAGAACTTCACCACTTCAGCAGCTCTTCTCCAAACCAGGACCACGTTACACCGTCAGGCTGCGCAGTGAGGTACGGAATTACAAGAAGAACAAAAGTAATTTTCTGTTAACTCTGCAACTATCCATCTAAATATACTTATGAAGAAGAACTCGTGCTTGTGTTGAACATCTCCCTTGGGCAGCGGGGGGGAAAAAAAGTTATTTCAAAAGCTGCAATTATTTAGCAGTCATAGCAAATGCAGTGCCAGCTTGTTTATGTAGTTCCTATGAACGATGATGCAGCCAGTGTCTAAATTGAGTTTGCTCTTTCCCCCGGCACAGCGAACTGTTTGTCTAAGCTAATAAATGTACATATTAACCCAGCCACCTCGCAGGAAGCCGCCTCGGCACTCTGTTCAATATTTTCTAGTTAAACTAATCGGAACCATTCGCTCAGAAGACTTTGGAGAGCCTCTCCCTCGCAACTGGAATATCCACACGCTTCACGGGCTGAATTTGAGTAGTCGCGAAGTCCCGAGTGGTTTTTAACACATCGCCGCTCCTGCGAGCTGTAAATACTTCCCCGGCAAGCCGCAAGTGCAGCGCTGAAGCCAACAGAAACCACTTTTAGGAACGTGAAGAACAGCAAACACGGGGAAGAGCCATGGGAATACCACTTAGATTCATCCCTTACGAGGAACAGACATTTTTCACTCCTGGACACTGCCCCCTTTTTTAATAATTGCATTTTGGCAGCTGCATTAATTCAAGTTAACTATGCGGTTTAATGGGAGCTACTCCGTAACGGAGTGCACTGCGTCATTCATTCCATTTAAGACCTTTTATAACCACTAATCAAACCGATGGTCCATCGCTCTTGTCACGCTGAATCAAAGCAGAGCCAGAAGGCAAAGGGACCAAAACAAGGTCTAATGAACGGAGCCATTCAGCTCGTGTCGTCAACAGAGCGCGCAGGGAATTGCAACGGCACGGACACACAGCCGTGCCAACTTGCCTCTTACCTGCAAAAATCTGCCCTGACCCTGACCTTTGGGGCCCTCACTCCCAGAAGGACCTTGAGGGGCTGGAGCATGTCCAGAGAAGGGCAATGGAGCTGGTGCAGGGTCTGGAGAGCAAGTCTTATGAGGAGTGGCTGAGAGACCTAGGGAGGTTGAGCCTGGAGAAAAGGAGGCTCAGGGGAGACCTTATACAACCTCCTGTCAGGTAGTTGTAGAGAGGTGGGAGTTGGACTCTTCTCCCATGTGACAAGTGACAGAACGAGAGGAAATGGCCCTAAGTTGTGCCAGGGAAGATCTGGGTTAGCTATCAGGAAGAACTGCTTTACACAGAGGGCTGTGCAGCGTTGGAACAGGCTGCCCAGGGCGGTGGTGGAGTCCCCATCCCTGGAAGTGTTCAAAAGCCGTATGGATGCGGTGCTGAGGGACATGGTTTCGGGACCCTGGCAGTGCTGGGGAACGGTTGGACTCCATGATCTTAAAGATCTCTTCCAACCAGATGATTCTGTGATTCTGTGACTTTTTCAGGGGAAAAAAAATAAAAAAAAAAAAGATTTTGGCCTCCATCAATAAAACTCCTTTGCTGATGATTACAGCGATGATGAAACTCAGGCTAGAATGAACCCTGAGACATCACAGCCTGCCCCACAGCAGGATCTGCTGTCATCTAAACATGCCCAACAACTGCCAGTGCAACCCGTTCCTATTACCACACACATGTCTGTAAACTACAAAAGAGACCAAAAAAACTGGTTTATTTTGAAATGCCATGAGAATGCTTTGCAATGAGATCTATGCATTTTGACTTCTCCTGTGCAAGTACCGGGGTGACTTATTCTTGCTGCAGAAAGTATTCTGCAGAGCTCGGGAAGCGAACGCTAATCACTCCAAGGGCAAAAGAAACCCCTTCTCCTGTGCTATATTCAGGCACTTCTCAATTTATAGTACGAGAGATAAAAGATTTGCCCTCAGACAACAGAGATGCAGGCTCTTCTCTCCACTGAGACAAAGAAACCTACTAGAAAGGCAGAGCTGAAGAGCCCAGGGTCAGGTTAAGCAGTGGGCACCACTCTTCCTTGAGGAGTTTCTGCCTAGAACAGTTTAAAGAAAAAAAAAAGGGTTTTTTGGTTTGTTATTTTTTTTTTGAACAAGCTGTTTAAGATTTATGTAGACAGCTGTTGCTTTTATGTAACAAATCCGGCCAGCGATACGGGGAAACTCTGATTTCATTTGCATCTTCCTTTATTTTAATTATCATACCGTACTATGAAAGATTCCTGGAACTGTTATTAGATGTTCCCAGAAGCAGCTGAATGCCTGAAGCAGAAGCCATCGCTGCGGAGCTGCACAGTGGAAGACAAGATGCCTCTTCGCTGCCTTTTGTCCTCTCCTGTTTAATGCCCAGAAGACTTAATGCATACTTATATGTAAATATTAAAATGCAGAAACTAATGTTACATCACAGTTCCACAGTTATAAAGGTAGTGCTTGGAAAAACAGGGAATTTACAATGAAAATATGGATTTTTGTCGTACCAATATACATTTAAAATGGGTGAAACAGCAGCTGCAGGGCTTCTGGCATCACACATGGCTCAGGTCTACCACCAAAGCTCAGCTTTTTCCACTCTCTCTCATGAAAAAGAGCCACATCCTCCATTTTGAGCTTTACAGATCAACACTGTCCAAAACCACATACAACTCCGTTTTAAGGGAGATATTTGATGGTAAAATTCACAAAAAATGCATTAGACCTACAAAGGAGATCCTCAAACAGACACTTCAGCTCTTGAACCTCACTGAACGTCAAGCTGACCCACAAGCCACATTTTTACCCTAAAGACTTTTCAGAGTCCACATTAACAGTAATTCCTGCAAGCGCGATTCACAGCTCCCGCTCAAGGTCGTGTTTAAAAAACAAGCCGGGCAGCAAGCAAGAAAACTGAAAAAAATGAAGAGATTTCTGTCGCCAAAGGGTAAGGAGCTTCTCAGAATTGCTCAGGGTCAGAATTGGCTCCCCAAGTTCTTTAGGCACTTCTCAATCTCGTTCAGCTCCTACACCCGTAAGCAGAAATCAAGCTTAAGAAACGCCAGCAAAGCCCTTGCAGAGCCTAGAGCCAAAATCGAAACCTTCTGTTAGAGATGGCTGAAGCGGGGAGCTGGGGCAACTAACTGTGCCATCACCTGTTGGGATGGAGAACAGCTCCAAGGCCGTGGTCAAGAGCCCACCAGCAGGACCATGCATGACGCCAACTCCCTCCGTGGCCCTGGGAGGAAACCAGTCTGCGGTCACCACAAACGCACACGCCACCGTGCTTGGTGGTGCCAGCAGCGGAAAAACTCCGGTGGAAGAGAGGGAACGGCTTCTTCCATAAGCTGTTGGGCAAAATATCTCTGCAGCTTATTGGAGGCCGATCCACCAAGTTTAACCACCAGCCTAGAGTTGACTTTCCAGCATTCACTCTCCGGTGGCTTCAATGGGATTTCGGCCTGAATATATTTCTCTTAAACATAAACCTGCAGATCACGCCCGGACACAGCAATTTTCCAGGGACTGGCCAAGCGAGGGGTGCTATCACCACGCTTGATAAGGGTATTTACTTTTAATAGGATTGAATTTAAATGCCATTATAAAATCAAGCTGACTACCCTTCGATTGCACACCGGTGCCAGGAGGAGCTTCCGCTTACCTGCCCGTAGACCTTCACCTCATCATTCAGAGTCCATTAATGGAAAAACCAGTCAAAAAATTCTTCAACTCTTTGATACCAAACAAACAAACAAAAAAACCCCACAAAAAACACTTACATAGAAATTCTTGAAAACCAGACTCTGTTCACTCCAGTTCCAGCCTCACTGCCAGTATCCACAGCATCAGAGTAAACTGGGAGAAACTTTCTGATAAATAGGTATGGAATAATATGTGCTTATAACAAAAGGATACATTATTATAAATTTACGGGTATAAAGAACTATATTATAGAGAAGTGGGTGCTTCTTCCCAGAAAGAATTGAGCCAACCCTGAAGCTCACACACACAAATATATATACACACAAAGAAAGAAAAAAGCATCAGAACACCGAGCGTGTTCACACAAAAAAGGAAAACAGCCAAAATTTCTGCACAACCCCATGGATTCCAACCCTTGTGCTGACTCAGCACGGCTTTCCCCCCATCACCATCCATCCAAACTGTTGCCACCCTTCTGTTTTCCCTCTGTGCCCCTCCAGAAGGCAAAACACATCTGAGACCAAGAGAAACAGAGGGGCTTCCTGGAGAAACCTGGCAGGCTCAGCCGTCGAAAACCCGCGGTGCTACGCAGTGCTTTGCGCTTGACTGTTGATGCCAGTTAGTGCCAAGAATTCGTCATCTCCATCACAGGGTTACACAGCTCTGCTAGTACCGTCATTTTTAATTTAAGTGTAAAAAAAGATCCTTGAAGGCAGTAGATAATGCTTTGAGATCAGCTATGGGGTGCCCCCATAACATTATTTCACCGTCACTACTCGTATTCAGCACCGCGTGACCATACCACGCTCTCCGTTACCTGATTTCAAAGGGAAATGTTGCATAAAATTCATTTTAAACACTCTCCAAACGTACTTTTCCTGGATGGAAAATACAACCGGTTTCTGTGGAACCCCGGCAGGCTATTGATTAGATCATACAATTTTTAAATCCTCTAAATAAAGGGGAGTGAACGCAGGAAGAGTTACTGACCCATCTAAACCTAGTCCAGCACCTCCATCTTCGATGGTTGTATTTCAGCAGGTAAACCCAGGATTCCCAACAGCTGGGGTGGGTCGTTCCACATCAATACAAAATCACACAGAAAGTCTCCTCCCAGTGCCTAACTTTCAAAATATATGACCTTCACCTTTTGAGGTGATGGTACCATTCATTTCCTTTCACCTCAGTGAGAACTAGACATCAACCTGCTAGGAAAGGGCGTAAAAAGAACCCATGGAGCTGTAGGGATGGAAGAACCTATGTTGCCACGTCCCACTCAAAGTTATATCTGCAAGAAATCTTTTGAGCGCTATCAATGTTTCCACTTCCACAAAATTCTTGGTTTTGACACTTAGCAGGAAAATTAACAGGAGAGTCCACCTCTGCTTCTGTCTCATTTTCACCTGAAGTAAACCATCACGAGATTGACTGTAGATCAGTGCGCTGCTTCATCCTGCCAGCTCACATATACGTATGCCCTGCTCCATAACGAGCTTTAAACTCAGAGCAGAGGATAATTAGTCTCTTCTGGGCTTGGTTCCTTCCATGAGACAGCAAGACATGAGCCAAATCAACTTACACGTGGTGAGGGCTTACAGAGAAACGGATCCTTGGGTTACTCCCATTTTCATGGGTTCACCAGCTACTGCAGAGCTGCTGCAATATCACAGAATTATTGTGGTTGGAGAAGACCTTTTAGCTCATCAAGTCCACTGCCAGGTCCCCACTGGCCCCTGTCCCTCAGCACCACCTCGACACAGCTGGGAAACCCCTCCAGGGATGGCGACTCCAACACTGCCCTGGGCAGCCTGCGACACGCCTGCACAACCCTTTGGGGGAAGTCTATCCACTGAAGATCTTCATGCTTCTCTACAGGTTCATCCACTATTACCATCTTGTCTTTTGGTAATCTTTTTTCGGTGAGTATGTACTGATTGGGTACATCCCTGATTGTGACTTTTCACATGACCAAGAGACAACAGCAGCTTTTGTAAATATGTCAGGACTGGTGTGACATTGGCTTAAGCAGTGCTCACAAAGGAACCATGAGAAGGCTTCTCATTTTTCATGGTTTCCTCGCTGTGTCACACCATGTTATGGAGATGCAGGCTTCCTCCTTAATCCTACTCCCTTCCTAAGCGATTCACACCCAACAATGTGACCCGTGCCTGCTTTATTCAGTTACTTTCCACAACCTTGATCCCTCAATATCCATTTTGCTATGGGAATTCAAGCAGCAGAGCCCAAAACAAAACTGATTTGACCAAGACGTGTGGCGCTTACAATCGCTACGTGATTTTCTAAGCCACTTGTCTCACCTGGCCTTACCTTGATGTAGGTTTTCTCCTCCAAAGGCAAAAAAAAACTAGTGCTAAACCCGCTTCAGATTAAAAACTCCCCAGTAAAAGGCATTTGCATAGAAATAAATGCTTCCAAATTGTCGCCAGGTTGTTGTAGCTTATACATATGGATGCTCGGTACAGGTTAGCCACAGGGTTTTTCTGCAAACACTTCCACATCCAGTTTCTCTTACTTTTAGCTACCACTTTCTCTTACTTTAGGCAGTGACCTGAAAGTATCTGAAACCAGCATTCCTGACCCAACGCTACTGGAAACCTGCTCCCTTCTCTGTTCCTCCTTCAGGGCCATTTTAGGAAAAGAAGATAAAAGAATTCAATATATTCCCTCAACCTTGAGCCATTTCAAAATACACCTTATTTTGCAAAGAACAGTTGACAAACCTCTCAGCTTTCAGAAGACGTGATGCTCTTCCCCTACTGCAGCAGCACGACCATCCTTTGCTCTTCGATACCACCCAAACGCTAAGCAGGACGAGGAAGGCCCTTCTAATTTCCATTACAAGGGGAGATGTGGAGAAACTATTGACAAAAGGCCATGACAAGTTTAAAATTTAGCAAAATGTATTCTCTCGTCTTGCAAATTCAAATTTGAGGCCTACGTCCAACCCAGAAGGGGTTATTTTTGGCTCTTTAGAAGAACCAACAGGAACCCCATTGTGACACACTCTCTGTTTCTGGCAAACAGCCTCATTATTTAAAAGATCAAAAGCGTTTCGCCCGCTCGTGATGTGACTAACTTTGATCTGATGTCGTCTCCTCGGACTTCAGAGGAGATGATTACTGGATTGTTACTTCTTTTTTTTGCAAACTCCTCGTTTGTCCTGGATACACGAACAATTACAGGATTACATCGATATTAAAAATACAAGCCTGGCAACAAAACACCGATGGGCAGTTTGTCACATCAAGACGGAGATTAACTCCAAGGAAACACGCAGAAATATCTGCATTTGTACGTAGCCAAGGAAGCAAATAAAACTATGGATTAATGGCGCTGTTAATGAGATGTAATGAATAAAGGAGAAACTTTAGTGCGTCTGCGGTTCCTACTGCTAAGGATGGATTCAACCCACGAACAGATTCTGAGCCAGTTCGTAGCCCCGGTACATTGCTCTGGCAAAACACCTATCGGGGGGTTGATGTCATCATCTCTCCAGTTCAGTCATGTAATCTCCTTCAAATCCTTTGAACGTTTTCTGTCATTAATACAAAAGTACATGAACATGATGGTTCATTTTCAGTCAGGTCTGTTACAAGCGAGCGATCTACTCATGAAAGCAGGAAACGCACGTCAATACCGCGCCTAGAGTTACCCCTCCGTTTTTTTCCACTTGCTCCCTATTTGTGAATTCCCTATGTGACCAGATACTTTCCCAAAGAAACCACTGATCTACCAACATAGCAGATAAAACTGCCACGGCAACGCAGTTTTGGTTTCTCCTCGAGACCACAGCAAGTTGTGGCATCTTTCAGGTGTCGGTCTTGTTTCATGCTTAGCGCTCCCTTGGCATTCTGCCGCCTTCTCTTGGAGATTTTCACGAGCTCACATCCATCCTTACAGCCACGTCGCCATCGCCCGCCTTGCAATGTGCATGAAAATTTATGGACCTTTAATTTCTACACGACACACTTGGAGCAGGAGGCACAACGAAGCCAAAGCTCGATGTGCTACAGACGCGAGACAGACAGGAATTCATTTTTCATGAGGGACATAAAGGACTTAGACGCAAAACTCCTACTTATTTTCACAGCAACTGCACAGTCAGAAACGATCTGAGCAACGATCCTCCAGCCACAGTTGCTCTTACCAATAGATGTTGCAATTTACTGTTGGGGGAAAATATCAGCAGAATTAATTTCTACTTCTCAAAGGACCATTAGTCACCTCGATTTCAAATCCACATATTCCACTACGGCAAATAAAGTGTATTCTGCTTAACAACTTACCTGCCTGTTCAATATTTGATTTCTCATAAGGAAAACAATCCCATCATAAATGAACCCCCACAATTACAAAGCCACATTTTTATTTTTATCCAGTAAAACAATGTATTCCTTTTAATGCACCTAAAGAAATAGAACTGATCCTTCTGTCGCCAGTAATTATTATATTTTATTATGGCTTGATAAAAGGATATTGTTACACAAGCACTGAATATCCTATAATCCAAATTAAGGCTCTATTCACTAATGAAAGCCTTTTTCCCGCGTAAGCTTTAAAGCCAGAATGCCAAATGAGCGGCACATTGAAACGTCTTATTGTTTGACTGAGTATTAACGACGTCGCTCTTCAGATCTGCCTGAATCACACTAATGTTCTCTGCTATTGTTCAACGGTTTAGACCAAGAAAAAAAAAGAAAAAAGGCGGCTATTAGGTGTAAACCCATTTTGGATTCCGTTAATACTTGCCATGAGAAAGGAGCGGGGGGAAAAGTGGGTTCTGTCGGGAGGGTGATTTCCTAAGATTGATCAGTGGGAACCCTCAGAGCATCACGGCTGAGCGAGGACCTCCATGAAGCGACTTGGACTTTTGCTCATTTAGGAAGACACCACTAAATACATGGATTTTTTTCTTTTTTTATCTTACCATATTGACTGGTCATGACATTAAAAAAAAGCAGCTATAAACCAAATTTTCAACCCGCCGTGCACAACAGGGACATCCACTGTAATGCCAAAAATAAGGCTTTGGGAAGGAGAAATAAAGGGAAAGGACCATGTTCAGAAGGCAGCAGCAATTAGCATCTCATACCATAAGATATTCGTCAACAGCAATGCTCTTGGGCACGGTGGGCGGTGTTCAAGGGTTTCCAGAACTTGGTGTCCATGGGTGTGAATACGACAGGGAAGGGACTTACACACTTTGCTCGTTTGGAGTTCTAAAGGTTAAGTCATTCGGAAAAGGGAATAATTAAAGGTGTTCTTGAAAAAGCCAAGCATGCACTCACCCATCACCGACAGCTCTGCAGAGCCACTGCTGTTCTCGTTTTTGTAGGTGACTACACACGTGTACGTCCCAGAGTCATCGTCGGTCACATTCGATATGAGCAGGTTACTGCCAGCCAGGAGTGAATACTTTTTGGACCTGAAACATTGATAACACATGAGGGTGGTGAGCCCCTGGCCCAGGTTGCCCCCAGAGCTGGCAGAAGCCCCATGGCTGGCACCATGGCAGGTCAGGTTGGCCCTTGGGGCTCTGAGCAAGCTGCTCTGGTTGCAGATGTCCCTGCTCCTCGCAGGGGGTTGGACTGGATGAGCCTGGAAGGTCCCTTCCAACCCAAGCCAGTGTGTGATTCTGTGTCTGTGGCATGTTAAGGTGCTCGCTCTATCCAGAAAAATTCACACAGTAAATTACACTGTAATTCTCATCTGTGAATTTTGCTGTTAACAGCTTCACGCTTCCATTTGAAATATCAGCCAAATTCCACCCTCGGATTTGGTGCAGAGACAAGTTACAGCAGCAGGTTAAGGGACACATCCAGCCTCATTATTATTTAGGAGAAAAGTCTCACGGCCTCCAAATCCACCCCACGGAACATAGCATTAAATACGCAACCCACGAAGGACTGAGTTACCTGATGGGGAGCACTTCATCTCCTCGCAGCCACGTGAAGGTGGGAGGTGGGTACCCAGAAACGCAGCACTCCAGAACAGCGTCCTTCCCTTCCATGGCCACCAAGTTCGACGGTCGCTGGAGGAAAAACTGCTGCCTGTGCAAACCTTGATCTACGAGAGCAAATGCGACAGTTATCATCCACTGAAAGGAAAAAAACCCAACAACAAACCAAAATAACATTCTTTTTGTTGGGAATGGGGAATATAAAATGCATGATCAATAACGGGACCCAGGAGAACGCAGCTTTCACAGGTTCTTACCGACCGGAAAAATAGAAAAATCATAGTACAGAGGTAAAACCGTGCATCAAGTGGCAATCTTAGAGCTGCTCACAGGTGGACCCCGAGGGAGCAGTTTGAAGGCAGAAAAATACTGGCTTTTGGGAGCAGGAGGAAGGACTCTTTATAGCCTGGTATTAAAGTCATGGAGAGCCACAGGAAAAGGCAGAGTCACGGCAAGAAAAGACAGAGAGACACGTAAGGTTAAGAGTGGTCCTGGATTAACGATGCTATTTTGGAGTTGCAAGAGGGAAGTTCATAAACCTGGTGGGTGAGAGAAGACAAGGAAAGCTCCAAGTTAGGAAAACACAGAAAACAAAGCGTGACGTAACCTGAAAAATCTCAACTGAGAAGGAATAAGGAAAAGTAGTGGCCCACAACTTCCTTTCTCTGACCAAAGGTGTCCCCACGGATACTCCACGTGTCAGAGGTTGTCTCAGAGAGCCCTGGACACCTACTGTGGGCAACAGGTGTCTGCTTTAGGATGAGCTTAATTCCTGCCTCTGACTGCCATGGGTGGATCACCGCCAGCCAGGGGACAACCCAGACCCAAACGTGCCTGAAATACCAACCAACAGAACCACACGCCGAGGAAATCAGTTGGGTTGGTTTTCTAACGAGTCTGCTCCTCCTCTTGAAACCACCCTCATTTTCTCATCGCAGATGTTGAAACTACGGGGCTGGACTCCCGCCACTAAACATTACTCCTCGTTTCCTGACACCAAGGTAAAAATGACACAATAGAAATGAACACTCCCACCAAATTTACAACTACAAGATCCTCCAGGATCAGCTCCAAGTAGCTGGTCCTCCCATACAAGCCAAAAGAAACTGTAACCGGCTGCCTGCGTTTGTTACGGATTTACACCTACTGCACATTTCAGCTCCCTACTGCAACCAGATGGACACGCAATTTCCAGCCCTCGACAAGCGCAACTGCAGTTCTCACCCACAACTCAACAGCTTCAAACTGTGAAGCCGTCTTCGCCAATCATGGTGATGCCTTCAGCTTGAGACTCACATGGTAACTCTTGCAATAACCACAAATACACGTATTACCTTAATGCAGCCAATTAAATAACGAGCAGAAAACCAAAGCTTTTTTGGGTTAGGTTTTTCTTTTTGGTTTGTTTCAATTTTTTTTTTTTAATAAACCACTCTTCAAAAGATGAAAACATCCAAAACCAGAAAGTAAACAAAATCCGTACATCGCATCCACATCTTAATTCAGGAGCATCTCCGCCCCTTCAGGCACTTAGTTCTGAAACCACGAAGAGGTCGTCTGGTGAAAATAATGATGCCAGTGAGGATGGACGAGGGGAGCAGCAGCAAGCAGCACAGCAACAAAAAGAGGGAAAAAATGATATCCATGAAGATTAAATTTGAAGCCAGAAAAAGGAGATGATTGATAAATGAAACCACAGGCTTTAGCAGAATAAAACTCTTTGAATACATCCGGAATAAATGGAATTCCAGAGCTGGTCTAGGCTGAGTATTAGACAAAGCTGCAAAATCCTAAACCACATAGAAGTAGCTCGATAGGTTTTGCTGTTCCATACCTGGAAAAAAGCAAAAAGCACATTGATATTTTACAGTGATGTGAAACACATTTTTGATGCACTGGAGACTAGAAACAACGTTAACGAGACCTCGCTATTAACTCCTCTAGTGAGGAGAATGTTTCTGTTCTAACTCTGAAGATCAGGTAACAACCAGCAGAGATGAAAGTAGCACAACACGATTTCATTTGGGATTTTTCCTTGCTCCTGTAATCAGCCTGGGAAAAGTTCAGAACCTCGGGAACATCCAAAGGTAAACTAAGAGGGAACCCACACGAGAAACTACCCAACACTGGAAGGGGACCGTCACCATCCAACACCAAATTGGGACTCAAGTCGTTAGACAATAATGGCAGATGACAGGATGGACTCAATGGTAGGTAAATATTTTTTATTATTATTTTGGGATCTTTTCACTAACCTAAAATTGTGGAAAATTAGTATTTCAAATTAGTTTTGTCTTTCACGGGTAGCTACATATAATTTCAGCATGAGAAAATGCCACCACTACAACATCCCTGTCTCATACCTCTGTTTTTATCCCTACCAAAGCTTAACATTTAATAATCATCATTTCCTCTCTTGCTTAGCTCCCTTTTCCAACATTTATTCTCCTTCAGGACGTCTCCTTTTGCCCCCAGCAGCCAACAGCACCTGTAATGTGATATTGCCTTGGGCTGGCTGCTGCTCCCCAGCTCTGCAGAGAAAAGCCCCGTCTTCTGGAGGAGGGAGAGGGTCCTGTGCTCTGCTGTCGCCTGCTCTTCACCATTTCCATCTTCTGCTCTATTCAAGGCTCACGAACAGAAGCCTGAGCTTTGACCTTTTCTGAACTCCCTAATGATATAGCTGCTGGCTGAAAAGGTGGCATCTCCTCTGCATCCCTCTTTCATCCGGAAACGCGGCTCAGAAGCAGATGGAAACCAAATGTGTCGGTTGTGAAGCAACATTCTGCTGTTTGATTTCCAGTTGAATAGAGTGCAGCCTAAAGCCACGTACAGAGTTGAAGAAAATATCCATTATAAGGCGGGGGGGGGGGGGGGGGGGGGGGGGAGGGGGAGTGCGGGTGGGAAGAAGAAGAAAGTATCTTATTCTTTTCAGAAAATAAGAGACAGAGAGTTGTGGTTTCAAACCCGTGAAGATCAGAACTCGCACATTATTCAAGCGAGTCCTTAGCAAGGGCTGAGCCTCCCAGGAGGTGGCAGTTGTGCCCGGGGGCGTCACGCTGGCAGCCAGCACCGAACACTGCCGTTGGTCCTTACAGCCATGCGGTGAAGGCCAGCGACAGCTTCACTACCAGAGAGGTCTGGGTGGAATAACTAAATGCATTTTGTTTACACATCAAGAAACAAACACACAGCTTTCATGATACAAGATGCTACTTGGTGAGGAGGACTGACATGCTATCACAGGCTGTTAAAGCCGGCCTATCTCAGAATCATGGTTTGGGATGGAAGGGACCTTACAGATCACCTAGTTCCAACTACCCTGTGGTGAGCAAGGACATCTTTAACTAAATCAGGTTAAAGTCCTGTCCAGGGGCATCCCGCTCCATCACGACCTCTGGCTTTGTGCCACTTTCCAGAAGCCAGAGGAGGTCTAAAACTCAGTAACTGGGACATGAAAGGTAGTGTTAGCTGAAGCTAAAACTTCTTAACCATGACCTTACAGGAAACCAAGGCGTCTCCAGAGGCACCTTTTCCTTAGGGTGGACATCCACAATACCCTCTCCAGAAGCTGAGATCCATTTTGAATAAGGGGATAGTGTTGGACCATTAGAAGAATTCATTGACCAGAAAGTCCACAGGACCACAGACGGCAAATCTCTGTAGCAGTCACGCTGAAGGTGGCACAATCTACCCACTTATGCTTGGCAGGTGACAAAAAATGAAATTATTTCAAGAAAAGATCATCTAGTTCCAACTCCCCTGCAGTGAGCAGGGACATCTTTACCTGGAGCAAGTCCCATCCAACCTCCACTTGATCAAAGAGCACTCAGTGCATTCCCCCCGACAAGGTACTTGTACACCAAACCCACAGAATCAACCAACAACTGACTAGCTGTAGCAAGTGAGAAATTCTTTGCATGAAGCCCTGGCTCCCTTGAAGGCACTGACTTCACTGCAGCCATGATTTCATCTCTGATGCACCAACGTGTCAGTCGTGGCCTGAGCTCAGAGCTGCAGTGTCCCCATCCATGGGGACATGATAGGACACCTCTTGGTCATCTTCAGCATTAGGTTTTCAAGAAAACTGCTTGATTGGGATTGCAGGGAACAAGCTGCTCCTACCTCCGGCCCATGGACCCCCATCGCTGCCGGTGCTCAGAGGACCAGCTGGAAGCAAGAGCCACGCATGCCGACTTCCCTGCCTGCAGAGCACCTCTCCTGTGGCCAGCATTTGTTGATTTTTTTTTAACCAATTTCTATATATTAATGTTTAAAGAATGAACAGATAGACCTCAAAACCAATTACAAAGCAGTGAGCTGTAAGAACTTATTTTCCCCGAACAAAGCAAAACCTCTCGGTTCATATCGAGCCTTTTTCTTGAGCACACAATGCGCGGTAACGAGGTACGACCACACACATATTCTCCGGGCTCGTTAAATTGATGACGCCCAGTTGAAATTCAAACCCACAAATCGGATCTGCGTGCCATTTCAGCAGTCCCCATTATGTTGATATCTGAGAATACCACACTATTTGCAAAAAATTACGTGTAATATTTATTACAGATAAGGCTTCACGCAGCCTTATTAAGGTAAGTCAGTTTATCTCCTTTTTATAGATGGTTAATGGAGTCACTGAGATGTTTTGTGGTGTAACCAAGGACACATCTATATATTCTGCAGCAGGGAAAGATCTTGAATTCCTTATTTTCTCATTCTTACATCAGAAGTATAAATTCAGTCATTTTACCAGCATCCTTTCTACACCGATCTGCGCCGCCTTACTCAAAAGGTTCCTGCGGATGATAAGATCATAATCCTTGGTGACTTCAACGCCCGAGTAGGTAAGAACTCTGAAGCCTGGAAAGGAGTACTAGGCAAGCATGGAGTTGGAAACTGCAATGACAACGGTCGCCTCTTGCTAGAGTTTTGTGCTGAGCAGCAGCTTACCATCACCAACACTATCTTCCAGCAGAAAGACAGCCTGAAGACAACCTGGATGCATCCTCGATCTAAACACTGGCACCTCATTGACTATATCTTAGTGCGCCAGAGAAATGTTCGCGATGTCTGTCACACCCGAGTGATGCCTAGTGCAGAATGTCAAACAGACCACCGCCTTGTGCGCTGCAAACTTAACCTCCATTTTAAGCCCAAACCTAAGAGGGGCGGCATTCTGAGGAGGAGGCTCCAAGTTAACAATCTTCAAACAGCTGCAGTGAGAGACAGCTTCCAGGCAAACCTTCAAACTAGGCTTGAAGACCGTCCCATAGACTCTTCTCCTGAAGCGCTTTGGCAACATATTAAAAATAGCATCCTGCAGTCCTCCGAAGAATTCTTAGGGTTCTCCACAAAGAAAAACAAAGACTGGTTTGATGAAAACAATCCAGAGATCCAGGAATTGCTGGCAAAGAAGAGATCTGCTCACCAAGCACACCTCGCTCAACCATCTTGCCATGTAAGAAAAGCAGCCTTTCGTCTTGCATGCAGTAAACTCCAACAGAAACTTCGAGACATCCAGAACAAGTGGTGGCTCAACCTAGCAAAAAAGACTCAACTATGCGCAGATTTGGGTGACCACAGAGGATTCTATGAGGCTCTGAAAGCAGCGTACGGACCCACACACCAAGTTCAAAGCCCCCTACTCAGTGCAGATGGCCAAACGCTTCTCACAGATAAAACCTCCATCCTGAATCGATGGTCTGAACACTTTCAAACTCTCTTCAGTGCCAACCGTGTAGTCCAAGACTCAGGAATCCAGCTCATCCCAAAACAAACGGTGAAAAATGAATTGGATATAGCCCCTACTATGGGAGAGACCCTTAAGGCCATACAGCAGATGAAAACCGGCAAGGCAGCTGGGGTCGACGGAATCCCGCCTGAAATCTGGAAACATGGAGGCCAAACGCTCCATGCTAAATTTCACGAGCTAGTTGTGCGCTGTTGGGAACAAAGCGAACTACCACCAGATCTCCGTGATGCAATCATCATCACCCTGTACAAGAAAAAAGGAGTAAAGTCAGACTGCTCAAACTACCGAGGCATAACTCTGCTCTCCATTGCTGGAAAAATTCTCGCAAGAATACTATTGAACAGATTGGTACCCGCTATCGCAGAAGAACTTCTACCTGAAAGTCAGTGTGGTTTCAGAGCCAACAGAAGTACCACAGACATGGTATTCGTTCTCAGACAACTGCAAGAGAAGTGTAGGGAACAAAACAAGGGTCTCTATGTAACTTTCGTTGATCTCACCAAAGCCTTTGACACTGTGAGCAGAAAAGGTCTGTGGCAGATCTTGGAACGATTAGGATGTCCCCCCAAGTTCCTCAAAATGATAATCCTGTTACATGAGGGGCAGCGCGGCCAAGTCAGATATGGCGATGCACTCTCTGAGCCCTTCCCAATAGCCAATGGTGTGAAACAAGGTTGCGTTCTCGCACCAACTTTATTCACAGTTTTCTTCAGCATGATGCTCCAAAGGGCCACGGCAGACCTCGACGAACAAGACGGCATTTATATCCGATATCGTACCGATGGGAGCCTTTTCAACCTAAGGCGACTGAAGGCCCACACCAAGACCCTGAATCACCTTGTCCGCGAGCTGCTTTTTGCTGACGATGCCGCCCTTGTTGCCCACACAGAAGCAGCTCTGCAGCGCTTAACATCCTGCTTTGCAGAGGCGGCTGAGCTTTTTGGGCTGGAAGTCAGCTTGAAGAAGACAGTAGTTCTCTACCAACCAGCACCACAAGATGATTACCATCATCCCCACATCACCATTGGCGAGTCAGAGCTTCAGCCAGTCCAGCAGTTCAGCTATCTGGGTAGCATCATCTCCTCAGATGCCACGATCGACAAAGAGATAGACAACAGAATAGCAAAGGCAAACAGAGCTTTCGGAAAACTCCTTAAAAGAGTCTGGTGCAATAAACACCTGAAGAAAAGTACAAAGATCAGTGTCTACAGAGCCGTGGTACTGTCTACTCTTCTGTACGGGTCTGAATCATGGGTCATCTACCGCCACCATCTGCGACTCCTCGAACGCTTCCATCAGCGCTGCCTCCGCACAATCCTAAACATCCACTGGACTGACTACGTGACTAACGTTGCTGTCCTTGAACAGGCAGACGTCACCAGTATTGAGGCCATGTTGCTGAAAACGCAGCTGCGTTGGGCAGGGCACGTCTCCAGGATGGCGGATCACCGCCTCCCTAAGATCGTGTTCTATGGTGAACTTGCCACCGGCTGCCGCAAGAGAAGAGCTCCAAAGAGGAGATATAAGGACTCCCTGAAACAACACCTCAGCCTAGGCCATATTGACCACCATCAGTGGTCCACCCTGGCCTCCAATCGGGAGATTTGGAGACACACCATACATAACGCTGCTGTCTCCTTTGAGAGCACGCGTAGAATCAAGCTCGAGGAGAAAAGACAGCGCAGAAAGAACCGTGCCTCGACTATACCACCCAAGGAGACCCTCCGGTGTGCTCTTTGCAACCGGTCTTGCCTATCGCGCATTGGCCTTTTCAGCCATCAACGCGCTTGCAATAAGTGTGGGCAAAGCCCTTCCCAAATCTTCGTCCGCGAAGCCAAGCCATGATGATGATTATAGCCAACCACCGATTGTCCTCTCAGCAAACCCTCAGACTGGCATCAATATTCATCAATAAGAGTTGAGGACGCCTTTAACTCTCATACCAAGCTGGTCTGAAGCAAGTGGAACTCACAGCAATGCAATTTATTTCTGTCTTCCGAGGGAAATGAAGTTGCCGGCGGTTCGCCTGGATTCAGCAATACTGACACGGCTCTTCAGCGCTCGAGGAGAAAAATGTTACTGCGGTATTTTCGCTCCATTATAAAGTGAAAAAAAGGTTTTCATAAAAATGTGCTGCATCCTGTTGTACGTGGTGTTCAGCTGACGGAAGACTCCCATCGTGTCATAGCCACAGAAATTTTTCTGAGCCTATTTGGATGATATTGCACTTTACCAGCACAATTTGATTTTTTTTACCGCTCTAGTTTTTATATTGCAAATTACAGAACGGAGATGGCATTAATGTGACACTGATGTCACCATCGTCTCATTTCTAAATGAGATTAGGAGAGATTAAGATTTATACTAAATAAAACCCCATTTTGCTCAGGGAAGGAAGGCCAAGCAGAATTCCCCAGCCTGATCTCACCACCGTGCCTAGAGGCTTGCACACAATCCCAAGGAGAAAACAAGGGTTACGTGAGAATCCTGTCATTAAAACGATACCAATCTCTCAATATGCAGAACGCAGCCACCTCTTTGGGATTTGGCTTTTTTTTTTGCCTCCCAACCTGGCAACAGGACCAGGAGCATCTAAGCAATAAGGACACAAAGACTGTGACGTTAGCACCACCACCCAACAGGGCATGAAGACGTTGTTCTTGCTGCAGGAACTTCAAAACACGTTCACTAAAGCGCAAGGAAAACCGCTGCCGGAACGTGAGACTATACATCAGGGCTCCTACTTCCAGCTTTAATGATGATTTCTTGTGAGATGCTCCGTTTCCTCACCCGTAATGAAGACAAAAATATTTACAGGCCCTTGACTTGTTCTTTGAGATCCTTCGGTAAAAGAAGGATAGAAAATTTATTGCTGCGGTGGAAGAGAAGGGCCGTTGCTGGTTCGTATTTACACGAGAAGAGGAGGAAGATTTTCTCTTGCCATTAAAGTTTTAGAGGCAAAAATGAAACAGAATGAGGAAAACACTCCACAACTACATTATCTTCTCTCCTGAAAATGGAAAAAGTAGCAACACATTTACACTTACTCTCAGCTGAGCAGCAGAGATTTGGCAGACATTAGTTTAAGACCTCATCGGTCTTGAGATGCAAAGACACAAGTGGTTTGATTCAGTAACTGAAGCCAGAGAAGAACCTAACACAAGGTTTTCAATATGTGAATGTAACTGGAGAGAGATTTTACTCCCAGTCCTGGTTTGGGTTGAGTTGAACAAATACAACTCAGTAACAGCCATCAGTGCCATTATCCTTACCAGGATCTCACCAGCCTGAGATCTAACATACAAGTGCTACATTGATTTTCAACTTCTCTAATGTCTTAGACAGGATATCCTCCCAAAAATCTACTACAAAGATACAAATCATCACCAAAACCTACTATCATCTGTTCTCATACACTGCTATTGACCGGTTTTACTTACACGGACCATCCTATTTTGTGTCTGAAAGACGTCGACCCAACAGACCATCAGGTACTCAAGGGCTGTATGTATAAGCACATAGTTTTTCAAAAATCAGTGTTTTTTTTTTACTTTTCTGCCTTGTAAGTACTGAAACCAATTCTACCGCTTTCACCCATTCCTGGTAATATTGTTTCAGTTCTATTTGAAAAACATTTGCACCCTGAACTGCACCAGTTCTCGCTATTTTCCATGTCTTTGATGCCTTTGACTCTCCACAAATTCTGGTTTTTGGTTCATATTTACTATTATCAGATTATTGCTCAAATTTTCAATTTTTTTCTCATTTCTTCATAACTAAATGCTGGAGGTAGGACTGAGGTTACAATTAAAGCTGGTTTTTCTTTCAGTGTGCTACAGGAACGCTGGATTATATATATAAATATATACAACCTTCAGTTGCATCCATCATCTCTGATGTTTAGGATCTACAATAGTCATTAATAGCCACTAATATTTTGTGAGAATGTTATCGTTAGTAGGAAATAATATTCTATACTAAAGCTCTAGCGCCGCTTTTTCTTCTCCGTACGACCAAATTTCAAGCCAGCCTGTGGTCCACTCGTTGACAGCACCAGCATCTTCAAGCTCCCTCCATTTCACGAGCTTCATCTTATCCCAGGAACATTCCAACACCACTCCATACTTTCACAAACATTCACAAAGAAGTGACACAACGGTCTTAAGGTCCTTGTTCCAAACCCAATCTGTGCTTCCAATACCAACTAAACCCAAGCCCAACCAACACAACCTCTACCTCTAGATCATAAATAAACCCACTAATGTGACAACCAGCCAGGGAGCTGTTGAGCAAACAGCTCTTTAGGAGACAGTAGGTATAGATCTCCAGCTCAGCTCAGTGCCAGAGGACACACCAACCATACGTACGTCTCTCCTCACTTCTATTTCCAACTCGAGCTGCTGTAACATGGGAAAACTCTTATTTATATATGTTAGGTAAGAGATTAAGCGCTAACCAGATTTATCTTGGGGAGAGAGGGAAAATAGCTCATTCCCCAGGATTATTAATAAGCATTTTTAAATTTAATCTTTTTTTTTTTTGTGGTTAAAGGTCAGGATATAACCAGCTCATAAAGTGACCTCAGCCATTGTATTAATTTGGGCAGCTGGGAGTAAGAATAACCAAGACATGGGAAATCATTACGTGTTTGATTTTTCTCTGTACTGACCAGAATTTGGGCAGGAAACGGGCACTGGGGAACATAAAGGTGAAACTGGTTGGATTTTAAGAAATAAATACATTCACAAGTTCAGTATTTATTTTGAGTGGGCCACATCTGCTGGAAATCTCTTTGCAGCTCAGAATAAACATTGTTAAGAACAAGGTAAAGATCTGACGTAGGCAACTGGTGGCTGTTAGGGAACGTACATCAACACAGGGCTCATCGTGAGGAGGGCCAAGGAACGGTGGGAAGGCTGGAGCACCTCTGCTGGGAGGAGAGGACAGAGAGTTGGGGTGTTCAGGCTGCAGCAGAGAAGGCTCCGGGCAGACCTGAGTGCAGCCTTTGAGTGCTTCAAGGGGGCTCTGAGAAAGCTGGGGAGGGGCTTTGAGCAGGGGCTGTTGGGACAGGACAAGGGCTGATGGTTCAACTGACAGAGGGAGATTCGGAGCAGAGAGAAGGGAGAAATGCTTGACCCTGAGGGTGGTGAGCCCCTGGCCCAGGTTGCCCCCAGAGCTGGCAGAAGCCCCATGGCTGGCCCCACTGCAGGTCAGGTTGGCCCTTGGGGCTCTGAGCAAGCTGCTCTGGTTGCAGATGTCCCTGCTGACTGCAGGGGGTTGGACTGGGTGGGCTTGGAAGGTCCCTTCAACCTGACCAGTCTGTGATTCTACGATCCTCCCGGGGTACAAGATGAGGAGAAATCTTTTGAGGTCACTCTGCACCTGACACAAGCTCGGCGTGTTGCATGAGGAGCTGATGGCTGAGCTTCAAAAGAATTGTGTGCTTCAGCTTGGCCAGACCTTCCTGGAGACTAAGCTTAACTATAAACTTCTGTATGCAGTTACTTGAACACGATCACCACCCTCTCCTCCTCAACTCCTCCCTGTGGCATCCATGTCTCTTCAATCCTCTCTGCTGCTATTATCTTCTCTCCGCCATGGTTGCATTTCTGAGAAGGAGCCGAATCAGACAGCAGCAACCCAACTCCAATCGTATTAAATATGAAGGAATTACATGACATTGTTACCGTTATCTTGCTCTGCAGCTCAGCTTGCGGACAGAGAAGGAACCTCGTAATAGGCCATAGTACAGCAGCAGATTACTTGAACAGCTCCCGATAAATGCAGGATTATTATTTATAAATAGAGAATTAATAGCTTTCAGGCCTTAAACTACTTAACTTTGGCTTTTAAAATGTCATTGGTATTTCTGAGGTGTACAGACCTCCCAGAGAAACTCAGTCATTAATTCACAGAAGCAAGGAATTCAGCTAAGAATGAATTCCTTCGTACTGGTTTGTATGAGATCTTTTCCTTTTTTTTTTTTTCCAACAGTAGCATTATTCCCTCTCAATTAATTAAGGGAGTGAATTTCCCTCATGTTTTCAGTA
Organism: Bucorvus abyssinicus; assembly: GCA_009769605.1. NCBI lineage: Eukaryota > Metazoa > Chordata > Aves > Bucerotiformes > Bucorvidae > Bucorvus > Bucorvus abyssinicus. The sequence continues at coordinate 478,265 of CM020063.1, read as the reverse complement.
TTTGCTGCAACTTTTCACCCGGGATTAAGGTTCTGGACCCCAGAGAAAAGCACTTCAATTAGAATGGTGAAAAAACCACGCATTTGAAATGAGCTTTCTGCAAAAAAGCTGCAATGGCTACTCTTAAAATTAAGAGCAACGGCTAAAACCAGACACATTAAAAACTCCACGATTTTTCTTCAGGTTGGTTGGGCTTTTTTATGGAAGCTCTTCAAAATCCGTTCTCATATGGCCTACGTCCTTCTACAGACACATGGTTTCTGATGGAGGATTGAGCGAGGCCAGGGCTGCCTGGAGGGAGCTTCAGCCCCTTCCAGAGCCTCCCCAGGCAGAACCCGACCGCACATAGAAAACACGATTGCAAACGGTCATTTGAAAAGGGTCTTTTAGTCGTCAAAGTAGAACCTTCAAGCCCAGTGCCCTGCCCCACCTTTGAGACCCATTAAGCACCCACAAACCCACCCATTTCTTGTTGGTAACAGAGGTTTGAACACTCATTTATGTCTCCACATGGTGAGTTAAACGACAGGCTTGGGTCCAGTAGGGTGAATTTTCCTATGATGCCCAGACAATCAGTAATTCCTTCATCCAAATATTTTGGTTTTCTAACCCGTATCCATGTTGGATGATGAATTTTTCCATCAAGAGGATACACAGTTGTCTCCCAACCCACCACAATGTTGTATCAAATATTTAAGCCATGGTCACTACAGCTGAAGAAACTAAACAAGAGATGTTTAACCCTCGTTCTTTTTTTTTTTTTGGAAGCAAGAGCAAAGATTAGAAATTATTTGTCAGGATTGAAAATAATTGGTCCACCAAAAACGTGTGTCAACACAAATCACAACCACCATCCATAGAAGCAGCAGCATTTTAAAAATATGGAATTATGATATACTACATCTTTTTTGATGTTGTTTTGTTGCCTATCCCTTTGAATAGGATTTAAGACTTTTTCTTTTTCTTCCTCCTCGCTAACCGGGGGAAAAAGGCCAACAAGAACATTCTGCCTTCACTAATTACGGCAGAGGAGAGCTGCAACTGAAGACAGATTTGTACCAGCAAGCGCAAACAGGAGAGGCGGAATTAGCAGCGAAGTATCACATAGCTCTGAACCATCAAAGCGTGCACACAAGACCAGAAATCCCACGAGGCTCAGTGCAATCTGAATTTGCGCTTCAGGAGCACCACTCATTTCTTACAGGAGCTGCTGTCCGCTCGCATTATCCTGAAACGAGACCTTGTGCTCCTTGCCCTGAGCCAAAGTCTGACGGACTCCACTAGCTTCTCATTATATATTTTCCTCTTTATTGGCTCCAGTGTTTCCCTGGTATAAAATTTTAACTAGGAAGAGAGGAATTAATTCCCTTCTCTCCTATAGGCAGCCTGAGAGAGGCCATTTAGCTAGGGTGTTAATGACTGAAACTGGGGAAGAGAAGAAACATCAATCCACCCCCAGATGATCAGAAATGGAGGTGCATGGCACATTAACAAGCCTCTGAGGAGGCTGACAGAAATCTTCCAGGTCTGTCTAAACCAAAGTTCTGCAGTTTTCTTAATTTTAATCAAGATGTCTGAAAAAATACGTATTTTTCACCCCCGTGCATCTCATCGCCATGAATAACCGCGGAGGCAGGAATGCCGCAGTGCCGCCCGACGCCTAAGGAACCGCATGGGGCTCTAAGGCTCACGGAAACCCCAAGAGCAGCCACCGTGGCGGAGCCTGTTGGACAAGCAAAGGGATGGAGAGCGGATCTGCGCAAGCTCTGGTCTGCAAAAAGACCCCACAGGGAACTCCAGGCGATGTGATCATCCCCTGCTGCCAACAGTTCTGGCTCTTATTTTGCCTTGCAGCTCCAAAAAGGATCAATATCTACACCTGCAGCAGAAAGTGAGGACATGGGCTTTGGTTTGCCATCCTAGGTTTAGAGTTTGGAGGGTTGCCGTCAAATCTCAAAAAAAGGTGAAACCGTAATCCCCTAAATTCCACCACAATAAACCCCAGACCTATATGACCACTCCTAGAAGTGAGGATGACCACATCAAGCTTCATCTGTGTCAGCACATGGACAATTCCCCGAGAGTGATGCCGGCCTTCCTGATTTCTACAGCATTTGAACCATCCCAGAAGTGAGAGGATCCTGCTGAGTTACCTCTCCGTGCAGAATCATGCAAACCAACAACATTTGTCTAGAAAACGCAGATATGACACCAAGATTCTAAAAACACGTCCTCCCTGTCCCATTTAATTAGTGGTTCCACGTTAGAGCTAGAAGGCAGCAACACCTTTTTCAAACCCATCTTCTGGTGCTAGATCTTGATCCTACCCCGCAGTAGTAACCGTCTATCCAACTGACAATTGTTTTTTAAGAGGGAGACTAAGATGCTCACTTGGCCATGAATTTCAGAACATTACCTGACACAGTCAAACTGCTGTAGATCCCAAACTGCGCTCTGGGCAACGTGCCAGAGCACGTCAGGCGCTGAAGTATCCAAGCAACCTAACTTTGAGTAGGTAAATCAGCAGCTGGTCCCAAGAGATTGCCTTTCCAGTTCAGCGGAGTGAGAGGAGCTCTTGCAGAGAGTGCTCTGGGACAAAAATTACGGTGTTGTGAGTCGGGAAGTACTTCTGTCTCTCCACTGACCGTGTAAAAGCGACCAGCTTCATACATATCTAAATTAGCTACTCCCAAGTTAGGCCGCACGAATGCTTCCCTACGGTGTCACCTCCTCACCTTTGCATCCAATTGCTTCTAAAGGTCTCCAGGCTCTTCCATGTGAAGAAGAACCTGGAAGCTTGTAGAAGTAACTGAAAAGAAAGGGGGATAAATCAGCCTAGCTGCCCCAGGAGGAGGATTGACCACTGTGAGAACCAAAGGATGTGATGAGACAAGAGAAAGAGACAGTGGAGGCGGTTCCAGTCCTTACCTGCCAAAACTCTGACTTCTGCATCATTTCCAGTTCTGGAGCTGGCTGGGTTTTTTGCCAGGCATCTGTAGATCCCGCTGTCCCCATGCTGAACCCTGCTGATCTGTAAAGCTCCGGAGGGCAGGACAGCCACCCGGGCATCAGCCAGGCTGGGGAACAAGTCCTCCTGGTTTCGCTGCCAGTGCACAACAGGCATGGGCTCCCCAACAACTTCACACTTGAGCAGAATGGTGTCTCCTGCAAAAGCCGTGACAGATTCTGTCTGGGAAAGAAACCTCAGTGGTCCTGCAAACACAAGCACAAAATAAAAGAGGAGTTATATAGCTGCTGAAAATAGAAGTGAAAATGCTGATTTGGGTTTAATGATCCAGACTGGAAAAAAAAAAAAAATAGATAAAAATTTATGTGATGTTCTGGAAACTACTTGGAGAGGCTCTAACGGCAGAGACTAACACCTCCCCTTGCAAATGACACTCATTAACAGCAAAGAAAAGATGTGTTATCAGCATGGAGAGTAACAAGTGGGACCTGTCACTTACAAACCCCCTCAGGAACAACTCGAACAAAGAACAGATGCGCTCTGGGGCCATGCAAACCACGCAGAATGGGGTGGAAGCTTGGGAAAATGTTACAGCAGCATCTTGCTGTATTTCCCCTTCCCTCCATATAAAAGGAAAAGCACTTTAAAAAAACCTCTGCTAAATAAGTTACTTGGGTCACACCACCAAAACACTTCAAACCGGGTATGGCCCGTGCCTTGTTCTGCCATGAAACATTTAACTCAGGAGGGCAGGAGAGCAGAGCTCAGAGCTTTACCTGCACACACCCCAGGCGCCCCCGCCTGACTCGGTGCAAAACCAAGAGGACCACGTCCTTCATGAGAAAAACCCTTCAAGAACAGGGCACGGACTGCAACATTCAAAGTGCAAGTGAAAGATGACGTCAAGATCATGGACTTTATTACCTGGAAGCATCGCTGCTTTACAGACAGCACAGATAAACTTGCAAAGAAGGAAAATAGAAGCCAAGTATGAGAACAAAACAAGATAGGCTGAAGCAACTGCTTGGATCAGGGACGTGCTAGAGGTGGTGTGGCCACGTTCTGGGGACCTGCTCTGGCTCTAGTCCTGGCCTGTGCCTTGCAATGACCCCACCAGCCCCGCTCGTCTGCCTGCGGGGACTACCTGGAACCGCAGCAGTAAACACGATCACTCTGCAGTGTGTGCAAACACGCGCCAAGTGTTTGACAGAGTGAAAAACTTAAAAGATGACACTAAAAGCAACTAAAACGTAGAGGAGAAACAAGCCTCTCTTCGATTATGTCAGCCAGTGTTCAGTGAAGGCTTTCAAAAAGGAGCTGTCAAGGCTATTAAGAAGCTGATAGAAAAAAAAGAATAAAGACCTCAACTTCCTAAGCATTAAAATACCCCCCGAACATCCAGTGGCACTTTGGGGAACGATCACAAACCATAAAAAGCATTCGAGTGGCAGCCCCACGTTCAGTTCCTGGTTCAAACACCTCTTCTGGTGTTGCTGGAGTTGTCCCTATGAACAAAGCGAGTGGAGAAAAGGCAGCGTGTCCCACCAGCCCCATCCACACCAGTCCTGCCACCCTCACGCACATCCCCGTTACGGCGAGGATGCTACCATCCAGCCCAGATGTGCGAGCAGCAGCTCTTCATCACCAGCAAAGCTGGTGCGTGCTGGAAAAATAGATGCATTTAACACGTCAATTAAAAAAAATAAATAAAACTGAAGTTACAATGCAGTGCGAACCGTGATGGAAAGCTGTGGAAAACCACAGGTTTTTCCAGGAGGAAAGACAGTTAATCTAACGATTTCCTGTAAAAATCAGGGCTAAAACAATTGCCCCAGAGGGACTTTTTTCCCCACGGCAGCGCTGTACCTGCCATGCCCGCAGAAAGGGAGACGGCGCAGAGACAGGGCATCCCAACACTTTTTCTTTTAAGGTTTAAAAAAAGCCATAATTAAATCTATGCATCACAGATCATGATGTTGCAAAAACCCTTTTGCTGAGTGCCCAACCACTTTTTTCCATGGTTACATTCAAAACTCGTTTGTCTCTCTGCAGGACCATAATAGATGAGATCTTACAACTATCACCGGAGCTTTTACCGCTCTCCTGGCTTACGCTGATTTATTTTGAAGACAGTTTTTGAAGCTACACAGATGTTTGGATTGTCAGGAGCTGGCTTGAGGGAGCGGGACCAGCAAATACGTTCTGAGAAAGTCACTTGCTGAGACAGACTCTGGAATTCAACTCTGCAGATGCTTGGTGACGCTTCACTCCCTAACCAAAGGGTTGTAGATGCACCTCCAGACCTCAACCTATTTAACTGAAAGCAGTACCCAACCCTCATTTACCATGTCCTCTGCTTGGCAGCCTATTGGGATCCCCGTCTTTCCTCACAGAAGACCCAATTATTAGGCAATTAAAGTTCACTTAATAAAAAAAGCTTATCATTTGGGGGACAGACCTCAGGGTCTGTAACATGTTTAGCTATTAAATATTCAGCAATTTAGTGGCGCTCAGTACAACCCCCCGGAGAAGCAGCGCTTTAAATGCTTTGTTTGTTTCAAATTAAAGTCTGCAAGGTTACTTAACGTCAAGACAAGACCTTATTTTTTTTCTCCCCACTTTCAATTCACATAATAGCTGAAGGGCGAGAAACCAAGGTAGTGAAAGAGTGATTTCCTTCTGCTTGCCTCAGAAAATAGGAAAGAGCAGGCGAGCATGGCTGAGTGAATCTGGAAACGTAAATATTTCAGGAGCTGCTGTCTAAATTCTCTCTTCCACAGGCTGGCTTCCAGAAAAGTGCTCTGCTCGAGTTACTTGATATCCTTTTTTTTGTTTGCTGGCTCTGCTTTGAACTTCTGAAAAGGTTTGTGCTGAGTAATGGGCAGCAAGACCAAGACCCACATACTTCTCTGAGTAATCCAAGTACCAACGATCCCAGTCCGTTCACGGAAACAGGAGCTAAATAAACTGCTCCACTTCTCGTGGTAAACCCCACCTTAAGGGCCTGGAAGCCAAGGGCACCTCGGTGCGAAATGAAGGACAGGGAGATGCCTTCCTGTCCGCCAAGTCGAGGATGGAAACCTGCCCAGTGGCTCAAGAGCAGATGAGGCATCACATAAGCACAGACCTATTTTCAATGGGAGGAAAGTTCAACCACTCCTCAAACTTGTGTCTGATATTGGAAATACTTCATCTTCTCAGGAGCTGAGTATTTCCAACACTGAAGTGTCTCCCCCACCAAGTGGACCTGCACTCAAAGTATGCTGGAAGAAACAACCTCTTTGTGAGGAGACACTGATTTGCTCTACAGTCCCAGCTTTCCTTTTTTTTCCTTCTTATTAGAACTCAATTTTCATCAAATTCACACATCTAAGCTAAAATACATATACATAAACATCACTAATGTGGGAGTGTTTGTTTTCTATGCCTAAATTAGACAACTCATCTCCCAAGGCTTCTGGACAGGCAGAGGGGAATCCCTCTTGCCTTCACCTGGGGGTTACCTCCATTAGGCGACTACATGTTAATTGTATTAACGGGATTAATCAATTAAGAGCTCATGACCACTACAAATATGGCAGAACCTCTTTTCTCTTTGCAGAGTGTTTAAATCCTGTCAAGCTTCACCCTTGAGCACAAAGCTCTGCAAGTCCAACTGCACTGCACAGACACAGTCCCCATTGGTAGATCACATCACAGACAAATACGCCGTGAAAGATCCTGAGAAATAAACTTCTACAACTCTGATTTGCTCTTTTTTCTTCTCCCTGGGTCTCACCACTCACAGACTGGTTTGGGTTGGAAGGGACCTTGCAAGCTCCTCCAGTCCAGCCCCCTGCAGGGAGCAGGGACATCTGCAACCAGAGCAGCTTGCTCAGAGCCCCAAGGGCCAACCTGACCTGCCATGGTGCCAGCCATGGGGCTTCTGCCAGCTCTGGGGGCAGCCTGGGCCAGGGGCTCACCACCCTCAGGGTCAAACATTTCTCCCTTCTCTCTGCTCTCAATCTCCCTCTGTCAGTTGAACCATCAGCCCTTGTCCTGTCCCAACAGCCCCTGCTCAAAGCCCCTCCCCAGCTTTCTCAGAGCCCCCTTGAAGCACTCAAAGGCTGCACTCAGGTCTGCCCGGAGCCTCCTCTGCTGCAGGCTGAACACCCCCAACTCTCTGTCCTCTCCTCCCAGCAGAGGTGCTCCAGACCCTGGATCATCTTCAAGGCCTCCTCTGGAGACACCAAACGCAGCTCTGTTCTGCTGAGCTCCAGCAGTCACAGGCAAAGGGAGAACAGACAACATTTAGAGTCTGGAAGTTTGAATTAAGAAGTCAGACATCAACAAGGATGACTCTGGTCCTCGTCCCTGTCGGCAGGAGATAAGGATCAATACGGGCTTCCATTAAAACTGTGTATTGAGATGCAAGTAATTACTTATGAAGTGCAGTGGCAGGCAGGTCAAAATATCTCTAGGTTACCCAAAGTACAGCTAGTTACATAGATTTATATACACACAGAGTTCTACAATAATTAACTGACATCATTGAGCACCACAGTGCGCCACAGCCTTTACTTTGTATGATGTACACGAGGGATAACATCATTTCCACCCCACAGGCGAGGAACTGAGTCTAAGACCGTGGCAGCTTCTAACTGAGAAGATCTCCTCAGGCCTTTGAGGCACTTTTCAAGATGCTGCAGTGACTGACTTGCTCACTCAAGGTCCCAGGAGAAGTCCATGGTAAACGTGGCTTCAAACCAGGCTCTTCCATAAAGGTATTGGTGTTTCCCTTCTTTCTGTAAAACTAAGTGTGAGCTTCTTTTGGGGGTCCCACAAACTGAAATGCAGTGCCGGGATTAGCCAAGGCAGGAGAAGCAGCTCGGGCTCCTGCTGAGCTCTCAGTTACTCAGCAGAAAGACAAGTCCTCATAAGGGAATGAGGATCTCAAGGTTAAAGAAAACTTAAGGGCCGCCGTCCTCAGACACCCTAAAATAAACCAATAAAGGAAGCATTTAAACATGCGCTGTTATGTTTCATATTCACTGAAGAAATGTCTAACATAACAAACACGACGCCTTCCCCTGCGCTCCTGCTGGCCTCTTCGCAGGTGTCCCATTGCTTATGGATCGAGGAGTGCCTCCCCCTGCGCTGTGCCAGGGGAGCGAAAGCAGCTTCCGTGTTGTCTGCCACATTCATCCCAAATTCCAAGCCAAACAAAACATTTGGCCTCCCTTCAGGAGAACCACACTGTGATGGCTTTTTTAGCCGATGTATTCAAGGGCGAGACAATTACTTCTGCAGCTTGTACTTAGCATTCCATTATCATGCTGGAAAATGGCTCTTGATGTTCTTGCCGTGAAGCCCTCCAAGTCTTTTGAAGGCCCTCGGAGCTCCACGGTGAAGACTGGAAGGGGCAGCCCTTTTGGGAGGAGGAGAATTCAGTGGCCCTCAAATAGCACAGCTCTGGAGGGACTCTCTCTACTAGGCCAACTCACAACGAAGTCAAAGAAACAAGGCGCAGATTTTATAGTGGACCGTAAAAGCAAGAGTATATAAAATAGATAAATAAGAGAGGATTTAGGGGAGAGTTTAGGCTCGAACGCTCAAGCTGTGCTGCAACCCTGATGCTACTTAGCCATGGAGGTGCCCCAGCTCCCCAGGCATCCTTGCCTTTTGAGGAGGGTTTAATCCTGGTAGTTTACTGTTAGGTCAGATCCCTCACATAACACCAGGGGCGCCACTGCGTCTCCTCTTAAACCATATGGAAAGGAAGCTCAGAAGACATTTATTCCTCCATCAGATCTACCCTGACGCGAACACGTTCACACAAGCGCTGCCGATCTCACTGTAGACAAGACAGAAACCATACTCATGAACAGACAATTCCAAACATCCCAGGTAGGAAGAAAATCTCCCCTTTTCTAGTATGGGGGCACATCGAGGTCTCGTCCAGCACAGCAATTCTCTCTCCCAGCCCATGACAAATATTACAGCACCAATTCTTGGCAGCAGTGTAATTCCACCAAGAAAAGCTTGTTGAAGGGAGACAAAGCCAGGATCTGCCCTTTGATGCCTCCTACCTATCACAGGAAATAAGTGAACTTATTATTCTGAAAAAGACTTTTCCCTAACCCGTGTTACTGATGTCAGCTCAGATTATCAAAACTGCACGAATTTTAAAATCTAATTTACTTGTCACCTTTTATGCGGCTCGCTTGCTGGCTTCGCTCCGCAGAATGCACAGAAACAAACCCTTTTTTCCATCCACATATTTATGCTGGAGGGGGATTTTCATCAAGGATTCAATGTCTTCATGGTCAGTTCTACTTAGTCTTCGCTGATCCTTCTGATTCAAAGCCCTAGCACAAAGCTGAACGTCCCCCACATGCAGGATACCTTCAGAACAACCAACATGTCAATTCTAACTGAACCATTCAAGTACAACCCTCAGGATTGCTTTTCTCTTCCTTCTACAGATCTGCGAGCGTTTAAGAGTTGCAGAGAGTCAAACCTGTCATTCTTCAAGAACACGGCTTGAAACAACGACCTTCTTATAGCCACAGGCAAACACCAGTCTCCTGAGCTCCACATCTCTGGGTGTTCAGACAGTGGGCTGGATCTAGCTCCCCCTCTCTCAAAATTTCTACGAGATACAGCCACAACTTTCAGCTTAAGCCTCTTTGCTGGCTTCTCAAAGAGAAGGGGGAAAATCATAGAATCACAGAACGGTTTGGGTTGGAAGAGACCTTCAAAGCCCATCCAGTCCAACCCCCTGCAGGGAGCAGGGACATCTGCAACCAGAGCAGCTTGCTCAGAGCCCCAAGGGCCAACCTGACCTGCAGTGGGGCCAGCCATGGGGCTTCTGCCAGCTCTGGGGGCAACCTGGGCCAGGGGCTCACCACCCTCAGGGTCAAACATTTCTTCCTTCTCTCTGGTCTGAAAGCACAATAGATGTTCAAAGCAACAACTGCGCTAACATTTAGTAACAACCCGACACGATATACTGGATCCCTTGGAGTGTCACTCTCGTTCTCGGTAACACACTACTCTAAATTTCTACCACCCACCGACAAGCCCACCCACTGCTTTGCCCCTGTTAATACACAAACTGGAGGGTGGAAATCTCTTCATCTTCCTGTCGGCAGCTCTTGCCAGCACTCGTGGCTTGCAGCCAGCGAGTAGAACAGGCTTGCCGCCAGCCGCCAATGAAATCATCAAATCTGCTTCTCAACCAGGAAATAAGCAAGAATAAAATAGGCTGAAGAATCTACAAAATGGCCGTATTTCAAAATTTCTACTTAAAACAATTAAAAAAGTACCCCACAGGGCTTTTACCAGTGCCCACAGCACTGTGGTCAGCCATGGGCTGAAGGGAATTCCCACCCTGTGTGTTATCTGTGCCCCATGTACTGGGAGTTCACTGGTGTTTGGCACCATTTCGTCCATGATATTTAAAGCCTTGCACTTGGAGCAGGGACTTTGACTGCCTTGAAAAGACCTTCAGCGTAACTAAGGGTAACTCCAGCTACACCTTCGAACAAACGAACAGAGTCTTCAGGGAGGACAGAAGCATCCCCAGCTCCAGAGAAAGAAAGAACAAGCCATGAAGTCACTCCTGCCTCCAGTGAGCAGGGATTGGGATTTAGTGGTTGGACTTGAATGATCTTAAAGGGCTTTTCCAACCTAAACAATTCTATGATGGCTTCTGGGCTACCACCAACAGCACCAAGCTGGGCAGTACCACAGAACAGCAGCAGCCAGAGCTGAAACACCGTTGAATTGGCGCCAGATGCACAGGCGAGCCGTGAGCCAAGGACGCTCGCATAGCGTGACAGTCCCAGTTAGCCCAGTAGAGACACAGTAGCAGTTAGCATGGTCTGGAAGACTACAAACCTCTCTATTGTGCAAACCCCATCCACAGCAGCTTTGGAATCGGGCTGTCTGCCGTGTATCAGTTACTACTAATGGGACCTGCAGCTAAAGGCTTCTCCTCTGCTCCCTCCTCCACTGACTATCCATGGAACAAACCAAGGTCAAGGTCTCCATCCTTTAGTTTAAGGCACTTAATGGCACGGGCTCATGATGGCTATTTAATGGAGAGATCAGTTCCAAGTTCTCAGTTGTCAAATACCCCTCATCTTCAGCAGACATTCCTCTCCCTCATACCGAGGGCCAGACTCCCTCGAGGACCGGGACAGACCGCGGAGCAAACTCTGGCAAGAAGACAGATTCAGCAGAGATTTCAGAAGCTTCAGACACAAGCAGAGAGCGTCTCACACGTGCAGGGTGCAGTGCATAAGTGTGGAAGGTGGCGTCCCTGCCCAGTGCAGCGGAGTTGCAATCAGATGACCTTTAAGGCTCCTTCCAACCCAAACCACTCTATGATGGTCTACGTGGCTGATTCCTAAACGCCTGGATGCAGATGAAGAGGCCAGGCAGCTCAAGCACTGGAGGTTCTTGGAAGAAGACGCACAAGATTCTGCAAGGTGGTGACAAACAAATGAAGATGGGGAACACTGAAGCAGAGGGTGCAGATGCAGCGCCTGAGCAGCTCTGGCTGCTGTCTGTTTTGCTTTCAGCTATTTTATACTTCTAGGGTTTGCTTTGGTGGGTATCCCCTTTCACAGCTCTGGCCTGGTGGTTTGGTAGGTTTAACCACGTCACAGGAGACATTTGTTCTCTCAAGTGCTGCAACATAGCTTGAACGACAAGAAGGGAAAAAACCACCTTAAAAATGTATCTGTTCTCTAGACCATTATCTGACACGCTGCACAAAAACACACGTCAATTCTGTCTCGCCTCGTTCCACACTCTGAGAAGGTTCAAAGCTCATCCACCAACTTACTTATCGTACCCGCTTCCCGGTGGATTTGTCACAGGATCTGAGTACCACAAACATGACTGTATTCACCCGTAAAAGGTGAGAATTCCCTTCCGCCCATGGTGGACCATGGTCCTATGGGCACTGGTAATGCATATGGAGACAGATCTTTGCCTCAAAAACCCAAGTCCTCTCTTCCTACATCCTCTTCGCACGAGGATAAACCACACGATATTTCACCTGCCAGCCAAAAAAAAAAAAAAAAACACCACAACACCCTAGAGAAAGGTATAGAGAGAAGAAAATAATTGGAAAAGCAACTCTGACAGACTCCACGTGATCCTACGGTGCCCATCCAAAACTCAAAGTCACGCAGCAAAACCGCGTGTCAGAAATAATCTTAGACTTAAATGAGACATTAAATGGGATGTTAAATGATTTTTCTCAGTTGGGTAACACGTTTGAACTTAGTTTCCTATTTTTGAGAACTTTCATTTCGTTCCCTTACAGTAGAAACTCTGTGTTAATGCTAACGATCACAGAGCCAAGGTTGAAGGACACAATACTCCCCACCTTCAGTTACTAGAGTTGTGCCCAAAATACAAGAACTGACTACATTTTAATATACGTATATTGGCTAGAAGGTGTTTTTAATTTATTTTCAAGGGCAAAGTGCAACAGCATATGATCCATACAGCGGAAGACAACGCACGCTGAACACACAAAAAATCAGGTTATAATTGTTTGACCATTATAGGCAGCAATCTTTTTCTAAAATAATCAATTCCTCGTAAGCCCAGAGGATTTATTTATGGGAGACGTATTTCAACGTGCTTTTCCACTCATCAGCATTCAGCCTCCACCCTCTCCTCCCAATCGTTAAACCGAGCAAAACTAATATTGCCCCCATCCCCAAGAAATCGGCAGCTTCTTCAGGAAAGCAACTAAAACCAGCTGGTGCTTTGGGTCTGACAGATTTACTGCTCTATCTGCAGGCCAGTAAAGCATCTGAATCTTTTTTTTATGAAACAAATCCGGTAGAAGCGAAGTCCAATCCTGAAATACGATGCGCTAAACAAATTAACTGAGGACAGCGGCTTCTCCATGGCCATTAAACCGCAAGGAACGCCGGCAAGAGGCAAACACCAATGTGAGAACAGCGGACCCAATCGGCGGTTTATTGAACGTTGGCCAGCGACCCTCAATCACCGGCTCGTGGGGTGTCTAAGTCACCGTTGAGCAGCAGCGGTATTTGTGTGACAGCAATTCCCAGGGACCTCGGTGGCTCTTTACGGCTCCATTGTCTCCGTGGTTACGCACACAGGTTCAACGCAGCGTAGGCACGAGGTGCCGCGTAAGCAGAAAGAATAACCAAAACACCAGGAAAAGGTGGTGAGAAAGTAGAACCGTGCTGGCAAAATCCTCCTGACCGATCGCCAGAGCCAAGCCTGGGGAGAGGAAACAGGAAGAGGAAAAATCTGCACGTCCTCCAGTATGGACATTATTTGCTCATATTTTCCCCATTTTCTTCTACTACCAATGCATAAAGCCATGTTGCCAGTTGAGCCCAAATCCCTGTCCTGATTTGCTGACCATCAGCCACTACATCTGGATGATGGTAGCGTCCAGCTCAAACTTCAGGACTTTGGGAAGCTGGGGCAGAGAACAGCTTGTCCTCTGTAGCGACCTGCTGCTCTCCATCACCTGTAGGGTGGTACCAACCAGCCTCTCCAACCTCCTCCCTGGGCTGTAAGAGCTCTCCTCACCCCTATCCATGTGAAGACAAACCCAAGCACAGTGATTTAAGTTGGCTTGTCCAGTTATGGGTGAAAGGCTGGACCGTGGATCAAGGCTGAGAGGTTTGAACCACCACAACACTGCACAGACACTGGTCCTGGCTGTTGCCCAGCTTGCCTCTGCCATCGCTGGCCGAAGCAGGTCTGTCTAGGACGGCCAAAAGCGAAGCAGTAAGTCAAAGCGCTGCAGATTCATTGTCCTGCAAACAAGCAACGGGCAACAAGCTGGGAAAAAAAAAATTGAGAAAAAAGTAGGAGGGGAAAAAAAAAAGAGATTGAAATTATACCAGGAGAAACCATCATTAGACGGTTCATAAATAATCCGCTCCCCGATGCTTTCCCTGGCTTTCATGCACACTTTATCTTCCACTGGCACGTGTCCTCGAACACAGCATCCTCGCCCTCCTCCTTCCACAGGGAGCACAGAAGGACTATGAAGGTGACCCTGGGCTTTCCTGCATCCGCCAGTTCAGCTCACAAAACCGGTTAGCAAACAGGAGTGACCGACATATGCGTTTCCAAGGGGGAGGCAAAGGAGAGAGGAGTGGGATCCACCTAGAAAACTTGACTTAAGCATGAGTGACTTTTATGAGACACTCCTATCATGGGTCATTTTCTTGCCCACAGCACCAACAAACCTCTGCTGATAAAATGGTCCATTCTGACAGGGCTTAGATCTTCTCTGAAAGGAACCGATAGCGACAACAGCAGCAACAACATCCCTGGAAACCACAGCCCATTAAAATGCAGCGACCCGCTGGTTGAACACTACCGTGGATCTAAGGTAAGTCAGCAGTAGCCTTCAGCACCAATAACTTGAATATTTCCGAGTGTAGCAGCTCCAGCTTGAAGGTTGTTTTTTATCCGCGGCACACGATAGGTTGGAGTAAACCAAACCACCCCGGCGTCACGTTGGCTGCCCAGTTATCCTCATCTCCCTTCCTTTATGGCCACAAAGACAATATTACATGCTCCATGGTTGCATTTCTCTGCTCTCTCAGGGTTACACAAGGATTTCTGTGGTGGTACCGGAGGTGCTTTGGAAAATAAAGTTGCCCTCGAGTGCAACGTGGGTGGCCTTGTCAGTTCAGAGGAGAAAAAACAGATAACATGCGGAAATCAGCCTTTTTAATCCCTTCTCCAAGTGGGACCATCAGTTTTTTGGAAGGAGTTGCTCACGATCAGCCTTCTAACATCAAAAAGAAAAGGACATTAATTGTAAATCAATCAAATCAGAGAGAGAAAACAGGGTGAAAGGAGTTAAAAGGCATGGTGGCATCTTCTTAGCTTTTGCAGGTAATAACGGTGCGTTTACACGATCTCAACATCGTTTAGAAAGTGTTAATTGACTCGTGAAGTATCGCAATTTTCCCCGGCGGGAAAAAGTAAAAATAAAAAAAAATTTCTATTCCACAAGAGCTGCTTGGGAAACTTTCAGTGTTTCTCATGATGATTTTTTGCTTGGTCAGTGGCGATTCTGGGCTCCCACTGGCTCTCACAGGCAGCTCTGCAGCTGCCAGGCTGATGGTACCCAAGCCCTGCCGTGCAAATTTATTCCAATTTTCCCGTATCACACCATCCCAAGTCTACGAGCACCAGCTCCACCTCTTCGTCTACATGGGCAAGAGGGAGGTGGACTCCCAGCACACACCAGGCTGGTTTGCGGGCTGATGTCTTGCAGCGCTCATGATTCTCCAGCTTCTCTTTTTTGGTTTGGGAGGTGACTTTAGGACAGTCGCTTCTCTCTGCGCCACATGAGGTAAGGACAGGAACATTGCTGATGAATGGTGGTGCCATCTCCAGATGAAAGGCACTACCTATGAGTCAGGGGATCTTATCTCTGTGCTGAAGCCAAAGGAAAAATGGACAATCTTTTTTTCATTGAGACACAACTCACTGGGTAGCTCCCTCCCAGTCACCGCTGAACAATGGCACCTATTGTGTCAGAATTTACTTGCAGAAAATCTCTGCGTGCCAGAAAAGCCATAGCGATGGGCACAGGGAAGAGGTAAGTTTGCTTCCCATTTGCTCTTGGCAGGAATCCCATGCTCCAGAATATTGATCCCAGTTAGAAATGAGAATGGCAGCTTCTCTCCCATCTGAAACACCATTTTTATGTTGCCCAAATTCTCCTAGAGTCATCAGAAAACCAAAGACCTTATGAGCCATAACCAACTCCTGCTGACCTTCACCCTCGCTAAGCAACTTGGAAATTCTTTATACAAAATCTCCTGCTTTTTGCTGACAAACAGTACAATTTTCCAAAGTTTTCCAGCAAGCACGACCACGTTGTCAGGAGTCAAAGAACTACATTTTTCAGTAGTGCCAAGGAAATCCAAAGCAAACGTGAAAACCAGTCTTTATCCTCCCTTCCCACATGGGAACGTCAGTATTTTGGAAGGAGTTGCTCACAATCAGCCTTCTAACGTAAAAAAAAAGGATGTTAAGTGCAAATTAATCAAAATTAATCAATCTAGAGAGAGAAAACAGGGTGAAACTCAAACTCCATTCAAGTTTCTGAAGGAAACAGATTTTGCTCAACATTTTCAACCCCGTTTTGCTGTTGTCTGCCCTGCTCTTCATCTTAAAATCCCAGAAGGGATTTAAAAAACAGCATTCTACAACTCTGGATAAATATAATTGTATACCACATCTTCCAAAAGTAGCTTTTTTTAACTGAAAATTCTCTTTTACTATGACTATACAACATAGCCACAGGTTTGAGTTAAGAAAGAAGGAAGTATGATGATGATATTCTAATGCCAGTTCAAACATGCCTGCAAAAATGCTGTTTCATCTTTTTTATTTAGCTTTTAAATTAAAAATCGTTACATCAGGGGGAAGAAAAACCCAAGAAATAAAAATCAGAGCATTCCTAAAGCCACTGACTCCATTGACAACTGTATTAACATAGCCGCAGTAGGGTTGTGTTACACAAAGATGACCCTTCGGTAGCCCACAGGGCAAGCTCTCCTACCACACATCCTTCCAAAGCTGTCACACCTCACCAAGAAACACCAAAAGGGTGAGGACTGAAAGCCCACGAAGTTATTACAGTACTTAAAACAGAAAAGGGGAAGCAAGGTACAAACCCAAGAAGATAAAACACCTCCATTTTCCTGATGGAAAGGGCCAGAATCTTCTAGAAAATGATGAAAAAAGAAGATACCAGCACCTTGGACACCCATGATTGGTCCACAGCGCTCAGCATCCCTACGGCAGGTAGGGAACGAGGGCATCACGAGGCAGACTGACCCCCGAATCACCAGGCAGCAGGTTACAGGAGGAGCTCACAAACAAATCACCGCTCTTCGTGCCTAATGGTTGCTGAGGACATCAGCCATGCTTCATATTGGGGGCTCTGTAAGACCACAATGTTCAATTTTAATTAGATAATATATCACAGAAGCACCCAGCAAGAACAGGCCAACTCCATCCAGCTTCTACCTTCTTAATGGCTCCAACCACACCATCGTGAGGACGTTCACAGAATCCTGCCTTATGGGCTTAACTATTTCAAGAGGCAGCAAATCATGCACCAAAGTCTTTGTGGGAGGAGACGTTCAGATTATGAGATCTATTATTTCAAACACGAATACAGAAAGCCGCAGGGTAATTCTGCTAGCACAGTTGTCACTCCAATATTTTGTGAGTAAAGCCAGTAAAAGCCGTTTTACAACTCCATCTGTATCAATAACACATCTGTACATCACCAGGACTTCACGGAGAAGTTTGGTTTATTTGTTTTGCCCAAGAATTGCTGATGTCTACAGCTGTTTACAGCAGAACATGGAATTTTTTCTTTTCCTCCCCTCCTTTCTCACAGGGCTTTTTATTTAAATTAAGAAAACAGAGAATATATTATTCAAATTCTGAAGTGGTTCCTATTCTGAGTTTTTAATAAGAGAACGATGCTGCAGCTACTCACTGGGAATTGTTTCCAATGTCCTTACACACAGTGAACATAATTTAATCCCCTGCATAGCCTCACTGAAGTCACTGCAGCGAGGATTAATACTTCGCAGAAATAAAGGTGGCAGACTATCTGAGGAAACATATTCAGTGCTGGCTTTATTATTCTGCAGACAATTTATTTTCTGCAAGCCAATAAAAACTCTCCTCAGCAGTGGAAGTTCAACACGAGGTGTTCAAACAGACGAGAGGTGCACATTTGTTGTAAAGTAATACAAGTTATTTTATTCCTCCTTGTCTACTTGTTGAATAAGGATGCATTTACTTATGCCCTAGCGACATTTTTTTGCAACTGCTGATTGAAGGTTGAGGGACTAACTGCGAAGACACCAGATCTGTAATTTCACCAGCCTGGAAGAACGATTCATCAGCTGGTTTGGGTTGAAGGGACCTTCCAAGCCCATCCACTCCAACCCCCTGCAGTCAGCAGGGACATCTGCAACCAGAGCAGCTTGCTCAGAGCCCCAAGGGCCAACCTGACCTGCAGTGGGGCCAGCCATGGGGCTTCTGCCACCTCTGGGGGCAACCTGGGCCAGGGGCTCACCACCCTCAGGGTCAAACATTTCTCCCTTCTCTCTGCTCTGAATCTCCCTCTGTCAGTTGACCCATCAGCCCTTGTCCTGTCCTGCTAAAACAAGCCCAACATCTTTGGGCTTCACATCACCACCAGAAATACTGAAAACTGGTGCCAAAACTCGTTTTACATAATGACTGTTTTGTCCCTTGGCATTATATTTAACTCAACTTTTTCCTCAAAGAAAAAAAAAAGAGAACTAAAGCCAACACCTTATCCATTAACATTAATGACTCCTCCAAGCTAATTAAGATGAATCTTCCCCCTTGCCATCCCCCAAGTGATCAAACCATCAGTTTCTTCTCAAACAAATCTGCACTGGAGGCAAAAATAAAAGCCAACTCAAGTTAAATAAAAAAGGAGGGTCCAAGGTAGCGATTTAAAGCATCTCAAGTGAACTTTCCACCGCCTAACCCAGGTGTAACAGCACCATTTAGGAGCCAAGGCACAAAAATATACTCCATCGCCTGGAATGCTCCAGGTGATTTAAACGTCAGTTGCCACATTCAACTCATTTCTATTTAAGTGTATTATTTGGTTCAATCATTAGGAAAATGTTTGCTTGAGCTGCTGCAGTTACCAGGTTTAATAACGGCATCTCTGACAGCATCAGGGAACGGCTGCACAATTTCTCTCCGGGGTAAGGAGAAGAAAGGCACTACCAGGCTACTTAGCAAAGCACACGTAAGAAACAAGACAGGCAAAACCCCCCTCGATGTATTTTTCAGTTCAAACAGGAGTTGCGTGAATGTTTTTAGCCCCAAGTATCACAGCGCGGGTACAGAAGGCCGTGGCACGGGAAGGCAGTGGCGCTGAAGGACAGAAGACCTGCCAGGGAGGTGCTACACAACAACATGGCTGGAAGTATTAAGCTCAACGGGACAGAACTTAAGAATGAGACACTGAAAATTCCAACTATCTCATTTCCATGTGGAAGGTGCGGTAAGATACTGCAGTCCCTCCAGCTACTGAAAGGATATTTTTCTCCTGCTTAAAAAAAAAAAATTTGAGAAAATCAGCTTACAGCCCAGACCACAAACACTGCAGTTATTTCATTAGTTAAGCTGGGACCAGCAGATAAATCAAACAATTAGAATTTGCAATTATTTTTTCATTTATTGTTCCTCCACTTTTACTTGTGGAATTCAGATAACCCAGAAGAACTCGCCTTTTTTTTTTTCCCATGTTCTCTTTGCATTTTCATTTTTGGATAAAATCTGACTCTAATACCCTAACATCCCACGGTTCTTCACAGTGTATTTTCTAGCCCCAGTAAACTTGAGTCACCATTAAAAGCGCTCAGAGGAAGCCACATCTAGTAATAGTTTTCATCTGCTTCTCAAAATCATCATTTTAGAATATTATATTACCGTTATTCAGAGAGGAGAAGGAGGACCGATAAATGCCCACACCCATAAATATACACAAATTGCTTAGAGACCAGTACAACCAACACCCAGCTGGGACGTATGACCAGCGCTCTGTGGGTACGACTGCTGCCACGTCTCATGGAAGCATCTCCTCCTCGCCTCTCAAACTGGGATTCCTGAAGGATTCAGCAGCACTTGATAGGAGTCAGCCAGTTATTTGGGTTGTGTTTGCGCTTCAGTTGGTCTTCACAAACACCAGCATGAAAACATGGGCGTATTTATGGGGAAGCTCAAGTTTTCTGTACCTTCAGAATGAGTCAGGAGCTCACTAAGAAAGCCTCTCTATGTTCTCCAAGCACTAGTTCTCCCGGGGATCAGGTCCCAAGATGACCCAACCTTTGTTTTCTGTTTAATGACCGCAGCAATCTAGAGCTGCTCCCCATCACAGCTTCATAAATAAATTGATTTCTTATAGCTCCAATGAATCACAAAGAGGGAATCTGAAGGCTGAGAGAGGACCATTTCATAAAGCCATTCTTTTAATAAAGTGTGGTGTAAAAATGTAGTTGAGATATTAAAAGTATCTGAAGGCTGAAAAATCATGTGAACTAGTGAAAAGTGGGGAGAACAAGTGGAGAACCTGAAAAGAAGAGAAGGTTTTTCTCTGCTAAGCTGCAAACTGGAGGAAAAGGCTGGTGGATTTGGAGGACTAAAAGCAAAGGTGGCCGCAGAGGTTAAGGAGGAGACAAGGGACACTTGGGTGGAGAGAGCAGCTCCAAGGAGTTAAGAGCTAAATGGAATGGTGAGAATTTTGAAGGGAAAAGCAGCAGGATCTGGATATATGCAGCAGAAGCTGAGTGAAAGAGGATCCTTCGGTGCCTTTTAGAATCACAAAATGGTTTCAGTTGGAAGGGACCTTTAAAGGTCACCGAGTCCAAACCCCCCCTGCAAGGAGCAGGGACATCTGCAACCAGAGCAGCTTGCTCAGAGCCCCAAGGGCCAACCTGACCTGGACACTTCCAGTGATGGGGCATGATCTACAGTGACAGAGCAGATGACTATAGCTGGAAGGTCAGGTAACGGGCCAATATATCAAATGTCAACAGGAGGACTGTGATACCTTCAGAGTAATTCATAGATTTACCTCACAGAATCATTTGGTTTCAGCTCCTTGAGTCCCCCCGCTCCCCCAGCACCGCCAGGTCCCCACTGACCCCTGGCCCTCAGCACCACCTCCACACGGCTGGGAAACTCCTCCACAGATGGCGACTCCAACACTGCCCTGGGCAGACAGCGACACGCCTGCACAACCCCAACGGGGCAGAAACGGTTCCTCGGGGACAACCTCAACCTCCTCTGGAACAACTTGAGGGCAGTTCCTCTCACTTGTTCCTTGGGAGTAGAGACTGACCCCCGCCTCGCTCCAACCACCTTTCAGGGAGTTGTAGAAAAGACATCACCACATTTGAAACGCCTTGTTAACTATTTTATTTGGCCATCTGGCCCTACCCCCGATCTCTGACCCACTGCTATCACTCGATAAACAGCTGATCTCAAAGTTATCACCAACAAGAAGATGCAGAAGCAGGGTCCAGACACAGCAATGCTTCAGTTTTGACAGTTTATGAATGAGCTTCAAATTAAGAGTAACTCATGCTAGAAACACCTCCTTCTACACTGAGTAAAAGAAGTTTCTCTCTCAATAAGCTGTATTTTGAAAGTTTTCACTGCATGGCTGTATTTTTTCACCAGATGGTATGTGTTCAACACTTGAGGCTTTTTTTAAAGTCTGTATTTATTTCTCACTTTAAACACAGAAGGACGCTTTCCTTACGGTATCCGAGCATTTCACTCAAACTTTTCTTGAAGTGATACTTACAATTACATTCTCAGACCTGGAGCATTGAGACCACCTTCCAGTCACCTACTCAAATAGGAAGAACATGTAGCAGATGACAGTAAAATTCATCAACGAGAGGTATTACAGATGGTTACAAGCATCTGGTTCATCTGCAAGACTCCAACAGTCTAAGAGCTGATTAACTGTTCATTAAGGAGATGGTAACCATTCATTAACCCTTTGTGAAGGGTGTGCGCACAGACACTTCATGAAGAGATGCCCAAAGAGAACCAGAAAGAAAAAGAAGCCATTTAAAAACATCCCAATGGACGATTCACAGTTCAGGGGCTCTCTCTCCAGCTTGCTGGAAACTCACTTAGCATCTTCCATTAAACATTACCATTAAGATCCCACCCTCTGGGTTCCATGTATTTGCCCCCAAGAGTTTAAAGCTGTGTTACAACAGGTCTCTCCAACCCCAGCAGCACTACAAAGGTTATATGGTTGAATAGTTTCTTCTAACATATTAAACACCAAAAAAGACATTTTGAGCACCCTGCCTGCTGCCTTCTTCAAAAACATGGTTATTGCCACCACACTTGACACTACAGAAGTGCTTAAGCTCTGCTGTGGTCCACCTTTTCCATCTGCTGTTGGGCAGGACATGACCAAAGGAGCTTGTGTGCGTCAGCACCATGCTGTTCTCCACAGATATTCACCTTGTTCGGCTCAAACAGAGGACACTGGATTAACCTTATCACAGAGAGGGGACTAAATGCAGCCGCCAGCAAGATCTCTGTTAACCCCGCAGGGCAGGGAGGTTAGGTTTGGTCTGGGGCTGCCATGTAGGCAGGTAATTCCACATTGCCTACGTCACAAGTTATGAAAGCTCATCAGCCAGCCAACTGCTTGGCCTAGGTGAAAATAAACTCGAGGAACACTAAAAACTGCACTAGCCCCAAACCTTCCTCTTGATCAATCTAGCTGGTCAAAGATCCTCAATCCCAAGGGCTGTGGCCCAGAAGGACACTCGACAGCATTGTGTTGATATAGATTGTTTGGCAGAAGAAATGTTTTGGAAAAACACTTGTACTCTGGCCAAGATTTGGTTGGAAAAGACCCCTCCTCACCTTCCCTGCTCGAGGCGCTGACCTGGGAGGTCAAAGCACCTGGGCAACAGACCAGAAGACGTTACTCTGGTACAACATCTGCTCTTACAAAGAGATATTGGGTCGTCCTGGACCAGAAAGAGATTCTGAAACTTCGCAAGCTGTGGCAAGACAGAAAAAGCTCTGCAGTCTTCCTGCTGTGAGAGAGGCTGAGGTGGGGAAAGGGCTCTGACACCCCAGCAGCTAGAGAGCCCAGCGTGCACCCACCCATCTCCTGTGACAACCCAGCGACGTGCAAGGCTGGAAGGAGGGGAGAGAAAAAAGTTGGTTTAGCAAGGATTGGAAAAGGGGGAACAGAGAAGTGCTCAGGGACTGACGGCTGATAAACAACAGCATCTTTAGGAAAGCAGAGATTTGCTGATTTTCCCCCAAATAAATTATTCAGTGTTGTTTGTGACAGTAAAAACGATGCTTGTGCTCCTACAAATAGGCTTTAAACTCCCTGCCGAGCTCCCCTGCAGGTGAGTGCAGGGTTTGCTGTCATCCCACTTGCTAGAAGTCACTTACAGCTGCATCAAACCTCCTCCCGAGGTCCTGGAAAGCTGAAAGCCAAGAGGAGCTAAAAGGGGAGCCTTAGAGACTGCTTATTTTTGCTTCTTTATGGTTTTAAATAAGATTTCCCTGTCTGTTCCTTCAGACAAGATCCTGTGAGCGCATGGAGCCTTGTGGGCATTAGCCACAGTCACTCACTTAACATCTGGATTCTGCTGAATCCAGCTTCTTGCTCCCACTCTATAAAGCTCAGCCTGAGCCCACCACGTCCCAGCAACGCTACGGTAACAATGCAGCACGTGAGAGGCTGAAGAAAACAATTTCAGGAAGGAGTTTCCAGGTTTTGTGGCCAATGAAATAAACATTTACTAAAAAAAGGGGGAAATGGGTTTAAAAGGTGTTTTCTGAATACTAGTTGTATCCGTATTTATTGCACTTACGGAATTAACCCTTGTGCATTGAAACAACTCTGCCTAAACTACCCAACGTAGTTGACAAGACTCTCCAGTGTCCAAGGCCCGGTTGAGCCCGACTCCTCCAGCAAACCTCCATCAGCTAATTGCTGTGCCTAACGAGGGCTTTGTGGTTGTCACCGGTGATGGCTTTACACGTCATTGCTGATTCATGCTGGTGAGAAAAAGCTCCACAACCCAAAATTCACATTGCCCTGTTGCTGAGAAGAGCCTCACCAGTGCTTCTGCACAGTTCAGCTGACGGGAGGCTGTTTCCTTGGCGGTTTATTGCCCGTACAGCCTAGCGCACACACACCAAGCCACCCCTAAACAGAGAATTACTTCTGCCTCAGTAAAGTGTCTCCAAAATCTGCTTCATCTTCCAAACGTGCAGAGACAGCACATATGTGTTTTCATACGCTGAGCCCTGCACTTGATAATACACTCTAAAAAGATTTTTCCTCTATCTGATCTCTGGCCTTCAATATTTTAATCTGGAGAACTTCAAAAACGAGATAAGGGGGAGAAAAAGCACAACTGTTCTCTCACAAACTAAACCCCAATCTGGTCAGGAATCACAAAACACAGGTTAATCCTCTGTTGTGATACAACTGGTAGCAGAAGAGCAGATGTTCTCAGGTAAAGGCCACGTGGATTTTTGATATTGATACGATTCACAGGATAAATAAAACATTGTTTGCACAGAAAAACCATCCTAGCACGTGAAACAGGCACAAATTCCAAACATTCCACTTTTAACCAACAGCTGATCCACTCCCCTTCTCCCTTCCCAAAGCGTTTGAGCCCCTTGGCCACCTCCAACAAGTCTGAGTTGTAGGGCTCAAAGATGCTACAAGATTCAAGGAGAAGAGCTTCCTTGACCAGGAGTGCTGCATCAGCTGGAAAAACCCCAGTTCGAACTAACACCACGCACAAGCACGTGGGCCAGTTCCCATCCATGTACTTGGGAGCACCCACAGGAAACACTGAGCATGGAAGTGACCCTCCAGGTTATCTTGGTGGAGAGGGATGGGAGACATCTGCTCTGGAGAGGAGACTTTCTTGCTACTCTTCCCACTGAACCCAAAGAGCGTGGTAAGGAGCATGGTCAGAAATCAGGGAAAATAAGAATATACGCTACGAAGGAGTGGGACAGGCTGGGACCACTGAACAGGGCGGTTGACACGGCCAAGGAAGCAGGTGGATGACTGGTCTGGTGTTGGCTCTTTGTAATATCCAAAAATCAAAGAGCATCTAGTAGCACCTTCTACACCACCTGATGGTGTCAAGCAAGACAGAACAATTGAGCACACCGAGGCACTTCTATACGCTATGAGTAGATCCTACCCGTACGGGAATAATAATTCCTAGATTCTCACTGGGAGAGGGGTAAAAAAAGCAGCTGAGAACAGTCAGAAGCACTGGGGGTAAACGAGGTATTGAAGTGGTGCCTTCAGGTCAGAGAGCAGCCCAACTGCCCGATCATAACGTGGGTCTCCAATATCTAAAGTCCATTTGAAGCACCACGTGTACATATACACATGTATATGCCATCATCAAGAGGTAAAATTCAGGATCAAGAGCGTGGGTTTGAGCTAGACCATGGTCTGACTAGAAGCAGATCAGATTTTGACAGCGAAAGAGGAGAAGACAGCTCCAGGAGAAGAGGTGGAGAGGAGGAAGATCCTCAGGACCAAATCAACAGACCACGAAACAATCATTAGCACAACTCCGTGATGTGGTGAGTCAAGCAAGACTGCGTTTTGTAAAGGTCACTGAAAAGAGACAGGAGCCACGGTCAAGGTCTGGATGATGCTGCAGGGAAAGAGAGACTTTGAACAACAGCAGAGTTATGGAAAAGAAACAATTCGGACCTTTACACTGAAGTTAGAGACATACGGGCAATCATTTTGTTTAGATGACGACAACCTTAAAATAGGAAAATAATTTCATTGAAGTTCAAACCTGATTTTTTAAACCATCTAATAGTGGTCATTGTGTATTTTAATTAACACACGTAACAACTGGCAAACACGGACAAGACCAGCGAGATCTAGTGACCCAAGGGACAAATTCTGATTGAGGAACACAGGGCACAGTTTGTGTTTGTTTTTAACCTCAGGAACTAACGAACCTGAAGCTCACTGAAATATGAAATCACGTGAATAACCGCAATTATTTTGAGGTCACTGGAAAACTCCTACAAACTCCCCATTTGTCCAGTGTGTTTTGTCAGAACAGTAACGAGCTTTTTAGTTATGTTGATCCTTATTACTTTATATACTCAAAGAGAAGTTTAAAAGCAATTATTCAATATCTCAGAAGAACTGTTGGGTGGGAAATGTCATCACATCCAGAGCTGATGGATGCCATTGTACAGCACTGATGCTACTTCAGCTGCAAGCAGGACATCACCAATGTGCAGCATGCTGAAACCTCCAGACTTGGCTCAGGGGAGACCTTCTGGCTCTCCACAACTCCCTGTGAGGAGGTAGGAGGGAGGTGGGGGTCAGTCTCTTCTCCCCAGGAAGAAGGGAACAGGATGAGAGGAAACAGCCTCAATTTGTGCCAGAGGAGGATGAGGTTGGCCCTGAGGAACAATTTCTTGCCCACTGGGGTTGTGCAGGCATGTCGCAGGCTGCCCAGGGCAGTGTTGGAGTCGCCATCCCTGGAGGGGTTTCCCAGCCGTGTGGAGGTGGTGCTGAGGGCCAGGGGTCAGTGGGGACCTGGCAGAGCTGGGGGAACGGGGGGACTCGATGGTCTTCTCCAACCAAAACCACTCTGTGACCTGCTCTCTTGCTGTTCTGTCACTACAGAGCACGTGTTTTTGTCTTACATCAAATCTGTGGAATATCATTTCGTTATTACTCTTATTTCATAAATTAATTTTCAGTTCCACCCACAGAAGGAAGATTTGGCTTATCCCACAACGGCAGTGTGTTAGGCTGCGCTAGAGTCTCGCTCTTCCAAGCATCACTAGAGTATTTGGAAGTTCTGCTTTTTGTTTTCAAACACTTGGGGATTTATGCAAGAAATTCAGTAAGTTTAGAGGAAGCTGAAGAAGCTGAAAATCATTTCTCAAAGAGGTGACAGAAAAGTTGGACCACTGCATTCAATTAATATTTCCTGAAAAGCCTCAATTACACCAATTAACACAAGGGGAAATGGGCAGAATGGCAACACACTCACAATAATTCTGATAAAGCAGATGTTTCCACCTCTGTTACATGCTGAGAGCAACGTGACCCAGAACATGCAAAAAATTTCTGTTGAGCTGAGTTTTGGCATTCAAAATGTATCCTTCAAACGGAGAAAAAGTGCTATGAATACGCAGCTGATCACAGTATTTTTTCCTTTCTCAAATGACGCCTTGGGAAGACAACAAAGATTGAGGAGACCAAAAAATATGATGGGGAAAAAAAATAGGTCCTGAGTCTGCAGACAAAGCAATGAAGAAATTCCATTAAAATGAATGTTTGCTGGTGGTTTTCATGGTTTTTTCCATCATCACGGGCATTGACAAGCCCTGATGTTCCAGACAGCTCCATAGAAATGATGAGAATAACCAGGGTTGGACAAAAATCTTTCCCTCAAAACATTTTCTCTTTAGTAAACAGATTTTTTGGCTAAATATAGTCCTTCCATGAATAACTACCACTTTTACTGCCTAATTAAACCATCCCAGTGCTTTAGGATGAGGTTTTATTTTATTTTTTCTAAGCTTCCAAGAAGAAAACTACCTTCCCCCCATATAAATACATAATCCACTAGGAAAAAAGTTCTTCCATCCACTAGCTCTAAGAATATCCACTTATTTCACCTAAAAATTAAAGGGGGAGCCGCAGGCTGAGGTGGGACCCCAAGCACAGCAGCTGGACACAGCAAGGAGCAAAGGTTGATTCTTCAACACATCTCCTGGCTTTCAGGTTTCTTTGGTAGGTCCCAATTGAAAATCCATCACGCCCTTTTCAATGAG
This sequence comes from Bucorvus abyssinicus, assembly GCA_009769605.1. Classification (NCBI taxonomy): domain Eukaryota; kingdom Metazoa; phylum Chordata; class Aves; order Bucerotiformes; family Bucorvidae; genus Bucorvus; species Bucorvus abyssinicus. The sequence continues at coordinate 450,847 of CM020063.1, read as the reverse complement.
CTACTAAGTGATGTAACAGCCTTCTACTCGAGGTAATTAGTACCGACTTGTACATTTGCTCGCCAAATCACTACTGTGCATCTTGCTCGTGCCACCCACAGTGTTCGTTAATTTGGAAGATTAGCTATTTTTGTTCCATTAAAAGGGTGTTTTTTAAACTAGAACACTAAGGGGTTTTTTTCCCCCCTTTCTATACATGCAGTGTATTTAAGTTTATTGTTAATTAGGTGCTCATTAAAGAGCTGACAATAAAGCTCAGTAACTGGATTTCCTATCTTGCATTTGCTCACGCATTCATCAGAACACCAATTCTCCAAATCCCCTTGATCCAAATGGGATGAAGTGGCATTACTAACGCTTAACGAGCACGTTGCAAGCGCCCGCCCTGCTCAGCTCACCCCCGCTTGGCCAAGGCCCAGCTCTAAGCCATGCTGGGATTCAGGAGGCAAAGAATGAGGAAGTCAGACGTTTTCACTAGCTCGGCCCCTCTTTGAGCACCAACCTCAAGCTCCATCTTCACCCTCACACCAAAGCACTTCTGTTTCCAAAGCACATTTGCAGCCCCTCACTGCACCCACAACATGTTGAGTGAGCCTCTTCCGCGCTGGCTCCTCTGCTCATGGGAACCTGAAACACGCTGCAGCAACCAGGCTGATGTGTCACGTGGTACAGTCCACCCTCCTCCTCCTTCCTGCTGGCCCCAGACCTGCTCTTCTCCAAGCTATCCACCCAACCTACCCCCCTTCCTCAGTTTTCATGAAAGAAATAGCAGTGGGAGCGGTGAGATGTGAGGATACGGGGATGGTGAGACACCCACCCAACTCTGCTTCCACGGATGCAGAAAACTTCTTAGCAAGACAGTCCTTCACGAACCACTCGGAGCTCTTCAGGGCTATGCCCCATTTCCTCCAGCTCTAAATGCTGTGTTTCTATCTCAGACTTGACAACTTTAAAAAATGTCAGTACCGAATGGAGGACTCTAGCAGCAGCACCCACACTTTAGTGGTCAGATGGACAGTCACACCTCTGCTCCTGACCTGTTGTTGCTTCTGTTTCCCTCCATGGAACCATCTGCAAAAGCCCAACTTGCATAAAACCAACAAGACCACTTCGACAAGTCGAATGCCAACAGATGATTCTCTTAAATCATCGTTTTGCTTTTTAATTAGTATTCCAACAAGTTTTTATTCCAATATGTGTATGTATATACAGAATCACAGATTGGTTTGGGTCCAAGGGACCTTCCAAGCTCATCCAGTCCAACACCCCTGCAGGGAGCAGGGACATCTGCAACCAGAGCAGCTTGCTCAGAGCCCCAAGGGCCAACCTGACCTGCAGTGGTGCCAGCCATGGGGCTTCTGCCAGCTCTGGGGGCAACCTGGGCCAGGGGCTCACCACCCTCACAGGGAAGAATTTCCTCCTTTAATCTACATCTCCCCTCTTCCAGTTTAAAACCGTCACCCCTCGTCCTATCCCTACATTCCCTGATCAAGAGCCCCTCCCCATCTTTCCTGTAGCCCCCTTTAAGTACTGAAAGGCCACTATAAGGAGATACAAATAGAAAAATTCCTCAACTTTTAAGCTGTTATTTGCCATCAGAGGCCAGAAGGATGTCGGTCGCGGTCGGTGGCACCATGCCCTGTTTATGGACTCACCGTCCACCAAATAACGAGGGGCCCCCAGCCACTTCCCAACCACAAAGTACAGAGTTTTAGCAATACAAAGCATTAGTGGCCATGGCAACCATCGTGCAATGACCTTTGGGCTATTTTATTACAGCATCGAATCAATATTTCTGCCTGGGGAGAAAATCTGGGGCAGTCCCACATTGGCCTAGAAGATGCATCTAAGACAAAAACATTACTTTTTTTTTCATACTAAGGAAGATTAGAAATAGTTATTATATAACAGGATGAGCCTTTAGCCGCTAATGGAAAAAAACCCTAAAAAAAAAAAAAAAAATCACATTAAACTCAAGTCTTGCACCTACGTTAAAGCCCGGAGCCTCCCAAAGGCTGGGATAAGCACTTGTTTCTGTCAGCTTGTAAAATTACACAGTGCTCCGGGATTATTCTGGATCTTGTCAAACCTCCTCCAGAGGCAGAGGGGAGGATTATGGAGGGGAATTGACTGTCTTGGACTGATTTTAATGAAAAGTCAGATTTCTGAGACAACGTTATAATGATGCTTCTACTTCTCCCCCCGTCGCTCATCTGTTCCTAAGCTGATACGAGCACTCTGATGTGCCTTTGGCTGCTGGAGCTGGTCCCCTCCCTCCGATTCGTACGACTGCCAGCCCATAAACATGCCTGCACTGCATCAACTCCATCAAGGTTTCAAGGCTGTCACATCTGTCTGAAAATACAGCAGCAGTTTCCGCTTCATCCATAACATACAGAACGCACAGAAATGCTTCACTGTAAAATTCCTCGTCTTAAATGCAGTAATCAGCAGGCACAGCCACTACCAAGAGCTTGTTATTACAGAGGGATTAAATTTTCAGATAAGGAACAGCTTGTGATTCTTTCTACAGGTCCACACACAGCATCACGCTGTCCCCGAGCAACATTCGCCAGCCTGCTACCGCAACGACACCAGCCTGCAATGGAACTCTGCTCGCCCTCCGCTCTCCCTTCACGCTGGGGTTATGACCTCATCTAACCCAGCAGAGAAGCACCTCGACACTGGAAAGCGCAGCACGCTCCCGCTTTCCCCCTTCATCCTTTAATTACTCATTTTTCTATCACATCTATCTTTACATATAAATTTGGACCTATCCCCAACACTTTATGATGAGGAGTTGCGGGCAACGGAGCTGGTGCAGGGTCTGGAGCACAAGTTTGCTGAGGAGCGGCTGAGGGAACTGGGGGGCGGTTGAGCCTGGAGCAGAGGAGGCTCCGGGGAGACCTTCTGGCTCTTCGCAACTCCCTGAAATTCAGGAGGTTGGAGCGAGGCAGGAGCGGGGTGGAGTGTCGATGTCTCGTCCCCAGGAACAAGTGACAGGATGAAAGGAAAAGGCCTCAAGCTGTGTTGAGGTTGGCCCTGAGGAACAACTTCTTGCCCACTGGGGTTGTCCCGACCTGGCCCAGGCTGCCCACGGCAGTGGTGGAGTCCCCATCCCTGGAGGGGTTTCCCAGCCGTGTGGAGGTGGTGCTGAGGGACAGGGGACAGTGGGGCGGTGCTGGGGGAACAGGGGGACCTGATCATCTCAAAGGTCTCTTCCAACCAAAACAATTCTGTAATTCTGGGTTTTTTCGTTGTTTGGAGATTCTCCTGGTGTTTTTTGGTTGGTTGGTTACCAACCAGAGATCACAGCTCATCATCACTCTGGAAGTCTCACAATGGCAGGGAGCACTGTGGGAAGTCAGTGCCCGGTCAGTAACGAAGCCTCGCTTTTCTCCAAATCCATGTGCACCCTATCACTGACAGCACATGTTGACAATAACTATTCTCATTTTTTGTTTTTTTTTTTCCTTTAATAAGCACATTGTCTGATTTTTGGGGGCACAGACTGCAAATACACAGTCTTTGCCAACAGGACCTGCAAGCCCTGCAGGCTTTGCCACAATTACTGCTTCTCTGCATCGCTCCCAATACACACTTCGTTACCGGGTACATAACGAGCTATTTCTTTCCACAAGACACCTCGGAGCATGCTCCAAGGAACCAGCACCCGCTTGGAAGTGGGGAGTTTCAGCTCCACTTTGCTTGTCCTCCAGGAGCACACATGGACCCTGCACCGTGCCCCGTGTCTTGGGGAGCACAAGCTTACTGCTATACTGAGCATCTGGAAGACAGTAAGTTTAAATTGCCGGTATATTCCCCACAACAGTGAAACAAGGAGCCAATTTTAATGAAAAATATTTAACTTAGCACAGAACACCAAAAATAAATCTTCTATTTTTAATTCATTGGGTCTGGAAGGGAAGAGAAACCTGGGGATGCTCTACCCCCTGGTGGGATGGGAAACCCACGGTCAGGCCACCCCGATGACGACGAGAGTTTAACAAGGCTGTCCCCTACCCCCTTAGGAGTGTTTCAGCACTTGGAACAGGGCTGGATTACTTTATAACTGATATAAAGACAGTTTTACTAAAAATCAGTAATAGAGCAGGCAAAAGCTTGTTCTCAATAACATTTTTTTATCAAATCGCTATCAGAAAATGCAAAGCATCCCCCACTAAAATAACAGTGAGGCAGAGCTTCAAACTCCCTAATGAAATGATTCCTGAATTACCACCTCTCCAGGAGGTGGGTACTGCAGCCCTGCTGAAACAGGGTGACCAGATTTCCGCTTCCCAAGTTAAGCAGTAAATAAGCAAATAAAAACCATCGACCATGACAACTCCTCTGGCTTCATCTCCTTGTTGGGCTCCACGCTGAAAATGTTGCTTCCTTACATCACGCTCTGCCTGCTTGACAATCTCAGGCTTGGTGAACTCAAGAGGTAGCCAGGATCTGTATGTCACGCTGTGCTAAAAATCGTTGGCTTGTTCGTGGAAGAGCGGATGAGCTCTCCTGGACTCACAGCTCATGTTAGCAGATAAGACTCAGCACAAAAAAAAAAAAAAAAAAAAAAACAACCACCCACACTCATACCCTTTGAGAAGCTGACTTTATAAAATTAATTTTACATCTCATTGCCTACCACACCGCTACACTTTGGACTCATTTATCTCAGCAGTGCCGAATTAATAATGTTTTACCAGCCACAACATCAGAGTAACGTTACACAGCATCACAGAGTCCTTTTGGTTGGAAAAGACTTTCAAGATCATTGACTCCAACCATTAACCCAGCACTGCCAGGTCGCCACTAAACCGTGTGACATAGTTAAGTCCATGCAGGTGCCAACCCACCCAGCAAACTCCAGATTTCTTGTCCCTTCGTGATGATATCGAGCAGCAAATTAAATCCTGCTTTCAGGACTTCTCTCATTCCAGCGTGTCCACCATGACGGGTGACATGCCACCACATCACTACTGTCCTTGGTTTACACGTGCACAAAGCACTTTTAAAGCACACAGACAGGACTGAACGTTTATTTTTGTCACTGAAGAGATAACTCCCAACTTTTACCACAAACATGGTGCTTGGTCAGAAGGTACCACTTTTACACAACCACTTAATCGTGAAGATGCACTTGAAAAACATCAATCGATATAAAGGCTTCCTTTGTTGACAAAGGACTTCTTGGTTTGCAGCACAGGAAATGCAGGCAGGAAGCAGATTTCTACCTCTGGCAGCTCTGTTCTGACTTTGTATTTCCTCTTTAGATACTGAAGGCATCATCCTTTCGCCAGGCTTCTGCCTTCCTCATGCATTTATGCACAAGGACATCACGGTACAGGATGTCAGAACATGGTCCCCGCTTATCTTAAGAGCAGGAATTTTTAAAATCCTTTATTTAAGAGGTTGACTTTTTTAATCGGGATTTTTTTCTGGGTAGCCCAAAAGGAAGGAAACATCCCTTACCAACAATTCCTTCCAATCCTTTAAAGCCGCCTTTGCCCTACTGCAGGAATTCCAAACCATGCACCAGAAGTATCTCACTCAGGCAAAGCAAGTCCATACCAGAGGATTTTTCTTGCACTAATAAGGAGAAAATGCTTCAACAACCTGTGCTTAACCGGTACATGCAAGAATTTACCCCCAGGGAACAGAAACGCGGGAAAACGTGCCTTGGCTCCATCATTTGAGAAAAGCTTGAAAGACCGACACACGGATTCCAGCACCAGCTTCCGTTCAGCCCCTCCTCTGCAGTCACCACCCCAGAGAACAAGAAGAGTCCCACACCAACCCAAACACCTGGCCAAGCCCACGGCAGCCTAGGTACCAGCTGCCAGCACCGAGGTGGACAGGGTTTTGCCCGCCCTTGCTGGCCAAGCACCCTACCTCAGGGGTTTCCTTGGATTTGTAGCCCACGCACCATCAGCTCAACCTGGAGTTTCATCTTTGGAGCCACGCTCCAGAGCACATATTTTAGGCTGTAGGACCATTAAACCACAACATTTCTATGCCATTTCTGCCATGAAGCAATCCACTGAGATGGCTTTAACTGGGTTCTCTTCCAATCATTTCTCACCACGTACTTTTTTCTGGCCTTTGTTATTGTCCTCCTGATATTCACAGTTTATTGGCTGGTTTTAATCACAGTAAAATGAAACCGTGGTGAAAGCATGACTGTGAACGTGGGACTGCCAGGCTATGAAGTGCTCGGTCTTGGTTGACATCATTTTTGCCTCAATGTTCTTCGCTGTTAACGTCTCCCTCAATAACTAAAGCCCATCCCACAGCGCAGGAGGGAAAGTCAGTGGCTGAGAAGTACTTCAGCTCTCAGGCTGAATCCAGGTCCAGAAGCTACATCCATAAATAAAGACACATGAAAGAGTTAAAGTTCAGGCTATGAATGCAGAGGATTAGAAGAAACATCTCAAACAAAGACGGGAAGAAGTTAGAAATTTCTGTTCCCTGTGAGATTGGCCAAATTCCTGGTCGCTTCCAAGAAACATTTGCTCTGAATCTCAGAAACTAGCAAGAGTAAAGACAGATTGCGATGGAAATAAATTCATTTCAGCCAGCTAGGGATGCTTCCACTGCTGTTTTACATAAAATTAAAAAAATCTGATGTTTGGTCACAGCGTAAAATGCGAATAAAAAAAATCTACAGTCACCAAGCAAAACAGCTACTCATTAGTTCTGCGTTGAATTTAAAGAAACAGCTTCTGGAATGAAGAACTTGAAGGGGAGCTTCATTTTCCTCTCTGCTCTCTCTCAAAATCAATTATTTCCAGTCTTACAACTGCAGAAAATCTGCATCTCCAATTCCACGTGCTACTCGCAGCCAGGTAAAATACGCCACAACCCACTTCAGAAATCCAGACCAAATCTGTTAAGTAGATCTTGCTGGAGAGCAGAGCGGAAGTTGTGCTTACTCTTGTTCACTCAAGTCCACGTTCTGAAGACCTTCAAGTACACAGGTCTTCCCCTCCAGGGACTTGATGTCACCTGGCCTGGCCTTCCAAATCACTGTCCCCCACGCCACGCTAGTGAACGTTTTGGGGCAGAATCCTCTTAGATCTGGATCACTTAATTTTTCTGTGCTTGAGCAGAGCATCATAAACACGGGCCCAGGTTGCGCAGAGAGGTGGGAGAAGCCCCATCCCAGGTCAGGTCGGACCTTGGGGCAGTGAGCAACCTGCTTGAGTTGCAGATGTCCCTGCTCACTGCAGGGGGTTGGACTGGGTGGACTTTGAAGGTCCCTTCAACCCAAACCAGTCTGTGATCCTCTGATCAGAGCAGGGTCTAAACCTCAAGGCCTCATTGTCCAGCCCTGAAGCTGGAGCCGTTCCCCTCACACACCTCGACAGTTGAAACAGCAGTGAAGAGCATGTTAGATAAAAGCATCTGAGGTTGCTGTAAGTGAGCTGAAGATGGAAATAAAGTGAGAAAAACAAACCAGGCTGGAAACTGAAACGCCCCTGCTGACCTTTTGATTTCATTACTTACTCTATAACCTGAGGCATGATTCTCCCTCTTGATTTTTATTCTAGAAGATCTGACTGGTAGCCGTGGCCACCACCACCACCAAAGCGACTCAAAAAACCCGCTGTGTTCAAAGACTTACGCAAGATCGTACGAGAGGCACTGTCCATTCCGCGATCCCCAGGTAATTCAGATTAAGGCAAATACGTTGTTTTCCAAACGTCTGAAATTTTCATTTCTGACCTCAGTTCTTGGATGATCCGCCAGCCCAGGTGAGCTTTCAGGACCAAACTACAAAGGTGTGAAATCAAGAGTTTATAATGCAAATGCTGCCAGACTCTCAGCCACGGCTCCGCTAATGGGAACCAGGGCAATAAAACGACTGCAATCACTCACCTTGTTTTACCAGATTTTATTGCTGGAGAGAAAATTAAGAAACTTAACATCTTGCTCTCCACTAAATTGCTTTTTCTTCCCCAGACTTTTTGGTGTGCCCTTCGCGATACCACTTACTTGTAAACATCCTCATTTTTGTCTGTGTATTAAAACAGACGCATTTAGCAGCTTAAATTAGAAATCCTACCCCCCACCCCCCCCGTAGTGTTTAACTTCCTATCCGGCCACTTTATTCTGAATCTTATTCAAATTAAAGCAGGGCTATTATGCAAGGCACAAAAGTTCAATTTGAGGAAAATCTGGGCAGGATTTTCTTTTTTGCATGAAAACAACAGCATAATAAATGCTAATCATTATAATCTTTTCAAAGTGAAAGCTTTTCAAGAGTATTTTTGCATTTAGGAATATAAAACATGCCTCCAATTTACATTCTAAAGGTTCGCACAGAATCCAAGATTAGAGATGGAAGAGACCTATATGTCATCCCTTCAATCCCCTGTCAGCGCTGGATTGTATCATCGGCTAGTAAATATGGAATAAGAAGCTTTAAGAATTAGACATTTTAGCTTGTAAACCCGTAATCACCCTACATCAATCACAGCCTGCACAGAAATTTGGAAACCCGTGTTTCTGTACCACTGCCCATCAATCAAGCCCCAAACCAGCTCATACATCAACTACTTCTCTCGGTCAGTTATGGGCACCAATTAGGGTAGAAAAACCTGACCCCTTTTTAATTAAATTGCTGGGATGATGTTTTTTATGGAACTTGTAGATTGAGGTGCCTAATTTCAGCCTCTCTCCTTTGTAGCGACACAGTGGCATCACAAAATCATTTGGTCAGAAAAGACCTTTAAGCTCCTCAAGTCCCCCCGTTCCCCCAGCACTGCCAGCTCCCCACTGACCCCTGTCCCTCAGCACCACCTCCACACGGCCATGAAACCCCTCCACGGATGGCGACTCCAACACTGCCCTGGGCAGACAGCGACACGCCTGCACAACCCCAACGGGGCAGAAACGGTTCCTCAGGACCAACCTCAACCTCCCCTGGCACAACTGGAGGCCGGTTCCTCTCATCCTGATCCCTTGTTCCTGGGAAGTAGAGACTGACCCCCACCTCGCTCCAACCTCCTGAATTTCAGGGAGTTGTGGAGAGCCAGAAGATCTCCCCTGAGCCCTGTCTTCTCCAGTCTAACCTCCCCCGCAGGTCCTTCAGACAATCATCAGCGCACTTGTGCTCCAGACCTTGCACCAGCTTCGTTGCCCTTCTCTGGACACACTCCAGCCCCTCCAAGGTCCTTCTGGGAGGGAGGGGCCAAAACTGAACCCAGGATTCGAGGGGCAGCCTCCCCAGTGCCCAGTCCAGGGGGACGATCCCTGCCCTGCTCCTGCTGGCCACACCAGTGCTGATACAAGCCAGGATGCTGTTGGCCTTCTTGGCCACTTGGGCACACTGCTGGCTCCTGTCCAGCCGCTGGCGACCAGTGCCCCCACGTGCTTTTCCCTGGGCAGTTTCCAGCTGCTCTTCCCCCAGCCTGGAGCGTTGCAGGGGCTTGGTGTGACCCAAGGGCAGGACCCAGCGCTTGGCCTCGTTGAGCCTCAGCCCATTGGCCTTGGCCTCACAACTGGCCTGTTTCTCATTTGCTCAACAGAGGTCATGGAAGACAAACGAGAAATTTGTAAACAGATTCTCTCATCTTACTAAGCATCCCTTCAGAAACAGGTAGAGATCTTGAGAAAGTAATGGTCAAGAAACCATTAGAAAGGTTAGGTGGGAAACAGGAGAGCATGCGAGGTGGTCACAGGATTGTTCCAAGTCAGAAAATTAAATGTAACTCAAGGAACCCCTGAAGGTGACTACATCCTCATAACTTTTATTAGGGGCAACAGTAAAATCAAGAACTAGGGGAAGATCTATTGAAAGCAAGATGCAGAGCACCAGCCACCTAGAAAGCTCTTTTGAACACCACCACCTCCACCTAATCGTGTTTGTTCGACGTTTCACAGTCACGTTTCAGGAGCGATCGCTGTAGTTTTCCTAGTATAGATGTCAGCACAAAGCAAACAAATCACATGGAGACTCATTTTAAAATTCTGCTGCATTTGTATTCATCCTCAGATGCCTTGCATGCTCATCTAAACCAGGGAGCAGGAGAACACCGCCGGCAAAACAGCACTTGGACATCTGAAGAATTCGCTTAGTCAGAACTTGGTCAGCTAAACTGAGACGACAGTGAGCCAAAAACGTGCTGCAGGACCCACTTAAGCAAATGAAGTGATACAGATAGCTGAAGCTGTTGCTAGAAAACGCACTTTAGTACCTAAAATGAGACTGCTGAGGATATCCCTAAAGGTCTTCTCTGGCTGATCCAGTTCTTTGAACACGTGCGAGTTCACGCTCCTGGAGACAACCAAAAAGCGCCATCCAGTTTTCCAGGCACGCAATGAAACATCTAACAGACTCCAACGTGCTCTACAGTCCCTTTCATTAAAAACGTGTGAAACGGGCCCCATCCTAAGCTCCTACAAGCAAGCATTTGTGGCTGGACTGTGTTGCAGCTCCACAAGAAGGATAACAGAGATACTCTCCTGGAGAATGGGTGCAACGGGCTCACAGCCCTCCACCAAAATGGGTCTGAAGCTCACATCTCCTGCTTCATTTGCAAGAGCTTCAACAAAATAATAATAGCTGCTGCTTCTAACGATGCTGGAACCAGAAGGCTCATCACACCTATGGCCAAGCGTGTGATATTTTAACTACAGAAAGTAGTTTCCAGCTCTGGAGCCCAGTAAAGCAAGGAGATGAGACTGCAGACACACTCCTTCTCAGTAGGCATCAGTATTCAGCACGCCAGCTCCTACAAATCTCACTCTTCAGCATTTAATTCTCCCTATTCACCGTGAATGACACTTAGGATCCAGTCCATCGCTACAAACACTATTCCGAGAGCCGGGTCTCTAATGCTTGGGATATGCAGGGAGAGCAATTTAAGTCCAAGTTCACTGTGAACTCCAGATATGACACCCAACTACCCCAAAACTACATGACACCGAGTTTGAAACACGTCAAATGACACCAAACCACTCTCGTGGATAAGAAAATAACACGTTTCAGCAAACGCAGCCAAAGCTTTCCCCAAGAAATGGCTTTTGCTTCTTCTATAATCTTATAAATACAGCTAGAAAATTATCCGTTTTTACTAGCTTCAGGCTTTGCTCAGGAAAAAGTCCCGATTATTCTACATTAGACAGGCAAGGTGTCTACTTCTAAACCCTGGATGTAATAATCGCCTGGAAGACCTGCTTCAAGAACCCATCCATAAGATACATCGTTAAAGTATCTACGAATATCCTTCACTCCACGGCTACCTTGTCCCGTAAGACAACAGTGACACTGCTCTTGGGTAAGTGTCTATAACCTGGAGATCCAACTAAGCAACAAAAGCAGTTAAGATATTTGGGCAGATTATGTATGAGTCAGTTTAATCAGGTTTATTTAGTCCAGAAATAAGGATGAGGGGTGTGAGCAAGAGGTTCTACAGGTTTTTAACATGTTAGGTTGTAGTTAAAGAAATTATGAACCCTCGTGTTATTCCTGGTCGTAATGAGAAGGATAAGATCAGACTCCTTAGAAATGTAGGTTGGACACCAGAAAATGTTAGTGTGCTGAAACAAACCCAGGCTGGATAAAGCTGCTGGTTGCTCCACTGTCATTCTCAGCACTGCACAGAAGACCAAAAGCTGAAGGAGCTGCCCCTGGTGGCCATCACTTTGAATCACAGAATTGTTTAGGTTGGAAAAGACCTTAACAATCAAGTCCACCCGTTCCCTCAGCACTGCCAGGTCACCACCAAACCATGTCCCTCAGCACCACCTCAACACGGCTTTTAAGTATCAGGGATGGGGCCTCAACCATCAAAACTTCTCCCAGTCCTGCCTACATGGACCCACCGTGCTGAAAAAGATGCTGTACCACCAGGCTGCCCAACACATCTGAAGCACTTGTGTATCACCCTGAGAAAGGCTCACGGTAAACAGAGAAGAACATCAACCCTTGAAAATTCAGGTACAAGCATCGCTCCTGCCAGAGGACAAGATCACGGAGAAATTTTAAAACATAATTTGTAAAGTAAAAAAAAAAAAAAACCTTTTTGCCTTAAAAACTAGCAAGCCTGGCACACCCTGAAACACACAGATGATACAACTGGAGGCAAGAGGCAGGAGTGGTGCAGAGTCAGAGCCCCGCTACCCTGCTCAGACCCAGCCAGCCTCAGGCACAGGGTTTGTTCACAGCAGCAAAGGAAAGGCAGAAAAAAAACGCTCCTAAATGAAAACCACCTCAGAAAGACTGAATTTGAAGCTGGAACTAAACACAGGTAGGTCATTCCTCAGGAGACTGCCACTGGGAGATGGACTGAGGGAGGAGACACTAAAGTGAAGAGCAAAAAGTTCTTCAGCAAGTTTCAGGCAAGCAACAGGGCCTGGGAAGGTGAGAATAATCACAAAGGTTTTTTTCACACGAAAATTATCCCATTGGTTATTGTCCATTCTGTCACAGCAGTCCCAGGAACACAAGCAAGTTGAAAAGTACTTTTATATCAGAAAGAAAACCCCAAAAAGTTAGTTTATACCCAAAAAGAATTAGTATGTCAAGCATTTGTTTTGAGTCTTACAGAATCATTTTGGTTGGAAAAGACCTTCAAGACCATTAAGTCCCCCCGTTCCCCCAGCACCACCAGGTCCCCACTGACCCCTGTCCCTCAGCACCACCTCCACACGGCCATGAAACCCCTCCACGGATGGCGACTCCAACACTGCCCTGGGCAGACAGCGACACGTCTGCACAACCCCAACGGGGCAGAAACGGTTCCTCAGGACCAACCTCAACCTCCCCTGGAACAACTGGAGATTGTTTCCTCTCGTCCTGTCACTTGCTCCCGGGGAGAATAGACCGACCCCCACCTCGCTACAACCTCCTGAATATTTCAGGGAGTTGTGGAGAGCCAGAAGGTCTCCCCAGATCCTCCTTTGCTCCCAGGTCCCTCAGCTGCTCCTCAGCGCACTTGTGCTCCAGACCCTGCCCCAGCTTCGGTGCCCTTCTCTGAAGACACTCTAGTCCCTCAATGTCCTTCTGGGAGGGAGGGGCCCAAACACAGTGATGGACACAGTATTCAAGATGTGGCCTCCCCAGTACCCCCAGTAAGAGAGGGACAATCCCTACCCTGGTCTTGCTGGTCACTCCAGTGCTGACACAAGCCAGAATGCTGTTAGTCTTCTTGGCCACTTGGGCACACTGCTGGCTCCTGTCCAGCCGCTGGCAACCAACAGCCCCAGGTCCTTTTCCCCGGGCAGTTTCCAGCTGCTCTTCCCCCAGCCTGGAGCGTTGCAGGGGCTTGGTGTGACCCAAGGGCAAGACCCAGCACTTGGCCTCGTTGAGCCTCAGCGCACTGACCATGGCCCATCCAGCCAGCCTGTCCAGATCCCTCTGTGGAGCCTCCTGACCCTCCCAGAGATCAACACTCCTGCCTAACTAGGTGTGTCTGCTTATAAATTTATACCCCAACAGCACCTTTGTCCTGTGTGATAAAGGACAAAGTGAAACCCCCAAGAAAACAAAGGTTTAATTTCCAGAAGAAAGATCCTGATAGATCTAATAGACAGTAGGACAGAGTCCCAAAGGAGGCCGTAAGAGTCTTATCACTGAAGCTTTGTAAAACCAGAGCAGACAGATAATCAGCAAACATAGTATGGAAGGTAAAGCGGCCAGATGATCTACAGGCTGGTGGCCTCCTCCAGTGTCTATGATCTATGACACCCCATTATTTTAATGCACTGGAACTCCCTGCCCTCACTAAGCAAGGCTGCTCCTTTTGCAATCCAATCTCCTCAAGTTCAGCCTCAGTAAATCTCTGCCAGACACTAAAAACGAAAGCAAAACCTTTTTCCTAAATGAAATTTGCTAATTAAAGGCGTGTTTCTGTGCAGCACAAGGGTAGGACGAGGAGGAAGTGTGTTGGTATGTGTTCCCGCTGGGTGTTTCTCAACAGCCTGCAAACAAGGGAATACAGGGCAGGAAAGAGTGGTTCTGTTGTCATCTCACACACAAAAGGAATGTGGTACAGTAATGCATCTCTCAAATACTGTTTTTTTTACTCTGTCACTCTCCTACAGGTTGAGAGAAGTAGCAGCCAGCAAGAACAAAGGCATGTCCACACTGTGCAATAGAGAGAGACCAAAAAACGATGAGGAGGAGTACTGAGCAATGGCCTCAAGCCTGGAAGAGGACATGAAAAAAACCAAATAAAAAACCCCATTACTTCTGTCCAAAGACATCTCCTACTTCTGTAATAAAAGTTGAGACATGGATAGGCAGGTAAGAGAATGAGGTGAAGCAATACCACGCCAGAGAAGGAGAATTGCTTCACAGAATCAGGCTGGTTGGGGTTGAAGGGACCTTCCAAGCTCACCCAGTCCAACCCCCTGCAGTCAGCAGGGACATCTGCAACCAGAGCAGCTTGATCAGAGCCCCAAGGGCCAACCTGACCTGCAGTGGTACCAGCCATGGGGCTTCTGCCACCTCTGGGGGCAACCTGGGCCAGGGGCTCACCACCCTCAGGGTCAAACATTTCTCCCTTCTCTCTGCTCTCAATCTCCCTCTGTCAGTTGAACCATCAGCCCTTGTCCTGTCCCAACAGCCCCTGCTCAAAGCCCCTCCCCAGCTTTCCCAGAGCCCCCCTGAAGCACTCAAAGGCCGCACTCAGGTCTGCCCGGAGCCTTCTCTGCTGCAGGCTGAGCACCCCAACTCTCTGCCCTCTCCTCCCAGCAGAGGGGTTCCACCCTCGGGTCATCCCTGTGGCCCCCTCTGGCCCTGCTCCAGCAGGTCCCTGTCTCTGCTGGGCTGAGGAGCCCAAAGCACTTACTTCAGCACTCGTACATCTTATGACAAAGGAGACTGTTAAAGGAAGACTGCAGCATACAAGGAGACACAAATTCAGGCAGTTATAATTTAAACTTGCAGAAGCAACAGCACTGTAGATGTCCAGCCACCTCCTCGGGGGCACCGTCTCAGCAGAGTGCTAATCCCAGTGGCACAGCTCACAGGGAGGAACTGCTCAAGCCAGCAGAAGACAGCACTAAGCAACTAGAGAGGCCAAACAGGATGAAAATGCTCTGCTGGAAATGGAAAATAAGCATGTGGAATAGCAAGTTTGGCTCAAAGCATCTGTTACCCAGCACCAGGTCTCTGCTCAGCCCTCAGAGGGGAGGAGAAGGGAACACAAAGCACAGCCTTGATGGTTATGAATCCAGAAGCACCTTTGCTGGAGTGACAGAATGGGAGCCAGTGCCTGGGTACATCTCCACCCACCGCCTTGGGTGTCCCGGAGGACCCGCGGCATTAATGAAGAAGAACAGATAGCTTTTTATTTTTGTGTTAAATATGGTGTTAATTATTCCTCCTCCTGACAGGAAGCATACCCAAGAGCAACGCACATGGATACACATCAAGAGACACGTGGCTGGACTGGTCGGTCCTCAGGAGCCTGCTGCTCCCAAGTCACTCACCACAGTCATTTTAAAGTCAACAACAAAAGTAAAATTAAAAGCTGATGACAGTGTTTCTGCTAATCAGCGGTGTTCAGGCGCTTAAATGTGAGGGGGAATATTAGCAAAGAGGTGGATCTTCAGACATGGCCTACTTCTTCACTTGCAATTTTAAACCGGTGGAACACTCTGATGGAGCAATTCCCATTTCACACTGGTGGGGATCACGTCAGTCTGCTTAATGGAAAGGTACAGAGTTAGAAAGGTCCAGAGTTAGAAAGGTCCATTTTCTGTGGAAAAAACAACAAGAAACAGAGAACAAATGAAAAGTAGGATGGATGTACAGAGAGTTGGAATAGAGAGACGAGTGAAAGCCAGAATTGTGTGGTAACTGAACACTGCAGGAGCTGTCGGATGTGCTGAGCTTCTTGCCCTTGTCTCCAGGAGACCTCAGAGTCACTGGGTTCTTAGCATAGTTTAAGAGTCTTTACTTCAAATAAGTCTTTGTAACAAAATAAGTAAATGGAGTATTTTTGTGATCTTTAAATATAAGTAGCATATTGGAAGTGAAGGTTAAGCAAAATATTTGATTGGTTGTGCTGTATCCAGATTATACTGCACCTAAATAACTGGTAATGTGCTCAGCCTTGTCCGCTTCCAGCCATTTGGGTCTAGCTTCTACCCTATTCTTCATCCAACAGGCTTTGATGACCAGCTCCAAGCACTCCGAAGCTGCTCTAGTCCTTCTACCTGTTGAGAATTCGGTCATTTCAGTGATGGGGCACAAGTAGCACCAAGCAAAATGTGGTGGCCTACAAGTTAGTCAATGGGTATCATGACAAGCTGCTAATTCTCTTCAAAACCACTTGATGCCTGGTGGGAAGTGACATTTATCAAGTCACTTATTCCTGACTTTTCACTGGAGTGGATATTTGAGATCAAGGTGTTTGGATACTCAACAGTCAACTAAGGATTGAAGCCATACAGGTAGGAGGATCTGGCCTTCTTCCATAGGTTAAAGCTACTCCCAGGGAAGTAAAACCATCACCTATAGCTCATGATGAGACCCCATCATAGTTCACCAGGGAAAAGCAGAGTAATCTGCAGCTGCTTAGCATCTGAGGCATCTAGAGGAGCCACCTCACTTCCATAAGATTAAAGCATCAAGGAATTAAGGATGGAACTCAAAGCTTGTTGAGTGGTCAAGACAGAAGAGAAACCTTCCCCATAGCTTTTCACCTTATACAGTCAGAGGAAAACTTCAAAAATTACTATTTAAAAAATAAATCACTGGTCACATCAAATGGACAACTACTTTACTGGATATGCTGGGCTCTGCTTAGCGGGTTTTTTTGGTTGCTTATCTCCATTTACTCCAGAGAGAGTAGATGCATCTTATCCACAAGATCATGGAAAAAAACTGGGACCAGAATGGAGTGGCATGTGAAGAATCAAGTATTTTCCTCATTTCCTGATACTTCCCTTCACATTTCAGACCTGTTTTTAAATATAAATGTGCTAATGAGCTTTAATGGCACGACCGAGGGTACGTTTGTGCGTGAGGGGGTGCATGGGGACCTTATGACACAACAAAGGAACATTAAGCAGCGATAGCACAGTGTGAGCACTCGGGAATTGTCCATTCCATTAAGCAAAAAAAAAAAACCCCACAACTATTAAGCACTACAGGTCATAAAATGATATAAAGAGTGGTCCCACAGACAGGAATAAAAAAGTCAACATTGGCTGATTTTAGTTGTTAGATCAAGGTATACCTCCCAAACACTTAATTTCTGAAAGTCTTTTTCATCCTCTATAAAGTGACTATCAAAGATCCAGGGAACAACAAATACTCACTTTACACCATATTGTGCTTACTCTGTGGTCAATACAGTATTGCCTAAATTTTGTTCAATTTATTATTATTATTTTATTTTCTAATACAGATGACAACCTGATAAAATCCTGTGGGTTTTGTTTTTTCCATGGTACTTGCTCAACACATGCAGTTTAGTCCCAGAATAAATGTGGTTGCAGCAACAATTTGAGAACTCCTCTCTTCTTTGTTTTCCAAGACAGAAGCTATTAGAAGTAATTTTCAGGTTATAAATCATCCAACCACACACAAAAAAATTGCTCATCATATCAGAGAGTTGGTCTTGACCAAGGGGCTGGATGCTGAAGTGCAAAATTTCCCTATAAAGTAACCTCAAATTCCACTTTTTGTCCTCCTCTGGAAGACCAATGTGTCCCATCAACAGCAAAGCCAGAACCTTTGAAGGCCTGATCCTGCAACAGCCTGTAAACACATGTAAGACCAGGCAGTCCGGTTTCTATCCAAAACCCTACCAATTATTAGAAACACCGATAGTCAAGAGCCTGTTAAATCGGGAGGTTTAATAAGATACTGGAGAAGGAAGCAGCTCTTGGTTCCTCCTTGGTGTTCGCGTTTCCACTTCAGCCTGGAACACTCCAGGGGCCATAAGGACCCTTGAGAAGATCTCAGAAACGGTGCATCCTCCCATACATGGCAGGCTTCACGCATAAAATTCTCGACTGATTAAAAGCTATTTTTATTTGCTATATTTTCTTCACTGAAAGCACTTTAGGCCAGGAAAGCAGAAGGGGAAGGGTTTTAAGAGAGCAATACACTTCCAGTATCCCTCAGCAGCCTGTTCCACCACTGCCACCTTTCAGCAGCAACTACTTTATCGACTGATAACACTTTAAAAAAAAAACCACAGTGAAATCATGTTCTTTACTGCATAAAGATATATATATATACCAGTGGTTTGGCCATTTTAACCTACAAAGACATAAATGTTGGTGTGTTCCATGCTGCCTAACAGCACAGGAATGACTTAAAATGCTGTCAACAGACCGAGAGTTCAAAAGCAACGCTAACCAAAATGAGATTGTAATTCAGGGAATTAACGTCTTCCTAAAACCTGCCTGAAATATTAAAGCTTGTGATTAAACCTTTTAAAATCTTGCACAGAAATGGGAGACTAAGTGAAAGGAGGATATGTAATGCTGACACAAACACGATCTTCTACTCATCAGGACGGCGCAACCACACATACCATCATCGTCCTCTTTGGACGAGAGCATTGGGCTGCCCAAAAAAAGTCTGTTTAGCAGCGATACCTCGTACATCATATGACGGATCAGAACGACTCTGTTTTCAAGCTTTGTAACACACAGCTCCATCCTCTCCCAATCCTCATCTCTAAGATGAGGCTTCTCTGAACATCACAAGTGTATTTGCTTTGCCAAGCAGTGATTAACACAACATCCTGGAGCGCAAGACCTTCATTTCTCCTCTTGCCCTCTCCTACTCCATCGTGTTTCCATCTTGCCAGTGCCTGAAGTCAATGATGTTCTGCCAACACGACAAAGTGACTCCCTCCAAAAAGAAAAACCACACCAGTTCTGCCTGCTCAGGCACACGTGGCCTTCAGAGTGCAAAACACCACCTCTGCTTGAAGAGCTCACTGCCAATTTTAAATGCCAGGCACCTTATAGTCCACCTTCTAATATGAACCATTTCCACACAATCAGAAAAAAAATTAAAAGCAGAATCACCAAGGTCAGGAGGCCTCTGCAGAGCCTTTCTGTAGAAAGCAGCAGCAGCTACCAGCAGGTCGGGCTGGGTTGTGTCCACCTGGGTCTTGAGTATCTCCAAGATGGAGACACCACAGCATGCTTGGGCAACCATCAGAAGACACGTTTTTTTCTAGCTGGTAGAGAAGGATTTAGAGGAAGGGAGGTGACTTTCAGTTTAAAGGACCTTAAGACTGAAAAAGGCACCAAGTTCATGAGGGGAGAGACCAGCTGAGAAGAGAGCTGCCTGGATTGACTCCCAGTATAACTGGTCAAAGTTTCAGAAGACATAGGATGGCAAAAAGCTGTATTGCTCCTAGGCTGAACTGGAGCTCACAGCTCACCTGTGCACTCAAGGCCGTAAACAATCTCCTCCCCAACATAAAAGAATATTTTTAATAATCTAATTTAGGACCTGTGGACAGTTCCTCACCCCTTGTTAGGAAAGGCAACCAGGGCATTCTTGAACAGGCCTAAGTCAGAGTGACCAGCAACACACAGTAATTCCATCATACAAAGAGCAGAAACAAAAAGCATCCCCTCTGAATTAGAAAAATTCTTAAATAATGATCATAAAGGAAATTATTTTGACCTCTAGCACATTCTAGTTGGTATCAGTTACGAAGTGATTTGGGGTTCCTTCATGAAGGTGGTGGTTTTTCCCCCTCAATAATTAGATGATTGAGGACTTGCTACACCTTTCTAAGGATGAAGAGGCAAAAACCCCCTTTAAAACCTCAGACAAACACCTTTCACAAAGGTATTTAAGTCAGTGAGAAACCATAAGCATCCTCAGACACCTGGTTCCAACCTTCGGTTCCCTCCGCCGCGTACCTACCCACGTGCTTGGAAGGCAATACAAAGAGGCTGCCAATTCCAGTAAGCTACATAATGAGTTCACATCTCTGAAAAAGTTCCTAAACCGCACAAATTTGTACGTTCGGTGCCCTACAGAAGTTTGGCATTTGTTTTTTGTGATCTTCAATTCATCAGCCAAGCAGTTAATTGCCAACTGCAGCGGTTTCATTGATTTGGAAGACAGTAAATATGCAGCAGGTAACTCAAAGCAACAAAGGGGTGATTAGACATATTTAAACACGAATAATACCTTGTCAGAAATAAATTACTGTCGCAGAAGTGTCATATCTAGCTTTACTTCTTTTGAAGAGGGGGAAAAAAAAGAAAACCCACAGCACTTCAACTGCTTTTATGTACATTTTTTGCTCTTATTTTTGAAAAAAAGCAGCTTCTCACAAAGGGCTTTTCCAGCAATCCAAAAGGAAAAAATGTTTCTCCCTACCTGCCACCATGACCTTCGCTGTCCGACTGATGACAGCTCCAACGCCTTCTAGAGATGCTTCACACTGGTAGAGACCTTCGTCTGGCTTGTGGTGCCTGGAGTGGACTATGTTTTGTATCAAGAGCGATCCGTTGGCCAGCTGCTGCCTCCTTTCGTCTACAGCCAGGTTTAAGAAGACTGCATCTTTCTTCCATTTAATAACTGGGGCTCCTTGGTCTGATTCTGCTACGCAGTTCAACAGCACATTGCTCCCACGCATGGTGACGGCATCCGAAGGCTCGGTCAAGAACCGCAATGATGTAAAAGTCTTTATCTGTGAACCTGAAACAGCAAAACCATGAGAGAACAAGGAGTAAATATTGGTTATACATTTTTATGGAGGAAGCAACAGAACAGAGAAAGTCAATATAAGGAGCCACCATACAGCCCCTGGAGGCACCAGAGATATGGGCTGGCAAACAGACGAAATTAAACCATGTTTCTCTGAAAACTGTTAACATGCAAAAAGAGCATAAATTATATTTTTGTCCCATCATTACAAAAACATGCTTGAGAACGTGTGGATGGAGTTACACCAAAGGGCACAACTCAAAATAACATCGAGTGGTCCTGATTCCCCACTGCATCGGGCATCTTCTACCAATTTATAAACGGGCAAAGCACACAGAACTTGGGAGTTTTAGCCTTCAAGTCTCGGTGACTAAATCTGAGGGAGAAACCAGAGGTCTATATTTGAACTCCAAGGTGCTTCCAAGGTTTAGGTACAGACCTCTGGTTCCCAGACAGGCTGGTCCAGAGCCTCCACCAAACTCTGTGCCAGTAAGAGCTTTGAAACAGCTACATATGAACATGACATTAGCTTTTTTTTCTTCTTCACCACCAAATAAAGCCTTTTACCTCATTAGAGCAAATGGCAACAAGAACTTACACAATGAAAACATTCCAAAAATCCTTTTAGTCCAAAGAAAAGGATTTATTATTTCTATTTTATAGCTCAAACCAAACCTTTTTATTGATGTACAACACATAAACAGCCACTTGGCATTTTATTCATAGAAACTAATTTTATTGTCAAGTCCTTAGTTCCACCCGTACACTACCCGAAGCAGGTCACCACCAGATTTTTTCCTTCAAAGCATACAAAGAAAAAAGTTGTGGCTTGAAAAATGAATAAAATTTAGCAAAAGGAGAAAGCAGGAGTTAGAAGCCTCAACTCGCAGAGTATTTCAGGCATGTCAGCACTGGGCACTTCTGCCCCAGAACACAGGTAATATTAATATTAGGTGTATTTCCCATGCATGGAAGAGGAGTTATTTTCAAAACTCCTCCTCCCAAGGGCAACTGCGCTCTGTTTGGAGCTCACAGCTTCTCGTTGGACATTTTATTTATGTCATCAATGCTTATGACAGCACGTTAATGATTTGATGTGGCTGTTATCAGAAGTAAATAATGCACCCCAGCCAAAGAAACGGGGTTATGACAGCTTCCAGTGCAGCGAATGTAGGAGTTCCAGAAGTTAAACCACGATTAACTTTCTTTTCATGCTATTACCCTCGCAACTTCAGCTATTCACATCCCTTGCAAAAGACATATTTAACAAAAATTGCTTTATTACAGGGAACCTAACAGCTTGAGTAACCTGGAAAGCTTTCTGGATGTGAGGAAAATTCAAATCTCCCTGGAGATAGAAATAATGGTGGCACCTTAAAAACAGAAGAAAATGACCACATGTTTTCAGAAGAGATTACTTGGAAGAATCTAATAGCCACATTTTCATAGACTGTAGGTGTTGAAGGAAAGAGGTACAAAAGTATTTGAAAATCCCATTACGAACTCTTTGCATATTTTAACTACTATCTCAGTTTCAAAAGCCCAGTTGTGAAATTACTGCGTCAGGGCAGCCTGGAGAGCTTTCCCAGTAACATGTTGACTTCTTGCACCCCTGACTGCCACAAAATTTTCCTCTCCAAGCAGCAAGCACTAAACCCAACTCCTCTAGACCGGGGTAGAAGGAGGAACACGCTACACCTAATATGTAAATCTATTTCAGCCCCTGGAAAATAACAATTCAAGTAATTTAATGGTGTAACCCAGAAGAAACTCAGCCTTTGTTGAACTGAGAGACAAATCCCAGACTTGATCAGACCAAAACACATCTCCACACCTTCCATATATATATATAAAAAACCCTAAGGACTGTCACCTGAAGAACCAAAAAAATCCATATATCAAATCATGACAAGTTTTAAACTTCACTCATCATGAGAAACCAACCTCTGCCAGCACAGTTTAGGAGATGAACATTGAACATGCTCTACCAAGGCAGCTGAGGAACGGCACAAACTTACACAGCTCCTTACAGATCCTTTGGGTCCCTGCTGTCCAAACCCCCCTTGGCTCTGAGAACAAGACCAAACCAAAGCTAAGCTCTGGATTACAGAGGTCTCTCCTCCCAAGGCACTCACTGCAGCGGGCTTTCTTTCCCTATTTTCCAAAAGCAGGAGTATGATCCCCAAAACACTTTGTGCCTCCACCCCTGCGTGGTAGAAATCCAGGGTGAAAACCCCAGTTACAGAATCACGAATCATTTTGGTTGGAAAAGACCTTCAAGACCATTAAGTCCCTCCATTCCCCCAGCACTGCAAGATCCCCACTGACCCCTGGCCCTCAGCACCACCTCCACACAGCCATGAAACCCCTCCAGGAATGGCGACTCCAACACTGCCCTGGGCAGACAGCGACACGCCTGCACAACCCCAACGGGACAGAAATGGTTCCTCAGGGACAACCTCAACCTCCCCTGGTGCAACTGGAGGCCGGTTCCTCTCGTCCTGCCACTTGTCCCTGGGCAGAAGAGACTGACCCCCAGCTCGCTCCAACCTCCTGAATATTTCAGGGAGTTGTGGAGAGCCAGAAGGTCTCCCCGGAGCCTCCTTTGCTCCAGGCTCAATGCCCCCAGGTCCCTCAGCCGCTCCTCAGCAAACTTGTGCTCCAGATCCTGCACCAGCTTCGATGCCCTTCTCTGGACACGCTCCAGCCCCTCAACGTCCTTCCTGGAGTGAGAGGCCCAAAATGGGACACAATTGTCGCAACCAAAGAGGCAGGAGCAGCCTTTCAGTCTCCAGTTGGAGTATCAGAACGCTGCCAGCTGTCTCTCATCATCTGTGAAGATGATGAAAAAGTTCTTTAATATCTCTCCTAGTTCTTAGGCAGCTTCTTTGTTGTTGGCAGTTAGCATCTTGCATCTGGAGCAGCTGCAACCAGAAGCTACTTTGCCATTTTCATAAGCACAGTAGGGGCCTCATTCTAAAAGAGAGCTGTTAAACCTACAATTTAGTCCTTATTGCACTGCACATTTACACCGAGCCCTGGTTTGATCTTCCTCAGCCCGGTCTGCAAAACCAACTGACAGCCAGTGGTTAACGCTTTCTTGTAACATCTGCTTCATGGCGAGGACACCCCTGCAGCTGCCTCGGAACAAACCTTGCCTTCCCTGGGACCTGCTGCCAGGCTCTTTGCCTCTCGGAAGCTTGAAAATTCAGAATAAGAGAGGGAAGTGCTGAAGAAAAGAGACTTAAAAGGAAATTAAGAGTCCTGCAAACCTGAGCCTGCTGAAACCAGTCAGTCCAGGACACCTTAGTGCCTCTTATTCTGACTACAGCGTGCACAGAACCACCATGAAAGCAGATTTATGAGACCCATGGCTTAACTATAAAACATGTATGGAAGCGCTGTGAAGATTAAACCCTCCTACAGGAAGCCACCGCCTCAGCTATTCCAAGCACATCCGCGTCAAAACGAGCCTGTAGCACTGCTTGGAGATCTGAAGCTCTGAGGTCAAGGGAAGCACCCTCGGCAATAGCCCACGTGTCCTTTAGCTAAATATAGAAGAAAACTTGAAGCTAAGAGGCCCCATCCTTGGTCCCTTGCTGCTTTAGCAACCATGACATTACCCTACGTGATGACCTGCTTTGAGATACCAGAATAAAACTAATGGGCTTCTCGCCCCGACAGGTAACATCAGGGTAACTTCAAGGTTATCATTCTCCAGGCCACAGAAAAAATTAACATTTAAAAGATGATCTCTGATGTGCTGCTTAATCAGTCCCTTGCTTTGAATCCTCCGCTTTCTGCTCTGCCTTTGTGAAACATGATCTTCCAGGGTGGGTTTTTTTTTCTTCTTCCCTTCATGTTCTACATCAGTTGCTTCCATTATAGAGAGGGAAGAGATGTCACAGTTGCAAAAGCATCTGACCGGGCCACCCCTGGAGCTTTCTTCTTTTTCAAATAAACATTCAGAAGTCAAACCTTTGCACACAGACCATTTGAAATCTGTGAATACAGAAATACCCCCCAGTCTAACTGGAATACGGCAGCAGAGCTGAACTAAGTCCATTACAATGAAGTGTGTTTATGGACACTCAGAGTATACATTTTCTCAGAGAACTCTTCTTTTCCCCTTCATCCTTAAAGCCTGCGTAAATTAGCTTAATCAGCTTTTTTTTTTTTACATGCTTAGGAAACGCAGAATATACAGCAAAACTCCACCCAGCTTTATCTACCTGCACAAAACACCCTAATACGGACCTTACTGTGTATTAAAAGGAGACCTCGTGGTTTCACGTTTTTCTTATACCTTCTGATGTGCCTTCTGGGGTGCTGAATATTTCATTTCGGCTCTATGAAATTTTGAAAATCCAGCCTCGCACCTGCATTTGATGTTCAGATGTGGAAACACAAAAAAATCCTGCTCCAGGAAAGGTAAAACGCAACACACAAGCGTGTGGTAGGTGGAACTTTTATACAAAGTTTTTACATAAAAAATGAACATATACTGCTTGTCAGGGCTTTATGGTCCAAACTGCTGCATTTCTAAATGGTGCTTTCACAGGATTTTGGACTGTACTGAGGTTAAAGTGCCTGTAACAATGACTCTGTTACAACTCCTCCGTATTCACTGAATCATTACAAACACTTTAACGACTGGCTGATTTTCACTGGAAAGATTCAGTTTGATAAAAATTAGCTGACTTATCCCTAAGGGTACTGCCTCCACACCACTGCTTGTATCGAGAGTGCTCCAAACATCAGCTACAAAGACTTTGGCAGGGTGCAAGTGATGAGCAACACCTAGAAAAAGGACTTTGAGGGCCAAGCCTGGGACCACTGAGCAGATCCACCATCACTCACGACCCAGGTTCAAGCCGTCCATCCAGTGCCAACTCAGCCACGTAAAAAGGCAAACGAACCTCTTATGGAATCAAACAAGCTGAGTTCAGGCTTAGTCTCCTCACCAAAGAAGGAATGAATGACCCTCACACAACAGATGGCTTTGTCACACCACCTCATGCACTCAGGGCTCAGATTGACTCTGGCTGCAGGTGTTAAGCAAACTCTGATGGGATAAGAGAGCTGAGAGCACACACAAATGGTTCTGCTCCCCCTCAGACTGCCAAGGTCTCTAAAAGCACTGTTTATTGATCGGACCCCTTTGGCTCCTTTCCCAGCAGAGATATTTGGGATAGCCCACTAATGTGGAGAACAGCTCTACGGCTGACCTAAGCTGATCTCAACAGGAAAATATAAGAGCCAGCTTGACCTACCAACCCTCAGCAGAAAACCACTCCTCTCAGTCAGATCGGATTCCTTGTAACTGAACCGTGAAACGAGGCAGAGAGCAAGAGCACAATTATTTGGAGGACAAGGGTTGAGGACGTAAAAAAAGAGACCAATTCTTCTGGCAGTTGCCTGCTGCTAATCTGGTTTGGGCAGGGACGATGCATCAGGTAGGCTAGATAAAGCCAGTTGAACCACTACCTACAACCACCCACCACCTGCTTAATTTGTCATGCACTTTGGGGAACTCAGTCTACGGCAACTTCTGGAGGAGGCAGAGCTAAGGTCCTCAGAGCTAAGATCATCTGATACCAGGTGTAGGAAACATCAAATGGATTGAGCTGGAAGGGACCTTCAAAGCTCACCCAGTCCAGCCCCCTGCAGGGAGCAGGGACATCTGCAACCAGAGCAGCTTGATCAGAGCCCCAAGGGCCAACCTGACCTGCAATGGTACCAGCGATGAGGCTTCTGCCACCTCTGGGGGCAACCTGGGCCAGAGGCTCACCACCCTTGGAGTTAAAAAAATCTCTTCCTTCTCTCTAGTCTGAATCTCCCTCTTTTTGTCACCCATCACCCCTTGTCCTGTCAAAACATTGTCCCCATCACGTAGGCTTGTCCTAACACAGTACAAGTGATATTTATTGCCTAATTTTAGCCAAACCAGTTTGATGAACAACATGTAGTCTTCCCCACTCAACAAGCCCTGCAGTACGCACTGCTTCTTCAAGCTTATAAATTGATTTAAGCTACAAGTTCATGGGAACAAGCTCAGAACATCCAGTTATCCCTGGAACGAAGGGAGAGAATCATTTTGCTCCCCGCACTGCACAGAGCACATAGGGCCCAAGGGTATTTGGCATTAAAAAAACATGGGGAGTATCACAGGAGGAGTGAGATTTGCTCAGCACAGCAGGACACAGCATCTCTTCTGGTCCAAAGCTTTCCAGAACTTCAGGCAGCAGCCGCTGGGGACCTCACTGTCTGCAGGAAACCCAAACACAGCCTGGTGGCTTCGAACAGTGGAGAAGGTGAATTGGATTTTCATTTTGAGCACCCAGAGCACACTGCTGAATGGCTAATTGTGCTGACTCGGCGGTGCCATTTTTTCCTACATGCTTAAGTTTCAAATGCTTTAACTACGATATCGGAAAATCATGTTATTTGCTGGGTTTAGGTTTTTAAGGTGTCAGAAGTGGTGTTACCAGCTGGAATATTATCGTAATTTTGAACAACCCCATTAAGGTGTCAAACAGCTCTCAGCAGAAGACTTGAGGCTAGGTTAAGATTATTTCCCCAAGGTGCCTCAGGGCTGAAAAGTCAACCCCATCCTGACAGCTACAGATGTCAAAAGCTGTCTACCAACACCCTCTCTCATGTCCTGAAGACCTGCAGTGCAACCTTCTAATTTATTACGTGATGAAGGAGATACTCCTACACCACATCTTCAAAGCTCCAACTTCCTCCTGACAGTGCTTCAGTCTGAAATGCATCTATGGGACGCAGCAGAGTCCAGATCAGCAGAAGGAAATACAGAAAAGACACCCAAGAGGTGTCCAGCTACAGATACGGGAGGGCTGGAACCCCTCTGCTGGGAGGAGAGGGCAGAGAGTTGGGGTGCTCAGCCTGCAGCAGAGAAGGCTGCGGGCAGACCTGAGTGCGGCCTTTGAGTGCTTCAAGGGGGCTCTGAGAAAGCTGGGGAGGGGCTTTGAGCAGGGGCTGTTGGGACAGGACAAGGGCTGATGGTTCAACTGACAGAGGGAGATTCAGAGCAGAGAGAAGGGAGAAAATGTTTGACCCTGAGGGTGGGGCCTAGGTTGCCCCGAGAGCTGGCAGAAGCCCCATGGCTGGCACCATGGCAGGTCAGGTTGGCCCTTGGGGCTCTGAGCAAGCTGCTCTGGTTGCAGATGTCCCTGCTGACTGCAGGGGGTTGGACTGGATGAGCCTGGAAGGTCCCTTCCCACCCAGTCTATGACTGTATGATAAATAAAGCAAAGAGAAGTGAATTTGGGGTATAACTGCAGAGGCAGAAAACAAAACACAATTGCTTAAATTATTAGATTATGTTAATATTAAGTTACCTAGATTAAAAAAAAATCATGGGAAGGAGGATGAGGGGATCAGAGCAGAGGAATAAGCAACACCACATATGGGAAGGAAGAGGAAATCCCCCAGGGCAGCGGTGAAGGAACAGTCAGAGCCGCAGGGAGAAAGAAAGAAAAGAAAAAACACAAATCAATCCCGCACTGAATCCAAGCCAAGAAGAGAAGAAGGGCTAAAAGGAGAGAGTTGAGCAGAATATAAACCAGAAAAGGCCCACGGCTCTGGCCAGATGCAGGTTTTTACCAGTCATTGTGGAAAAAGCCAGACTGCGAGATGGAGACAGGAGCCAACAGCAGAGACAAAAGGGCAAAGGAGGGCAACGACATGGAAACGTACGTAAAGGAGAGAGAAAAGGAGTCAGGTGAGAGGAAGAATAAAGAGGAAAATGAAAAGATAATGAAAAATGAGAGACACTGAGTTAAAACACCTGAAGAACACATCAGCTGCTGAAAGAGGAAGGCCTTTGGAAGAGCTTTGAGCTCCAGGGTCAAGCAGAAGGAGCAAAACCAAAACCAGTCTTTCCATAGTTTTTTGTTTGTTTTTTTTTTTTTTTTTTTTGAGATGGTGATGGATTTAGGGCAGAAAAAGAGCAAGAGTGAGGTGGTGGGGGAAAAAAAAAAAAAAGACTTGATGAATGAGGACTTGATGGTGAAGAGCATTCTAGCCGCGAGCAGCCTATATCACAGAGAGCACTGCTCAAACGCACGTGGATAAACCCCATAAAAGACAAAAGCATTTAGACAGGGGGTTTTCTGTTTTCCTATTGGTTGGTTTGTGAAGCAGCCTTCCTCCTTCCTCGCAGGCCACTGAGGAGCGCAATAAATTAATTTGTACTTGCGAGCGAACTCTTCACTCCTTTTTGTTCTCTCCCCTCCCCATCAAACACATGCTACTCAATTTGCATGCATTAGCGTAATGAAACATTAATTACGCAGTATTTTTGGATAGGACAAGCAGGGAGCTTCAATCAATCTCAGTAACTCCCATCAGGAAGGTGAAAAGCACCGGCCAAGCTTATCGGGACAACATAATAGACACAAACACATCAACAGCGCCTGTTGTGGGCATGATTTAAACCCAGCATCCAAAACTCACGTTCAGAAAATGACAAAGACCATAAGAGATATCAATTACGTTAATGATACACCGACAAATTGTTGTCTCCTGATTTTGTTAGAAATTAGAGCTGTTTGCTCTGAAGGATGAGCGGGACTGATCTGGCACATCCACCCCAGGGGGGTGGTATCTCCTTCAACATATTGGGTGATAGAGCTGCCAAAAATAACACGTGCACCCTCCAGCACCAAACTGCGACAACTTTACTCCAAAGCCTGCGTCTAGACTGAAGTTATCATCTCACCTGCAGCCTTCTGAAGCATCTCCAACAGACTGGGTGCCACCACCGTGCCTTGTGCTGCAGGGTGCCCCTTGGCCAGGGCAGGTCCCATGGTACAGAGGGGACCACCCATGGTCCCACAACCAAAGAGACCTCACAAGTGTGGCTGCATCTCCTTGGGCATGCCCAACGGTGACACATTCCTACAGCTAAGCAGCATCCAAGGTAATCAGAGGTCAGTCGTGCCCTCCTCCCATTGCCATGGATTCAATGTCTTTATGATAATGTTCTCTCTACTCCCATTTATGGAACAAGAGGAAGACGGTTTCTCATTCAATCCTTAAAATTAAAGTGCTCCCAGTTCTAGGTAGTGAAAAGCGTCAGGGAACAGGAAAATGGTGTTCATTAAGGAAACAAACTGCAGCGCTCCAGTAACGTATGTGACCATTAAAGAAACAAATGGGGACTTCGCTGCAGACGTGGAGCCATTCCCTCCTCCCACAACGAAAGCACAGTGGAGCCGATGGCCCATGTGCCCCAAATGCATCATTTCAGCTGTTGAAAAACCCAAAAGAATATTTTTTTAAAAAAAAAAAAAAATCTAATCTGAGCATAATCTGAGCCATAAAACATCCAAGAGCAATCGTGACCGCTGTTGTGAGGGATAAACAATGAATATCAAACTACTTCCATCACGCACCCTTAATGCCTTTCCAGCAGAAAAAAAATAGAACCAAATCACAGTTTCCTTGTTTCACTTTAACTCCATGTCTGTCTGTCAACTGCAGTAACGGAAAAATTCAGGGGTTGGACTAGATGAGCTCTGAAGGTCCGTTCCAACCTAAACTCAAACTAAGAGGACCGGCTTTTGGGGCACACCAACATTCAGAAGTCATTAAGATCCCATGAAAAAGTATTAAATACTGATTATTTCAAAGATACCAGAAGAGTCCAGAAGAGACACTGTCCAGGCAACATCCAACATCATCAAACACGAGGTTTTAGGTGAAAATTAGCCTTCTGCAACCCACACAGGGTTTCTCATCACCCCTGTCCTTCAGGCAAGCCTCATTCTCTGCCAGCAACCAAGTACTAATTAACCGAGCATTTCCTAACGAGAAAATAAAAAGGAACCAGCTCCGCAAATTTTGATCACCGAGCACAGAAACAAGGCGAATTCATCTGCCCCAGCTTTGGTGGCTGCAAAGACTGAGAAGTCATTCTCACCAGGGACTAGAAAGGGGATAAGGAAACCCTAACGCTTATTCTGTGATCAAGCAGCCACCCCTCCTCGTTGGTAGTGAGGTTGAGGAATATAAGCTTCTGTGGGGAAAAATTACACCAGTTCTGCCCAGGAATTGAAACCTCTTGAATGAGCCCTCCAGCGTTTTCATTTCAAGATGTGCAGAAACAGCAGATTCGCTCCTACTGGGAAACATTTAGCACACTTGCAGAGTTTCTCAGCAAGTTCTGAGGAAGGATATAGCTTTTATTAAGTGTTTTGTTCCTGCTCGCTCCCTGAACGTACACTGCATTGCAATAGTAGCAAATAGCATGAAGGAAACCCCCGGGTAAGGTTAACCACTCCCTCTCCTCCTTGGTGTATGTCTCTCCTGATGAACAGTCATAACTTGACTCAAAGGACATTTGTTCCTCCTTCTTCTGCTCTGAGCTACTTGTCCTCCAAAGGACAAAAAGTTTCAGGCTCTCCCCAACCAGAAGTTCTTCCACTGGGATTCACCCATCTCTTTTCCTCTTCCCATTTCTCTTTGTAAAGGTGAAGATGCCCCCTCCAAGCTTTCACAACAACTGAAGAACACTCTTCTCAGACCCCTCAAGAGCCAGAGAGTTTTTCTGTCCCGTATCTAACCATGGCTGCCAAAGGAATCAGACTGTACCTCCTCAGGTCCTGCTTTGGGCAAGCTGGCCCAAGAACTGGTGTGCATTGAGGCTCAAAATGCCTGGCCCGGCATACGCCGAGTCTGCTGGGCAAGTTTGGTTCAACCATGGATGCTGTTTTCTTGCCCCACTGAGACCCATTTCTGTAATGACTAAACAGATAAATCCATATTGCTCTTTGAGACCCTTGGACATAGAGTTCTTCAGGGTATTGTACAACTTCACTTCCAGTTCTGCCGGATGCTCTTTAAGAACAATCCGGTTAAGAGGAGCAGCACAGCACCCATAGGAAGAGGGATCCTTCACCCATATAACCACACCACAAACTACACAAAAAACTCACTTGTTAAATCCATCTTTTGAGACAAAGAAAAGCTTAGAAGTCAGAGCCCAAAATTCAGTCGCTCTTATCAAAACATTGTGCAACAACAGGAGCTTCCAATCCATTTTCAATGTGGAGCAAACAAATCCAAACCACCCCGCTGTCCTATTCCCAGCCCGACAAGTTTCCTCGTAATAAAGTTGTCTGCCGAAGTTCACCAGCTCCCAGGGAAAACAAAAGGAACGGTCCGACGTTACAATACTCAGTTGAACGAGTCTCCAAATTGAAATCACCGAGATTGTAAATACAGAGTTGTAGCTACATGAGAATCCATCTGAAATAATTTCAGATCTGAACAATGCCATAAGGTCCCGTTGGTTTCGATGGAGAAAAACCTACTCATGTGGATAATACCATGCAGATGGGGCAGTGGCTTTGGGGCCTCGTGCCAAGGCTGGGCCTCCTCTTGGCCACCCCTGCAGCTAAATGCCTTTTGATTGCAAGTATTTCTGGGAGGAGAAGGAAACAAAAAGCCTATATACCAAAAGTATTTACATCCCTTCGTTAGGGACTCAGGAATATGTTGGAGCTGTAGGTCTGCCCTGTTTCTCCAACAGAGGTTCTGGGAAATTAAAAAGTCAAGGCTGTGGTTGAAAGGTTTAGGATTAAATTGTTGGATTTTAAATATAAAGCAGGATTGATGTAAAGTAAAAAAATCAAGGCTTGTAAAACAAAAACCCCAAACAGAACCACCCTAGGACTCGCAGACACAACACAGACACAAAACCCTGCAGACGTTGGTCCCACCAACCACGCTTCCTCCAGGAACACCAAACTGTTTAAAAATAAAGTGGTTTTTCCTCAGATTGCTCTTTCCTTTACATGACACACAAAGCATTGCTCTGACCCTATGCAAGAGGATTTCCTCCAACTCCACTACAGATTGGAAAGACTCTTCATGCCACTGATGGTACCAACTCTACTATGGTTGAAGAAGCTCTAAGAGGTGTTGAAGTGTGGAACCGCCAAACAAGCCAACTGCTTTATGGCCAACAGCAGGTCTCTGCCTCGTCTCACTCGAGCCACCCCGACATGCTTCTCTTCCTTTACACTGCAATTTCCATGCATTCTCGTCATTAGGGCTGGGTAACTGGTTTCTTGCTTGTTCAGACAAATCCTGGCCAAGCTGCAGAAAGTCACGTTGGCACATCCTACAGCGAGCTCCCACCACCAGCCAGGACAAGACGAGGTTTATTTAACATTTCTCTTTGGTGCGTTCCAGCTCCCCCCTCCTCCCCAATTTGAGCTGGGCAAAGGTTCAATTCACACAATTCCAGAAGAAAAAAAAAAAAAAGAATCCAAACCATCAACTACATGAGGTGGGAACAGAAATAATTATTTCTCACAGTTTCCAGTGAAGTTGTGAAAAACAGAACTACGGTTGTGGGGGGGGGGAGCCCCAGACGTCATTTCATAACCTTTGGCATCGGTAACGGCTTCTTTTAAATGCAAATTCTGAAATCGGGGCTGCAGCAGTGCCTCGAGACCCCGGCAGCATCACACAGAGCCCCATTGTAGCAGGCACCATGCGAGCGCACAATACAGACCTTATTCCCTGAACCTCCTCCAGAAAAGGGGATTCTGCAGCTGAGCGAGAGCCACCAGCGCTGCCCTGAATACCAATAACCCTACGGGCGTCAGTCCACCTCCGGCTTCTCCGGCTGTGAAGTTTCAGAAGTTTTGAGACAATATCTGTTTCAACAGCAGTTTTATTTGCTGAGAATTGGTGCAATTCCACCTCACAGCTGATTAGCACATGGCACCTAAAAATCAACATAACCTTCATAAACTTGAAGAAATATTTCACAGTTGAAAAAAATAAAATCAGATTAAAAAACCTACATGATTCCAAAAGTATTTAGCTCCCTGTGACAAGTAGATCGCCATGTCTTTTCCTCCATGGCGCTTCCTTTGCCAGGGCAACATAATTAATCATATCAAGTTGGTTTGAGTTTGATTCACAAATTAAAAGCAGATCAATAAAAGAGGTTGAGGCTTGTACCCTTTTGAAATTGCAGCACTAACGTGATTTCAGACACCACCATCAGTTACTCAACTCAATTACTAGTACGTCAGTATTTCTGTTCCTTCCTGACAGAAACATCACGTCAAAAGACCCAGGACAGAGCAGTGGAAGGAGAAGACATCAGGGTCCACACCATCACAGCTCAGTCAGGCTCTTCTGTTTTGTTTGGGGACTTTTTTCCTCAAGATTAAGGGAAAAAAGCAAATATCAAACACCTCAATGAGCCTGGTCATCATCACTCCAAAAGCTCCATCTTTAACTAACATATTGAAGGGTTACAAGTTTTTCCCTTTGTCGTCTAAGTTCATGGAATCCTTTTGGTTGGGAAAGCCTTTCAAGCTCCTCGAGTCCCCCCGTTCCCCCAGCACTGCCAGGTCCCCACTGACCCCTGGCCCTCAGCACCACCTCCACACAGCCATGAAACCCCTCCACGGATGGCGACTCCACCACTGCCCTGGGCAGCCTGCGACACGCCTGCACAACCCCAACGGGGCAGAAACGGTTCCTCAGGGACAACCTCAACCTCCCCTGGAGCAACTGGAGGCCATTCCCCCTCATTCTAAGTACTCCAACAACATTGGCAAAGCCCAGTTGGGGACAAAGCCCTTGGAAACTCGGTTCCCCATATTCCCCGACTGTTCTGTGTAAATAAAAGCATGTAAATACAATATTAAAGGGAATGCGGGAGACGTGAAATAGAAAAATTCAAGCACACTACAACAGAAAACACAGAAATAAAACCACTTACTGGGGGAAGAATAAAGGTTAGGCCCAAACATTTTAATTCAAATTAGTGGCACTTGTGTAGATAAACTATTCAGTAATTTCAGTTTGGTACTAAAGAGGTTTTCGCTCCCAAATGGCCCATTTCTACCAATTATGCCAATTAATTAGACAAAAAAAAAAAAAGATGGAATAGAGATGCTTTGGTTTCTCATCAAACACCGACAGTAAGGATGGAAAGCCACGTACATCCACGAGGATCCATCACAACACGCCGACTGACAGCCGGGCTAATGGAGCAGTTACAGCGCATATGGTTCCCAACCGGCTTCTCGTCATGTCTCCGCAGAAACCTGTCTGCCAGGGCTCCTCCACCGTGGGAAAAAACACTGCCCCATTCTGTGGTGAGAGTGGATGCAGCCATGTTAAAAAAAAAAAAATGAGGAATTATTTTTTCCAGTTTGACCATTATAGATTTCTAATGAGTGTTTTGCCCTCGCTGTCAGAAGGGGACTTGCTTCAAAGCCAGCAAATAGCGTGCCTCGTATTTTAATGTATTTAATGATTGGATCAGGAAGAAACATCCCTTCAGAACAGATGTTTCTCTACAATTAAGTATCCCCTAAAAATCCCAGCTCTGTAAGCACATTTCAGAGAACACTTCTTCAGAAGCACAATCCCTGTAATAATAAACCCCATTTTATTCCACTTATACTGTATGTTCCTGCAAGACACCACATTTTAAATCACGAACATCACCAGCAAAGTGCAGCAAGTGTTGTCACTGGGGCAGGTTTTCAAGCTGGCCAAGCTTTAGCCTGGTGTGCGGCACCCAGCTGAGCCAGGACCATGCCTTCATGGTGCATTTGTTCTGCAGCCAGACACTATTTTGTAAATAAACCACTGCTTCGGTTTATTTTTGAAGCTCTGTCATGCAGGGTGGACCTCTGAGCCCACAAAAGAGATTGTATTTCTCAGGAGATGAGAAGGGTAGATGTGATGAAGCCAAAGACTTGATATCCTTTGATACAAGAGGTGGTTGTACACCATCACGTGTTGACATACACCATCTGGGTTCGACAAAACTGGGAAAAGGTAACCCAGAACTGCCCAGTGCCACACCAAGTTACAAGGGCTGCGAGACCCTCGGGGACACAGCAACCAGAGCAAAGCACCTATGGGATACCACCTCAAGGTGGGGGAAGCCCCACAAAGTCTTGTCTCAACCAAAAGAAAGGTTACCCAACCTGGTGTCCTTCAAAGAGTAGACCACTCACAAGAGGTGGAGTGGATGCCAAATGCTGTGGTAGATTTTAATCTCATGTCATCCGGAAGCTCCTGTATCATGTGTGCAGCATGGACATGGCCCATTTGAGTCCACAGCTTCAACCATGATTTGGTGCTGGCTCCCTAAAGCAGCGCTCCTGGCATGGGAAGAGAAGTTGTTCCTCCTCACTCAAACAGGCCATGAAAATTGCAGATTATATTTTACAAAATTTTTTAAAAATCAGATATATAATTATGAAAATTACCTAATTATGGTTGGAATTAGATGATCTTTATGGTCCCTTCCAACCCAAGCCATTTTACGCTTCTGAACTGAACGTCTTCACTTCTGCGAAGTCAGCCGTATTAAACCGCGACCCACAACTTACTCAATTCTGACACATCTTCTGGTTTTCCTGCCTACTCTAATCTTTTCTGTATCGTATTACACCGATTTCAGCTCTCATATAAAATGCTGTAATAAAAACTCAAGCTCAGGGAAGTCTTTAAGTATTGATTTATCCTGCAGGTTTTTCACTTAAAAAAAAAAAAAAAAAACCAAACACAAGCAACCAAAAGTAGGACACGCAACTACAATTACGATACCCTGGGGTGACACTGACAAGAGTGTAGCCAGCAGGTCGAGGGAGGTTCTCCTGCCCCTCTACTTTGCCCCAGTGAGGCCACATCTGGATCCTGTGTCCAGTTCGGGGCTCCCCAGTTCAACAGAGACCAGGAGCTACTGGAGAGAGTCCAGCGGAGGCTGCAAGGATGAGGAGGGGCTGAAGCATCTCTGTGCCGAGGGAAGGCTGAGAGCCCTGGGGCTGTGCAGCTGGACAAGAGCAGCCTGAGAGGGGACCTCAGCAATGCTGGCAATAGCTACAGGGGGGTCAGGAGGATGGGGCCAGACTCTTCTCAGTGGTGCCCAGTGATGGGATAAGGGGCAATGGGCACAAACTGGAACACGGGAAGTTCCACCGGAGCAGGAGGAGAAAATTCTCTGCTGAAATGGTGAGGGAGCCCTGGCCCAGGCTGCCCAGAGAGGTTGTGGAGTCTCCTGCTCTGCAGAGATTCCAAACCCGCTTGAACGCCATCCTGGGCACCCTGCTCTGGATGACCCTGCTTCAGCAGGGGGTTAGACAGGATGATCTCCACAGGTCCCTTCCAACTCCCACCAGTCTGGGTTATCAACAAGAACAACATACTCTATTTTGACATGTCCACTTCTGTATTGATAGTCCTGTCCCAGGTCCAGACCTCCAGGAGCTACCAAACAGACCTCTTTGGCAGCTGTTTTTTCAGGACAAGCCAACAAAGCGAGAGCCCATTTGGACATCAGCCTTGGAGGAGCTGGATAAGGGAGCGTTTGATCTTCCATCTGTTCCTGCTGAAGCCTGGCTCCAGGGAATCCCCGCACGACACAAGTGTGTATCACTGCATCACCCATTCGTCACACCTACCATCTGCTCAGGAGGACGGACATTTGTAGCACACTGGTGATGAAGCGGCTGCTTGACACCACCACCTAACTCAGGCGAGCTTTCAGGACACTCTGCAGTTCAACAAGGAACACTTTGTTCCATTTTAACAGGATGGCAGAACAAGAAAAGGTACCTTAGATGCTATTTTTTCTTTCCTTTCCTATTTTCTAAGCAAAATGCACAGCCTCACCATCGCTATTGTCACACAGTTGCATTCACTGCACAGAATTGTTTTAAGTGGTAAAATCTACCTAGTGACAATGAAATCCACAGTTACATAATACTTGAAAACAAGGGGAAAAGGGGCTTGAAGTTCAACTTCAAAGCCAAGCCATCATCTGTCACATCAGAAAATTCAGTTTGGAATGCCTGGAGTTAAAAACAAAACTATGGCAATTCCAGGGAAACAGTTCAGGAGAGGGGCTGCTGGTCATCTGCCATCACATTTACACCACCACAACGTTTATCACCATCTCTTAGGTTCTTAGCATTGCATTTTTTCAGTTTCCCCCCCCCCACTTACAGCATCTAAGGTACCTTCAAGCGTGTAGGTCACCACTATCATTTATTCTCCACTCTGTTAGAGCCCATTGACTCAATATTTGGCTGCACAGGCACTGAAGAAGGGTGTTAAGTAACACCACAGCCCTGTTTGCTGCCAGGACTCATGAGTCAGTGCTTATATGTGGGGTTTTTTTTCCTCAGAACGCTGTATAGATCAGGAGGAATGGCCACGGTCTGCGATTAGATATTTCACTGCTGGGTCCTTTGAATGGCCAGACACTGAATGCAAAGCAAAAGCCACACAGACATTGGACATTACCCCAAAAAACACCCCACCTTTGTATTAAATCCCATCTCAAAAATATTTAGAGCTAAAAACTTAAAATATGTTGCTCTTACATATAGCAGCTATTAGCACTGTGTGTTACACAGTTTTATGAAGTGTTAATAAACGCAATAATAAAAATACATTAATACACGGTGAATTTTTAATTACGAAACACAATTAGAGGTCATTTGTTTGCTTTTAATCATGCTGAGTAATTGGCTCCCTCGCTTCCCGCTGAGGCATTTATCACCCTTTGGAGAAGCAGCTTTTATATACGGCTGGTGATATTTTATACCTCTCCATGGGACAATGGGATAAAGACATGGGGCAGCCACGATTTGGGCTCACGGAGAACAAAACAACATCATCTGGCAAAGGTAGAATTGACTACGTGGGGCAGGGCTGGAGGACCCAGCTCACAACGTCTGGCATGGTTTAGCAAGGCAACCTGTGGGACAGCGGGATGGGAGACTTGACAGCAGGAGTTGACATGCAACCAGCAAAATGCAGACATATGGAGGGGCTGAAGCTCTCGAAAGAGACAGGTTAGAATTTCAAGGGTTTAGGATGCTCTGGAATACTGTGGTATCAAACTCAAAAGCCCGCACTCAGATATGGAGATTGAGTTTCACCACTTGAGACAAACTTTACAGGCTTCCACAGTGAGGTGAGAAACAAAGGCTGTGAAACCCATGTGGTTTCAGACAGACAGTGGGATTCTGCTTCTGGGCCAGGTCCGGGAACCCCCAGGCAATGAAGCATCCTGCCAAATGCATCAACCACTGAACCTCTGGATCTCCAGCATGTTGCTTAAAGAAGAGAGATGGGAGAAATCTGAACCCATGGGCCCTAGGACAGGCATAAAACGACGGATGAGAGAAATCTCTAGGGCAGGAACAGCAAATGAAGGGCCAAAAGTGGTCACTTAAATGAGGAGCTGTGAAGTGAACCTATTCCTCAGATCTTTGAAAGCAAAATGTTTTTAAATTGTGTCAGGGGCTCAACAGGGCAAGGGTTCATTGGACTTGACCAGTAAGTTGACAGTGGTCAACTGGATGAGGGGGTTTCCACAGGACTAATTAAGAGGTCTGCCGAAGAAGATAGGTAGGTAAGTGAAGAAGCACAAAGTCAATCCCTAACTCTGGGGTTCTGCGAAAGCCACCTCAGGTACCGAATGAGGTGGCAGCTGTCCCCGAACACATACTGTGCACTTGTAGGTACAAATCACAGACTTTCCGAGCTCAGGGGCACCACGACTGGCTGCCTAAAACGTACCAGACAGCACTTTTCTCCCAGACTGGAAAGACACCACCTCCTACTAGTTGAATTGCAAGACTTTTCTTTCTTCTCTAAATAATTAACACCAAACGAAGGGGTGGAACATTACCGAGATACTCTGAAACTGATTAACTGAAGGAGGAAAGAAATCTGGGAATGTAATAGATATCTCACATGCTTTTATTGACCAAATTTCTGCCAACTTTTAGCTTCAAAATGAGAAACTGGTCAAGAATAATTTAAAAATAATAATAATTGCAATGTGAACATCAAAGAAGGTTTGAATTAAAGCTCAAGGCAAGACTAACTTTCTTCCATCCTACACATACATAGTAAATGTTTGAGGTCTGGAACTCCACAATCTCAGACCAGAAGTGCATTCCAAAACCTCTAGTCACTCGGAAAATAAAACAGAGAATGGGCATTGTGATCTTTTCAATATGGAATATATGGTAATTCACACATCGCCCTGAGTGTGCAGGCTCCCGAAGAAGGATTTATACAAAATGCCGCTTTAGTACCTCAAAAGGAAAACAGAAAGCAGGTTGCTTTGAAACCACGTGACTTCAAAGCACTCTAGTTTTAAAAAAGGAACAGTTCTCTATTACAAGCCCACAGCCTGAACATTAATTCCCTTTTACCGGTAGCTGAGGGTGGCTTTTTGCTGTATTACATAAGACTGACAGAATAAATATACAGTTCTTAAATGGCCATTAGTTCTCTTAATTAAGTACGGTGAAAATACATGGTTTGCTCAGGCAACAAGTGTCAAAATAAGCCCAAATAACATTGTGTTAAGGATATGAAGAATAAGCTAAATGCCACACATGCTAGAGGACAACTATTACAGAAACGCCGATTTCGCTCACAGGAAATTCTCTCGCTTCATAATTAGAGATGCTGAAAACTCCTGCTGAGTGACAAGCCCATTTCCTACTAACCAGGTTATTATTCAACAGTCAAATCCCGTGGTAAAATGCCAGTCAACGAGATTCATCTGTCCTCAGAGTAATTTATCTCTGTCCTGGAACCTTCCCCAGATTATCACACCACAGCGGACAAGACCAGGAGTTCGGTGAGTACCAGGTTTGGGCTAACAATGAAGGTGGGAGCAATGGTTGCAGTGGTGGCAGCAGGGATTTTCACAAGCAATAGTCAGAGCAACAAAGTTGTCCGTCAAATAAAAACCAAGAGTGAAGAAAAAATAAGACACAGGAGGAATAAGCCCTTCCCACCTCAGTCTTGACACTGAAAAACTTCTCCCCAGAGAAGGAGGACTTGGACCAACACCCCTTTTCTCACCCACAGGCATGAAAAGCTTCAATACCCAAAACATCAACCTGGGATGCTTCCACCTCATCCTCTGCTCATTCAGCATCTCTTCCCCTTGCACAAAGTTCCTTACGGATTTTGCTCAGGCTGTCCCAGCAGTCGTCACTGCAGCCTGAGGTACTGTCACTTCACACAAACTGTTCTGGGGGGCTCGGTCCCAACCTTTCTTTGTTCCTGGGCTGTCATCTAACCACCAGATTGCTGTAATCTCCCCTGCATAGCCTCAGGGAGAGGAGCCATCCTTCCTCACATCATTGTCAACAGTAAAACTACTGAAAAATGCATGAAAAGACAAAGCACAGGAAACAAATCACTAGCAGGTCCTACAACTGCAGCTCACAGCACCAACCAGCTCAGGGGGAAGGAGAGGGGAGAAGAATGCAGCAGCATCCCAAAAAAAAAAAAACAAAACAAAACACCCCACAACAAAACCAAAAAACCCCACACTCCAAAAAAGCACAATATAAATGCCCCTAGAAAATAAATTCAACAGACTAAAAGAGGGAGATTCAGAGCAGAGAGAAGGGAGAAATGTTTGACCCTGAGGGTGGTGAGCCCCTGGCCCAGGCTGCCCCCAGAGCTGGCAGAAGCCCCATGGCTGGCCCCACTGCAGGTCAGGTTGGCCCTTGGGGCTCTGAGCAAGCTGCTCTGGTTGCAGATGTCCCTGCTCCCTGCAGGGGGCTGGACTGGGTGAGCTTGGAAGGTCCCTTCCCACCCAAACCCCTCTGTGACTCTACGATTCTGTCCTTGAAGCACCAAATTTGCTTATCATGCGAGTATACCAGCAATAAGCCGAATATTGGCCATCATGCCCAAGCTGAATTAACCTACAGAATTTCACAGGAACCAAGCTAACAGGATTTCATTTCGGTTGTTCTAAAGACATGTAGAATTTAATAGAAATGGAGCACCTTTCTATGGGCTGGGGAACATTGCTGTCACCTATTTTGGAAGAAATTCTGTGAACTGGTCCTGGCTCTTATTCCTGAGTGAACCACTGCAGAGCTTTTCCCATCAGGAAAAACAGCAATAAAAGACCGAACTACCGCAGAGCCCCCGTCTTCCCTGTACCACCCGCGTGCATCCCCATTTCACCCAGGACTTAATGTACCTGGCGAGATGAAGCCGCATCAACCCATCACCTATGGGGAAGAGGAAAATGAGGAAAAAATTTTTTTCATAGAATCATCTGGTTGGAAGAGATCTTTAAGATCATCTAGTGCAACCGTTAGCAAGCCTTTAGGAAATGAAGGTCTGGCCACCTCTGAAGAGACTGAAGTCGGAGGTATCCAGCCTGCGGGCTGAGGTGGGTGGCAAGTAATTCAGCTCCTGCACATCTGGAGCGTACAAGGGACTCCACTGAAGTAGAGAAGAGCGTCGTATCAAAGGGAGCTTTGAAAGGGGAGAGGAATACACTAAAATTGAATGATCAAAGACATCAGACAACACACAAAAAGAAAAGGAGATGGATTTTGAGGCTTCCTCCCCTCCCATAGCG
Source organism: Bucorvus abyssinicus (assembly GCA_009769605.1). Lineage (NCBI taxonomy): Eukaryota > Metazoa > Chordata > Aves > Bucerotiformes > Bucorvidae > Bucorvus > Bucorvus abyssinicus. Next base: position 408,752 of record CM020063.1, on the reverse strand, counting down.
CAAGGACTCATCATTGCCTTGTCTGCCAGGCACCGCCTAAGCCTCTCCAGTGGCTGCACTCCACTAACGCCGCTGCTTTATAGAGTTCTCCAAAATGCTAGGAGACTCCCGGCTCCTATTTAAGGAGCTCGAGACACTCATGCATTTATTGATGCCTCTTTAGCAACACCTTGATCTCATTGCTAGTCCCCCAGCGTCACCTCTGCAAGCCAAAGAACCCACATCGCCGCCGCAGGGGCTGAGGTTTTGATCCCACTCAAGCATCTGCGATGAGCTGAGGTGGCTGCTCTTGGGGAAGAAGGTCGAGATTCTGGGGCTTGACACCAGTCAAGAGCCATATCAATTATAACATCATTTTGAATATTTGAGGCAAAATTTGGCTCGGAAGAACAAAGCGAGGAGCCAGTCTCGCTGCTCTCATTCATGCGGTCACGCCAGCAGACACAGCCTGAGTTTTAAAAATAGGAAAGGTTTTGATTTAGCTAATCAATATTCTCTTTATTTTCAAAAATCGTAGCTCAAGGGAATGAATATGGAATTCGGTGTCATTAGCACTTGAAACAGAGATGCTGCCTGCATCTCCAGGAGACTTCCTTCTCGATGAGTTTTTATCTCAGATGAATTCTTCAGCCATACCTTGGTATGGGAAATATCATCTTTTAGCTGGCTCATCCCAAGCATCAAATCGACACCTACAAAACGGACGAGTTGGCAGAAGCGCTGCCAAGGAACCTTGCTTTCCTCGTCTTGACTAATGTCAGACAAAATGTCAGGGACTCCAGAACTGCTCTTGGCAACACGCGAGATGGGAAACCAGCCAAACCCCGGTGGCTGAAAAGGCTGCGCAATCGCAGTCCTTGAATCATGTCAATGATTGCTGATAACTGTATCGTTACCTAGGGTGACATTAATGAAAGTCACCGTTCAAAGGAAGAAAAAAATTAGCTTTCAAGTAGCATAATGAAGGATTTAAGTTAAGGAGGAAATCAGAGCCATATTTTAAATTCCCGGGTACGGCACCACCACACACCCGCCGTCCCAACCCCGTTTGTCGCTTGGATGCAAATACTTTTTCTCTCCTTCAAACCACAGGGTTAATCCTACAAGAGTCCCAGTGCCTTCACCCTGATTCTCCACTACAGAGGCACACAGAAAGGGATTTGCAGGTGAATGCGGAACTATTGTGGGATGCAGGAGAACAGACAGTTGAGAGGAGCTTTCACAGGGGAATTCCATTCACATGCGAGTCAAGCATCCCACAGCAGGGGAACCGCACATGCCTTTCACAGATCAAAGCGACTCCCTAATTGGTCAACAGCTGTTTGCAAGGCCTATTAAGAGCAAACCCTGCTACTGGGTGGAAAAATAAGATCTACGATTCACAACTTGACAACATTATCAGGGCTGGAATGATGTGGCCTATTTAGCCCTCTTTGAAATCTGTTTGAACAAATCGCAGCGATTTTATTTCGACTAAATCCACACTGTTTCTTATAGATAGGTTCAGGTTCAAGACGGTCCAATTCAAAACGCTGTGTAAATACAAATAGCTCTACTTAGCACTTACCAATTGCACAGTAGTAGTATTTACAGAGGTAAAAGACTTTCAAAGCCCTCAGGGCAAAACTAGTTGAAAGTAAACTCCAGCCTAGAGGGAAAAAAAAAATTTAAGGGTCTACATGTAGTTTAACTCACTGATTTTGGTGGGTTTCATGAAAAAGCCAAGAGGAGCTCCCCATCCTGTACGCGATGGTGACCTCATGACAGAACAAGCTGGCACTGAGGGCTCTGACTCTCCTCCAGCTCAGCCAAGTAGAACTCCGTGCCTTCGGCCTCCCCACAGCAGTGGAGCTGCATCAGAAGTGCTACCACAACCCTTCTTCTTGGCTTTTCAACGGAGTGAAGCAATGGGAGCTCCTCTGAAGAATCTGAGGCACCCCACACCGAGCCAGCTGGGGCTTGCCCTAAGAGCTGTGCGCACACCTCAGAGTTACTTCTAGAACAGGGCAAGCTCAAAACACCACTGCTTTATTCAAGGACAACCTCCTAGAAGGACAGGGAAGTTCAAGGATGTTACATACCATCAACAGTACTCAGTAAGTTCATGACTCAGTTTCATAACCCATTATTGCAAAGAGCAAAAAAAAAAAAAATCTTCCCCAATTTTGATGCAAAACTCACAAAGCACTTTTGAAGCTTTTCACATCTTTCTGACATTGGTTTTATTTTGTCTGAATTGTCCCTCTTTGCTGGTTTTGATTGCAGTACAAACAATAGTCCTGCATGTCTGCCACCTAATTTGGATAGGAATCTCTAAGTTAACTCATATCTGAAGCTTTGACCAGGCCTGAAGAAAAACCAGACAAACTAACCTGAGCTCATGAGTTTGTGACATGCTTGGTCACTGTAGCAGAACTGCGCAGACTCTTGTAGTTGATGTTAGTGTCAATATGTGCAAAGTCACACCCTTTGTAAACTTCCACAGTAAATAAAAGACCAACAATTTATTGTAGACAGCACTTCAAGAAAAACCTCCCCAAAACACACAGCGTGGACACGAGACCCTCTCCACCAGCTGCCTTGCTTTGGTGCTGCCCAACTCACTAAAGCAAGCGCAGATACTGCTCTGCTCTTCAGTGATCACCTGGTTTTCCAAGCTTCTCCTTCCAGCATCATCTAGGAGGAGAACGGGGTTAATACAGAAAACCGTCAATAGATTGTTCTGGATCTCGGGAAGTGCTTCATTTGGATCCAGCTTGATTTCTGGAGCGGCCTTTGGCTGCACAGCTCATCAGGCAGCTCATATAAACAGGCATGGAAGAAACCGCAGAAGTGGACTCGTTGTTAACTCTGAACCTAAAAAATATTTTTACATGGGGGAGCAAAGCAAAACGCAATAAATAATTGATTGTCCTCCAAAAGCAGGATTCCAACTGCTAGAACATGCCTTCTCTCTTCCTTCACCCCCGTAAATAATATTCTTCCAAGGGAAATCATGCAGCCCTGAGGTAAAACTAATATTTTAAAGTTTTATCCCTAGTAGGTTACAAAACTTCTCTGCTGACCCTATACGCCTGGGTCTTGTATTGATTTTTCAATTAAAAATTTATCAGGACTAGAGGAAGTAATAAAGCAGCCAAAATCGCTATGGGAGACCCAGAGATGGAAAAAAATCAGGTTCTTGCAGACACGGAGACGGGCTCGAGCGAGCAAAAGCAGTTGATGCATGCAATATCTAAATACAGGCAACAAAATCGGTCCACCACAAAGGGAAGGCAGGAGGAGGCAGAAGACAATCAATGGAGTTAGATTTATAGTCAAAAGGTTAATTAAATCTTTTGCTGACTTTTACTTTGGGAGTCACTTTTCCTTAATGTAAATATAGAACGTGCCCTTTTCTGAGGCTTCGGCCTCTCAAAAATACTTGGTGCATATAAAAACACCCCACCATAAATCACCACTTCACTTTCTGAAAGGTAAAGTGGTGCAACTGCAGAGCAGTTGACCTGCAAATAAATCTTCCTGGCAAGACACGTCCTGCTCTGGCTGGTGCTGTAACTACTGGAGGCATTTTCTTTCCTTTAAACAACAGAAATCTTATCACAGAGGATTATGGCTGTCAGAAAAGATCTGGGCAGACCCGCACGTGTAGATCTGTTCAGCTAGAGCAGCCAAGATACTGCTCCGAAGCTTAAAAAACATCATTTTATAAACCGAAGAAACAATGAACTTGCACGGTATCATCTTCAAAGGTCAAGAGCAGCATCCCAGGAGCAGTATTTTCTCTGGCCCCAGTTTCAGCCAAGCTTCACCAGGAGATGATGGACAACAGAAGATTGAAGTCACCCTGGAATGACGTTCAAAGAGAAAGCCACAGCATTGCGATTGAGGAATGGAAATCCATACAAATAACATCAGCACCTGCAAAAGCTTCTGAGGTGCTCAGAAGCAGGTCATCCCACTTCAGTGAAAACAGGACCATTTATGAGCAAAACACCCACCCCTCAATCCAGCCTCTGATTTGTTTTGACTGTCTTCAGTAACAGCTCAATTTTTAACGCTATTCTTGGTTTATATATTTTGAAAATTATAGAGTCCTCCCACCGCTGAAATAATTGTACATGATGGAGCTAGAAGAGGTGCAGGGCAGGAGGAGGGAAAGAAACAGGAAAATTACTGTACTTTTTTCCCCTCAACAACATGCCAACATTTACAGATTCTCACATGCTTGAATAGGAACCTCTCACGTGTGAAATCAAAACTGAGGGATGCGGTTTCTCTGCAGGGCTGATCTTTCCTTCTCCTCTTGCCAGACATACTGCTATCCAAACACACTATCACAAGCTACTTCTGTTCTGCCTCAGAACGGATCATTATAGCTTCGCCTTCTCAAGAGGCGGCCATCACACCCTTCCAGCTATGGAGAAGGTATTTAATCATCGCTGAAAAGCCACAAAGTCAACAGCGAAGAAATGGCTGAGCTGGGTGTTTCTCCTGAAGGGTGGAGCAGAGACAGATGAAGCGAGTACTACAGCTACACTTTGACGATAAGCTGTGTCTCCGTAATTTAAGCCACTCAGAAGAGGGCCAAAGAAAGTCACCTCTACAACATGCACCAGGGGCTCACCACCCTCAGGGTCAAACATTTCTCCCTTCTCTCTGCTCTGAATCTCCCTCTGTCAGTTGACCCATCAGCCCTTGTCCTGTCCCAACAGCCCCTGCTCAAAGCCTCTCCCCAGCTTTCCCAGAGCCCCCTTGAAGCACTCAAAGGCTGCACTCAGGTCTGCCCGGAGCCTTCTCTGCTGCAGGCTGAACACCCCAACTCTCTGCCCTCTCCTCCCAGCAGAGGGGTTCCACCTTCGGGTCATCCCTGTGTCCTCCTCTGGCCTCGCTCCAGCAGGTCCCTGTCTCCGCTGTCCTGAGGAGTGCAGCGCTGGACCCAGCACTGCAGGGGGAGGTCTCACCTCAACCTGCTGGACACAGTGACCAGCATCTGTTGCCTATAGATTTTCCCCCCCACCATGAGCTAAAGAGCAAGCAAAAGCTTCCCAAAAGGCTCCAGACAGATAAATGTTTATTAATGAAGAAAAACACCTCATTTGTAGCTGGCCTGGTTCCTCAATACACGTGGCTGAGATCCCCAGGGTGTGAAGACCTGCAACTTGGGGTGAGGTGAAGGAAAAGCAGTATTTTGACTCAGCTTTGAAGCAGAGGCCCCTCTAGGGCCCTGAAAAGCACTCAGAGAAGTTGAGTTTGTCTCATGCTGGTTGTTGATAATTGTACTGCACTATCCGCTCACACAAGAAATTATTGTAGAACCAGTGCAAGAAGACAGCTCAAGTCTTCCAAAATAATTTGTTTTCATGCATTTCTTCGTGTACAGCTGTACGGTGCAGGACGGAAATGGGTTTTTCCACAACACTGTAAGAAAACCACTTAATATTACAAATAGCAATTGCTAAGTTATTCTATTTATAGGGTAAGACAAGAAAATCAACTTGAAGTTTCCACTCCTTCCTTCCTTTCTCTCCATTAAGAATTTCCTCTTTAAACACCCCGCTTACAGAAATAAATGCTGGCACACGCACCAAAGCGACGCTGCTCCAGGACAAGTAGCATTTGGCAGAAGAAACGCCATCACCTTTCAATGCTTTTTAAAAAAGCAGCAAGACCATAAGGAGAATCCTCCTTAGCATATCCCATGGAACAAAGACCATCAGCTCATCAGAAAGACTCAAGAGACACCAGAGATCTTCTATTTTACCATCTATGTCCTATCATAGCTGGTCACTAGACAGTCGCTCCCCAAAATCTTTTCCTCAGTGTACAATCTGATGTACAAATGAGACTTCTACTCAATGGGATCAGAAAGGCACAGTGAAAGAAGTGGGGGTTTTGTCTTATTAACCTTGTTTTACACCAAAACCTCACCACACAGCCCAAAACATACTATTTTTCCTAAAAAGAGACTGAGATACCTGACTCTGTTTATCTAAGTCCTCCCCAGCAGGGGTCACTGAATTAATAACAAATAGGAAATAAAACACAGATTTATTCTTCCAAAACCTTCTCACCGCCTTTTAATCTTCCATTCACACAGATGCCCTTTAAAACATAGAATTCTTCATTCAAAAGTCGTTAGTCCAACCTGACCGACTCAGCTTCATGAGCAAAGTCATGTCATCATCATCAACACAAAAGAACTTCTGTGGATTCCAAACCAGCAGGAGCCTGTCAGATATAGCAAATGAAATTCAATTTAACATTGTCTCTTCTTGTCCTTATTTCTTATCTTTTTTTTTTATTTAGGTTTGCTTTTTTGCCAGGATCACAAAAAGTAGAAGTGTCTCCGTTGGTGTAAATTAGCATAGTTGAAGTCTTAGGCTTCAAAATTATGCAAATATTTACCATCTGGAGACCAAGCTCTCAGAATAAAGAAAGGCAAAATTGTCTCATTGTGTCTATCTAAATATAAAGCTTCGTGTTTACAAAGATCAGAGAAAATTCACAGGGAATCAGTGTATTTTTAAACGACCCTTTTAACTTTTAATACCAACTCTTAAATTGGTATTATCATCTTCACCACTTTTTCCAGCTACGGTGCCCTCCCTTTCCCAAACCGCACTTTGCCAGCCACAGTCTGAATAATTTATTTACTGATCTTTGCAAAACAAGGAGAAAAAATACACAAGTAGGAAAGTTTCTGCTCAGTACATTTCATCTGAGCTTTAAGGGCGGGGGGGGGGCAGAAATAAGGTGTTTCTCCACCAAAGTGCTCCAGAGCCAACATTTCTATCCCCTTTTCTAATAAACCCCCATTGTTTGGGCTGAAGAGGCTCCCATTGTTTCCTCCCCAGCCCCAGGGAGGGCTCCTGACAGATGACCCTTCTTTGTCTTCCAACCTCCTTATCACCCTTAATTTTTCCTGAAAAGGGACAATCTGCTTGGCCTCCAGCCCCTTCCGAGGAGCAGCAGTTGGTGAGCCGAGGGTCTCCTCCTTCCCCTTGGCTTTTATGCCAAGCATGTCCGCATCCCAATTATCCCAGGAGAAGTCCTGCATAAATTAGTTGATATTGTTACTAAAGCTGTCAGGAATAAATTGTTCTGATTTGCCACAACTGTCAACCGGAGGGAGGGAGGCTCCGAGATGGAGCTTTGACGCGCCGCTGCTGCTCAAAAGGCAGAGATGCAAATGCTACCTCCTGCCAGGGTGTTGTCCTGACGACTCCCAGCCAGGCTTGGAAGATGATGATGATAATAAAACATACACATACCCAACAGCTGCCTTAGAGACTGCAGATATCCCGCAGAATCATCCTCTGTAACGGGAATTTTAGAATTACAATCAAGAAATCTGGCATCGGGACAGAGCTCTAAATAACCATTCCTAGCCCCAAAATTGCAGGTTTTCTCCAAGCAGAGTTCTGAGCCACGTGCTCGTGGTTTTAATTTGCTAAGATGCTGCTCTTGCATAAAAAACCCTAGCAAAAGTAGATGTAAAGTAGACATAAAATAATGGCCAAAATACATCTCCTCACTCCTGGGGGAGACAGTTTTCAGGGGAACTGGACAGAATTCAGACAATCACTAGTGAAGCTCACATCTCTGATGAGCATCCTTCAACTTGGTCACTCTGCTTCTTGTGTAAATGGGAATAAATCCTGTATAACTAAATCTATTTGATGTTAAGAATGGAAAGAAAAAAATAAATCATCTGCTTTATGCTATAAACTAAAAGGTTTCAAGGTATAAAAATGCTGTACTCCTGGTTAGGTGAATCCAGTCATTTCAGATTCGTACACGAACTGATAAAGACAGTCTGATCCCAGAGCATCGCATCTCGCTACCACTGAACAGCTGAAAATAGAGATACTAGAAGAGGAAATTACCAGCAATCTACAGCCACGGACATTAGTAAGCTGAAGGAACAGAAGAAAAAGGTTAAAGGGAGAAAAGCAATTGGGTCCTGCCGAGACATATGGGGCCAAAGCAAAATACAGTGTCCTTGAAATGCTTTACCAATTTAAAAATAAAATTGGTTCCCATTTGCCAGAAGTAAATCTAAGCTCCACAGCCTAAACCTCCTATTTCAGTTTCCCTTCCCACTAAAACAACAAAGTTTCAGAAGGGAAATCCAATCTTCCCAAAGTGATGTCTCAACTCACAAAAACTGAATTAAACACAATTAAAATAATAATAATTTCCTGAGATTACTCTTTAGCTTCAACCTCATTGTACAGCCCAAGGATTTCCAACTATGACAAAAGTAAATACATTGCACAGGGGAAAACATCCAAAAATTCACAAAACCCCCAAAACCCCATCAAGTCACCTCCAGCTCTCTCCCTCCAGCCAGCACCACAGCCACCAACCAAATCCTTGGCATGTTCTGCTCAGGAGACCAACCATGGTCTCCACCTAAACCCACGTCACGACGACACTGGGCTGCTGTCCCACAGCACTGCTGGAACCCTCAAGTCCTGCCTTTTCTTCAGGCACCGCACTTGTTTGGATCTTGCCTTGACTCAACTATTGATCTCCATTAATTCTGTAGGAATTTGGCATTTCTTCAACACCTCCTCCTCTGTCAAGCTTGGCTGAAATTGGACAACATATTGAAAAGCTATTGGCAGGGAGACGGACTCGCAAGTAAGCAGAAGAACAAAATGAGTTTGGTGCTGCAGGAAGCAGGCAAAAAGAGCCAGAGTTAAGACAGAACAGTTTTACACATCATATCTGTTATTTTTAATTTTAAAAAAAATCACCCTAAAAGTTTGGAACATTGGAGGATTTTGCTATGTTAGCTTCTAATTTCAAAATCATGTCCTTCATGAAAACCCCACCTCCTGCCTGACCACATTTCCACTACATTAATGGGATCATCACACCTTAGTCTCACACCAAATTCCCACTTCTACTGACAGGAAAAAAAAAAAAAAAATCTCAAAAATCCCAATATCACAAGTTAGCCTAAACCAACCCTTTCTGAACCAAGGAGTCAAATTCAGTCATTTCAGTGGGGTAACTGATTGAGACGCATCAGAAAAATCCATAAATCAATTCGAAAATAACCTTTTCCAACACAACTTGAATGGAAAGAAGTTTGAAGTTCTTCAGCTATATAGTTAACGTGGTCTCTTCCTGTACAGGCAAGAAATGCAAACTCTAGGCTCATTTTCGTGCATTTGGGCTTTTTTTGACTGGTTTTCACTTTCCAGAATGGCCTGGACAACAGCGAGCCTGTATCAGTCCCTCTTCGCTAAGAAGTCACTCACCCACCGCAGTATCGTGCGTGTGCTCGTCCCGTTTACCCAAAGCTACTGCAGAAGTTGCTCAGGTCACGTTTCTAGGTTCACACTCCGAGTATTTCTGAAACCAGGTCCTTACCCTCATGCGTATTCAAGAGGGGCGGACGGTCTTCTCCTTCACTGCCAGCTCTGAAGCACACGTGTGCCATGGGGACAGGGCTGCCAACGGCAGCTCAGCTGCAGACCTGGCCTTGCCCATTGCGGGGCAGAGACAGGCCAAAGGTCTTTAGAACAGCGTCCAACACCACGTCAGTGCTTTAATTTGGTTTTCAGGACAGAGTATTTTGCACTCAGAGAAACCCAGCTAAGAAAGGGTGACGGAATGGGAGAGAGGACCACAAATGAGATCTTTCTCAGGACAGGCAAAGGCTAAGGCTGTCACAAGGACCAAATCCCCGCCTTATGACCTGCTCAAATCATCCTACAAGCCACCCTGACTGGGGAGTCTGCTATGAGCAGGGAACACCGAACTTCCCCGGATGCCAAAGCCAGACAAATAGCCACAGGGGACGTTCCAGTTTCATTTCTCCACATCCACCTTTGGTAACAATAACATCTCCAAGAAACTTCTCAGTGTTTCAAAAGCCACTGTGGAAGAATAACCAGCACAGTAGGCTGGGATAGGACCATCCTATCTTAGGGACATGGTTTAGTGGTAGCATGGTAGTGCTGGGTTACTGGTTTGACTCGATGATCTTAAAGGTCTCTTCCAACCTAAACAATTCTATGATCCCACTGGCCAGCATCAAGCAGAACCTTGGACATGAGCTCTACCCCCTCATGCCCAGCCTTCAAAGCTGCAGAGCCAAGGATACTCGCTATTGGAAGAGCCAAACAGGACTGCACCTCACATTGCCCACATCAGGGACCGAGTAGCTTCCCCAGTAGCAGCCTGTCCATCCATCACAGACTCACAGATTCATTTAGGTTGGAGACTACCTTGAAGATCAAGTCCAAGCACTAACCCAGCACTGCCAAGGGTCCATAATGGATTTATGAGACCAACACTGAGCCAGCTTTTTTTCCCCCCGTTTAAAAGGGAGAACAAAGCCGTTTTTTCATGCTCCTCACAGCATCCTGGAGGCTCAGAAAAAAAGAGGAGTAGGATGACACCAAGAGTCCATTAAACACTAAAGAGAAGAAGAGAGGGCAATGAAAATTGTGGCCAGTCATGGCTGCTTTCCAGAAGCTCCGAGTCTTTTGGCATTGAGTAGCAGGGCTCTAAATAGAGCTCAAACACCACAGAAGTCACCTAAGTTCTCAGCACCTTCGAAAGGGATTAATACTCTCTCGCTTGGTATTATTTGGCAGATTATCCTGCGATATGAACTCTCTCATTAGACAGGGATCCAAAAATAATGAAACACCAAGCATTGGCAAAGGGGGATCAGCTCGCGGGAATGTGATCTCACTGATGTCAATTATGAGCTAACCACTAAAATCAATTCCTGGAATTCTCTCTCTCTACCTGTACATCGCTCTTCACGAGCATGTAGACATTTCTGCAGGGACGTTAACCAGTGTTAGAATAAATCACTATCGGATCACCTAGTTAATAACTGCCAACTTCTGGATGACTTCCAGGCTCCTTCCTGCACATCTGCTCCAACCATTAACACAACATACAGCAGCCCAATGCCGCACAATTCAGCACAACCATTTAAATATTGTGTAGAATTAATTATATGTAATTACACTTAATGTCATTACATTTGTGTTCTCAGAGGCAAGTATTTTAATTGCTGTAATGTCAACAAATTGCCTTTTTTTCCCCTCCTAGATCAAAAACCAGCTTGGTGAAGGGTATCAACATATATCTAACAGTATTTGAGAAATAACCGTACTACGGAACAGCGAAGAAACATCCTGATTCATCAACTTCTCTCTCTCTACACGCTTTTTCCCCTTTGCCAACAAGCACGTCACTACGAATATTAATGATTTCAGCACTCACACAACCACTGCCTCCTCCACACTCCCTGCTCACCAGGAGCTGGCCAGAGCTCCCAGGTAACGCCACGGCCACGCACCTGCCAACCACGGCGGGTCGGCAAATTTAATTAGCACGCGATGCCGAGGGAACAGCCACTTGATGGCTGTTTCCTCGTTTATTTATAGCTGCACCTTTGCGTCCTGAGCGCGTTGGGGTTGTTTTGCGTGATGGAGATGAGCGGTAGAACTTCACTGGCACCATCTCCAAAGACTTTCCGCACTTTAACTAATGGCCCAGGTCATATATCACCGAAAATAGCGATGAAGAGGTGTCAGGAAGATTTCAGCTTTGAGGCCTTTGCTCTATTGGACTGATTTATGAGGTAGTTATCTAATAAAAAGCTCTTACAGCTTCCGTATGACCGCAGAAGTGTTGTATATTATGAGTCGACCTCCTTTCTTTAATGGAGAAATTACATTTTTTCCAGGAGACTCTGATTTCAACAGTGAAGCCGCAGCATAAAACTGGAACACGGGACCTGGTCAGTCTACAGAGACACCAAGAAGTTTCACTGTCCATCCAGCATCACCATGAGCTCATACACCTCTCGGCTACACAGTGTCAGCACTAATAGCTTAATTTCATTACAAAGAGAACCTAAAACCAGCAGTGGGAGCAAATAAAATATTACATTAATTGTTCTCCTGCATCACCTTACTTGAAGGTTACCAAACTACTACATTTCTTAGCTCTGTGAAATTAATTACTAAATCTTCAAAATAAACAGAATTTTCAGAATAGCTTCACATGAGAAAAATAAAGAATTCACGTAGGCTGAAGACCCTCCTCCTACTTTAGAGCCATATATGCTGCTCATGACAGCAGCTGCAGCACCAAAACCCCAGAGCTCCTTCAGAATTGTGACCTTACACGATACAAATAGTATTTGATTATAGTCTTATGCATCTACTTCTCAAGAATTAGTCCCCAAGAGTAAAGGGTGGGGAGTACCGAGAATTACATGGGTTTTACCCCAATTTAAATCAGCAAAAAAACCTGAATCAGGCTTCTCAGTAGCTTCCTACACCGGTTTATTACAGAGATTGTGTGAAAATTAAATTTAAACTGGTCAATGTTAAAAAAAAAAACCCAGAGAAACATAAATCATACAGTGAAGAGTTTAAAAGACTGTGAGTAATACAAAAAAACCCTGTACCCTGCGATGGAAAGCTCTGAACAACCTTAATTCCAGGAAGCACACCTATATTAGTGACACATCGGCCCGAGTCCCAGCTGCTGCCAGCGCAATTTGTTCCTATCATCAACAGAAAATGACCTTTCGTTAGTAAGAACCGCCACCTTCAAATTCCCCAGATGGTTACCAAGTGAGCAACTTTCTCTGGAAAGCATCTGACCCCAAAATAACGTATTTATGTTAATGCCATTGGTTTATCCTGACAAGAGGCTGAGCAAATACCACCCCCTTCCCTGGGAAATCAAACCTGTCCCTGCACAAGCCCAAGAAGAATTAAGGTTATTTAAAGCATCTCCAGCACAGACCTTCCACTGGCCATTTAAGACACAGCTCTGTTGCTAAGAGACCGTAACGCTAAAGAATTAATGTAAAGGCCATTGTTTAATTTCACTTGAAGAATTTCAGGAGGGTACAACGAGGACCACGTTGATCTACCAAGGACTGAAGCTACCAGCAGCGAATCAGGTTTAAATTCACAGCAGACATAGAAGTCCTGAACTCTAATAATCAACAACTCAGTATGTACATACGAAATGTCTGCTCCTACACCCAGCCACGAGAGATGGGTAAATGCCAACAGGCAAATGAGGGGTTTAACCTCAGAGCTCCATCAGCTGATGCCCGGTTCTTCAGTCTCAAAGGTCTACAGTTCAACCGGCAGCAACACCCACTTCACTCTGGCCTCCCTCGACAGCAACGAGAGCTTTTCAGATTATGATACTTGTGCTTTAAGTGTTATTTCTTTTATATCTACATGACACTGAGTAGAAACACTTTTTTCACTCAACACTCATGTTCTGTAACCACGTAAACTATTCAAATGAGAGACAGGGGCTGGGGAGTAGAAAAGAGATTTTTTTTTTTTCCTGCATACCTTAATCTTGAGTAAGTTTTTCTTGCTTTCTATCACCCAGAGCATAAAACCTCCCAGTTTACAGAAGAAAAACAAGAGGTCTTATTGCTTCATCACCTACAATGCTGCTGAATGAGCTTTAATTTATAGTGCTGAATGCATCAGCCTTAAAAAAAACCCTCCAGGTAATTGTTTGAAAGGCAAAGGAGGTACCTGGGTTAATGGAAAAAGGCAAGGGTTCAACTACTCAGCATGGAGCACTCACCCTCGATGAGCGCTTCAATTCCACCACACAGCCCAGAAAATTTATTCCCGCAGTCACGCACGGAGGATTTAAGGCTGGCAGATTGGTATTTATGGCGTGTTGCAAAATAAACAACATAAGCAGCTTCAGTGCGCAGGTGGACGGGGGGGCTTCGCTTGAGAAAATACTTCTGGAGAACCAAAAACCTCCATCTGATTTTATTTAAGTATAAACGGGAAGTAAGAGTTGAAACTCCATACAAAATGAGACATCTTGAAGGTTTAAATATGGTCAACTAAAGCACTTCAAGCTCCATTTGCTGTAAATAATCATTTCAGATTCCTCTTTATGATTCAAGGATTTCACACTGAATGGCAAGTGACTCAAATTCAGGATTCTAGTTGACGAAGGAAGTTTCACCCTTCAGGATTTTTCTTTTTTTAAATTTACAGAATTCTTTGAGATGAGATTCCACAAAAACTAGTTCCATGGAATAACATATAAGCAGGTAAGCTAGGGATGAAAATCCAGCCAGTGGCTAAGGACAACTAGCTGAGAACAACTCTGTGGGATGTCACAACCGCTCACGGGTTGGAAAACGAACACAAAACAGTTGCTCAGTTGGAGAAATTCATTTTCTCACCTGCTCAACTAACAAAGATCATTCAATTAGTGATTTATTAATTCTAAGAACTTGGCTTTGAACTAAGGATAATGTACAAAAAGGAAGGCAGGCGTTAAGAGAGAACCTCACTTCAAGTGTCCGTCTCGCTTATCATTTGAATTTGTCCCATTTTAACTTCCAGTTCCTGGTTCACCCTCAGTCAGTTTGCAGACAACACCCACTTGGGTATGAGTGTTGATCTGCTGGGGGTCAGGAGGCTCCAGAGAAGGATCTGGACAGGCTGGAGCAATAGGCCAGTGGTCTGGGGCCAAGTGCTGGGTCCTGCCCTGGGGTCACACCAAGCCCCTGCAACGCTCCAGGCTGGGGGAAGAGCAGCTGGAAACTGCCCAGGGAAAAGGACCTGGGGGTGCTGGTCGCCACCAGCTGAAGAGCAGCCAGCAGTGTGCCCAGGTGGCCAAGAAGGCCAACAGCATCCTGGCTTGTCCCAGCACTGGTGTGGCCAGCAGGAGCAGGGCAGGGATCGTCCCCCCGGACTGGGCACTGGGGAGGCTGTCCCCCAAATCATGGGTTCAGTTTTGGTCCCTCGCTCCAACAAGGACATTGAGGGGCTGGAGCGTGTCCAGAGAAGGGCAGCAAAGCTGGTGCAGGGTCTGGAGCACAAGTGTGCTGAGGAGCAGCTGAGGGACCTGGTGGGGTTGAGCCTGGAGAAAAGGAGGCTCAGGGGAGACCTTCTGGCTCTCCACACCCCCCTGAAAGGAGGCTGGAGCAAGGTAGGGGGCAGTCTCTTCTCCCCAAGAAGATGCAACAGGACGAGAGTCACCAAAAACTAGAGAAAGTCGATCTCAGACCTTTTTGCCAAGCCAGCAGCTCGCTCTCTCTCATTTCCCATAGTAAAAGTGATGATAACACACTATTAAAAGCACACACTGCTAATAAAAACATTATTGTTCCATGTTGGATAGAAAATGACTTTTTTAAAGGCTGCTAAATCTGAATATGCCTGAGCTAAGCATTTCAAAAAGGCTTCCCAAACTCATCCAAGCTCCTTTGTCCAGAAGCAGCATGCAGGCAGGTTTGGCAAACAGCTCTTGCATCTCCCGCAATGTTCCTCATGCCATCCGCTCCCCTCTGTGATGTCTGGCAAACGTCTCACTTTGTCTCCAGCTTGGAAACCGCACAAACGCCATGATGCTGAGTAGGTGGATCTCAGACCCAGAACTACATCAGGCCAGTGTCTGTTTGACGGGTTACCAGAATTTCACTGCTCTCCAAGTCTCAGAAATGATACCCTGTTCTGCTCCAAGAGTTACGCACATCTTTCCCTCAATGCTGCCAGATGGAGAAGGGAGAGCATTCCTTCAGAGCTACCAACCTCAGAAGGTACCAACCTTAAAAAAGCACCACAGATAACAAACAATGCTCCAATAATTAAAACTAAGACACTCATTAGACATCCCCATCCCTTTTCAGGGTCCTCAGAACCAAGGTGGAGTTCAGATCGGAGTACTCAAACTTTTCGTTCTCTGCTGGTCCCATCTTCCACCACACCTGGTTACTGATGATGCAGATTAAGTCCAAGAGGCTGTCTTAGGTGGTACAATTCTTTGAGCCCCTGGGACAAATCTTACCTTCCCGTTGATATTTAAACAGCCAGGAGCATGATCACACACAGAACAATGGCTGAAAAAATCCTATTAGGCCTCTGGTTTGCCCTAATATGACAAAGACAGACAAAAAAAAAAGGCTTCCTGGGGTTTTTCTTTTATGCAAGACAAACTCCATCTGCCTCCCTGAAAGAGAAACCTTTTAGCCATTATCTCTAGTAGAAACCCCCACCATAATTTTCCCCTCAATTACAGAAAGGCTCTTTGCATTTAAGAAGGACGAGAAATACAAAGCTTGAGCCAGTCAGTAACAGGCAACTGGTTTCCTATCCCTGGGTACGTGTCCATCATCTCTGTGCAGCATGAGCTGTAAGGAAGCAAAGACTTCAAACGTGGGATGAAAATCCCCATAACAGCATCTGCATAACTCTACATCACAGCTTGATGGGTTTTAGGCCGGTCCCGTGGGAATCGTTCAACGCAGACTCACAAATGTCATCAACTAATGCATCTCAAACCATACACAGGGTTGTCTTTCCCACTTGCTTTTCATTTCTTCCCCTCACACCCTCATTCTCTTTCATTTTGCAGCAATTGCCCCAAACAAGATGGTGCCACCTCTGGAAAAAAAAACCCCACAACACTGGGAGGGAACCGGCTCCATCATTTATGTTGTGTGATGTTCCAGAAAACCTCGTGTGTGGAATTGCATTTTGATACTAAAAGGACCTGATTAGTTCAGTATTTTATCAAACTCCAGTTAGCAATAATCATCTAACAAATGTTTAATGACATATGGCCCCAAAGTTGCCACAATGTGATTTTATTCAGAAACAAAGATAACACGTAAGGGATTCTTTCTGGCATGCCCTAAGGAAGAAGTAGCTGCAATGCTAACCCAAGGGTTAATAGCAAATAGTAAAAAAAATAAAATGCAAAACCAACATAATATTTACACTGCAAATTTCCACTTCAATTTATTGACCTAAAGGATTAAGAAAAAAAATTAGAGAGATTAAAACTAAATCAACTCTGGAAACTTCCTGTTTGTAAAATCTCACAAGGATCTTTGGGTTTGCTTCTAGGTTTTCCCTGGGGTTTTGTCGTGTTCTGCCCCTCGCCAAGTCCTCAAAGACCAATACCAGCTTTAGAGGCACCATTGAAAAAGCTCTCTGGAGGAAATACCTTCATTCAGAATTATTTAAGCACAAACGTCAATGTATTTAATAAAGAAAAAAAAAAAACCTGCTCTGTATCCCAGAAGGAGCTTAAAGATACCTCCCTCAGCTAATACTGGAATTCCACCATTATCAACAGACATGGTCATTTAACCACTCGAGAGCCTTTGGATGTAGGACAGAAACGCTGGGAACTGACATTTATGCAGCCTGCTCTTCCTGCTTCAGAGATCACAGCAGGGATCCCTCTGGAACAGGTCGCCAGCCCGTACTTAACAGAGGATTGGGCATGTAGGGAGGGCATTTAGTTGCCTGGTGATACGCATAATACCACAGGCATCCTGGTTTACATCTAAGAGGTTGCCAACTCTTCTGGCACATCAAGAAGCACCACAAGAGCTGAAAAAACGTGGTAACCAAGCTGAAATAAAATAACCTTCGGCACAGAAATGGAGTAGAACCTTCTAACTAGCTCCAACTTCAGCTTCGCCCCATGGATTAAGACCAAAGCAGCCCAAATTTGTCACCAATAGGGTCTGGAGACATTGATTCTTGTTTTGAGTGATTTTTCCATGGCTTTGAGCAAAAGAAAACTTCTGTGTGTCTCTAAAGTAGTGGAAAACGCTGATTTGAGAGGTGTGGAGGGATCTGTTGGCTGTTGGTCTCAACTGTACGTGTTAAAGGAGACTTTCTTCCTCTCTTTGTGAAAAGATTTAGACAAACCAATGAATGTGGCCCTGATTTCCTGTGTCATCTAATTAACACCGTTAAGACTGTCCCAATCAAAAGAACCTGCACTGGGTCTCTGAACCTTTCTCTGTCTCACTCTGTCCCTATTTTGACGGAGCACATTAACATTCTATTTGCCACACAGCAACGCTGATGGTGGGCTGGGCAGAGCCACCTCTGACGTGACGCTAAAAATGTTTCCTCTCGCAAACATTTGGGCCCCACAGAGTATCAAAGAGCTCTACAGATCCAAGAAGCTCCATCAGCTTCTGCCAAGGAAGAACTGCCAGAAGTATTCACAGAATCATCTGGTTAGAAGAGACCTTTAAGCTCCTGGAGTCCCCTGGTTCCCCCAGCACTGCCAGGTCACCACTGACCCCTGGCCCTCAGCACCACCTCCACACGGCCGGGAAACCCCTCCAGGGATGGGGACTCCAACACTGCCCTGGGCAGACAGCGACACGCCTGCACAACCCCAACGGGACAGAAATTGTTCCTCAGGACCAACCTCGACCTCCCCTGGCCCAACTGGAGGCCGCCCCCCTCGTCCTGTCATGAAGAGACCAACCACCACCTCACTCCAACCTCATGTCAGGGAGTTGTTCAGAGTGAGAAGGTCCCCCCTGAGTCTCCTGTTCTCCAGACTAAAACAATCCTCTTCCACCAGCTTAAGACAACCCTGTATCTTGTCTTTCCAGAGAGCACTGAACAACACTAGATGAGTGAAGACGTTTCTGCATGGACTTAGACAACAAAACTGTTCTTATCACATGTTCTCCTCTTCCCCTTGGATCCCGTTTACAAGGGCTCAAAGTCTGGCCCAGCCCAGACTACAAAGCCAAGACAGACTCTACTTATACAGTAGTTTCTTACTAGATTAATATATTCAATGTACTTTGCAAAACTCCAGACAGGTATTTGATGGGCTGATACCATAAAAGCACCGTGGAAGCCACATACGTTATTCATGAGGCTCATGACAATCTCCTGCCAAAAGAAGCAACCCACAAACAGGAATAAATCCGAAAAGTGGCGATCAAACTAAATTTATGGCCAGTGAGAGTGCTCCCTGTGAACACCATGCAGCTTAGACTGTTCACACACTGCCATGCACTCCAGTTACTGGATTATTCAGATGTCTTTGAAGGGTCTAGAAAAAAACCCTTAATTAATGAAGACGTTTAAGAAGTTACTTCCCAGGAAAACGTCTGAAGGGCAAAAGTCAGATAAGGTTTGTGTCCACTTTATGGATGTTTGGAAGACTGAGCTGAGACTCCAAGACACACAACTTCTCACCCATGGATAGAGAGGATGGAAAATTCTGTGTTTAAGATGACATTCGGCATGAGTTCAATTGAAATTCATTGAAGTTAAGCTTAGGAAGTGAAAAGGGCAACCGCACCCAGCACAGTTAAGCAGGGATCTAGAGACTAGCATAATCAATCATAAAGCTTTACAGAAAATAGAACAACTTCTGCAACGGGTACAGAGGAGCTGTGGAATAAGCTGATCTTTAGCAGGAAAAAAAAAAAAATGCTGAATGCAGAGTCACCACTCCCATTTATTCCACCAGAAAAAGCACAAGTACCCGTTTCAGAAGTAGGGTCCACACAGAAGTTACCACTTCAAACCACAGTCCTTTACCTACTATTTTTCCGTCTGGAGAAGACATTATCCCTTGCTCAGGAAGATATGCCCACCAACAGCTCCACCACCAGTAACGGAGAAGCCTCGTGATAACCAAATGGGAAGATACAGCTGGTTTTGCAGCACATTTTATTATCAACTTATTTGACTCGATCACTTCGATATTTTATTTAAATGCTCTCATTTTCCAGGTATTTTTGTATTCTCCTTATCGCAACAGAACAGAGATTACAGGTGATGCCTCCTAGACAACATGAGATGAAGCTAAAAAATGCATATTACTAATATTTGAGAAAATATCATGTGCCCAGATCATTGAATGAGCAGTTTTACCATAATCTTATATAAATTACCTAAAAAATATATAGGCTTTAGTGATACAAGAGAACACCAAAAATTATTTGAAGGTAAAACTCAAAACTTTTATACCTTTCATTTTTGGAAGCCTTGTTCTTTCAGCATAAAAGCGTTGACATTAATAAAATGAAAACTCTTAAGGTTTATTTCACAATGTTGAAAGATAGAAACAAAGATTTTCTAAAAATACTTAAAATTTAAACCAAAGTGTCGTAAAACACTATGGCTTCAGCAGGGATTTTCCCCACTTTATTTCATTAGAGTTCTTCAGTTTTAGGTGAAAATTCTCCCAAAATTAACTTCTAGAGCTCCAGGAATGGAAGAAAATTGATCTTACAAAGCTGAGCCACTTTCTAGAAACCAAGGACCTATTTCCAGTCTCTACTTTGTTGTATTTCTTCCTGCACAGAGAGCACAAACCTACAGCCTGAGGTAACTATAATGGGTAACACAATGCCATTTAAGATCATTTTCCTTGTAATTCAGAGCACATTCTTCAATGAAACACATAAATCTCTGGGAAAAAAAAAACATATTTTAAATATAAACCACTAAAATGGAACAGGTTTTTAATGGGTTTCAAGATTATTGTCAATAAAACTACTTATTACTATCCATCACAGGAGATGAACTGTAGCCAAATAATGATGTGACAGAATTACTGTGGTCCAGCTCAGCTTCTCTAAATGAACCTCCAGAATAATTTGGCCATTTTTAGCTTTCCCGAGATCTTTGGGAAGGTGCAAGACACAAGTTTTGAAGAGTTCAGGGGATTATTTCATTGTTTCCACTATTACAGGTGGAAAACAAGAGTCGCGCCTGTTCTCCCCAAAGCACCAAACCTATTTGAGGAGGAGAATGAACAAGGTTAAAGTACGTAACTATTTTTCAGAAAGTCTTAGTTCCAGCTGAAAAAGCCAACTGGCACCTTGAGCTTCCTCTGATTGCTCCAAAGCCTCATCCATCCATGCTGCAAGCAGTGGAAAAGGTGCTGCAGAAGTCAATTGGTGACATCAAAACGCACCAGTAGAAACCAGCTCACTTGCAGGCAACCTTGGTTGAGGAGCGAAGGACTCCAAGTAGGTGATAACCAAGACATCCTCTGACCCCTCACGTGGCATCTGGGTCAGGAATGAAACTCATCATTAACCCGCCAGCGTGCGAACAGCTGATAAGGAAAGAGATTATTCCACATCTCCATGGTTATTAATCCCATCAACAAAACAAAGGGGTCAAGCTTGCTACGCACCAACAGCATTCCTGGAGCTTTGCAACAAAGATGCTCCAGCACTTCCAGGGGCTGCTCATCCAAGAGCACAAATAAAGCAATTTCTGTCCTCCAAGCCCTTTCCTTTCAGCCTTTCCTCCATATTCCTTTAAGGTCCTAAAGACCACTAATATCCCTGAGTTTTCAAACCGTGCCACACTAGTATCGTATTTCCCATTTCTTTTAAAGACCTGAGGCTCCTCTATCCTTAGAAATTGTCTCTTTCACACTTCCTTTGGGCCAGGAATATTTTCACCTGGAGCCACCGCTATCAGGATTGCAACGGAGACCTTCTATCTTCACTTCAAGAAACACTTAGGAGCAAAGAGAGCGATTTCCTACTCCCTCGTTCCCATAGACACAGACATCTTTCATCTCTGAAAATATGGGCACATAAAAAAAGGAAATATAAGTGTCAATTTATATTTAGGTCTGGAGGAACCTTCACGGTTTTAATTACAGGATGCGAGTCTCAACTGAGGCGTTTAATTCTTGCTGGGATTTACGAGGACGCGCTCATTTAACCGAATTTGCACCGTAGCACTTAAAAAACGCTTTATTGGGAGAATTTCATACTCATAATTTACTACATGGATTTAGGCTTCTTAGAGTGGCGCTCCTTTCCCCAAACACCAGAGTTGAATCACTCCCCTTAAAGCGAAATTTCTCTTTGGGGACCACGGGACAACACAAGGCACCAAACCAGCAAATTCAAGAGCACCAACAATAAGAGTCTAGTTGGTTTGTTTATTGTGCCAGGGAGAGGGGATATCATCAACTTAATGCATGTCTCTGCACCACTGATTAATTCCACTGTCTTTTAGGATAAGCCTGAAAGAAGCGTCACAATGAAAAGATGATACATTGTGCTGCCAAACTCCAGAAAATTATTTTTTTGGACAAAAAAGAGGTGAAGAAAACAACAGAAACTTGGCAATGTGAGAATGAAAGGTTGGGTCTACAGAAAGTGAAAGTGTTGCTAGAAAAAAAAATATTTCTCCCCAAATACAATATCCTTGAATAACCTTGTTAGAACATTGCATAAAATAAGCCAACGTATGTAATCCCGTTACAAACCGTTAGCTTACAGGCTTTGTGCAGAGGAACTGGGTAATGAGATTAAACCACATAAACAAACATGCCTGGCCATCGCTTGCCGAATTGGACAGCTAAAAAAGAAATCTAAAGCAAAAAGCCCTAAGTGGACAAATACCACATTGCCTAATTTTAAATAAAGAGCAATTTAAGGAGGAAAATCCTGACTTTTCAGCACATTCCTGTAGAGTTTTTCCTACCCTCACTTACTAAATTTTTTTTCAGTTACATGTACATTATTTAGCTCTAAGGTACACAAAGTAGCTAATTGCTCTTAATAAGCGTTTCCTCTGCTCTCAAAAAAAAAATGTTTGTAACCACTTTTTCCCCTACCTTCACTTTCATCCCTTAACTCTCCCTACATTCCCAGTCGATCATCAAGGAATATTTCGTGGAGTTTTTCTCTCCATCCAAAAGTGTGCTGCGAAGGTGAACAGTTTGAATTCAATATCCAAGGAAAACATCAACGAGACCCTCAGATCAGCAGGAGGAAGGACCTACCACAACATTAGTAAAATCACAAAGACTTTGGTAGCTCGAACCTTTTACCCGGGGCAAGCAAAGCCGGGGTGTAGCTTAAGCATCTACATACAAACCAGGTGCCCAAGTTCCATTTACAGTCAACTGAAAAACCCAACAAGACTTAGACATCAACTTAACTGACCCACTTCTAGAAGCCCAGGGTGGACTTTACTTCCACTGGAGATGCCTTATGACCTCCTGAACCTAACGACCCTAAGAAAGTCCTCAGGATTCATTACTCAGCATGCTGAACCATAACCACCCCCACGTCTAGAGGTCACAAGCATGTCATGTTTTCTGCACTAAGATGGCCAACAGCTTGTTACAGCTTTGACTTACAGCCTCGGTTTTTTATTATCAAGACCTTACGATTCACACAGATTTATAGAACAGCAAGTTCCACAACTTCTTAGGTTACTCACACAAAATCTCACGTAATACTCACTGAAGTCATCCAAAACCCAACGAACACCTTGTTCTTTGTTCACCTGTAAACCAGGCCCATTTACCTCATGTTCTTTCATCTGTCTGTAGTGCATAAAAAAAGACTTTCAAAAGAGCTGAACCACTCCAGAAGACAGTGAGCACCTTTCCTGCTCAACTTTCACACCAATCCCTACAGCGAAAGCCTTGGTATTTTTAATCTGAGAATTGACGTTTCCGTGGTGTTTCGGCTACATTATGTTTTCATGAAAGCTGTTGTCAGGCAGGCGGAAATCTGACATTTCCGTGACATTTTCGACTGAACAAGACAGAACTCATCCCTTTATTTAGCTGCGAGCCTGTGTTAGAGAAACTGTTTCAGCAGCATCTTCCTCACGGACCCTGGTGTAGCTGTTGCGCTTCATCACTGGGTAGACCCTAAGTTGGTGCAACTCCTAGCAGAGTTCTTACTACATCTGCTATTTCTCAAAGGAGCAACTGAGATTCAGTTTCAGAGTATTTTTTTGCCCTTTTACAGTCTTAGCAGGGTATACATTATTTTCTGAAGAAGATGAGAACTTTGGGTTTGAAACAGCTCCTCAAGCTTCATGTATAAACTGTTTATATTTCTAAAAAGTGATTCAGAGAATTGATACTGAACATTTTTACAGCTCTGCTACTAGAGCAGACAGAGCTTTCTAAAACAAGCGTAATGAAAAAAGAGCGTCGAGGGCATAGGAGGAAAGGAACGAGGGAGAACTGAAGACTTTTTAGTACAAGTAATGATCTACCCTACTGCCAATAACTAGTGAAATAACAGCAAGTGTCAGGAGAGTAAATGAAAAAAATCCACAAGATACCTCACCTAGAAATTATTCACCCATCCAACCATCTTCGAAAGTAGTAAATTGTGTTGGGGAAGCCTGAAGATCAGGCCACAGAGAGAGCTGGAAAAGAAGCTCCTCGAGTCCCCCCCGTTCCCCCAGCACCGCCAGGTCCCCACTGACCCCTGGCCCTCAGCACCACCTCCACACGGCTGGGAAACCCCCCCAGGGATGGGGACTCATCAGTGCTGACTGCTCTAAAAACAACATTTAAAAGCAAAGTATTCTTAATTTTATCAGTAAAATAAAGCCTTTAGGAGAAACCAAAGGTGAATCTACACCACTGTATTTCCCTGTATATACCCTGAAAACAGCAGACCAGTGATTTTTTTTTTTTTTTTTTTTTTTTTGATATCACCAACCCTTCACACAAACTCTTTGACCCTTCTCCACAAAATCAGTTTTGAGTCTGACAGGGACCAAAGGGGGGGAAAAAAATACCCATAACTTACAAATCCAGTGCTTTCATTTACTAGCACTTCAGTGCTTACCAAAAACCAGTTTATTCTAAGCTGTTCTTTCTCCTGCTACTTGCTTTTTTTTCCTGACACCCAGCTCAAATTAAATCAATATATGCACAAATATTCTCCACAGCCCAGTGGAAATAGTTTTCATAGCTCATCACAGGGCTGCTCCAATCTAATTCTTATTTTAGTCTAAGTATCTGAGAGGAATGTAAAAGCAATTAACTAGGGATGTCCATGGCCTTTCAGCAGCAGCAATTCACGCTGGGCAGGGCCATTAGAGCTCTCTGGTAGAAGCTTCATGCTTCTACTGAACCTGAGGCAAAATTCATACTTTATAGAAAAACACCTCATGGAACACCCCCAGTATCGCTCGCAGTCCAGTAAAACAGCTCAAAGGCAGCATTATACTCACCTGAACCATGTTACACCAAGTTTAGGTCCCTCTGAGTGACTACAAGTTGTAAAGGGATGTAAAGGAGCAAGGGAGAAGTAAAATACCTTGGTTTTAATCTATGTAAACCAACTTGAGTTCCCTCAGATTTTGCTGGATAAATGAGTTTTGGTCCCTCCACCACTGTAGCTGGGCTGCAAGTAGGCAAGTAAATACAACAGGACTTGGGAAAACATTAAATAGAACTTACAGACTGAAGAAAGAACTACCACCACCACCTCTTCCTTAGTGGGCTCTGGAAAGCCTGCTGTACTCAAAATAATACATGCAATGAAAAATGGTTCAAAAGACCACAGCTGCGGGTGTGGAATTGGCTACAGCTACATGGTTGTGAAAGCAAAACCCTCTTCAAGCACCTCATCAAGGTGGTGGAAATAACCACGGCAGCAGGTAATGAACTTTGCAAGCATTCAGGACTGAAGATCTTCAAAGAAAGGTCAGACTCCCCGGGTCTGCTTTGTCTGCCTTGCGGGCACACTGTCATTGTGTAATTCAGCACTCTGGGAAGAGCTGCTCACCCGCTGAGCTTTGCCCTTCAAGTGTTCTTAGAGCTTCTTCAGAAGCCACACGAAGAACTACCCAAAAGGTACCACTTGTCTTTTAAGGACTCTTGCTCCCCCCACTGCCTTTTGTGAGGAAAAAGAAGTTGGAATATGTGTTCTCAACACAACCATTCTTCTTAGGAGGGGTATGATGGCAGGTGTCATGAAAAAGCCTGTGGCCAAATCTCCTGCACACAAACACATGGACATCAACATTCCTCCTTCCTAATGGTCTCCTGTTTGTTTGCCTTGTTCCCCACCATCTTCCCTTGGCCACTACCATCAGAAGCCAAATATGGCCTCACAAAATAGAACCCTCAGTGTTTAGTTTTGATCCATGTGTGTGAAACCACCATTTCCTATCAGACCCCTTACTAGAGGGCCTCTAGTAAACCTGCTACGAACTGCCACACAAGTCAGGACCACAACGAACCCTACCAGATCAAACAGTCCAGTTACTCTGGTCAGAATTTGGCCCACGAATACAACAGGTGAAGACCCACCACACTTCCACCACCACAGAGATGGTGCACAAGCAGCTTGAATCCTCATTTGAAGCACAGTAGCTTCTTCCAGACCAACTTGTCTGCATTGCAGCCAAGATAATCCTCCATTTGAGCTGCTTATCGGAGATCCACCCTGCTGTTCAGATAGTAGGATTTAGCTCTTAAGGGACCATTCTTCAAGATACCAAGTTGCTCCTGACTCATCCTCAGCTCTTAATGAAATCAGCAGTGGATGGAGCATTCACAGGCCAGGCAGGACCACGCAGGATGGGAGCTGAGAAGAGCCCCTTAACCAGCCTACAGCTCTGCTAAAGGAGAAATGGGTTTTTTTTTTTAAACTATAAAAAAAAATATTTTGAGGCATTTCCTCCTCGCAGCTGCCACACAGTATTTTCCATTCAGAATTTTTTTTTTTTTACTAGCACCTAAGGAAATTAAGTCAACAATTCCCCATTTTCCTTATGCCCACCAATATTTAACAACAGGTACAGCCATGGATTTAACACAGATAACTCATAAGCTGCTACCAAATGTTGAACTCTATGCCAGTTACTGCACTTGCCCAACAGTAAGCAAACACACATCCAAAAGGAAAGATCATTTAGAAAATTGGTTCCAATTATGAAAAAGCCCCAGAAACTCAATTCTCAGGACTGGGCACTTAATCTTTATTTCAAAGACAAACTCAAAGCAATTTGCAGTCCCAGCTCCCAGCGGAGTAGAGGTTAATGAGTAACTCCCGGAATCCAAGGCAGATCTCCCAGCCCTGGACAACCCCAGTGGAAGTTACGGATGTGCAGCAAGTGTCTTGTCCAGGCACATACTTTATTATTGCAACTTGGTGCAAGTATTTATGACGACACTTCATCACAGGCTACCAAAGCCTGCAGCACCATTGAGGAATTCTCCATGTTTCAGCACTTTACTCATTGAGATGCCACTATGTTCACAACAGAAGCTATGGTGAGATGGTGGGAGAGGTTAACCTGCTTCTTTGGAGGCTTTGAAGACCCAACCAGTTAATCCCTGAACTTTCAGCAGAAGATGGACTAGATGACCTCCCAGCCTGAACTAGTGAAACAGTCAGCGACTGACAATCACAGCTACATGTTGACAGAACAGCCACATCCAAGCTCTTAGAAATAACCTGACTGTTGGTGGCCATCACTGATGGCCTCACAATCTCCCAAGGCAGCTGGTATTTTTCTGTCCATACTGGACTTCTCGCTGGTCAGAGCATTTCCTTTCAAATCTCTGTGGGAGTTTGTTTCTTCATCTTTAAAATAGAGAAATTACACTGGAAGCCCAAAGTAATTCAGGATTTACATTAAAACTCTAGTAATAAAAATATCTACCTGTTCCTAACACCTTAAACTAGAACCAGCCTTAATAACCAAACTATGGAGACACCCTGTTGTATTTCCTCCACAACGACCTGAATTTTGAAAGGAAACAATTATGAACAGACGATTTTGAAGTGCATTCAGTATTTCATTACAACACTAAAAGCAAAATCACGTTCTCGGGACACAGTGCCTTAATTATACATTTCCAGAACAGGCAACACAGACTTGAAATAAGGGCTACGGAAACGCTACAATGAAGTGAACTTACAACCACCACCGCTGAAATCACAAATAAACAAGACAACAAATTCCCCAGGAGAGAAAACAAGTGAAGAGACAGCGCTGTAGTTGCATTAAGACCCTGTCAAGGGACTGTCATAGACTCTGTATTGGAGTGAACAAAGAGTGGCTGACATGACAGCAGAAAAAATATGTTCAGATTTCAACAGAGATCAGCTATTGACACCAACTCTCTGCCTCTCAGACACAGGTTTTTGTTCTGGGCTTCTGACCATCAGGCAGGTCCGTTCCGTCCGGTAGAGTTAAACCACTGGGGCTCGAAACACAGTGCCCGAGCACTGCGTGATGCTGATAGAAACTGCAGAGGAGCCCCCTCCTAATCAATATTAAATACAGTTAAGAGGGTCTTTAATTAGAATACATGAAACCATTACAGCTCTGGGGGTGTTTTCCTTATAAGTTACACATGCACTTTTGTTTATTTGTGTAAAACAGCGTCAGCACAATTCTGATGATAAACTGCCACGAGACTCCCAGACAGCCTTTCTGGAATTGCTGGAGGCCAGAAGCCCTGACCTCAGATACCAACCTCTATCATCACCATGGAGAGGACCCAAGCAACTGTATTGATCTGGTTTCCGAAGGATACCGCAAGCAGGACCGAGCACAGATGAAAATTTAACTACTCCCATTATCCCTAATCGATTACGCCTTTAATCATGTAACATTCATGGTATGACATCGAAAAATCAAGTACAGACGCGGCAATGAAAGACAGGGAGCGAGGAAACAAACGAGGATCTGACAGACCAGAGCCAGACAGCTAAAAACAGAGAGAATTAGGAACAAAATGTGGATTATAGAAATGCCAATACACATCACTTCAGGCTCTGTATAGTTCTGAACCTGCTTTACAGCATCTCAGCCATTGGCTGCTGAGTTGGGCTTACCTGCATCCTACTTTTTTTTTTTTAATGCATTTTCATTGCCCTAAGCTACTCGCCATTTCAGCAATACCCAAACAAGGAAAAGGCATTAAAAAGCTCATCTCTTCTACATCACAACTTACAATTACTCTTTGTTTCTAGTCAAAAAGTACCTCCATGCCATAATGGGTTACTAGAGCAAAGCTGTGTCATACAATCTCCTGACAAGTTAATTTAAAGCAGCCTCTGCCTGGGACGCGTTGAGGTAGTTCACTACAAAGCTCGTGTGGTGGAAAAGCAGATTTTCACTAAACAAACTCATTATTTTGAAAGGAGTTCCCTCAGTAATGAGCTGCACTTGATCATACAAACAGAAAAAGCTGCACATCACTATCTGCCTCTTGAACAGTGACAGCTTAAGCTTCAGTTTAGCTTCGTTGCAAATAGGGATTGAATTAAAAATTCAAAAGAGGAGTTTTTCTTTCTGAAGATATTCATAACCCGATGGGTAAACACAGAACAAGACAACCAGGTCGGTAAACTCACAAATAAGAGGTTATACCGCTTCACGCACACCCTCTGAAGAAAGTTTTGCTTTATTTTGCATTAAATTTATTCTACTGCTTTAAGGGCAAGAGTTGCCCACTTCCTTTCCCATCTTAAGCATTTTTTCTTTTTGGAGCCGCCTCTGTCATTTGTTGCTCTTTTTGTTCTCTTTTTTTTTTTTTTTCCTCATTCTCATTTTTTTTTGAAACAGGCAATTAACCACACCACTTGCAAAGACAAGACAAAAGTTTCCCCATCCACAGGGTCTACACATCCATTTAATTCAAACAACTGCATTCCATCAAAATTTCAGGCAGAGGAAATAAAAAAAACAATCGATGGATCACGTGCCTTGTCCAAGCAGCACGTTCTTCAGCATCGCAGCCAACACAAGCTGCGGCAAGAGAATAAATGGCTGGAAAAAAAGAAGTCACCAAGTGACTTCCTGGGAATTCTCACACTTTTCTTTCTCTCCTCAAACATCCCCTCACTAGAACAAAATTAATTCTGCTAGAAAACAGAGTTTGAAAGAGCTTCATTTTGTTTCAAAACAGCAAATATCTGGAACACATGGCACCAATACTCGGTGATCTTGTTTGACCCTTGTTCGATCAGTGGGTCAACCCTACAACCATCACTGGGGAGAGGAGATTAAATCCAAATCATACCAACACCAACGGCTCACTGGTAACCCTCTTCCACACGTCCTTCCCAAGAGCGGGAAGGAAAATGCAATCACGGTTTACATTGTTCTATTTATTTCGTTATGTCCTAAATTGAGCAGGAGGAACATCAGCTCTGGGTCAAAGTCACTGGTACCACAAAGGAACACAGCTACGCTCCTGGGATCCAAAGGTCAAGAACTTGAGTACACTTCCTGGAAACCAGTTCAACTCCACCACCTAAACCACCCTGAGCTGGGCCACGAGGATGTGCTGTCTGCATTGCCTCCACACCGACGATGTTTAATAAGGTAGGAGATACTGAAGCAGGGAGAGGAAACAGGATTCGCGCTTGTTATGGTCAACAAGTTAAATTCTATTCCCAGTCACACCATTGACCTTTGGATCCTAGGTTTTAATTTCCAGTCAATGAGGCAAATATCCCCCTTACTCCATGTAAAGAGATATTTAGCATAAGTGAGTGAAGAATGGAACCCAGAGGATTTATTACAGACCTAACAGAGCTGTAAGAGTAGAATTTCATCACCATCTTGCTTTTCACTCTACAGAAGCTGGTAACCCTACAGCCACACCAGTTGTTTCACAAACTCCAGCCAGCAGGGTTTCTTAAACATGCTTTTCCCATTCTAAAAATCCTGAGCCATGTTTGCCAGTGAGGAGAAGCACAGAGAAAAGATTAAGTAAACATCCTAATTGGTGTGATACCACATTTTTCACATTGCAAGGAGCAACAGCAGTAATATTGACTAATGGCTGCCAGCCTACAGCAGAACATCAAGGTAGAGTTGGAAGAATATACCTCATAATGAACCAAAAGTTGAGCAGGGAAAGCGGAAATCAAGTGAGAATGAAAAAATATAAAGACTTTTGATGAAGAGCCAGTAGCACCAGCTGGAACAGGGAATATCCCAGTGCTGTCGGAGCCAAGGGGTCAGCTCCACCAACACAACCTTGTGAGCAGCGAGATGAAACCTCAGGTCCTCACAAATTTCAGAGGACGCATCTCAGGCACCTACAGCAAATTGATGGTTGTGTAGGAAAATGTATTTAGGGCCAAATTCCTGGCACCCATGCCCAAAACATCGAAACAAGCCACGAGGATCAAGATCACAACTGCCCAGCAAAGCATGTGGGAGATGTAGGTGCTCAAAGGCAACCAGCCCAAGTTCTGTAGGTAGGACTCTATGGTAAACCCTCCTGAGTGGGCTCCCCCTGACTGGACTCGCACCCTCCATCAAGAAAAACAATTCTTCAGCAGGAAAAAAAAAGAAACCACAGTAACTGAATGGAGCTGTGAAGTTTAGCAGCATTAAGAAGCAGAATTGTTGGTCAGCTGACAATGCTGACAACAGACTGGGAAAGCAATTTTTGCCTATTTCCCCCCCCTTTCTTTTCTAAAATCAGATCTACAAACAAGACACAAGTTCTACCAGCACATAAAACCACTTTTCTTCTCTAATGCAGCTTCCTTTTATTAAAAGAGTGAATAACCAGTGAACTGTCTGGGAATGCTCAACTACTGACTATGCACAATAATTTATTGCTTTTTGTTTTATTTCCTGAAAAGGCCATTAATGACTTTTTAAGGCCTCGAATCAGCCACGTGCTACAATATTAAGGAAACAATTAAGTTGCCCCAACACCATTAAATTTAACCAATGTGGATACTAATATTTTATATGTTTTCTTATCATCTCTTCTTGTAGCCTTCAGGGAGAGATTTATTCCAGTGGTTATTTCTACTTACCTAGAACTCCCAGGAAAACTAGAAATAAAAAAACCCAAACTAGTCATGCAGCTGCACACAAACCCTTTAATAATGAAGCCTATAGCTCTGTAAAGACAGAGTATCCTCTTGGGTACCAAAATATTAGATTTCTAAGCTAGTATTTGCATCATCTTACTGAAGAGACTAGAACTGAAGGGCTTGTTTGCTCTTAGGAGCCCAGCAGAGCATCTAAGTGCTGCGACTGATTCATCTTCTTCTGAAAGGGGTTTAAAAAGTTAGATCAGAAACCTTTTATTTAGTAAACATTTTTAATATTAAAAAAAACTCTTTCACATTGCAACTCTTCATGCAGAAGAACTCACGTTATGCATACTCTACCGGAGCTGGGTTAAGTCAGAACAATTGCACTGAAGGTAAAGATAGAAATTTCCAGAATTCAGACCTCACCAGGTGAAGCACCACTAAAACACTGCTAAAACCACTATGAGTTACCAACCAGGCTGATAGGACAGGAGAAAAAAAACACCCCCAGAAGACAAACTCCACAGTGACTGCAGCCAAGCAAGGATTTGGATTCCACCTGCCCACCTGAAGCCACAGGGGACAGTGGAAGCAGACTGGGATAAACGAGCTGGGTTTTAATCAGGATACCAGGATTAATTATTCAGCACAAGGATTAAGGAAAAAAAAAAAAAGAATGTATAATTCGTTGGAGAAACAAAGACTTGGTGGCTTTGCCTCCACACAGGTCTTTGCGCCTACTCCAGTGAGGCTCAAATTCTGAATTAGTCAGTAAATACCCATTAGTTATTAGTCAATAAATTAGTCAATAAATACCCAATTAAATTCCAAAAAGCTGTTGCACATGGAAACCTGCCCTCTGGCTAAAAGGATTTCACTTCAGACACAAGCTTCTCCACAGCAACTCATCTCCTGTTCCTCACTCTCCATAACTCAAGGAAGGAAAATACTCTGGATCTGAACGCCCCTTCACCATGGGGTGATTAAACTCCAGGGCTGGAAATTAAACAAGCAGGTAGCAGGACACACGATCAGCTGATGTATCACCCTTGGGCAGCTCCAGACAAGCCTTGATGCCAACAGCTCATTTGTCTAGAGCATTTTAAAGGATTAAGGAGCACGAAGAGCTCCCGCTTTGGTGACGTATTTGTTCTGCCTGGTCACCAACCTTCCGGTTCCGTTGCTAAATTCCTATTTGCTCTTCCATTTCTGGCACCAGGCAAATATAATGAACTGGTTTAGCGCCACATGCCAGCTCCTAACACTTTTTTCTGTCTTCCCCAAGATAGTCTTTAATTAGTCAATAATTGCTTGAAGGCACCAATTGATTGGCATTATAAACAGTGGGAAATGAAAACGGGCCTTTCATTTCTGAGCTGCATGGAGGGTTTTAGGAGGTTGTTAGCAGCGTATCATTAAATACTAGAGAGCAAAGAGTCAACAACACCCGGTTAAGACCCATCACTAAACACCCCACCATCCCGCTTTACTTCTCAGATGAGGGCAGGCCAGCCAGTAAACGAGGATTATCCTCAGGCAGCTCTCAACCATCACAACACTGCATCCCCGCCTTCTCGCCCTCGTGAATCCCCCCCCCAACCGCAAATGCTCGGCAGGTTGGCGGTGCCATTTCTGGAGAGATTTATGTTCTCTTCAGCTCCAGAAAGCTCCGTGGTCATTTTGTAAAAGCAGAAATAGGTTTCATCTGGGGTTCTGGTTCCAGGGAATTCATTTCTCTCTTGTCAGGGCCTAATGAAAAACATTTTAAGCTGGTATTTCTGAAGGTGTCAGGCCACATTCGTTTCCAAACCCCTTCCTCCCTAATTTTTTTCCCCTGCTGTGGACACCGCAGAAGATCTTACAGCTCTCCCCTAACCCCTGATAACACATCAGCTGACACTTTTAAACACCAAGATGGTGCTGACAAACACCAAATCGAACACTTTCCTGAGGCAGGTGACCAACTCTACACTCAAGGGAAGATTTACACAATAATTTCTCCTGCCTGTGAAGAAAGCACTTCCTTCAGGTTTAGACCCACACCCATAGAGACCAAAATTCGTCCTTCTCGTGGTGTAACTTCTTTCGAAGCCAGCCAAGGCCTGTCTGGGCTTCCAAACCACCCTGGGGCAGACACACTTTCTACACAGAGCCCACACACTACGCTGGGCAGGCTTCTGCAGGTGTAAACCTAGAGTAGAGCCACAACACGGAGCAGCAATGTCCATTTTTATCTTCTCTCCCAGACCTGATTAATCCATCAGCAGGAAAAGTAAAGAAAAAACCTCCAAGCCAACAAAAACAACATTTAAACGTGTTTTAGCTGGAACTACTGCGCTCCAAAGCAAGTCCACGCCTGTTAGAGGATCCTCCTCGAACCCCCCGGGCTCAGGAGCCGAGGGGAAACCCCACCAGCACACCCCACTGAAGAACACCCTACAGGGACCCCGCTGCTCCCCAGCAAGCGACAACAAAAGCCTTTCAGAAGCTAAAGCAGCGTTTTCTCTTTACCTTGTGCCTTCACCAGCAGCTCCAGGCCTCAGCCGGCCGCTCGCCTCCGCGCCCTGCCTGGCAGTGAGGCGCGGGGGCGCTCCCTTCCCGCCCAAACGCCCCCGCCGGGGGCGAGGCCTCCTAACGAGCTCCGGCTCGTCACGCGCTGAGGGCCGGGGCTTCAAAGGGCACCAGCTGCGGCTGAGCGACCTGCCGGCGTCACGGGGACTGACGAGCCCCAACAGTCTCACCTGCGCTTGGCTGCACTGTTTCAGCTGGCGTCGTGAACTGCAGATGATCCCCATGGCCTCGGCCCTGCTCGGCCCGGCCCGGCCCCGGTGCCGCCCTGGCTGCCCCCCAGCCCGGCTCCCCCGCGGGTAGAGGGTTCCCCCGCCCTGCCTGGGGCTGCAGGCCCCATCTGGCCCCAGGGCTCCCCACACCCAGGTGCCGCTTTCTGCAGCATCCCTCTGAGGAGATGATTTGGGTGTCCTGCTTCCCCCCTGCTTTTCTGTCCAAGCTGCAGCACACAGGCCACTTTCCGGCACCCGACCGGCCCAGTTTGAGCAATTTGGAGGCATTTTGATATGTACCAGCACCTGCCTCTGCGTCTGGATGTCCTCTTCCTAGACCCCACTGGTGAAGGACACGCTCCTGGAGAACCCAGGGAGCTCCAGCCCTCAAAACAGCCCCGGCCATGACACGTGTGTGGCAATTTTGTCCCCCAAAACCCCCTCCTTTCCTATTTGCTCCCCATGATTTATTTGTGATCTACAGGGAGCTCAGGCTCTGCAGACAGGTGGACTCCACCACCAAAAACACCAGCCAGCTGTCAGTCATCACCTCCCCGGCTGACACGAGTGCTCCACTCACACACGCAAAGCAGGACGGCAAAGGAGCTGACATCCCCGATACACTCACTGGGGCTTCTTTTTCTTTCCAGAAGAGATGAATCGGGAGGCTGTAAAAACCAGACAGTGCCTGATGGCTTGTGAAGCGCGTCCAGGGAGCGATGGGGCTGCCAGTCACCGCCACCTCCCCGCAGAGCCACGGTCCAGCCGCCTGCTGAAAGCTAAGCCTGCCTCATAAGCGAACCATTTTCCAGCATATTTCTCTTCATTAGAAGCTTTTTTTTTTTTTAAATTTTTAATCATATGACAACACAAACAGTATTAGTTGGACGGCATTAAAAAACATTATTCATTAACCACCCATCTTTGGAGGCTTTCCTTCGTCAAGATCCAGCAAGGCATTAGGGAAATTAGGCAGCAGGTTTTCAATTACATTTAAAATGCTTCAGATTTGGGAAAAAAAACACCGTGGTTTGTTTTGCGATAGATTAATAAAACCAGCTGAAGTTTTTCATTGGTTACCCAGCTCCTTGCCAGATGATTACTCCTCCTGCTTACACCACCAAGGGTTGGCCTTGGGAAGGGTGGGTTCTCCTTCCAGCTTCCCTGATTTATCCTGGGTCACCCCGCGTGACCTCCCCGCGCTGCAATTTTTTCTCATCTCTCCAATGAAGATAATTCTCAATATTCATCTCGCAGCGGGGTTCTGCTGTTTAATCAGAGCCACCGCAAAGAATTTTAATACAAGGCTGGGTTCCCCCGTGGCCTGTCGCTCAGTTGGAGGGCAAGGTGATGTTTGGAGAGGGTGTCAGTGACCACATCTATTTTTTATTGAAAATAATTGTTATTATTGTCCTGCCTCTGCCCTGCAGTTTTTGAGGACCAAAGCATCCTGACCCAAGGGGTACCGCATAAATGAGAATTATTTCAGTATCTTCAGGGACTGCGGCTATTCTTGGATGTTGAAAAGACATGCAAAGGACCTCTCCCGTCTTGGGGAAAACAGCTTTTGCATACGAACCATCTCAATCTCTGCCTTTCAAGCCTGCATCTCAAAAGGGTGCATCAGTTCCTCAGAACAACGCAAAATATGTTGTTAAGGCACATATATCTTTTCTTTTCTATTACAACTCATGCTCATATTTATCCATGACATGCCGGAGTAACCCCATGATAAATGAAATATTATTATCCTTATTTTTCAGAAAAGAACGGCAGCACGACTGTAAATTGCCGACCCTCCAAGGAATCAGTGACAACTGTACCTAAGCACATTTTAAACACCCAAGTTACACGGAAAAGCTGTAACAAAACTCAGGATTGAAACTTCTCCCTGGATAATAACTCCTGAGTGTCTTCTCACAGGCAGAATATTGACAGTAATTCCTGATCAAATGTGTTCACTTGTTCCTCATTTCCATGAACCTCCAAACTTTTCCTGTTCTCATAAACACTCGTTTAACTCTTCAAGGGCTGACACCACTTTTCCTGCACTGTGAACTCTGATGTGGGAAAGGTCTAGAGACTACGAAGGAGCAGAGGGTCTTCTTCAGTGTAAGCCAGAGCCACACGAGAACAAAATGGTCGCTGCGCCTAGAGCACAGGCAGACCAGGATTACAGAATCACAGAAACATTTTGGTTGGAAAAGCGCTTTCAGCTCCTCGAGTCCCCCCGCTCCCCCAGCACTGCCAGGTCCCCACTGACCCCTGGCCCTCAGCACCACCTCCACACGGCTGGGAAACCCCTCCACGGATGGCGACTCCAACACTGCCCTGGGCAGCCAGCGACACGCCTGCACAACCCCAACGGGGCAGAAACGGTTCCTCAGGGACAACCTCAACCTCCCCTGGAACAACTGGAGGCCAGTTCCTCTCATCCCGTCACTTGTTCCTGGGGAGAAGAGACTGACCCCCACCTCGCTCCAACCTCCTGAATTTCAGGGAGTTGTGGAGAGCCAGAAGGTCTCCCCGGAGCCTCCTTTGCTCCAGGCTCAACCTCACCATGTCGCTCAGCTGCTCCTCAGCACACTTGTGCTCCAGACCCTGCACCAGCTTCGTTGCCCTTCTCTGGACATGCTCCAGCCCCTCAATGTCCTTCTGGGAGGGAGGGGCCAAAACTGAACCCAGGATTGGAGGGGTGGCCTCCCCAGTGCCCCCAGTACAGGGGAGCGATCCCTGCCCTGCTCCTGCTGGCCACACCAGTGCTGGGACAAGCCATGATGCCATTGGCCTTCTTGGCCACCTGGGCACACTGCTGGCTCCTCTCCAGCCGCTGCTGACCAACCTCCCCAGGTCCTTTTTCGAATCACTGTTTCAGAACAAGAGATGTGCGTGAACATTGCGCCAAGGCGAAAAAGGACTGTCCTAAAGTTGTACATTCAGCCTGAGCTTTATCTTCAACGGATAACGCTTCCGTATGGCAACCTTCCCATCTCATTCTCGGCAGGATTAATCACCCTTTCACGGTACCCGTCTCGCTGACTGTGGAGGAAGCTCAGACTATCAGCCACCCAGCCAAATAGAAGATGAGACCGATCCCACCATACCTCATCTATCCAAAGACTCACAAAACACACCTGGCAGAATCAGAAAGAAAACGCCTGAATTGGCAACCGCTCAGGCCCATTATGCTCCAGTTTTTCTTTAAACTGGCTCTGGAGATTTTTATACCTCCCATTATCCTACTGACTCACTGGAACTGGAAGAACATCAGGGATTTAACCTGATTCCCCACCTATCGATCCGTAGGGGTTTTTTCCCCAACGTTAATTTTAATTTATTTATCTAAGTGGGAAGGTTTATTTCAGCCCATTTCTGACCATCTGAAATGGCTCTTGTTCCTTCTTCATCAGCCTTGTTACATTGTTCCAGCCACAAATTAATCCCGAACTATAATTACTGCCTTATTTGTGTATCAATAATTACTTGAGTAAGTTGTAGTTGATGGTCTGCACCAACCTTGGAGAGCACAGAGCATGTGCTCCAAAAGATGAGGAAGGGATGTTTTCCTGCTTCCCTCCGAACCGCGGACTACGGGCAGCGTTGGAGGGTTTCGTAAGGGTTTACCGTGGACAGTAAATACTAACTAAAGTCTTTGTAATGACAGTGCACATGATGTAGCAAATCAAGAAGGACACGTACCTGTAAAGCCCAATCCCTCATGTTACCTTGTCAAAGAACTGCTCACACTGCTTCCCGAGCTGTCATTTTTATCTTCGTTTTCTGGCACTTTTAAAACCACCAAGTGTTGTGCAGTAAGAACAGAAGGGGAACATCTTTTAGGAGGGTCACAAATATGATGGGAGGGTGGAACCCCTCTGCTGGGAGGAGAGGACAGAGAGTTGGGGTGTTCAGCCTGCAGCAGAGAAGGCTCCGGAGAGACCAGAATGCAGCCTTTGCATGCTTCAAGGGGGCTCTGAGAAAGCTGGGGAGGGGCTTTGAGCAGGGGCTGTTGGGACAGGACAAGGGCTGATGGGTCAACTGACAGAGGGAGATTCAGAGCAGAGAGAAGGGAGAAATGTTTGACCCTGAGGGTGGTGAGCCCCTGGCCCAGGTTAGCCCCAGAGCTGGCAGAAGCCCCATGGCTGGCACCACGGCAGGTCAGGTTGGCCCTTGGGGCTCTGAGCAAGCTGCTCTGCTTGCAGATGTCCCTGCTCCCTGCAGGGGGCTGGACTGGAGGAGCTTGCAAGGTCCCCTCCCACCCAAACCACTCTGTGATTCTATGATTTTTTAACTCAGGCTTGGCTGCCAGTCAGGAGACTCAGATACTAATGTAGATCCTGCTACGAGTTTCCTGCCCACTGTTCGACAAGCCGTTTAGCTGGTCATGGATCACCAATCATGAAAGACAGCTGGTGATGCTCTTGCATCTCAGTGTTTTTAAGTGATGTTCACAGGTTCATTCATTCCACATCTTCAAAGAAAAGGGTTGATACTAGTTTGGACTTGGGAAGGGACACAGGGGTGGAACTAATGGAAATTAGCACTGGTTGTACATTGGTAGAGACACACTAGCTCTGGTGCGGTAGCCTATAAGTGGATGTACCTCAGGGGCTGTTTGTTTTCACAGAGATCTTCTCCTGGTGGAGTAAAATAAATACACCGGCTTTATGTGGCACAGACAAATTTCACTAGGTGAACAGAGAAACTAAACTGGCCTTTGTAAAGAACATTTTTTCACTACAGCTGTCCCCAGACAGGAGAAGGAGTCCAAGATACTTTTAATGAGTGACGGTGCCTCCCAAGCGACCACTGACACAAGAGCAGACAGGCCTTTTATAACATGAGAGTGGGATGATGGGATTGGTGTGAGATGATGGTGTCCTTTTCATTCCCAGGAGGGACTCAGCGGGCTGGGACTCCTTGGAAGACAGACAATGGTGTGGAAGGATCTACTGGAGCCTTACGGAAGTGGTTCAGGGAAGTTAAATAGCCAATAATTATTCACTAAGTCAGGAAGACAAGAACTGAGAGGTCCCAGTGAAATCATTGCTGAATTTTTGAAGTAAATAAACTGAACTATTTGCATGTGGAATGCATCCTGAGCTGCAGGATGCTATGGAGCCAAATGGTCCACAACGAGCTGCGACAAGTACAGAGGGATGAGCTGATGATGCTATTGAACATGACAGATTGAAAGCAGCGTTTAGCTCCGTCAGCTCCTCCGTGTCAACTGCCAAAGGCGAGAGGACATGCCAAGGCAAGGCTACTCGACGTATCTCGTCTCTTCTTTAACTGCCCCTTGCTTCCCATTCCAGGAGACAAGCTACTGACCTAGACAGGTTTTTTAATCAGATCAAATTTCTGGCCGTCTTATAGCCATCTTGAATTTATGGCTGACTACAAAGCTAGTAACGACTTCCTCTCCCTTCCACTTTTATTACGAGCACTCACGAGGCAGAGGCAAGTATCGAGGTCACTGGTGGGGTGCTTTTGGACATGACAGTCACCAGAAAGGACCACATTGCCTATACTGGTTCTCAACCCTCATGCGTAACTCTGCATCTCAGTGCAGGGCAAGCAGCCGCAGCAATACCATCCCCAACAGCTTCTAGACACCTATAACAGCTTCAGCTCTTCCCATGCTCGTCACTAGCCTGGATAACTTGCCCACGACTTCCCACATGCTCCTGCCAACTTCTGAAGCAGCCATAGCAGTTCTGCAGGCATCGTACAGCCTTCTGAAGAGAGGCAAAGCAGGCAAGAAGGAGCTGTAAGGAGAGGAGACGTGAGCCCTGCTTCCTGTACCAGCCATGGACTTTATACTACGTAGTTACTCACTGCCTAAAAAGTATCCATGTCTAAGGAGGTCCGGGTCTAGCAAGGAAGTTTCCTCAGCCTACAGACCTTACTCTCACCACTTGAACAAATCCAATACAGCGCCCTCGGTCTGTATTACTGCAGGAAGAACCGTAAGGATGACGGCAGTGTCTTAATTTTTAACAGCAGCATCTTTCTTCTCCCCTGAAAACCACATCTTAGTACGATTAAAGACACTGTGAACAAACAGGCAGAAGAAACCTAAGAGAAAAGCTCATCATTATACAGAACCAACGCCGGTATCACCAGCTTAAACCACAATGATGTCAATAACAAATTCCGAGGGTGGCTAAGAACACAGACCGTGTGGCGCGCGAGCACAAGTACCTAGTATTATTACCCAAGGAAGCCCATTTCTAGCGTGGAGAGCTTTTCACCTTGATTTACTCATTGAAAAGGTGGCATATTTGCCAGTAAAAATGTTCAAACAGGGGTGGGTATGCTGTCAGGAGACTGTGGCTCTTCCGTGATGGATTGTCTACTCTATTACAACTTGCATCGCCAAAGAAAAAACCTTTAGCCTACCTCTTGACAGCAAAGGACAAGATGACTGACTATCAGGTGTATCTTTAAACACGGTGAGCCATGACAGGAAAAAAAAAAAAAAAAGAGAGAGTTGTTGCGGTGAATTCATCCCCGATTCCTGTGGCTCTGGAGTTCTGGAAGTTTTATAGCGTTGAAATATTCTAAACCCAGGAACGCACTGACTCGGCGGACTGGATTTATTTCCGTGAGATTTCTTGTTGAATCTAAATCTGTCTAGTTTTATAATT
Source organism: Bucorvus abyssinicus (assembly GCA_009769605.1). Classification (NCBI taxonomy): domain Eukaryota; kingdom Metazoa; phylum Chordata; class Aves; order Bucerotiformes; family Bucorvidae; genus Bucorvus; species Bucorvus abyssinicus. The sequence continues at coordinate 367,941 of CM020063.1, read as the reverse complement.
CACTCCCGGAGATTCTTGAACTGTTCCACATTTCGGATTTTTAGAAAGTATTGCTGCGCCTGGTGATTTATGAGGGAGGTCGTGTACGAGTTGAAACGGTGCTAAGGGGGAAAAAAGAAGATGTTGGAAAGAATTACTGCTAAAAAACTAAATTGACTTGGAAGCCGTACAGATGTTGTGAATTCTGCCGCAGCCGATATGATTTTACTTGAGGAAGTGGATTTTCACAAAGCCCTCCGTGCAGCTTTCAAGGTAGGGTTTTTTCTCTGTAAAATATCCGTGCTGCCTTTCTGTGCCTGTAATTAATTTCAGATACGGGCTCTAACAGTTACTTTGCAGGTGCCAACTGATATGACCATTATTGATACTTCCCCGAAGCCTTGGGGAAACTGGGGAAGAATGGATTTTATTATCTCAGGTTTCAATTTAAAAAAAAAAAAAATCCACTTTGCTTCAAGGGAAAAAAAAAAGAATCAAAATACAACATCATCTGTCAAAGATATGCTCAAAAGGAAGGAAAGCCTCTAGAAAATCTCAAAGTAACCTTTGTAGTCAAGGTGCTTTGCGAGGACTGGGGAAACTCGGCTTCAAGAACTCCGAGAAGGAAAAAAATTCACACTGCAGACTGATGACAGGTTCAGTGTTACAGGGGCCCCCTCTCTGCTCCTGACCAGGAATTCGACGCAGGAAATAAGAAACATTGAAGAAAACGAATGGTGCTTCTACAGCTTTGCTCCCCAAACCCTAAACCAGGAGGAAGATGGCCATGAGCACCCACAAACAGCAGGACCTCGGGCAGAAGAGGACAGAAACAAACAGAACGTTCCACTTCCAATTAGAAACGTGTTCACATGCGAGCGCGTGACGTACGGACGAGGAAGAAAAGGCATGAATTAAACCCAGACAGCTGCCGAGTGGATCGGTGACCCACATCATTTCTTTCGACTCCAGAGCCACGGGATTAACCCCAGAACACAGCGTGGAGGGTTCTCCCCATGCGAGCATGACCCTTCACATGTGGCCCTAGAAAAGATCACGCTCCTTCAATTGATCTTGCCGAACTCTTCACTAATTGATGCCCCAATCTGGATGTAATTAGCCTTCCTGTCATAACCCATTAAGCAGAAGCGCAGTCATTCCTGGCGGAACCTCCCACACCGTGAAGGCTGTGCTTAGACCACGGCTAGGAAATGATCATCTCGACACGACGCAGCACTTTCTGCAGAATACCAGCACAGCCACACCCTGGGCAGATTTCTTTAGGGTTTTGTTTCGGGAAATAGTAGTAGTGGGTTACATTTGGGCAGCTGAAGTGCCAACGGTTTCAATCAACAGCACAACAAAGAGGAAAGTGATTTCCATGACTTTCATCCCAACGTTCACCTCAGTTTTATCCTGTCACTCATCATAATCACCACATAATCAGATAATTATGGGTTTGGACTCTCGTCTTCGCTATGAAACATGATAAATACCTCTTTGATCACGTCTACATTTGGAAATACAGTAAAGTTTTCCAATCCAAACACCAACTGCAGTCAAGCAACGCTGGGGACAACCTCGCCTTCCCTTCGGCCTCCAGTTATTGATGACATTTCTTAGAAGAGAGGTTTGCTTTCCAGCAGAAAAACTCAGAACTTCTGAGTTGGACTAGGTGCTTTCCACCGTGAAATGCAAACCGAAAGGGAAATGGGAGCGAGGGCCACGTTTCACCTGCATTGTGGCTCCCCTGAATGCAACGCATACGTGGAATTAAAGATACTTTACGGCATCGGTAGAAATTTTCCAAGTGCTGAATTACTTAAAATCAACTTCCTCCTTAAAAAAAAGCTTTAAAAAAACGAAAACTTTCTTAAAAAATGTAAGATTATGTATGAATTCGTAATACACTGATGGTCATTATTTAGTCATTATTACGGGCAAATCGCACTATAGAGGAATTAATAGAGCGTTGTTATTAATCAAGTATTTTTCTGCCCCATTCTACTGCAAAGAAGCAATAAACTCAGAAAGACATTTTTCCTCAGAAATATCAAGGGGCAGGATCGTTCACAGCTTGTTTACCATTAAAATTTCATGCAGAGCAACCACCTATGAAACCATTTAAAATTAATTTGACACTTGATGTGGCACTTCTGCTCCCTTCTGGTACGGGAACATCTCCTACGGCACACGTAACCGCTGCTCTGTGGCACTAGCAGGGATTTCAGGTGTTTCTCCAAGACGAAATGAACACAACCTGTTCAACATGAATGGCCAGCGAGGAGACACAGTGCAGGAAGAAGATGGCGAATACCTCAGGTCCACCACTAAAGAGGGACTCAAACCAGAAAGATTTGTGCTCAGTTCCATTTTCTATGCAACCATCAAAACAGTGTTTCAAAATTCAAAACACATTTGTATTACATCCGCTCTGGACTGAACTCCAGCCAGTATCGTCTTTGGAAGAAAATCTGTATCACACTGCCCTTCTACCAGGTGCTATAAAATATTTATTTATATACTGAGCTCCAAAATTACTCGCTCAACGCATGTAACCAAACCGTAACTGCAGAGAGAACTGTCCTGACAGCCCATCAGGAAGGACCTTCATGAAACCTCACCCCTTCTGCCCACCTTCGAGGCATCACCTTGTGTGACAAGATGATTGCACGACAGCAGCATTCGATCACCACGTTTCACATCGTTTTGCATAATAGACTCATAAAATGAAAGGACAGCTCCAACGTTTAAGGGTCTTGAACGCCCTGGAAGAGACCTAAGATGCCATCCTGGTATTCCTTTTTTTTCTTTTTTTTTCATTTTAGATCAAATACCTAACTATATTAGTGATCAATATCTCTACAGGACTGGCTTTTATATTCTTTTTACCGTTTTCATGCTGCTTTTGCATTGCTGGCTATTGTCATTCAGGATTCCGGCTCTTAACTCCATAGGAAACAAACTCCAATTTCAGCTAATCATCTTACATAATATGATAAGCTAAACACAGAGAACAAATATTTCCTGAAGGGGCAAAATAATTCTCAGGGAAAGAATAATCTTGCTCGCTAAATTGAATTGAGGACTTTATCTTCCCTACAGATCATCCATCGGAATCCTAAGTATTTATTTTCCTGCAGCACCCCCCCAAAACTAAAACCCCCCAGGAACGTTTTGTTTCATTTCAGTCTCAAGCAAGGCAGGATTAATCAGCTGAAAAAACATCCAGACTCTCCCACCATTATCTATTTTTGTGCTGAATTAAAAACGGAGCCCCAAAGGTTGATTCTTTCCAGGTATTTCTGAAGCAAGATGTGCAAATAGTGAAAGAATGTGAGCAAGACCCTTGTCAAGGTCTCTGCGGAGCGCTGGAAGCAGAGTTAGAAGGGTATCAGCCCAAAACTGAACTTTGCCAGACTTTCCATCCTCTCTGCATTCTTTAAAGAATTTCAGACATGGTGGATTTTCATGCTTACTTGAAATCCACATTTTTGGGTTTCTTGCTAAAGAAAACTCTGTAAAAACAACCCCATGAGGTCTGTCCATTTTAACTTCTTCCCAACTACGTAATTTTTCAATCTCTGCGTTTTCTCGCCGATTCCTACCACGACAAAGCCACAATTTTTAAAGAGGGGGTAAAGAGTTTGAGCCACGCACAGGCAATCGGAGATGAGAAGCATTTTGAACTCTGGGAACACATCTTCAGAGGCTCCATCAGGGCGACCTCGGACTTAAAAGTTATCTGGTGGTACAAGGACAGAAGGCGGCAAGACGATATGACGTGGCCGTGACCCCTTCTAGCATCTCCTGCCTTCAGAAATTCTTGCTCCAAGTTGTGGATTTCTGATGAGCCCCAGAACAAAGGTGAGCTTTGCAGAGCTGGAAATTTTGTAGCAATACTGAAAATTGGTGATAATGAGGGCTGGGAGGAAAGATATAAACCTGGGTCTACCACAAAACTACTGATTTACCTCTTAAAGGGTAAGAGCCAGGGAAGAGATGCTCTAGGCCATTTATTTCTTTAACAGAAATACTTCTGTAATAAAAACTAAAAATACAATAAAATACAATGAAATAAATCAAAATAAAGTAAAACAAAATACAATAACATACAACACACTACAATGCAATAAAATTAAAATAAATTAAATTAAATGACATAAAATCTGCCCCTTTTTGTTCTCCTAACCCTTAAATGCAGGGGATAAAGTGTCAAAGCTTCCCCCACCACCTGGCCTGGAGACACACGTTCCCCATGTGACAACCTGAGCTTATCACAGTGGGGGGACTTCAGCGGCGACAAACATCTTGAAATGATGGGGTGAAGGGGGAAAGAAAGGAAGGAAATGCCAAAGAAAATGATCTGAAAATGAGAGAAACGACCTATTATCGCTTCTCTTTTATCTCACGCCATTGAGCAGGACTCCGACGAGCTGTCAAAAAGCTTTTCTTTTCTAACAGGGGGTCCTGAGAGCCTCATGGGACAGTAAGTGACAGAAGAAAGAAAAGGATACTATAAAATGCGAAGGAGAAAGCAGCAGAGAAAAGAAAGGTCTGCAATGGTTCAGGGTGCCTGACACAGGCACAAGCATCTCCAGGGGAGGAAAAAAGCAACCCAGCCACAAAGCACTAAGAGCAAGCAGCAAGGAGAACACGGCGTACCTACAGACTGCAGTGTCTGGCCCCACAGAATATTTTTTCCTGCCCTAACCCCAAACTACTCGGCTCTGAAGAACAGATGATGTGCTGGAATCTTCAGAAGAACAAGATCTCATTTTCCTGAGGAGAATTCTGAAAGGTTTCTGAGGAAAACCTGTATTTTTACCCCAGGAGGAACTGGAGGTGTTTAAAAGCCATGTAGATGCGGCACTGATGGACACAGTTTAGGGACCCTGGCAGTGCAGGGTGAACGGTTGGACTCGATGACCTTAAAGGTCTCTTCCAGCCAGATAGTTCTATGATTCTATGAGGCGTCACCAGTCATGTGCTTGTCCCACTCCTGCCCTCCATCAGCCCATGCTGCTGGACTGGTTAAGTTGGGTCCCAAGAATGAACCGGGGCTTTGAGGTTTGGGGCAACCTGGCATCCAGGGGGTGGAGAAATAGCACTAGTGAACCCAGAGCCATATGGGTCTCTCCAGTGCATGGGGTCTGTTTGACCATGTGGAGGGTACAGGAGGACTCTGGTACGAGTGTGTAGGTCCTTGACCTCTGTCCTCATCTGAAAGGAAAGCTTGAGGAGAAGAGAAAACATGCACAATATTGCCCTGCAGGCATCAGAGGCTTTGCAAGGGAGGACTGATCTGACCATTGCCCCAGCCTCAGGACTGGGCATTGATTGCAGCACCAGGGCTGGACCTGCTTCCAGCAACTGGCAAGGCTGTTTCCTCTTCTCAGAAGAGCAAGCAGAGCAGTGGAGAGTAAAGCTCCTAGAGGGTGCTCTGACAGGCAGAGCAAAAGCTGACCTGACAGACTGGAAGCAGAGCTGGAAGCAGGGAGGTGGGAGCAGGCACCCAGGGGATGGAGAAAGACACACCACCTCCCTATGTCTATGCTAACACCGTGGGGACAGGTCTTCACGTATTCTTATGTTTGAACCACAGACTGGTTGGGGTTGAAGGGACCTTCCAGGCTCATCCAGTCCAGCCCCCTGCAGGGAGCAGAGACATCTGCAACCAGAGCAGCTTGCTCAGAGCCCCAAGGGCCAACCTGACCTGCAATGGTGCCAGCCATGGGGCTTCTGCCAGCTCTGGGGGCAACCTGGGCCAGGGGCTCACCACCCTCAGGGTCAAACATTTCTCCCTTCTCTCTGCTCTGAATCTCCCTCTGTCAGTTGACCCATCAGCCCTTGTCCTGTCCCAACAGCCCCTGCTCAAAGCCTCTCCCCAGCTTTCTCAGAGCCCCCCTGAAGCACTCAAAGGCTGCACTCAGGTCTGCCCGGAGCCTTCTCTGCTGCAGGCTGAGCACCCCAACTCTCTGCCCTCTCCTCCCAGCAGAGGGGTTCCACCCTCGGGTCATCCCCCTGGGCCCCTCTGGCCCCGCTCCAGCAGGTCCCCCCCATCTGGGGGGAAGCAGGTCATAACACAGGCTCCAGTGATAAATGGAGGAATGCTGAAGCCCAGCAGCCTCTCACTGATCACGCTGCTCTTCTCCCTCGGCTGTAAACCCTCTCACCCGCAGCACAGAGCCAGCCATCATCCCCAGGAGCCAACTCTGAGCTTGGCGGGAGGTGTCCACCTCCGCAAGCCCTCACGCAGAGGGGCTGCAGGAACAGAATGGCCCTGCACCGCTGCCATCCCCGCAAACACACTCACATCTGCAAAACGGAGCTCTCCTCCCCGGTGTCCCATCTGCTGCTTTGTCACTGGAGTCTTTGTTCACCCCACGTTATGCTCGTTATCCAAAACACTGCAGAAGTCATCACTGAGGGGCTTAATTTTCCCGACCAGAGCTGTACAATGTCCTGTATCTCCTCCATTTCAGACTCCTGGCTTTCACAATAAAATCAAGACCATTTTTGATAGACACCAAGATCTCTTAGCCCGCTACCCTCCTCTGAAGGAAAGACCCTGAGCTCTTCCCTTTAAAATCTGGGTTTTTTTTTTTTTTCTTAAGACCTAACCAGAGAAGTTCACATTTTATACAGCAGCTCAGAAAACATCTGGTGTTACGAAGCACCCAGGCTCGGCTCCATCAGGCTGCCCCATCCCGGGTGCCCCACGAGGCCTGGGCAATTCCCTCTCTCCCAGCATCACCATTCTTCAGCTCTATTGGAAAAAAATCCAGGTTTAGACAGCAGAGAGAGGGAAGAAAAGCTTGAGGTTAAGTCACTTGGTCCCTCTGGCTAGACAAATCCCAGGCTCCTCCGTATCCCATAAAACCCATGGGAGACCAGTCTTCCCCATATCTCTTCTCCCTCCTGGATTTCTGCAAGGCTGAATATATTTATGCTTTGAAAACAGTTGGAAATCCTTGGCTGGAAACCGTTAAAAATGCAAAATATTGTCTCTTAAAGAAAAAAACCAAGAAAAAAAATGAAACAACAAACAAAAAATCCCACTCCAGCTCTACCCATACTTAGGTGACACATTAAAAAAAGTACCTTATTGCCACAGGCAAGACAGAAGATCAATGCTCTTTGTAACAACAAGCACCAGTGGAAGGCTCTTTTCCACCACGATGGGAAGTGGGGGAGAGAGGCCGGCAGAAAAAAATCCCAGGGAGACTCATGATTGATTGCAGAATTGCGATAGCAATTTGATTTCCTTTAAATAGTGATATTACGGCTTTCATCAAGATCGAATCAAACGACAAATAATAAATCACCACACAGAGTTCACACCTGAATAAGTAACTTGGGGGTGGCTGGAAGAAACGTTGAAGAGATGAAGAAGGTTTCAAAGTTGGAACATGCTCGAGATTCTTCTGCAGCCTTTTCACGGTCACCGTGAGTGGATCACGATGGAGTATTGGCTGCGGGCTGGATAAGTCTGAACATCCAAAGGGTACTTCAGGCCAGCTCAGATCTGCTCTGAGCAGACCCCGAAGACCAGGAGAAAGAAACTTTCTGAGCTGAGTTTTCCACTTTTTCTCACTGGATCTCCAGCAGGGGGATGAGGATGCATTTGGGGTGCTAAGGAGTTTGTGGGTGTGGAGCTGAAGTGGTGGCAGGAGAAAGCAGTGGAGGGACCCCCTGGGGTGGTGACACCCCACCGGTCATAAAGCCCTCTGAGCCATCACCGTTCTCGCCCTTGCCTCACCTCTGCTCCTCAGCAGCTCCTTCTTTTCCAAATACCTCCCTCGTGCGCCCAATTTGAGATTACTCCTCCAACTGCGCTGAGGAAACCGGTGGCAAAGGTCCTGTTCCTCTCAGGGGTTGTTCCCAGCGATTCCTCAGCTCGCTGAGCATGCAATCTCCTGCGTTTGGGAAGTCACCGAATGGTTTGGGTTGGAAGGGACCTTAAAGATCATCACTGCCGCTATATCCACCCCTGAAGAGTCTTTTTCAGGATCCGCTCCCCATGCAAATCAAAAAGCATGGGCAGACAACGGCAAATACCTTTTAATCACGGCACTACCTTCTACTCAAGGATCTCAACAGCTACTTAATTAAAATCACACCCTGCTCCTGTGGCACGCATGTTGGCAAGCCGAATCTCCAATGAGCGAAGAGAAGAATAAGCGATGAGAAGAATAATGACAAAGAACCACTTCTAAGGGAAAAAAAGGACTTTTTAAAATACAAGCCAACCAGAAAATGCTCCCTTAAAGTCTCAGTTGAAGACTGAGACCTGCAAAACAAGGGGCACCACCCAAAATCGGGGCATCTGTCCACCTGGCATCAGCTGTACAGCACAAAGCTGCACCTCACTCACACAAGGTGCACGCTTGTAAGAACTTCAAAACACACAAACAAAAAGACAAACGAGGTTACAAGTCTACGAAGGGTTTGAAATCGATGACTTTGTACATCAGCTGGCTTTTTCATTGAGGTTTTCAAGATAAAGGTGACCATGCAAAGCTCCTCCTTCGGCAGGACCTCCGCCTCCCCTCCTTTCCCACTGTGGCTTCCACCACCAAACAGCACAGAAACAGGAGTTTCTAAACTCTCCTAAGCTAAACACTGGGAGGGTTTCAGGACATATCGGCCTTGAAGAGCTCCTGGAGAAGCCTCGGAGGTGCAAGTCCCAGCAAACATGCAGATGGGAGGTGGTTTCTGCTGGCTGCGTCATTGCCCACAGGTGATACAGACGCCGCGAGGAGCTCAGTTCACTTCGCAGTAGCACAAAAGGAAACTTTATTTTGGAGGGTTGGACTGCAAAACACACAAACCTGTCGGAGCAGCAAGGACACGAATCGGATCAATGCTGAAGGGCAGGGTCAGGAGGATGGGGCCAGACTCTGCCCAGTGGAGCCCAGCGACAGGACAAGGGGCAATGGGCACAAACTGGAACACGGGAAGTTCCACCTGAGCAGGAGGAGAAATGGCGCGTGCGTATCTCTACGGCACCCTGGGACTCCTGAGGGGACGCGTCACATTTATATGTAAAGTGTGGTGGTGTATGAGTAAATAAAAAATAGGAGTAATTAATAATAAATGCCACGTTTATCTTTGCAGCAGCGTCCACTTTCATCTGCAAACTTTGAGGCAGGAGTGGAGCTTAGGAGGCTTTTTATTTAGTCCAAAGGAGAAAAATCTTCTCCCTACCTTTTCTCCTGCAACCATGTCACAGGTCTTAGGAGGCTGGATGGAGAATTTTTCCAGCATAATCCAGTCTGAATAAACATCAAACACTGGCATCTCAAATCCAGCGAGGATTGACTCGGGAAGCGACGCGTGCGTGAACCCAAGAGACTCGATCAGAGCGGAGCTTTTGAACATCAGCTGTAGCTGCTTGGTTTGTTCCAGCGATGGTCCAGAGTGCAAATCCCGATGGGAAACACACACCAGCTATGGAAAGGAAATCGCTGCCCCTACATGCACAGCTCTGCTGAAATAAGGATTATGATTGCACAAGGAACATGGTGCGACCGCGGTGGGGCATCTCCAGCTGAGCACCAAGGGCTCACTCCGCCACCCCACCTCCAGGAAGCACGTGTGACCCAACGCAGCCCCATCCTGTGCGCAGAGACTGACCCACTTCAGAGCTTTACATGCACTTGGGAGAGACAGGACCGTGAAAACCGCAGCCAGATTCTCCTGCCACTGTAAAATGTATCATGAAAAATAATAATATTCCAGTCTGCTTGGGTTTTTTACAGGAGGACACAAAGATGTTCACCACCCACTCTCATTACCAGCAGACCAAAGGAGAGCTACGAAACCCCGACGCTGCTTCTTTCCTGCAGCTGGAGGAACACAAGCTGCCAGGTTCTTGCAGGCTCACCGTGACGTGCGGCTTTTTCTGCCCCAAATTCAAAGACGAACACCAAGAAGCCCTCAGGACACCTTTTAATCATGTCCCTCTGCACCACCCCTAGGCTAAGGCTGCGAGTAACGGTGCGCAGCGACACGCAGGGATGGGTTGTAGGAGGGCAGCAAAGGGTTGTCTCTGATGCAGAGAACATCCACCCTCAAAAGAAGAGCAAGCCCAGCCCTGATGCTCCACATTCAGCTGCATTTCTTTGTTGTTACCCCCTTAACTGCTTCCCCGACACGCCGACAACATCACCCCAAAGTTTTGCAGAACACCAAGGAAATCACCGGGAAGTAAATCAGCGTAAAGAGAAGCGACTCTAATTTTAAACAGCGGCACGGAGCAACTGCATTGAAAAGTGATGTGTGATGAGTGTCGCAAGTGGTTTGATTGATTATTGATTGCAATCGTCTCCTCGCTTCCATGATGAAATTGGCTACAGCTCCATCACACAGCCCCTGATAAGACGGTGGGGGCTCATGGGGCTTTGCTGGGTGCTGCACGCTCAGGTGGGCACAAAAGGAGGAAAACTCCTTCCCGGAGTCCTGATTTTGGGCAGCAGGGACCATCCCTGGGCTTCACGCCCACAGCACCTGCAGGCACTGCTCCTGGAGCACCTTGCAGGTTGAAATCCTACAGGAGACCACGCAAAGACCCACCAAGAGTTGTCCCCAGCTCAACCAACCCCGCCAGGCAGCCCCATATGCGTGCGGCTGAGCTCTAGGGGAAAGCCGGCATCCATCATCCTCCCAGGGCCTTCATCACACTGCTTTGTGGACAGCAAGGATTTATCTCCCGGGATGAAAGTAGAGAAATTCTGGTCTCTTCGACTTTGTGACTGGGACAGCCACCTTCGCGGTACGGAGTCGGCATTTTGTCATGCCGTGATAACACGGGGAAATAACCACTAATGAGCGTGGCATAGCAAGGAGAAAGATAAAGCCCTTTCACCCTGCAGTGTCAAAGGACTGCTGAGTGTTCTTCCTCCTCCTTCCACCAAAAACTTCTTCCTGTACCAGCAGCTGCTGCAAGCCAGCAGGAAAACCCAGATCTCCATTTGAGCAACTAATGCAAGACATTTTTGCAGGCATTAGGAAAGGGAACAGGGCAAATGGATCCAGTACTTCCCCTCTAACACCCCAACACCAACCCTTCAAGTGTTTTTTCTGAGGAATTGTAAATTCTGGGGATTTTTTCCTCATGCTTAGATTAAAGAGACATTTTCAGTCCTATTATGTGGCAAACAAATTGTTTTCTCGCTGCAGCCTGAATTAACATAGTTCTTTGACTTAACTCCAACTTTTCAGAAGTAACATGCGTACAAACAAACACCTTTATTTGTCTGTCAGCCTCATCTGATGATGACAAGCGCAGTTCTGAGGATCTGCAGCAGTTGACAGCTGCTGAAGAGCCTACAAAGCCAGCACAAAGCATTTTACAGTAACTCCCAACTCCGCGCCTAACGCCAGGAGCATTATAAATAACCCAGAATCCAAGCTCATCCTGGTCTCAACGCAAACCTTTACAGCCAACAAAGCAAAGGAAAACTTCATGTCACTGCTTGTTGGGTATTCATCATGTGTCATCCAAGTTTTCCGGCTCTTGTTGAACATCTCACAGGTCTCAGAGATGGAGACAACTAGTGATGCTCAGAGACGAAGACGATGATGATGTGCTCCGTTTATTTGAGATATGGCCTTCAGACCACTGTGGAGATGACACTGGCATGTGTGGAGGGCTATATAATTTCGTATTCGGTAAGGAGAGGTGGCATCACTCTGTGCCAATCACATCTTATAGATGGATACATACATCTATATCCCTGGAGACGCACATATATACAATATATACACCACGTATGCAGCATATTCATTTCTTTCTCAATCCCCAAATGATTTCCCGTAAATCTTTTCCCTGTTGCTGCCCAGGGGATGGAAGGTACTGCCTCGGTGCCCCTTCAGCCACGCGTTCAGCACGCAGCAGCACATTTCATGAGTTACACGTGTAAGAATTAATACTGCCATTTAACAACTACTGAACTCCGGGTTTTCCCACCACATTTATTTTCATTCCCTTTGCTAACAAACGCTGCGATAAACAATGGAATAATGCCCCATCGATTAAGTATAATTAAGCTTAATAATTGCTTAAACTTGTCATCCATAAATCATGACCAGTAAACCATTATGAACCAATTAATCATTAGTGGCATCATTAAGTATGTTTATTTATAGAGTATTTATAGAAAACCTAATCATGTGGTAGAAAAGATTAATAAGTACAAGCTGGCAGAGGGAGGAATGGGGGAGAGGGGTTGCACAAGAGCCTTGAAGGAGATCACATCAGACAAATAACCTCGGCCCCTCTATGGCAACCATTAGGTATTTAATCTACGCGATGGAACCGGGTGTGAGAATCCAATCGCGGTGTCGAGAAAAAACGGCAGCCACTAAAGACTTTGTGCCAAACCAATAAACCCCTTAAACTTAAATCTGAGACAGGGATGCGTTCATTTGCACCGTGGCAAAAATCTAAACCCAAGAGAAATGGGCCGATGATTCGCTGTGCCGAAGACGACGGCAGCACTAAAGAAACGGATGGTGCTGTTCCCCCAAAAGCACGAGGTCACGCTTTCAAGTCAAAAATTGACATTTCCAGAGAAACTAAAATTAGGCCCTAAAACATCACTGAAAGAAGAGGGAACAGGAAGAGGTGCCTAAGCTGCTCTGTAGCTCCTCGGAAAATCCTACCGTGCATTTTTCCATCCTAAATGCCTCTCCGTGTTTTTATTGTAAGGTCAAGATTTCTTCCTCTAGCCCCTAAACTTGTTCCTACCAACGTATTTATTTGAGCGTCCTGAGGGGTTTCGGGCACGAGAGTCTAAGTGGAGACAGATTAGGGAGCCAAAGAGATGTATGAATGTTAATGTAATTGACTTTTTTTAATAGACTTTTGAGTTTAAGAAATTAAACCTCCTGCTTGGGAACTGGGCTCTGTGAACACAACAATCTATGCATTGATCCAGCGGTCCTCCAGGCTCCTCCTCATCAAATTAACCCAGCGAAGGAATGGATAATGCAGAGCTGATACCGGCGATTATTTCAGCATCCCTCTGTCTCTCCTATCTGACTATTTCTGACCATATTTATCTGAAGACATTTCGCTACAGCAGCAGCCTCTCATTTGATTAAGTAGAAATTTCTCCATCGTATACGCTCTATGCAGTTTAAAATAACTATGCTCAGCCTTGAGCCCTGGCCCTAGCACGGCTCAGGCCGGTGAAACTTCATCAAGTGAAAAAATCGCAAGAGCAGACTGAAAAAAAATAATTTCACTCTTTTCTAAGCTTACTAGCTCTACTCTCATTAGAGGGACACAAATACATGCTTTTAAATTCCATTTTCTAGCAGCCTGTTATTGCCGTATGTACCTTACTGGATGAAAGTAAACAAGGTCTATTTTTTCAGAAACATTTCCAATCCTCCTGACCCACCAGCTGAGTCCATGTTTTGCCAGTAGCTTACGGCATCCTGAACTTGTCACCTTGAAAACAAGCAGTTCTGGGTACTGCCCCTAAAACTGCAATTCACCCTGTGGCAAAGGGCAGGAAAACCCACCCAAGACCAAGGCACAAGCGATTCTGCATCCAGGGGTGCCATCTACAGTGCTGCCATGAAGCACCAAACCTCTCCTTATATTGACAGGCATATTACCCAAAGCCACTAAAGTTAAATAGGTGGAAGTGGCAATTGATAACTGCTTTGTAAATCAGGCTGTTAAAGCACTTGGACAAGCTGGAGCACTGGGACCCCGTGAACCTCCTGAGGTTCAACAAGGCCAAGGGCAAGGTCGGGGCAGCCCCCGCTATCAGCCCAGGCTGGGGATGAAGGGCTGGAGAGCAGCTCCAAGGAGAAGGACTTGGGGGTGCTGGGGGGGGGAAAGCTGGACAGGAGCCAGCAACAGGCGCTCGCAGCCCAGAAACCCCCCGTGTGCTGGGCTCATCCCCAGCAGCCTGGGCAGCAGGTGGAGGGAGGGGATCCTGCCCCTCTGCTGCGCTCTGCTCTGGGGAGAGAGACCCCCCTGCAGGGCTGGGTCCAGCTCGGGGCTCCTCAGCCCAGCAGAGACAGGGACCTGCTGGAGCGGGGCCAGAGGGGACACAGGGATGATGGGAAAAGGAAGAAATGTTTGACCCTGAGGGTGGTGAGCCCCTGGCCCAGGTTGCCCCCAGAGCTGGCAGAAGCCCCATGGCTGGCACCACTGCAGGTCAGGTTGGCCCTTGGGGCTCTGAGCAAGCTGCTCTGGTTGCAGATGTCCCTGCTCCCTGCTGGGGGTTGGACTGGGTGACCTTTGCAGGTCCCTTCCAGCCCAAACCACCCTGTGATTCTATGAACCCAAGAACACGTCTCTGACTCCATTCATTACTCATTACTTTGGCCTAAAAACCCAAGAGCAATCAAAGAAACGATGCCTTCTCTCTCATTGAGTGGTCGTCCCAATTTCCTTGATATTATCAATAAATAAACTTTAGAAATATAAATGCTAGTCACTGATCCGATGCCAAAAAGCTGTCAGCGTCGGATAAATTAGCATGAACATATGTTAATGCATAATTCACCATTTGCAACAGGGCTTTGTTGAAAAATTGATGAAAATTCATGAAAGAACCTTTCCAGACGAAGTTGCACAATAAACATGTAGCCAGCGGCATTCATAATGTAAAGGTAATAGTTGAGATTTACTCTCTGAACATTTTGTACATTCGGAGGCTGTACATTAAAATTTTAACTGTCGCCCAACCCAAACACTGAATTTCAGTGCAGCAGTACGTGGGTATAAGTAAGCGGGTGTTTGCGTGGGCGCTGCCCCTTCCCACCGCTTCTCCCAGCTCTCTACTATCTTGGCCATACAATAGCGTCCTTTAGAAACATACAGCTTTTGTAGAGGAGCAGAAAACTTTCCGCATGGAAAGAGAAATGGCAGGAGATGGTATATCCAGCCCTATTTACTGATTAGTGAGAATTTTATTGTATTTTTAAGAGAGAAAAGCAATTTACTGCCCCAGCCAAAACCACACTGAGTTCAAATTATGCCACAAGCAACAACATCGTGATGTCCAGGCGGTGTTAGAAATATAGTATCAGTATCAATATATAAAACATCAGTAAATTCAGTGCTTGCACTGGAAGCTTGGGCTTGATTCGAAATGACCTAATGAATGAAATTAAAAAAATAGAATTTGGATTGTGGCCAAAAAAAAAGTTTTATAATATTTCCACTCCGAACAGCCTGTTCATCTTGAAGAGCCTCTATTTCCACGGGCAGAGTTACGCCCATTTCCATAAAACCAATTTCTCTTGCAAGTTCAACGACAGGACACGTATTTCATCACGTTCCACCATGGTGCCCAAATGAGGTCCCTTTAGCCACGGGTGCTTTCGGGGCCCCTTTACAATTTCTTTGCAGAAAGTTGTGAAGGGAACCCTTATTTTTTTAAAAAAACCCCACATTTCTGCCAACACACACAGTTAAAAATGAAAGATTATTCGTACTAATGGCCCAGGCGCGTTCCCGAGGCCAAAAGCCTGTGGAGACATTCTGTCTACCTGGAAGTGCTCTGAATGCCAGAGGACAATGCAGGGCAGGAGGGGCAGGCAGCCACTCCAGCCGCAGCGACAGCGAGTGTATAAGGGCATTGCTGTATTTTTTTCTCTACTTTTTTTTGTCTAGAAGTGTGTTAGAAAGGGGAAAAACTAAATCCTTAGAGCGATAAAATATAACGTGGGGCTTTCTTGTATTTTCCCACTATAAACTACCATCTTCAAGAGGAAAAGGTGCAGAAAACCCACGATGCGCCGCGACTTTACACCCAAATTCAACTGCAACAAGGCAGTAGATTACAACTATTAAACCCCGCCCGCACCTCCCCGAAGCTGTTATCTTCGACAGGTTGAAGCCGCGTGACACCGGAGGTGATGGCATTACCACCGAGACCCATTTAGAGGGGAAAACGACCACCTCGTATTTTCTTTCTCTGCCTCGCTCTGATGGCTCCGCTCCATCACGGTTCACTAGAAGTTCTTCATCCCCACATCACGCCACCCTCAGCTGCCAGGCAGCCCCCAGCCGCCGTGGCAATTAGCCAGCTGTCAGCAGCCCTATTATCTCCATTCCACACTTCTACATTATTTAGGCACCGCACGAAAAGAGAGAATTACAGCAGAGGATCCCACCAGGACTCCACTTTAGAAAGCGGTGTGGAGCCTGATGGAGAGCCAGAAGCGACACCAAAATGATGCAGGAGTAGCTAAACACTGTCTCCTTTCCCTTTGGCGCCCGAGTGCTGCTGCTTCACCTTCTCCCCGAGAACGAGAGCGGGTTGGGGAGATTATAAAAGCGTAGCGAGGAGTTATTTTTCCTTGTCACACCTCTCTGCAGCTCGCCGTATGGCTCTCCGCTTTTCCCCTGCAACAGTGGCACAGGAGATTAACATCTGATGATGGGAGGGCGATGGGCTGTGGAGAGGTGCCGTGTCGTGTGTCACGTGGAAAATGCACTAAGAGATGAGGGATTTTTTGCATAAAACAAAATCTCGTCTTTTTAAACTCCAAAGGTTTATGATTTTCCATTTCTGGGAGTTTGTTTTATAAAAGTTCTGCTTTACCCACCCGGGGATGGAGCAATCCCATATTAAACCTCAACAAAGGAAAACTTCGTGGTTTAACCTACAAAATCCACCTGGTGAGGGTTTTCCTTTGCACATAAAACGGCATTTAAGCACGAGGAGGTGCTAGTTAGTATTTCTGGGTCATCATTCGGGTCATCAATTGATCAGCACTTCAGATGTCCAACCAGGCAATTAATCAGCGGCTCAAGCAGAAGACTGGGGATGGAAAGCAAATATGACAGCGATGCTCTGTAAATACGTAGACGACAATTAATACCTCAACAGTGACTCTAAAAGTACCTTTCTTCACATTTTCTCTCATACAGAGCCTTTTACAGAGACAAAGACTCTTTCTTGCCACTGACACCTTACACACCACCAACGGCTTAAAATCAAGATGCCTCACTTCCCCTCTTGCCTCGTTCCATCTCGCACGTCCCGCTGGAGGACCCCACGTGCTTTATCAACATCAATGAACTGAACCTCACGGCTCTCCCCTGAGAAAAAGCAGCTTTTATTATTATTCATCCTCTTGGGCAGACAGGAAAAATCGAGGAAGAGAGAAATCAAGCAGTTCATTCCCATGGCAGCCAAGGGGATCTCCGTCCCGGTGCTGGTGGTGGGACAGGGACCCACCGGGAGCTCCTGGGTGCATCTAACGCATTTCCAGGACGCCCTTTCGTGCAGCTGTCACCCAGCACAGCAGAGACAGGGACCTGCTGGAGTAGGGCCAGAGGGGGCCACAGGGATGACCCGAGGGTGGAACCCCTCTGCTGGGAGGAGAGGGCAGAGAGTTGGGGTGTTCAGCCTGCAGCAGAGAAGGCACCGGGCAGACCTGAGTGCAGCCTTTGAGTGCTTCAGGGGGGCTCTGAGAAAGCTGGGGAGGGGCTTTGAGCAGGGGCTGTTGGGACAGGACAAGGGCTGATGGGTCAACTGACAGAGGGAGATTCAGAGCAGAGAGAAGGGAGAAATGCTGAAGGGTGAGCTTGGAAGGTCCCTTCACCCCAAACCATTCCAACTGGAGGGGCTGAAGAGTCTGAAGGAGGGTGTGTTTATCCCACAGCCTAGCTAGAACATAAACTGGGCTTAACAACCGCACAGAGCTCAGCAAATAAACCCCCGTCGCAGAAACCCCTGCACTGCGAGAGCTGCCCCCGCCCACCTCTGTCCCCAGCGGGGAGCCCCGCGTGCCATCACACTTCCGAACTTGTCTTCAGCCCAGCAAACCCCTCCTCACCCCGAGATTGCAGATGGAAGCCATGAAGACCCACGTGAGGACATTATTTTCTTCTTGCCTGTACTTCCATGTTATTGCACTCCATTTTTAGCCTCTCTGTAGCTCCTCAGCCAAAATGCTGCTTATTCCTAAGAAAACAGAGGTAACAAATGCTCCTGTGCCATGTCCTCAACTTCACCTGCCATTTACCATATTAATTGTTCTGGTATCGTGCAGCCCAGCCACGCGCTGGGCACTCCAGCCCGCTGCCCACTCTCCTGACAACGCCATGTTCGCCAACACGCTTCGCTGTGCTTTGAAACGACAAAAAAAGCGACGGGGAAATAACAACCCATTTCCCATCTTCTCGCTTACCGAATTCTGACATGTTTGATGCGAGTACTTAGTGAAACCTGATTGGTTTGCCTTAAAAAGGACAGACGGCTGAACTGCAAAGACATCGTTAAACAAGTCAGATGTTTCTCAGCGTACCTGAGCTATGGGCATCTTTAGTTTTTATTTGCTGTGACGAGCAGGCAGCATGGTGCAGGGACATGGGGACCGAGACAGTCCTGAGCTTGTTGTCATCTCCATCGCGGACAAATGTTAAAGGCTTGACAAAATTTCTCCATCTCTGGATGGCATCACCTTACGTCACGCTGATGGAGAAGCCCGAGGTGGTGGAGTTAGAGACCACTGAAGAAAAGCGAACCAACCCTCTAGTCTAGGCCATTTAACCACTAGATTCATCATTTCCAGTTAAACATCTTGTGTAGGTGCATCCCTTCACGACAGCCCTTAAAAACCTCAAGTGACACAGCATGTGACAACCAAAAACCATCCCATTGACTGTGTTAACCCACCAGCAAATTCATCTCCCACGCCGCAGCAAGCTGAAAATAGCAGGATGTTTTACACAAACGCCCTGAGGATCCCTCAGCTTTTGCTCGGACGGGTCTTGCGGAGGCACCAAACGGAGGGGCCGCAGCTGAGCCTGCCCTGCCAGCCCCGGTTTTTATCCCTCCCAGATGGAGAAGCTCTCCCGCTAGCTGAAATCCAGCTGCCGGCGCAGCTCCACCGTACATCTGGCTCCCTACCCCCAATCAATACGAGCCATTATGAGGCTGGACTTTGAACGCAATTATCTAAAATATCAATGATTCGCATATAACAACTGTCACTTCGGATTACCTGTGCATTTTATCGTCGGCGATTGCTCTTGAATATTTCATCGAGATGCAGGGGGTGCGGTAGGGACAAGGAGTTACAGCGACAGCTCAAGAGCGGGCGAGAAGAGCTGACAAATTAGCACAGCCATTAATTGTGGCGGCATCAACAAGCTGCACTGAGGTTTCTTCCCAATGACACATTTTGAAAGCGTAAAGATCACCGTGGTCTAATTTGCCGATTCCCTCATGAAAGCGCTTGCTGAAAAGCATCTATCACAGAGACAAACACAATCAATCCTGGCCCGTGCAGCCACTCAAGAGTCTGTGAAACGGCTGTTAAATAAGATTGCCCCGAGCGCTGGAGGTGGCGTGGGGAGAAACTGGGGCGCAGGGGCAGAAAGCCCCTCAGCGGGGTATTGGGGAGAAGCAGACTGGAAGCACCTCTGACTGGTGCTTGCTTCTCCTGTCCTTAAAAACCTCCAGAACAACCTTTTCCATCATTACTTTGATATTTGGCAAGCTTTCTTCCTAACATCCAACTTAAACCACCCTGTAAGAGCAGCGTCCCCAGCAGATACGGAAAACAACCAGTAACATCCTCTGTACCACAACGTTTTCTTTGTAGCAAGATCTTCTCATGCTTCAACCTTCTCCTTCCAGCTCAAGCAGCCCTTAAAGGTCACCGTTTCCCAGACCTCTAAAGCCTCCCCGGACAGCCGCAGACTGTCTGCAGAGTTTTGAAGTGCAGGGCCTGAACCCGAGCTCTGTTTTCCAGCTGTGGCCTCACTGGTGCCCAGCGGAGAGGAAGAACTCCCTCCATGCGCTGCTACTCGCGGCACTTCAGTTAACAGCAATATTTGACTTTTTCATGACTGCATCGTGATTTTGGTTACGGGATCCACCTCCCTAGCAGTGTTCAAGACCATGCTGGCCAGGGCTTGGAGCAACCTGGTCTAGCGGAAGGGAGTGCTTGGAACTAGATGATCTTTAAGTAAGTCCCTTCCAACCCAAACCGTTCTGTCATGTCTCCAAGATCCTCTTTTGCCTATAGTGAAGTCAAGCCCAAACCTTCCTCAACCTGTCCTCGTGCTCTTGGGAACCTCTTGTCTACATCTTCTTCCCCTTACTTCACTTTACCTTGTAAATTTGCTGTCATTTCTCCAAGCTGTCATTCCAGCACCACATCTGGTTCTTCCCTTCCCATGTTCATCCCAGTTGGTGACACCTGCAGCTTTACCAACTGCACCTTCCATTTTATTCTCCTCGTCATTCAGAAAGGAGAGCTGGGTTTTATTCCCAGCTTCGCCGCTGACAAAGCCTTTGGGCAAATCGCTTACGCCATTTCCCTGCTCAGCGGGGGGAAAGAAAAGCTCAGGAACGTGCAAACACCGAGTCCCTGCGGCACCGAGCCACCCTGCCAGCTCCTGACCTGGGAGGAACTCGGCGGAGAACCCAAAGCCTTCTCCTTGCAGCATCTCACACCTGCCTCCTTGTTTCTATGGGCTTTATACTCCACTGATCGGGGCAGCGACTCCTTTATTCTGGGATAAATGACAAGCCCCAGTGTATTTTACACATGGCATAAAGCTTTACGCAGCATAGTAAGACTAGGACTAGTTCTTATTCTACACATTATTCCCATCGAGGCTTATTTAGGGCAATTCATTTATAAACATTCTTATTATTCCACCGGAAAGTTCGTATTTGTCAGAAGAATGAAGTTTCCTTGGATCAGCTGAAAACCTAATGAGTGCCCGCCGTGACATTAATTGGGACGCCGTTACCTGCTTTGCTACAAATATAACAACACCCCTCTGAATCTTTCACTTAATGGAGAATATCACTCACATTAAGCGCTTAATTATTGCGCCGACATTAGCATCTTCTTGCAGGATCTAATCTTGAAGCTTTTATTCAGCTTGTGAGATTTTTCAGCGCAAGAGGTGAAAGGGAAGGGACCAGTGTAAGCGTCATATGGCAGGACACAGAACATTGAGAAACACTGAGCTTTTCGCACATCGCGCTTTCAAAAAAAAAAAAATCAGCGTTATTTATCCAATCTTAATTCCATAAAATAAAAGCAGACAAGTTATTAACATGGCAAGGTCATGACTAGGGTCTTAGTGCTCATCCCTTGGGAGTTTTGGACCGCAAGACCACCACAAAAAAAAAAAAAAAAATCAAACATGGCACTACAAGGATATAATATAGGTGTTTTTTCCAGAAACTTCAAGCTGTAGATGTGAACCCGGTCCCATTTCTGATGCTCAGGCCAATTTGAGGAATGCACTGCAGCTCTTTGGATCATGAAAACAACAGTTGTCAGCTCCAGCCCTCCCTCCCAGCTCACCATGTTATAAAGGTCCTGGTTTACAGCACAGGAAGCTCCGACATCCCAGGAACACGCCTGGAGCAAAGAGGGACTTCGGGACTGAACTGGAGCCCCTCAAGACACAGGAGAGCACTGAGGAGCAAAGGAGCAGCATCTCCTGGACAGCTCAAAGACCCTGAGTACACCTGGGTCAAGCCCCACCACAGCGTAAAACCAGCAGTTACTGCGCTGACAAAGGAGGAACAAGGTAAAACTCCGACGGCGGCAGAATTTTGCCTACAACAACCTCTATGTGGGACATTGAAGCCTGTTGTTGCCCCGGTGCTCACCCAAGTTGGCAAATCTCCTTCCTCCAGGTCAGTGAGCAAACCAGAAATGACTAATGTAGGATTGGGAACACCTAATGTCGGATCGCGCGTGTATAATGTAGCATCACTAATGGAACGGGGCTGCAGGAACAGCTCGGTGCTTTCCCTAATGTGTCAAACGCATTTGCTGATCACCATGTTTTGGGCATTTCTGCGTTCGAGCTGTGCCGTGGGGCTCCCAAGCAGAATGGGACGGGGTGGCTCAGCGGAGAGCAAGCTTGGGGACCACGCTGCAGGTCTGCCAGCAGCTCCCACGAGCCCAAAACCCCCCAGATCCCTTCTGCAGCGAAGCATCACAGACCAATGCCAGGTTTATCAACTATTAATCCCTTACTCCCTGCCCATCCTCTACATCAAATTCCCTCTGCGCTACTTTCAATAAAATAATGCTCTTCCTAGGAAGACTTTTCCCAGTCACTGAGTACATCCTCTGTCACCCCATTTTTTGCTCCCTCCAGCTGAAAGAAGAAGAAATGGTTGATGGATCTACCAGCGAGAAATATGCTAGTCTATCTGCAGCGGTGGCCATCAGAGGAACCCGGGGAGACGCCGGCAAAGTGGCAGCGAGGGCTATCGTGAGCATGCAAATCCAGATTGATGCATAGAGAACAGACTGGGATCTTGCAACTCGGATTTCATTTCGTATCCTTCAAAGCCGAGAAGGTGCCAGCTTGTCAGCCAAGTGAGTATCTGGCAGCAGTACCCAGCTACAAAGCGGTGCGGAGTCTCCTGGACCCACGTGAATCAGCCCTGGAGAAATTCAGCTGCAAAGAGCAGATAAAGGTGGAAGAATTCCCACCTGTGCCAGGCGCTTTCATACCTGGATCGTCTCTATCTGCCGGATAGGATTCCCAGCTCCTGGAATCGGTCTCTCCCCACTTAGAAATGATAATGTGGGAGAGGATTTACATAAATGACAGGTTTCTCAATAATAGAGAGCTGCAGTCCCACCGAAAGGCCCCACGACAGGCGCATTACCTGGATATTCAATTTAAGCACGAAGCTCACCAAAGCCCCGTCACCAACAAAGAGCAGACCACAAAAATGAATTTTCTTCTACCCATTTCAAGGGAAACGACAATAACATGATTATTCACTCTATTTGACACCTCGTGACAAAAATGAGTCCTCGGTGTGAAACTGGGAAGCTCTCACTGCAGGGATGAAAGTGGATTAATGAGGATGACCTTGGCCCCACCATCCTTCCCAGCAACCCAAAGGCTCTGGCAGCTGCCCAGGACATGAGGTTTAGCGACCTCCAGTTTAGCTCTCCAGGGCCAGGGGTCGTTCATACCCACATCACCCGTCACAAGGACAGAGGTGCCTTCAGTCTGTCCTGTAGATAGTACTACATAAAATACACCGTATTTTGTGAGAGAAAAGGACCATCAGGTCTCACACCAAGACAGGAGGGAGGGTTGTCACCAACCCCTACCTCACTGAGAGCTCAAGGGGTTTGGACAAGGAGGATCCTCACAGATGAATGAAGTCCCACCTTGAAAATACACCTTGATATGATGACCTGTGTACGTTGCGATTATAATTTGGTTTGTTTCTATTTAGTAGCCAGCACTGGACAGAGATCCTACAAACCCAGAGCCGTGAACGCTTTTCCGTTGGCTTGCAAGGGCAATAACACACTCCCACAAGAGCACTGAGCACTTCACGATCTTGAGCACTGACAACACTTCTGAGAAGAGGATCTGGCAAGCAGAGGTTAAATCGCTTGCCCATGGCCACCCTGCGAGTCAGCTGCAGAGACGGCAAAGGGGACGAGTCCGACTCCGGCACTACCCTCCTCCTCTAGTGCCTGGGCTCTCACAGAGAAACCCAGAAACAAGTGTCAGTGCAAGTGCCTGATAATTCTCTGGAGGAGACTCGAGCTTCGCTTGAACTGTTGCTGACAATTCAGTAGTATCAAACCCAAATGAGGCATTTTCTCGTGCGAGTGGCTCGTTTTTCCTGCCTCCATCCCATTCAAGAGGCAATACTCCATCACTACAACTCAGGCCAACACCACAGGCATCATCATCCAGGTAAATGGAGTAACTTCTCCTTTTAGGATGACCAGACAAAAGCTGGGTAAGATTTCTGCTTCTGAAAGATTTCATCTCCCGCAGCCCATACTTGCTGCTGTTTGCGTGGCACCTTTCACTGCCTACAGCACCCAGAGCCCACCAGGAGACGTGGCTCCAACCCTTCCATCATCTCCCAAACCCCTTCATTCGACTATGGGATTCCTGCAAATTGGTTTCCAACGGTTCTTTCTCCTGACAGTCTTTTGTATTTTAGATTTCTCTAGCACGACGCTCAAAAAACCCCCAAGAAACCTCAGAAAATGCTGGTCTGCGCATCCCCATCGCTCAGTTGTCGCTTGCTCAGGCATAAAACTGCAGCAATTCCATCTGGGAGCGCAATTACACTCTGTCCCCGAGCTTACACACAACTCCACGAGTCTGAAGGTGCTTTAGTTTCATAGTCAGGAGGATATTTAACTGATCTTTTCCCTGGCAAAGATCCATTTTGGTACCATACATGACATCTGTAAAATCAGTCCCTTTTCT
Source organism: Bucorvus abyssinicus (assembly GCA_009769605.1). Classification (NCBI taxonomy): domain Eukaryota; kingdom Metazoa; phylum Chordata; class Aves; order Bucerotiformes; family Bucorvidae; genus Bucorvus; species Bucorvus abyssinicus. Next base: position 343,730 of record CM020063.1, on the reverse strand, counting down.
TCTACTTTACATCAGGCCTAAAGGGCCAGCGCCTCCTTCTCAAAACGATAAATCCCATAAATTTAATGAGAAGCCACAAATTTCCTCTGTTACAAACCACATCCTAATTTACTAATCCATTACTATCTAGTCAGAGATTCTCTGTTCCGAGCCTTCATTTGTAATTCATGAATATTTCACACGCGCCCATGCGTTACTGGCGGAACGCGGGGCTGTTTGCTGGCGTTTTACAGGCGTCGGCTGAGGATGGAGAAAAGAAAAGGTGTGTTGTCATTCTGCCGAGGCGCTGAAAGGAAACCGCAACACTTGCTCCCTGTCACCTGCAATGATGCTCCTCAGCACGGAGAGACAGGGAAACTAATGACAATTATGTTAATATTCTACTGACACCGGATACAGGGCACACAAAACAGGTGGAAAATGTACCGAAGCGAGGCAGGAATCGCCGCTGAAGAGACTAGGTGTTGGCAGGGATCTCCCATCAACAAAAGCATCCCCTTGTCAAAGAACGAGCGTTGCTGGTGATACGTTCCCCAGTTCTTGGCTTAGCCCACGTTTCCGTATCACAAGCAACAAGGCCAGGGACCACTGTCCCAGGTGAGCTGACACAAAAGTATTGGGGGAAAGTCTGGCTGGAACCCCTCTGCTGGGAGGAGAGGGCAGAGAGTTGGGGGTGCTCAGCCTGCAGCAGAGAAGGCTCCGGGCAGACCTGAGTGCAGCCTTTGAGTGCTTCAAGGGGGCTCTGAGAAAGCTGGGGAGGGGCTTTGAGCAGGGGCTGTTGGGACAGGACAAGGGCTGATGGGTCAACTGACAGAGGGAGATTCAGAGCAGAGAGAAGGGAGAAATGTTTGACCCTGAGGGTGGTGAGCCCCTGGCCCAGGTTGCCCCCAGAGCTGGCAGAAGCCCCATGGCTGGCACCATGGCAGGTCAGGTTGGCCCTTGGGGCTCTGAGCAAGCTGCTCTGGTTGCAGATGTCCCTGCTCCCTGCAGGGGGTTGGACTGGGTGAGCTTGGAAGGTCCCTCCCAACGCAAACCTGACTATGGTGCTATGATTACTGCAGTGCTTTTCAATTTGAGTGAAAGGTACAATATAGAAATGTAATATTGACTTCAGTATTGACTGTGCAGGTCTGGTAAGACACACCCCATGGGGCTATCTGCCTCCAACAGCTGATGGTGCTCGACAGTCCAGAAGAAACAAGAGGAAAGAAACCCCATGGCAAGCAAGTTACAGCATAACCTGCTGGTGAGAGTCCCAGGGAGACCGACAGAGCGCTGACGTACATCACTACCCCACAAGGCAAAATGCCTCTTTGCCGTACGGATCCCCAAGTCACACCCACAGTGACCGGTGCTGGGCTGCGCTGCACCTCGCCTGGAAATCCTGGGCTCCTCTTGGAAGCTCAAAGAACCTTTCGGCTTGCTGCATCCTCCACGATTGTCTCGCTGCTCTCTTTGCTGAGAACTCCACGTGAGAAGCCCCGCGCCTGGGAGTGACCCTGAGATACGGAGCCAGATTGCGTTGGGGCAGCTGAGAAAACACCATGCAGACACTGAACAGATTTTTATGTTCCCAGGCAGTTGCCACCAGACACGAGTTAGGACCGGGATGCAAGTGCTATCTCGGAAAATACTTGAGGAACGAGACAGACCAAACACCACAAGGGTCCAAACTGCTCGTTTTTCCCAAGAGTGGCTCATTCTGGCTGCAGTTACACCCCAAATCCTGCACACTCACGTTGCCTCCTCAGCATCGCTGTATCTATCTCCACCGCTGAGCATCCCTACCCCGAGCATCCCCACCCCACCAGCTTGTCTCTCCTGCCATGCAGCATGATTTCTGGCACCTTGAATAACATCCTCCTCAAGTGTATCGCTTTTAATTCTGTATTTCTTTTCCAAAAGCGCTCTTTAAGATGGGTGGCTTTGATCACCACATCAGAAATAACACCGAGCACTTGACAACACCTATTACCGCTGGTGAGGCCAGGCTGGTCTGTGGGCCCTTTATTATTGTCTGAGAGGCAGCAGAGAGCACAATTAGGTCCACACCAGCTCTCGGCATCAGCTTCTGTCCTCCAGCTCCTCTCCACTACTCCCTCTTTGATATATCTCCACGTCCAAACAATTGCAGACCACGTTGGGAGAGGAGACATTTTCATCATGAAGCTGCCACACACGACCTTAAGGAAAGATCTTTCGAGTGAACCAATTGTAAGTAAATATTGGAATTTAAACTGATGAGAAACAGATTGGGTGTTGCCTGTCAGAGCCCCAAAGGCCACATAATAAATAGGGAGGGAACAACAGCTCCGGCTCATTGAAATGCAGATGTTATTCCCTGAAATTTCCTATGCACGGCCGGCTCTCCGCTGCCTCCTTAACAGATGTCAAGGAATCACATATACACCTTCAGCAAAATGAAGTGCAAATACCACCGCAAAAAAAAAAAAAAAAAGAGGGAGGCAGGAAGGGAGGATCAACCCTGCACGTCCCTCCTGGCTCCAACGCGGTCCTGCCACACACACGCCCCCAAAAGCTTAACTGGGTTTAAGTTTCATATAAGCTCATCGAGAGATGTTCTAAAGTCAGACTGATAAAGGAGAACATCTTATTATTCCTATACGTCCCTGAGACTCCAAGCCCCCAGGATTATTTCAGCCATGAAATCAATATCAGGATCCACCTTTTCACCAAAGGGACGTTTGGCGTTGAATTATTCAGTGGTGTGGATAAAAATCAGAGCAGAGCTCCAAGCAAGCCCGTGCACCACCAGCAAGGAGATGCCAAGCACTGTTTAAACCACGTCCAAACCAGCCCATTTCCTTCTTGCCCCGTCCCTCAGGTCACCGTTGCTGGACCATATCCCAGGCTTACAGCTCTCCATGCAGCAGACACCAGGTTTCTGCTGCTCCAACACGGTATCCTACCATAGGAGAAACTTCTGGACTGTGAGGGAGCCCTGACCCAGGCTGCCCACAGAGCTTGTAGAGTCTCCCACTCTGGAGAGATTCCAAACCTGCCTGGACACCCTCCTGGGCACCCTGCTCTGGTGACCTGCTCTAGCAGGGGCTTGGACTGGATGATTCCCTAGAGGTCCCAGTCTGGGATCTCCCATTGAAGCCAACAGCCAGGCATTAACCTACACCAGCAAAGGACCTGGCAGTGCACTTAGTTTCCATTATGTGCCTTGAATCCTTCTGGTGTTCAAAGAGCCAGAAGTTCTTTTCTGACACTGCTCTGAAATCCCTTACCTTTGTACCACGCTTAAAGGGAAGATCCTCAACGTAAACATCACCTACATGTTAGCCTGAAATTGTTAAACTTAGCAGGACAAACAGCATCTCATTTTGCCATAATCGACGGCAAACAGAGGGGAAAACACCTCCCTCCGTGTTCGCTTTTCTGCATTCAAACAGATTTTCCACATCCTCAGTGTCAGGGCTCTCCCAAGCATCACTCAGTGACTTTCTCTCCTGTGCTCCTCACCACATCGAGAGGATTCAAATCCCTTAAAACAGCAAGAAAACATAACTGCAGTGATCGCTAGTGAAAGCTGAAGGTTACCAAGTACTTCACAAACTGCCAACACTCACGGAGTTTAATCCCAAGCGTGAACTGGGCTGTAGATCAGGGTGAGAACCTCCAGCACACTCAAACAGCAGCAGAGCAGCACCAAAGGAAGCACCATTGGTGCAGGCTTCTGCCTGAAATACTTGTGGTGCGATGGAGGACAAGTCTCACCTGGCCACGGGGCAACACAAGGAGGTCTGGCAGGTGGCCACAGATTAGAGGCAGGTGGCTCCCGTCTCCACCAACGCTGCTGCTTAAGAGTGACGGGGCACAACCACCTTCAGCAGACAAGGCCAGCCTGATGCTGCCCCATGCTCCTGCTGCGGTCACACGGTCACAATCCCAACCACGGATATCACCCCCATGCCTCCGGACTGCCTTTTTGGCTGGGCTAGTTTCATTTACCCCAGGAACCAGACAGAAAACCCAGCCATTTCTCAATAGACCAAAGCGTGGCTGAATTCACAATCCCTGCCTTGAAAGTACCGAGCGTGTCTGAAGGAGCTTTTAGAGACCTGAGTGGGAGATTCACCACCCGCCTCTGTCACCTCACTCCCACTGCTTTTACATCCTACAGTCGCTCTGCGTGGTACACTGACTAAAAGCACCACCCAGGGAGGCATCTATGAAAGCCTACAACTCTCCGTAGTGGCTCTCGCAGCCCCGAATTTACTGCCACCTCACGCAACGCTGGTGTTTTACCACCTTTGTTGTCGTAAAGCGCTTCCGTGGTGATTAAGGAACCTGACAACGCACCATAAACCCCATCAGTTAGGCCAGAGAAACCCAACGAGAAATCTAAGCGAATAGAGCGTATTGTTCAGAGCGGGGAGGTCACGCCAGCTGGGCGGGTGAGTCCCTGGTGGCAGGAGCACCCGCAGGTCTCAGTCGGCTGCTCGGACTGAGATGTGTAAGAAGGGTGAGTGCCTCTCACCAACCACGGCTCCAAGTCGTTCAGCTTCGCACAGAAAAATGTCAAGGCTCGATGGTCCAGAGGGAGCGAGAGCTGGAGCGTAACTGTAGTCTTCTTTCAGAGAAGGCAAGAAAAGGGAGTCCCAAGGCTGCTCCAGGAACTGTTAATAGATTTTTATAAAATGCCAGCTTAAGGTACACTCTAAAAGCAATTTGTAGTTGTCTTGCCAGTGAAAATCCGTCCAGCCCTTAGTAATCTGCAGAGATTTGGGAAATAGCGGCTCGTAATACCCTGAATCTTCGGGGGTTTATTATCCATTTTGGATACTGGCTCCTGAGCCCCGCTTAAGATGAATACACCCCAGTGTAAGGCACCCCTCAGCCCAGCTCCCGGGATGCTCCAGGGCTCACTGCATGGCACGTGGCCACCCTGGTGCTCCCTGGGGCACCCTGGGAATCTCAGATCCCCATCAGGTCTGCCTGCCAGGGCATGGCCTGGGGACAGGGACCACGTCCCAGCTCCACTGCTCTGGGGCAGTGCTGGCAATTGGTTCAGATTCCCAAATCTTGGAGGCTTCTGGTTTCAACAAGGCCAAGGGCAAGGCCCTGCCCCCAGGCCGGGGCAGCCCCCGCTATCAGCCCAGGCTGGGGATGAAGGGCTGGAGAGCAGCTCCAAGGAGAAGGACTTGGGGGTGCTGGGGGGCGAAAAGCTGGACAGGAGCCGGCAACGGGCGCTCGCAGCCCAGAAGCCCCCCGTGTGCTGGGCTCATCCCCAGCAGCCTGGGCAGCAGGTGGAGGGAGGGGGTCCTGCCCCTCTGCTGCGCTCTGCTCTGGGGAGAGAGACCCCCCTGCAGGGCTGGGTCCAGCTCGGTGCTCCTCAGCCCAGCAGAGACAGGGAGCTGCTGGAGCGGGGCCAGAGGAGGCCACAGGGGTGATGGAAGGGTGGAACCCCTCTGCTGGGAGGACAGGGCAGAAAGCTAGGAGTGTTCAGCCTGCAGCAGAGAAGGCTCCGGGCAGACCTGAGTGCGGCCTTTGAGTGCTTCAAGGGGGCTCTGAGAAAGCTGGGGAGGGGCTTTGAGCAGGGGCTGTTGGGACAGGACAAGGGCTGATGGGTTCAACTGACAGAGGGAGATTCAGAGCAGAGAGAAGGGAGAAATGTTTGACCCTGAGGGTGGTGAACCCCTGGCCCAGGTTGCCCCCAGAGCTGGCAGAAGCCCCATGGCTGGCACCATTGCAGGTCAGGTTGGCCCTTGGGGCTCTGAGCAAGCTGCTCTGGTTGCAGATGTCCCTGCTCCCGGCAGGGGGCTGGACTGGGTGAGCTTGGAAGGTCCCTTCCTATCCAAAGCGTTCAATGACTGTATGGTCTGGACTCTCCTGCCTAAAGCCCAGTCTTAAACCCCCAGCTGATGGGCACGGAACACAATCAGCAATCGGTCGAGGGCCTGTTGGCCTCAAGCCGAGAGGTGTAATTTCAGTCCGTGCTCTTCTCCCGTGTTTCCCTGCTTATTTTGAGAGAAAGAAATGTGGTTACTGCAGGGCCAGAAAATGTGGTCACACTCTGCTGTTGGGTGCAGGGGGTGAATTTGGGAGCAGACCCCTGCACGTCTCCCAGCCATGGAGGAGCACTCACCAACCCCCTACTTGCCTCCTTCTCTGCAGCAAGAGAGTCACTTCTTGATGCTGGTCCCAACTTTCCTGACAGGGTTACTAATGATCTTAAATCCTCAGGCAGATCACAATGCTTTCATTTCTTCATCCTATGAGGAGATACCCAGAACAATCCTGACGTATTTCAGGAGGTCCTAGTTCAAGTCTTCAATGCACCTATGACAGAATATCTAAGACTCGCAAAGCCGAACACACGGGGGTGTTTTCAGAAAAATCCACATGTGCAGCTTAAAGGTTCCCCACAAGTACTAACCTCAGATAACCACACTGGAGTGGCCAAGAGGAACTACCCTTCTTTGTCTTCTCTGCCTCCAGTACAACACGGGCGATGACATTCTTCAACCTCGTTAAAAGCTGCTGTTACACAAATAGCTGGATCTATTAGTATATCTTAATCACAGCATCTTGAGCTGCTCTTAGCCCCTTGTGGGACAAAATTGTCATGATTTATGCTACACTAACAATGATATTTTTACATTAGTAAGCAATTAAAGGACTAAACAGCACCCACGGGAAGCCTTGAGAAGCTTGGAAGGACCACCATCGCTCTGAGTTATACCTGCTCTAATCGTATGTACAGAAACCTCATGAAAGAATAATACCTTGTCAAAATATTTGCAGTGCTCAGAATGAATGTGTGTATGAAAAGCCCCATCAATGGCTTGAATAAAAGGAAGTCATAAAGGAGAAAAAAATGGCCCCCGATAAGGTCACGGAGAGAAGATGATCTCAGGGCTTTAGTTCTGTCAGCCTGGACTGTTAGAAAATGAGGGTCACTTTCAGGCACGTCTTCACCGCAGAGATGATGGGCGCCGTCGTTATATTTTTAAGGTGATTACAGCGGCGACGGTTGTACCGTGTTAGCTGCGGCCGTGCTCTGCCCGCGGCGCACGTGCATCGGGACAGGATGGAATCAAAGCTGGCAATATCTTCCCAGAAAGGCACGGCGTGGTTGTTCCTTCCTCCTGCTCGGGCTTCTGCACCGCCCAGCAATGAGGTGGAGAAAGTTTATGAAAGGTATCAGACTGGTTTTCAAGTGTTTTCATAGAGTATCAATGGGGAAAAAAAAAGGAGTTTAGCCACACTTTAAAGAAATAATAAAGAAATGTTTGACCCTGAGGGTGGTGAGCCCCTGGCCCAGGTTGCCCCCAGAGCTGGCAGAAGCCCCATGGCTGGCACCATTGCAGGTCAGGTTGGCCCCTGGGGCTCTGAGCAAGCTGCTCTGGTTGCAGATGTCTCTGCTCCCTGCAGGGGGCTGGGCTGGAGGAGCCTGGAAGGTCCCTTCAACCCAAACCAGCCTGAGGTTCTACGGTTCGCCATAAAACCTTCGTACACCTCCCAGGAGGAAGGGGACATAATTTTTAGATACATATATCTACAGACATATTTGTTTGTCATCGCTCTGTGGGCACTAAAACCTCAGAAACTTGGTCCCAAGAGGTCAAATTCACTCATTTCTTAGAAAAAACCAGAACTCGCTGGAGTACACAAGGCAACCTGCTGCCTTGGCTCCACACATCTTGCCATCACGTCCTCCGACCATCACCTGCCCAGACAAGAGACCGTCTTTGTCTTTCCCTGGGATTTCTGCAGCCTTCCCGAGGCTCCAGGAGAACATCTGATTATTATTCTGGAACAGAAATGTGCCCCTACATGAGAGGTTAACAAGGTTTTAAAAACACTCGGCTCCTCTTCTGCCGGTACAAGTGTGAAACAAGCCGTTTTGACTGACGGTGAAAATGTCACCTCTTGCATGAATTACGAGGCTCACACCTTCTCAGCAAGAACCACACTGTTCCTTCATTGCACGCCTTGCCCGATAAATGAAATTTGTCCGGGCTCCTCTACCCGTAGGTAGAGACACTAGAAATGTGGGTCAGGGTTTAGCCTTTCCAATCAAATATCACCACCTTAATTTCATCACAGTGCAAGGAAAACTTGGAAGACCAGCTAGATTTATGAAGTACATATAAGCTAAAGAAGCTCCTCAAACCCAATCCAGCTAAACATTCACCGCCCTGCGTTCCTCCCAATGATGGGTTTATTCCGGTTTCCTCATAAATAAATGTCGATGTAGCCGGAATCTCTGTCCTTTCCGTTTTAGCCTCCACTTCATCCTTTCTTCCCTATCTCTGGCAGGGGGTAAGAGGGTTTTGCTCGCTCGCCTTGCTGTAACTCTGCTCATCAGTGGTCTAATGGCGTGCCAGAGTTCAGTGAATCAGAAGGCTTCTTAATTAGTTTCTTTGCTCCCTCTGCCATGGAGGTGCAGCTCCAATGAAAAATAGGTTTTAATTATTGGAAGTTTCCTATAGAATTTAATTAGAGTCATGCGGTCAGAACCCCCCCACCTCACTCTCAAAAATTAGAGCTATCGGTTTCCTAAATGAATTGCAGTAAATAGCGCTGCTGAAAGGAAATGCTTTCATGGAAGAAGCGATGGCCCTCGTAATTCAGTATGCAAACGGCAGAAGAAAGCAATACCCACTTTCCTCATCCATCTTACAGGCCCTAAGAGACGTAACAACATTGTATTTAACCACCAACGCAGAGGGAAGAAGGAATGGAGTGAACCAGGTGAAGTGATGGCAACGGCATCGGGAGTCTCATTAGTAAGAAGAAAAAAAAAGGATGAGAGATGTAAAACTTAATCTCTCTGCTGCAGAAAGGGGAAACGGGGCATCAAGAAATAAACTGGTCAGACCATCGCTGATTGTTTGGGTGGGATTTCTGGCAGAGGAGTAAATCTACACCTGCGTTGAAACTTCAACTTGTGGCCTGTCAGTAAAGGGGCCTCTGAGAAAGCTGGGGAGGGGCTTTGAGCAGGGGCTGTTGGGACAGGACAAGGGCTGATGGGTCAACTGACAGAGGGAGATTGAGAGCAGAGAGAAGGGAGAAATGCTTGACCCTGAGGGTGGTGAGCCCCTGGCCCAGGTCGCCCCCAGAGCTGGCAGAAGCCCCATGGCTGGCACCACGGCAGGTCAGGTTGGCCCTTGGGGCTCTGAGCAAGCTGCTCTGGTTGCAGATGTCCCTGCTCCCTGCAGGGGGCTGGACTGGAGGAGCTTGGAAGGTCCCTTCAACCCAAACCAGCCTGTGACCCTTTGATCCTGTGATTCAAAGGACACTGCTGAAAGAGCTTTTCACTGTTTAGAACCAGACTGAACTTGTTTCTAAAAAACTTGCCCCTAACTTTTCTTCTCTGGATGCTCATTTAGTAGACAACTAAATGACTGAACTGCACGAATGAGTAACATCTTCACAGGAACGACTGAGGTTTCAGAGTACAAACCCATGAATCTGAAAACTTGTGCAAGCACCAAAATGAACGGGGAAGGCAATTATCAGTGTTACAGCTCGTACGTCCATGCAGTTTGAGGTTCCTTTGAAATATTTGACCTACCTGGAAATAATGAACACGCTCAAGCCCATTTAAAGTGGTACTGCAAGAGCCGCAATACAGAAATAAACACTTACATGCACAGGGCAGCTGCGCCTAAGATTTCCCAGCTAAATGGGACACCCAACCGTCGGCTGCTCCTAAATACATCTGCGAGTAGCATATGCAATCACAACAAATGCACGTACAGAGGGAGAAGGTATCGAGCATATTGCAATGGAGCCTCGCAGAATTGCTCCATCTGCAGATCCCCAGAACTGAACAGAACTGAGGGTATTTTTACTGTATCTAGAACTTCTGGTGGCCAAAACACACGGAGAGAATCTCGAGGGAAGGTGCCCAGCTGGCGACTGGAAATGAAAACTCAGGTCCTGCTTCTCAGGAGCCGAGCAAATATTATGCGGCACCATCGAGAGATGATGGGTAGAGACGGGCTCCTCCAGCAGCATTAATTATTCAAACAGATTGAATGTCCAGAGCGGAAACAAATTTTTGATGAAGTCCATCTGCTTTTGGTCCTTTGCCAGGCAATAAAAATAATACAAATAGGTTGAATATAATCACGGTGATGTCCTTGACTACAAGACAATTGTCGCCAGGCACAGTGGCAAGTCATTACAATTGTCAGCAGCCCACAGATCCCATCGAAACCTCGGCCCCACAGAATGACCTTATTTCATCCAGGCTACAAAAGCTGGTCGTGCCACCACCGCAGCCACTGGGACCAGCATGGCTGGTCACGAGACAGGTGTCCTGAACAGTGTCAGAAATTTTTTTTCCACAAGAAAATGCATTTATAGGATAGTTTGAATGTAGCAATAGCAGAAATGCTTACTAGGAAGGAAGGAAGGAAGGAAGGAAGGAAGGAAGGAAAAAGGAGAAAAAAAATTAATTCATAAAATCTGGTAATTTAGGATCTCATCTAGGACACTGGAAAATGGCAGATGACTTGAATCATCTTTTTGGCTTTTGGACACAGCCATACATGGCATTTGGCGCTGGATACGCCATAGATCTCAGGCTCTGAATCAGCTCCCTTTGGGGACGGTTCCGGCCTCACTCAGAGCAGGGTGTAACATCTGAGTAGTTACTAAGATAAGACGGCTAGACTTAGCTTCTTCAAACTGAAAGATCTTAACTTCTGAGGGAACATCACCTGCAGAAGGCTGAGATAAGACCTTTTTAGCCACTTTGCACTGATGTGGCCGCTCTGAAGTCCACAAAATCTTTGGGTTTGGCTTCTACGGGGTACAGGTACCTGCTGTGTCTGCAGCAGGGTCTGACCATGGCAACCTTGGAGGGGCAAGGGTGGCCACAGAGCAGCAACATCCATAACAAACCCAGTTTCCAATGCGTCTTCGCTTACTAGCCCAACCAACTGGCACGAGATGACAGGTCAGGTGGTAAAACCAATAGTCCTCATGAGTTGCACCATGATTGAAGAGAACACTGGGCTTTTCTCTCCATGAACTAACAAGGGAAGGTCCCAGAGCCCTGAGAGCTGGCCCCGACGTGCACCTTGATGCTTGTCTGTTCAGACCCCAGGGAAAAGCCGCTTTCCTGCCCATCGGTGGATGGGTGAATTGGCAAAGGAGGTTTTAGCAGAATCTCTTTTGAAAGTTCTGCATAATCCAAAATACGAATTATCAGGGAGCGGTTTAATATCTGCTACCTTGGGGTTAGAGTCTTGCAGAATCACACAGCACAAAATTTTCCTAAACTGGAAATAATTTTTCTTTGCTGCATTACGCTCTATAATCTGCACTTAATGCTGCCCGCATCTTCGACTGCTGAAGACACCGTATCGTTGGTGTAACTGGTCCATCCAAGAGAGAGCAAAATGACATTTTCCCCATATTTTCTACCAATTGTTACTTTTCAGCTCGGGCTACTTTGCTGCAGCTCGTCTGCTCTGTCAGTTCTAGTCAGGTTTCTGCGTATGATGGGGATTTATATACCATTAAATCCGTAGCTCCTCGGTTTATTCCCTGGCTCCGAGATGCTGCTTCACTGGGGGACACTCTTTCGGAGTGAAACCACTAAATCCCTCCCAGACAAAGTCTGGTGGTGGGTCTGTGGATAAATCGCTCTAAGGATCGGTGCCGATGAGCACAGGGCTTTCAATCAAAAACCAAACAAAAAGTCTGATTACATCTTAAGCCCTCAGGATCCCAGCAGGAGCACAGAAGAGCTACTAAAGGTGGTCAGCAATCCCCAGGCAGATGCTGTCTATGTGAACATCATGATTTTTACAGCCAATATGTATTTTGCCAATACAGGTGTCTGCCGTGAATTGCTGTTACGCAGCATTTAACCACACAGCCTGGCCAAATTCTTACTAAGAAGGTTATCAAGAGACTTTCTCAATTCTGGCGAGTCTACACGTGATACAAAGCTGATCATTTTTGTACTTGTCAGAGCTTCTGGACAGAAGCTCAACGCAAAAAGATGAATACGGTGAAAGAGAGTATAAAGTAAAAGAGAATATAAAAGGTAACTGGGAAAGCCCAAAGTTCGATTGTTATTTATTTCTCTTTGAAGGTGAATTTTCTTCCTAGATGTTGCTAGAAATTTAGAGAAACTAGAAGCTTCTTAAGCCTGTTGAGCATAATTTGGAGTTTCTCCCATTTCCTCGGCAGCACTGAAACAAAAGGACCTGTCAGAGGTGACTACTTGAATTTCTGGCATACAGGAACACAAAAGGATTTTGGTGCCTTTGCAGACACATTCTCTCCCTGGAAGTGTTCAAGGCCAGGTTGGATGGTCACATGGGGCAACCTGCTCTAGCGGAAGGTGTCCCTGCCCATGGCAGGGCGCTTGGAACAAGGTAATCTTTAAGGCCCCTTCCAACCCAAACCGGTCTATGATACAACCTGGAGACAAATAAGTAGATGGAAAGAGATGGAGAAAAAAAGTCCCAGTGAGGGGCAAATAAATATATTCCACCAACAGGGAAAGACAGTCAGAGGTTTTCTCTTCTCATTGTGCTTGCTCTCTTGGTAGGGATTCCTTGCCCAGAAACCTTCCTAACAGCCCTTCTCCTCCTAATCCTTTAGTTGCCAGTGAGGGAAGTGCCCTAATTGTGATAAAGTCCTCCCGACTCTTGAGTCAGTGTCCTCAGCGAATCATCTCCCTCAGCCCGACGCTCGAACCGATACCCAGTGTGCACTCCCACCGCTTTGACATCGCAGGAGTTACAGGGCTGGAGCCCCAGTGACCGTGCCGGGCGTTTCAAAATCCTGAGGCATCAGTCACTGCGATGCTGAATCGGGTAAAAGCGACCGATAAAACCACCTCGGTGGGAAAATGCTACAGGAAGCTGATGGGACTGATGTCGGTAATGAAGGTAATGACCAAATCTGTCCAGAAATGCGACTGAGAGTTTAACTAATAGAACAGTAACATCAACTATAACACTCTAGAACGTGGCCCAGAGTTTATGGGTCGTTAGAATAACAAAGGATGGAGGACACAGGCACTCCCCACTGCTCCATTGCCTCTATTGATTTTCTGCTGCGGGCACGTTAGGACAACAAAGATCAAATTCAAGCAACCAGAGCATGTTGTTGGTATTTATCCTTCAACCCTGGCTTAATGGATTAGTTATGGGAGGGGAAAAAAAATCTTTGCAAACCTAATTTTGGAATTAGCAGGAGAAGAATATGAAGTCCAGGTCACGGTGAGAGCCGGGTCGAAGATGTTAGCACTCGGCATGGCGTGCCACAGCCCCGGAGGCAGCCAAGGAGCAGATTCCTCAGGTTTTGTTGAGAAAAAACTTAAAATTACAGGAAAAAAAAAAAAAGCTGTTCTGATAAAATTGAAATGGACAGCTCGGAAGCATTTTGCAAAATGAGCTCCTCCCACTGCTGTCCCTCAACCCTTTCCTCTGCATTGAGGTGAAACGCTCCGTTTCCATCAAAATTGCCCATTTCGTTACGCGCTGGATTTATTCAACCTTTATGTTTGACAGCTTTTCCCATTAAACATAAAGTGCTGCTCAAAATGCAATACTTGGAAGTTTCATGGGAAGATGTGAAACTTAAACTTATAAAGCTTTTAAAATAATGCGTATGTTTGGGTATTTTCTACTCCCTACGTGCCATATCCAAACGCGCTTCTTAGCCAAACTATAAGCTGTAGTTGACCCGAATCCTCAGAAAACTGTTGTTCTGGAAGGCAGGAGGTGCCAAATAAACTGGGTGGCCTTTGGGTGGGTTAGTAATTTCTCCCACGCGATGGTCTTTTGTGGAAGATGGAAACCCAAGTTGTGTTGTGAGCATCACACCTTCCAACAGCGGGAAAGCGGGTCTGAAAACAAGGTGATTTTTCCGCATTTCCTGAGCCAGACTGGATCCAGACGTGTGCTTCTGGAAATAATTTCACAGTCCAACCCCAGTGACTATGGATGCTGCATTCCCAGCATCGACCCGCTGCAGCCGGTGCTTTCCTCCTGCACGGCACCGCCCTGCTGCACTGGTACTAACTGGGCGCTATGCTGGTCTTGTCCTATGAGCCCAAAGGAGCCTTTTTCTGGGCTCTGGGTAAATGTTCACCATGCTTGTCCCTTCCAGTAATTGTATTTATTATGGTAGGAGTTCCCCAAAGCACGGACTGTTGAGAGTCAGCCCAGGAAAGGATCCACCAGTACAGAAGATACGAGCACCGAGATTAATGAAGTCTGTTGTGCAGCATCTTCACCACCAACAATGGCGTTTAAGCTGCAAAGAATCAGCTCTGAGCTCTCAGGACGGACACGACAAGCGAGTCTGAGCTTGTGATCCTTTTATCTCTACTGTCCACGGCACGTGAAAACTGACCTTGCACCTCTGGAGCTGTACAAGGCCCATGTTGGTGCTGGTGTTTGTTCCTCCCTTCCACTGGGGTGCGTAAAGCATCGCCAGGACTGTTCGAAGGAAGCTCGTGACTTTGACGGTTTTAGTGAATCACCAGTACATGCATGTCTGGATTTCACGAAGGAAAACTCTACAATCAGTGAAATTTCAATTTCTGTCCAAGTAGTCAAGAGACTGCTGCCCCGACCACACCACACTGCTCAACGACCGAAAAACAGAGGAAACCAGCTTCAATATGTTTGCCACATCTGCAAGGCACCTTCACGTGGCTGGAGGCACACCAGGCTTAGCAGGACTGGGCACAGCAGAACCACAGCATCCCAGCAAAGGACAAGGGGTGATGGGTTCAACTGACAGAGGGAGATTCAGAGCAGAGAGAAGGGAGAAATGTTTGACCCTGAGGGTGGTGAGCCCCTGGCCCAGGCTGCCCCCAGAGCTGGCAGAAGCCCCAAGGCTGGCACCATTGCAGGTCAGGTTGGCCCTTGGGGCTCTGAGCAAGCTGCTCTGGTTGCAGATGTCCCTGCTCCCTGCAGGGGTGTTGGACTGGGTGAGCTTTGGAGGTCCCCTCAACCCAAACCGTTCTGATTGTATGAAAATGAAACAACTCTCCAGTATCTACTCAACACAGGACAGGTAGAGGTAACATCGACTGCTAATTTTGGGGCAACCAACCAAGGACCCTTAGCTTGGAGGTCATGAAACCTGTGAATTTAGAACTTCCCTGATGTTCACTGAGCCTTCTACCACCAGCTCCATAATAAATCCAGGCAGGGTGATGCTAAGAACTTATCGCTGGGTATTCAAGGAAAGTGGTTATGCAAGTAGTGATACGAGTCTCTCAGCTTGAGAGATAAAATCTCTTTGGAGCCCCAAGTGCTCTTGCTTCGGGAGATGCACATGGAGATCATTAATTACTGTCTCACAACTTGGCTGTGGACCCAGCAGTTTTTCATCTGCTCCGGAGCACCCGCTTTCTCTTTGAAGCACGGTGGAATTGAGGATAATGACTGTCGATAACGGGCTGAAGCGGCAGCATCGCTTTATTATAACGGACTAGAAGGGATAGGATTAGTCCCTCTCTGAAAAAACTGGTGCTTGCTGACCGCAAACGTTTTTTTCTCAGCGTTTTCTTTTGAAATTCACATCATGCTCCGGCGCTTTGTGGCAGCGCTGGAACTGGAGGGCCCAAGCAAGCAAAACGAGCAGGTATTTTGGAAGGTTTTTCTGAATTTTGGCATCCAACTGCCCGGCGGGAGGCTGTACTCGAGCAACGTTGAATACACCTGGTCCTTTCTTCCACAGCAAGACAGAGATTTGGGAGTTAAGCGGCATCTTTCTTCATTACAGGGTGAAAGAAGAGAAGGAAGGAATGAGTTTTAAGATAAGTGTCATAGAAAAAAACCTTAACGCTGCTGAGGTTGACGGCAAAACAGCCATTAACTTCAAAGGTTGAATATTCATTTTATATCTCTCTATTACCAGAAAAAGCAGCATTTCCTAACACCCTCACGCTACTACTTACACGTGGTGGGCTCAAGGAAAGAAAGCAAACTCCGGCCCCAAAGCTGGTATCGGGTATTTCCCATCCCAGCCGAGCAGGGCAAAAATCGCGCCGTCGCACCTGCAGAAGACGCGGCTCTCTCTAGAGCTCCCCGCTTTCTGCAGAATCTGCGGTACTTCGGAAAGAAAACTTGGTGGGAATTAGAATATGCTTTAAAAGTTCCATTAATTGGGACAAGGGGAAGCATTTCCTAACAGCCACAGCACTAATAACGGCTGAGCAATGACAACCGCTATTTACTGTTATGCCCCTTCTCTTCTGCTCTCATTAAAGCCTCCACTCGTTTTCTGTCAGAACACCTAACCTCACGGCTAATAATTTGTTTTTATTTTGCCCGCAGTCACCATAAAGCGAGAACGCCATCCCGGTGTTTGTTTTAAATAATAAACGGAACGCCACGAAAACCGGCGTCACCTCTTGGCAACACGCACAACCTTGACCGTGAACTCAGCTCCACCCGCTCTGCGCCGGCCCATCTTGCAGGTTAATTAAGGGGAGCAACGTTCTTATTTTGCACAGCGATTCTGGTCACAAAGACAAATTAAGGGAGCCGGGTCGGGTTCTAACGACGGACGTCAGAGTCAATCAAGAAGAGCCATCAGAGACTTACACTTGACAAGCGCGGCAACACGCCGTTCTCCCCCTGGTCACCCCAGGCAAGTTGAATTTTCCGCTCGTTTTCATTGTTGGAAATTTAATTTGGCCTCTCCCACCCCAGCGCGGGGCAGGGGGAGCCACGGTCGAGCCCCGTCAGCGAAGGAGACCCAGCTGATACCCCGTGTCGAGATGAAAATTCATCGCTGTCACAAGACCGAAGGCCCAAACGGATGCTTTTGACAAGCCTGAAATCAGCCAACGAGGACGGTGAGGAGAAAAAGGCGTGAAACACCAGCTGACTTTAAAGGCTGGACCTCCATCCCTCTGTCCCCACTTGTTTCTCTTTCATTTAAACAAGTATAACATTAAATTAATGGCTTTTATTTTCTCCTCCTAAGCCTATTAGGATTTAACTATGGAAAGTTGAAGCAATTTCCTTCCTGCTCAAACTCCCTCCCCTGCGCAAGGCTGGGCTCCAGCTGTCAGCCCTCCCGAAGGTTCAATGAGATTAGTCCTAAATGTTCTTAGCATCATTTCAAAGGCTGTAACCGCATTACTTCCTCACACAAAATTGCTTTATCGCTTCCCCAAGTCGAGGAAGAGGTCAGAGAGGAATATAAGCGGTTTTGCGACGACTGAAGTTTTCAAGGTTGTGAAGCTCTCAGTGGCTCCCAAAGCCAAGTGAGACCCTGGGTGCTGCCAAAGACTGCTTTCACACGGTCCGCACCAGCCGCCTCAGGTCAAGGACCTGGCAGCTATTCTTGGTTTACAATGGCGTAAGGGAGACGTGATCCACACCCATAGGGCCTCGGTCAGAACAAGGGCCAACTCCACTAAAAGCAAGAAACCAAGAGATGAATCAGAGAATCAGAGAGTCACAGACTGGTTCGGGTTGAAGGGACCTTTCATGGTGATCCAGCCCAGCCCCCTGCAGGGAGCAGGGACATCTGCAACCAGAGCAGCTTGCTCAGAGCCCCAAGGGCCAACCTGACCTGCCATGGTGCCAGCCATGGGGCTTCTGCCAGCTCTGGGGGCAGCCTGGGCCAGGGGCTCACCACCCTCCGTGTAAATCATTTCTTCCTTGTCTCTACTCTAAATCTCCCCTCTTTCAGTTTCTAACCATTACATCACACTACATTTGGAGTAGGGACAACTCTAAATCAAGGCCACCGCTCCATACCCACCATGTGTGGTCTCAGTCTTGAAGCGCTGCAGCAGAGGGACCTGCTCTAATGAGCTACGCTGAGTTATTCGCACTAAATTTGACAGAAATTTGTGCTGTTGGAGAACCCTTGAGCCAAGGAAAGGCAAAGGGTTATCCCAAGATTCAGGAAACTCCCTTACATCCACCCATTCTAGGTTAATTGTTGGACTCGATGATCTTAAAGGTCGTTTCCAACCTAAAAGATAAAATAAAACCACAAAGCGATGAAGCTTTTCACGTGCATGGATTAACTCCCAAATCTGCCAGACTAAAGCAGAACGGCGTTGTGGGTTTGTGAGCACCCACCACACCCATGTCAACGCCGAGCAGGTTTTGACCATGTTCCTGCATGAGAACTTTGATAAGAGACATCTTTGGAAGTTCACAGGGACGACATATTCCTGATTTCACTCTGAACTGATGCCTTTGAAGTTTAGGCGATGAATTTTTTATGCTTTTCATTAGGTCTCGCATCTGATCTCCAGTCCACCTCCAAGGAGCCGTACTCTCAGGTTGCTAATTTGGGCAGTGAGATTAGCCCTGCTTAGTTCAGCTCTTTCTTGTTTGTTGGAACTAGGCTCTTGGTGATGGAGGAAACCTCGATTTGCATGTTAATGAGAGCATTAAGCGGATAGAGGCCATTCATGCCAATGTCCTCTCCAATTAGCTGAGGAATTTCCATTCTTGGTTTGAAGGGTTAAATAGTCCCATCAAGGAAACCGCACTTGGTTCAGGGAAGGAGTCAAAAGGACAGAGAGCCTGTTGGGAAGTGTACGCATGACTTCCTAATCCCTCCTCATTTAATAATAACTGCCAAACCATTCGGTCAGTACTTAGGGCTAACAAAAAAAAAAAAACCTTACAGATCCCCAGTGCTTGTTCCGAGGAAGGATCGTGGACCAACCGACTTAAAAAGCACCCAAATGGCCAAAAAACCCGTGAAGCTCCTGTTGCACACAGAGGAACTTCAAAACAAAGTGCATGCTTAGCTCCTTGTTTTGCTTCATCAGCGATAAATACGTCCACCACACTCTCAGCAGGCTTTAAAGCACCGAGAAATTCTTGTTGTCAAGCAACTCCTTTGTTCACAGGGTTGTTTTTTTTTTTTAATTATTATTAAGCTTGGAACAAAAATGCAAATTAAATATTTAAAACTGCATTCTGCAGCATCCACTAGAGAAGAATATTCCTCTCTCCTAGAAAAGTGAAAGGGACTTTTTCCGTACGTTATTTAACCCCGGTGGTGTGGGAAACACAATAAAGCGGCACGGCTTCCTCACAAAGCGGTCTGAGTATGTGGAGTATCTCACAGTATTTCACCGAGCAGAAATGAAGCAATTTAGGAATATGCTAATCGTGGTGAGACGCCAGCCTACGTGGGAGAAATGCAATGTACTGAAGGAGAGACACTGGAAGAAGATCAAAAAGACCTGAGTTGGGTCCTCAGAAACCCAAGAAAATTTCTCGAACTCTTTGCTCTTCTCTTCCACTATTAATTGTTGTTTGTTTAGCAGGACAACGCTGGTTGTAGGAAACACTGTTTGGGGAAGGCAAACCCCTGTGGCTGCACATCAGTCACCAGCACACCCTGTTGACTAGGAAAAGTCCTAGGAGAAGTCTTTAGAGCTGCTGAGCAACTGTGGGGCTCTACTGACGCAACGCAAACAGGAATTAATATTCATTTAATGTCAACACACTGCAAGGTGCACCCGTTCACAGACCTCTGAAGAGCCTTCAAGCCTCTGAACAACAGGCAATTCAAAGAGGCAGGAAGCAAGGGGGCGGCTGGGGTGGGAGAAACCCCCTGACGTGCCCACCACGTGCAGGAGATCTCCAGCACTCCTCCTCCCTCAGCTCTGGGCAGGGTGGAGATGCTTTGTCTTGAGGCTACTTTGTCTTGGAGACACTTTGTCTCGCTCCACCGGCCACCCTGGAAACCCAGAGGGGAGCTTTAAGGAGCAGGGTGGTCCCAGGGTGCTCATCCCAAACCTCCTCAGGAAGCAGCAGTGCTTTGGTGAGAGGAGGGGAAGAGAAATAAGGTGCACCTGAGTGCAGCAGGGGAGGAGATTCCAAGAAATCCAGGTCCTTGCTTAGGACCGCAGCTTGGACTCCTGCACCATGGTAGGAGCAGCGCAGGGCTGTGCCCCCCAGCCCCAGCTTCGCTATGGTGGGCACCGATTACGAGCAACCAGAGCCCAGTGGGCATTTCACTATTTACCTGCCAAAGCTGTGGAAAAGCAGCTCTCTCTCTGCAACCCCGAACATGTCGGGCGCCATCCTGACCTGGCTGGCTGCGGTCTCCAGAGCTCCCAGCAAATAACGGATCAATAGCAGGAGTAGAGAAGAGTTTCCAGGGGTTCAGTCCGTATTTACGCTGGTGGAGCCAGCCACACAGTTCGGAGACAGCCAAGAAAGAAACACAATTGCTTCCGCCATCCCCGCAGGGCTCCTCCTGTTAGCTGGGTATCAGACGGCCAGAGGATACAGCAGGCAGTTAAGGAGCAGAAAACTCTTGGAAATGAGCTCAGCAAAAGCCACAACATTGGAAAATAAATCAACTTTCCTTGCTTTTCCCTTTCAGAAAGAGTTTACGGCTCCTGCTACACAATGCGAGGGGCCATTAAAAAGGACGAGCCCGGCTCCAGGGGGTTGAACAGAGCCACTCCAAGGACTAGACCTTAAACAGATGCTTCTCCTACTCACATAAAGCCCTTACGGCTTCTTTAGGTAGCCATTGTCTGCCCAGCTCCCCCGGGGACCGCTTAAAAATCCACCTCCTGCCATTGACAAGATGCATCTATTGTGTGTGTCCAACCACGCAGCGTGGCCCCACGCCAGCCCCACGCTTGCGGGCAGCTGCCGGCCGCCCCGGGGACCGGCAACCCATCCCGGGGCCGGCAGACGTGGGGTCCTGCACTGGGACACCCCGACACCACCACGGCCGAGACCACCGATGTCCTCCCCATTCGTTTTGCCCTCGGCCGTGGCGCGGGCGCTCTCTCTACAAAAGAGCAGCAGGAGGTCTGCTGGGGTTTACATCCTGGGGGTTCTGAATTTAGGAAAAGAGGATTATTTCCTAGGGTATAAAAATGTATTTCATTCTGTAACACAATGCCACACGTATATCAATATACATCCAACACCTGGATGAGCAAAGACCTCAGTCCTTCCCTTTTACACCACCAGAAGTTAAACACCCCTCTACCACGCTCTTCTAACATTTAATTACGCCACTACTCAACGGTCGGTAGTCACAGTCAGCTCACAAAAGACAACAGCCTGAGGAATTCGCCGTACCTAACACTGGAAAGCAAATATCCCGCTGCTCACATTTTGAAATACCCACTCACGGTCAGAGTTCTAACGTCAACGCTGATTTACGCGTTACCGCGCGGCATCTGCGTTTCCCCCCCTTTTTTTTCCTTCTATGTTTTAAGGGGGATATTGGAAGCAGGGTGGTGGTGCATCTTTGGCACGCAGGGACCCATTTATCTTCCCAGCTTTTTACTCGGGCAACAAAAGAGCCAGAGAAAACGGTGTCGTTTCCTTCTGCTCTTCGAAGCAGCATTTCGGTGAACTACAAGGGAGCCATTTTCTTCTTGGGGACCAAAACACACCCACATCAGTTCAAAACAGGAGAAAACTGGACCCATGAGGCGGCGACGCAGCATAACACCCGTCCTTCTGCCATCAAGGTCCCCTGGGTGGGCTTGTGGACTCCTCCTGGACCTATGCTGGCTGCAAGCGGTGTCTTGAAGAACGGCTTCCTCGGAGGATCATGTCTGGGTCACCTTTGCTGTCGGGCAAATAAATGCCGACATGCAACTCTCCATCCTATGAGCTTCACAGCGGCCAGGTTCCAGGGAACTCATGGTTTTACCCATCCTGACTGACCGCACCAGCGAGAGGGGACTTAGGAGCCAAGAAGAGGTGCCCACTGTGCCCCTGGTGCCCCTGGGACTGCAAGCAGAGGCAGGCGGCTGGGTGGTTACCCAGGGGCCGAGCAATTATGCCATCGACCGCGGGCCGCAGTCCCTAAGTAGCAGCAGCGACGACCTGCCTGCCTGCCAGCTGCCCAGAATACGTGGGGTGTCTCATTAATCAAAGGACATCTGCCCTCCTGCTTTCTCAGGAGCTCCACAAGCCCTTGCTCCCCCGGGGACAGCGTGTCCATCTATAATTGACTCTGCTGCCGAGTCAATGCTCTTACTATTATGTAGGAAAGGAGTATTTAGCCCAGGGACACGGATAACACCACAAATTCATTTCCACATCTGAACAGATTGTTTTAATGAGACGATGTATGTGTTTAAATGCTCTGCTGGAGTTTTCCCAAGATCTCAGACCTTTGCAAATCACATCCCATACTTGAGGCTCCAGACGGCGTACGCTGAGCAGGGCACGACCATCCCAGCCAAAACTAATCCTTGGGTTCGCTCCACGCACACAACAATTTTTCACTCTATAATTTAATAAAAACATTACCAGATCCCCTACCTTGCTAAATTAAATATGCACTACATTAAATATCCCGTGGGCTGAAATCAACTGGCTCTTCATACTCACCCCACAGCAGAGCCAAACCAGGGACTGAGCTGCAAACTCAGTATTTCCAAGACACCTCACGCTCTTGTAGAGCACAAAGGTGCGATACATCTCATGGATCCCCTACACCGCGACATAAATCCTTATAGAAAAGCTGTGATTGTTTTTAATAGCCAACAGTTGATTCTCACCGGCTGTATCCTCCGTAGAAAATTCCTGCAGCTTTTTGAGGGTCCAGAAACCTGCTGAATCAAAGATTTTACACGTGGCATCTCCACTCAATTGTCTTAAATGTTACTAAGGACACAACCAGGGATCCTGACTATACGATTCGGCCAAAAGATAAACTGTTTGTCATCGTATCTAAGTCGTAGTGATGTACAAACCCAGTCTGCACCACCTAGGACACACTGCCAGCGTTACTCGAGCTTTTCTTCCGTGGTAAGGAAGAAGCTGCATGTTTCTCCTACCCCCTACTCCGCTGGTCTGCTCACAAGTTGGCAACTAAAACTCCCTGCTTAATGGACCAGAATTTAATTTAACACCACCAAAGAGGCCCGAAAATTCAACAGGCTGATTCCTGCCCTATCTCGAGGCGCCTTCTGCATTCCCTGAAGGTTCTCATAGAGCTCTGCAGGAGTTTGGTGGCCCGTGGATGGCGCCTCGAGGCTCCCACCACGCTTTCTGCCACGAGCACATCACCCTGGTGTAAAACCTTCTGCCCCGCTTGCCAGCATGGGGATTACGGCGGTGATTTATCAGCTGCCAGACGAAGCAGGTGACACAGCTTATCCCCTTAATGTCTGCTCCATGCTCCGCACCACGGGAGTCCAATTCTTCCACTCGCTCTGCTCTGATTCTGCCCTTTTTTTAGTTTTGATTAAGGATTTCACCGACGTTTATTATGAATAAGCGTTCACGACTCCAAACAGCTCCTCTGGGCTATCACTCTCTGGAAAGCGAATCGATGGCAAAGAGCGAGCGATCCTTCCTACCACTGCGCAGGTGGGAAACCTTTCCCTCGCTGGCAGCAAAGAGGCGTTTCAAAGGACTGGGACGCGTAAGGAAAACACGAGGAGACACTTCTTTGCTGTGCTGGCCCAGGCTGCCCACAGGGGCTGTGGAGTCTCCTGCTCTGCAGAGATCCCAACCCCCCTGGACACCATCCTGGGCACCCTGCTCTGGTGACCCTGCTCTAGCAGGCGGTGGGACTGGGTGATGCCCAGAGGTCCCTTCCCACCCCGCCAGTCTGGGATTCTGCAACACAGCGCAGGTTACTGTTAAAAAACATGGAAAAAGTCAGGCAGCCATGAGCCATGCAAAACGAATTTGCAGGTTTTATTCAGCCTGCAGACCAGAAATTTCTCCTCCTGCCTTATAACACATCTGATTGCCCAACTACAGTGGAGCAAAATGAACCGTGTTCACTCCTGCGTTAAAAGAGGGGGAGAAAATCTGGCAAAGGCAGAAAGATCCAAGAGAAAATGTGCTCGGCAGAAGGGATACCCACCACCTCCTGCTGAGTCTCCATCATCCTCAACTCCTTGTCCAGGGAGCAGCCTCCATGTGCTGATGCCATCATACAGGCACAAAATAGTAAAGAAGGAGCAAGTACTACTCGTATGAAGAAACCTTACAGCAGCAGATGATATTATATGGACTGAGCTAGTCAAGTTCTCCACGGTTTCTGTTCCAGATGACACAGGAACGTTACGTTATCTGGTCTGTAGTCACAGGACATTCAGTTTCATTGACTTACACCCACATTAAGCCCAAAGATTTTAGCTGCGGTAAAGCGTCGCAAACCTCTCGGCACCAGAAGCCAGGAACAGGAAAACCTGCCGTTGACTGAGGCCCCAAACCATTTCCACAGCAATCACGAACCTTCAGAGCCCTCACGAGGACCTGACCACTCGCCAGTACGTTTAGTGGGGTTTTTTATAGCACTGCCTGCTGAGCACCAGAAGGAAACCTCTCTCCATCAGATGAATTCCCCAAAAGCCAAACACCCACATTTTCTCCACCCTGAGGCCCCTGAGGAAGGACAGCCACCCAACACAGAGCTCCAGGAGGGACTAGGACACTCACCCCCTGATTTGGGACATGGAAACACAAGGCCAAAATGCTTCTACCCCTTTTTAGTGCTGCCAGTTAGTTTTGCTGATAAAGAAGTTCGTTATCCAACCCACTTCACTTCCAAACCCGCTGGTGTAATGCAACGCGCTCGCTGGTGAACAGGCAGAATTTAAAACCAATCCACGGATTTACCTGAGAAGACAATGCATCGGGGAGAAGCTGCTTCCATCCCCTTGGCGGCCCATTGTATGCGAACAGTCACTTTGGATTTCTATCCGTTATGAAAATCTAGCGCTCACGGTATGCAACTCCCAAAGATTTCATTTCAAGTAACACATCCGTAGACTTTTAAAGCTTTCCAGATGAAAACTGGGGTAAAAATCTTCAAGTTTGGGGTAGAAATCTACTGTTTGGGGGTAGATAACTACTGTTTGGGGGTAGATATCTACTGTTTGAGGGTAGCTATCTACTGTCTCTCAGTAGATCTGATGTCAGGAAGGGATTGCCTTGCAGGCTGGGACACGGACTTGCAAAGCCCTTCACGCCTCCACATCACAGAAACTCAAATCCTTGCACGTGTGAAGGGTTGTTGGGAGCTGTAAGTGCTCATGCATCACTCCATCACACCCGAAGAGAGCAAGGAAATGGTGCTACACTATAAGCTCTCCTGTAGCTGACAATTATTTCTGGAATTTGATACGAGTAAGACAAGCAAAATTACCATTAACATTGCATAAAAATCAGGAAACATGTTGTGTCTCTTATTTAACCTTCCTCCTCTCACATTTCTTTTTATTCAACTCGTATCTTGATGCACTTACCGCTCATTCATTTTTCATGGGTTTGGTTTCCATACCCTCATGCAGATTAACTGCTTTCAGTCTGTCATTTTTTAAATCTCCCTTCTTTTAACTTCCCTTGCAGCACGTTCACCCCTTCCAGCCCTGTCTTTCTGTCAGTACTTTTATCCTAGTCTCTCTATCACACCGCTGAGCCTCCACACCCAACCCAACCCAACCCAACCCAACCCAATCATGCAACTCTCCTGGCCACCCCAGCTGAGCAGAGCTTGGCGAGAGCTGGATCTCAACAAGCAAAGGAGAATATACAGAAATTTAAATACACCAATTCATGGCCCTGCAAAACATGAGAATTTCTGGGTGTCCTTACAGTGGATCACCCCACTGAGACCAGCTGGATGTGTTAGAGCTGACCCATTCTGAGAGGAGAGAGGAGAGGGGAGAGGGGCGAGGGGCGAGGGGAGAGGGGAGAGGGGAGAAGGGAGGAGAAGGGAGAAGGGAGAAGGGTGAAGGGAAGGACTCAACAAGGTCAATGAAATCCCCAGGAATTTAACTCATTTCTTCTTCAGTTTAGCTGTGGCTCTGACCTGGAGTGGATTTTAGCTCCCTGAAGGCTTGGAATGTCCTTTGTCCCTGCAGCTATGCCCAGACGGTGCTTTGCAGGATCAGGTCCAGCTCCTAAAAACAAGCTTGTGCTGCAGAACTAACGCAAGCAATCAGCTCCAGAGCAATGGGTTCAAGTGGTGTCCAATGGAAATAATATTTACGACCCTTCTCTGGGCTCTGCTGCGGTTTTAGTCGTACCCCTAAACACCAGCACTACCTTCAGCTCCCAGTGAAGTACGATTTATAGTAAGGACACGTATTACAAGACCTGCCCAGACATATCTGAGACTCCATCAACTGTCCTGGCTGTGGATGTGAGCTGTAAACTGCTTACTCAGCTGTTTCTTCTGCATACACTCAGATATCAATCTGGCTGGCGAAGAACATCCGGCCTCATTCAACACCTGCTTTACGTCTCAATCACAACCGCGGAATTTCAGATGGCTCCTTGGAAATCATTCACGAGCTCTGCCCAAACAGTTCAAACTCCTCCTCGTACAGTGGAACGTATATCTCCTACGCCAGCGCCATGGAATTAAGGTGAGATCGTTAATAAACCTCGGAGAAGCATAACTGATCTGCGGCAATTGTCACGACAACTCCAAATGATAAAACACAAAACAAGTCTCAGTCGCTCCATCACCACGCAGGTTCTCACCAGCAGGGATGATGGGTTCAGCTGAAAAGGCAAAGTCTTACCTTCACTAATGCTTTCATGTAAAACCTCTCCGCTGCACGATAAGATTCTTAGCGACTTGCTTATTAATTAGGCAGAGATTTTTGCAACTCTGAATAAATTTCACGGAAAGGAAAGAAGCTTCTTATGCCATTCTGCTAATCCTGCAGAAAAATCAGCCCACCTCTCCCTATCCTACACGCGTGCCCCAGCCATTAGACTGAAATAGCAACTAATGACATCAAAAATCAACGGCTAATTATGCCAAAAAGTAACATTTCACCTGAAGAAGTCCGGGGGGAAAAATATAAATAGCTCTTTTGCACCCATCAGTGGCATCTTGCTGGATTCTTACTCCAAGATCTCAAGGTAAGCAGCAACAGCTATGGAAATGAGATGAAGTGCCGCACCTCAGGAGGAAGCTCCGGCTGAAAGCGCGGGTGTGTCCTTATCATCCACTGCCTTCTAATTTAGCAGCGCTCTAAATGGTCGTGTAGATGCCAGCCCCTTCTCCAGCCTCTCGCCTTTGTCAGCCAGAGAGGGGTTGCACGGAGGGGTCCGCTTAATGTGTCCCCTTCCATGGATGAGGCGCAGCGTCGGTGGAAAAAGGAGCAGATGTCATTAGACTTCATTAGAGAGCGCAGCTCATCTTGTGGCTGGCAGTGATGAGGTTGTCATGGTCGCGTTTATTCGCTAATAATGGGTGAGCTTTACAGGGATGACGCTCCTTACAGAGGAAGAGGGGTGGATTTTTCACTGAAAACACAGCACTAAACATCAGAGGACCAGTGGACCAGTGCTACGCTTTCCCATTTTCCTACGGGAAAGTAGGATGTGCTACAGGTTGGACTTCTTAGACTCAGCCAGAAACCTTCTGCAGCTCTCTGGGCTGGGGACAGCAAGAGCTACAAAGGCCCTCAGCATCCTGCAGCCATCCAAGCTCATCTTTATTACCTCTCCAGCATTTTGAAGGGATTTCACCGCATTTCACTCATCTTTTTTATTCCCTCAGTATTTTGCAGTGACCTCATTGCAACCCATGGACTGAAGGCAGCCCTGTGACATGGGCTCATAGAAAAGCCGAGCAGGCAAGTGTCCAACTTCCTCTACTGCTTTCTTAACCACCGAACAGCTAGATCAGACAACCACAGACTGGTTTGGCTTGGAAGGGACCTTGGTGTTCATCTAGTTCCAAGCCTCCTACCATGGGGGGTTCCACCAGACCAGGTTGCTCAAAGCCCCGTCCAACCTGGCCTTCAACACTTCCAGGGATGGAACATCCAACAGTCCGTTCCAGTGCCTCACCACACTCACACTGAAGAATTCCTTCCTTGTATCCAATCTAAGCCTGCTCGGAAGTGGACACCATGAACCTCAACAACTAACGCTCAATCCTGCATTGTTATTCGTGGCTAGAAAGCAACTCACACGCAGGCAGTGAGGAACATTTCAGTTCTACTACAGAGTGATTTCTTTTTGAACAAGATTAATTAGTCCCTTGGCACTGCCAAGACAAACCTGTGTCAAAACAGATCAGATGTTCTAAAACCTGGTTTCCTGTTGCTCCAAAATGGGGCATATCTCCGAAAAGCTCATTCTGCTTCTTCTGTGGGATTAGGAGATTAATTTCACACACTCGGAGGGTGATGGAGGCCACCTCGAGGTGAAGAGAGAGGAACCTTCAATCTGCCCTTTCCTTCACCCAACACAGCACAGACTAATTATCAGTATCTGATCACTACAATGTTCACGATGTATCAAGATTTCAACGTATTTTTACCTTCTCAGTGCATTTTTATTCTATACTCGCCTTATCTAAGTTTTTACTTGGTTTCCTTTTCTTTTCAAAAACTTGTTTCTACTTTCTTCATCTGAGATGTGATAAGCTGCAAGAAATACAGAACTTCAGTACCTGGCCATGAATGCGCACCAATCCATCATAAAATATCTTATCAGTGGCAAAGCTGGAACAACGATATATGAAGGTGACAAAGTTCTTTACCTACACCCTTCTAGAAGCTTTTTTAGGGTGAAGGAGACCACAAGGAAGGACAAAACAGTTGGAAACCCAACTCTGGGCAGGAGGAGGACTTCAACAGGTCCTCCACTTCTTTGGTCCAACGCTACACTTAGGCCATGGGTTATAGGTCTAATTTGAATCTGTATGAGAAGTTTAAGGAGAGGGATCAAGTTTTACATGATTGAGAAATTAATAGGAAATTTGGGGGGAAAAAAGTGTTGTATTTCATTTTGGGAGTAATACACAATTTTTTTCCTCCATTACTGAAAGAAATCGATCAGTGTGTATCATATGCATCTTACTCTACCTTTTCCTATACATATTACTCCACCTTTGACATCACATAATTGCTCTTAGTACTGTCACAATTGCCCATACCCTAAACACAACCTTAACATAACTAAGGAATTTTTCTTATTCAAAGCCACATATGGACATGATGGATGTTTTGAGAATCACAAAATCACAGAATCGTTTGGGGTGGGAAAGACCTTTAAGGTCAAGTCCCCCCGCTCCCCCAGCACCGCCAGGTCCCCACTGACTCCTGTCCCTCAGCACCACCTCCACACGGCTGGGAAACCCCTCCAGGGATGGTGACTCCACCACTGCCTGGTCGAGGCCCGGACAACCTCAACGGAGGAGAAATGGCTCCTAAGGGACAACCTCAGCCTCCCCTGGAGCAACTGGAGGCCGTTTCCTCTCATCCTGATCCCTTGTTCCTGGGAAGAAGAGACAGACCCCCAGCTCGCTCCAACCTCCTGAATTTCAGGGAGTTGTCGAGAGCCAGAAGGTCTCCCCTGAGCCTCCTTCATGCCAGGCTCAACCCCCCCAGCTCCCCCAGCCGCCCCTCAGCACACTTGTGCTCCAGACCCTTCCCCAGCTTCGTTGCCCTTCTCTGGACACGCTCCAGCCCCTCAATGCCCTTCTGGGAGTGAGGGACCCAAACTGGACACAATGCAGCTCCTAACCTCTGTTCATTAACCCCAGCAGGGTGATTAAGGCATGATAATCGTTTGATGCTCCACTATCTTTACCAAATACACTGACCTGAAAGCTTTGGAGCCACGATCTTGCTTGCCCCATTACTGAGAGGATAAAAAGATCCCTGAGCCATTTCTGACCTACCACCGTTTTGTGGGAAACCGCTCGGGCTTTTCCCTGCACTCCAGAGTCTGCAGCACTTTTCTGGATCCGTTGGTAGAAAAACCCTTTTCCCTCAGCTCTAATTCATCCCAGTTCACTTTCCCAGCAGCAAGTGCATGAAACGAGGGGGCAGATAATGGCAAAGGCTGGTGAGCACCTGACGATATCCATCCACATATCTCTAAAGAAAAAGCATTGAGGAGAGATAAGGTGTTATCTCAAAGTTAAAACACCTGTTAGTATTTTATTTATGGGCTTTTTCCCAAAGTCTATTGACTTCGCTTGGCCATTTGAGTCTTCACTGCTCTGTAACACCTCTGACAACCCACAGCTCTCCAAGGACGGCAGCAGATCACGGGTCCATCCATCCCCACCCTGTCTCTGATCATCAACCACACTGGGACAACAACAGGGCAATCCTGCAGAAATTCTGCCCTGAATATTGTCCCATCAAAACACCATTTGTGGAAGCCCTCAGCTTGGAGGTACCTTCATAGAAAGAAAATTTACAATATATTTATAACTACCTCGCTCCACCTTTTCCCTCTTGGGTCCCTATCAGCAGGGTTTTCTTTTTTAATTTAACTCAACAAAGGGGAGTATTTTCATAGATCGGCACGTGCCGCAGGGGTGGCTGGCGGAGTCTCATTGATCTGAGGACGAACACAAGTTCCTCGCCGCTTTGCAGTGTCAGGCCCCAGGGGAACAACTGGAAGAGCGAATTCATATTTATTGTGGGTTTTAAGGCCTGTTAGGTTTTATTTCTGTCAGCCACAATGGTGTCTCTTTAACTAAGACGAATTATAAACATATGAAAACACTGATTGCAGCGGAGAAAGGGAGGAGATACATCACAGCCCGCTTCGTCTCGAGAGCAGACAAATGGCATGTGTGATAGTCCATCAAAAACGCCGTCAGAAGCCCCAGATATTTACGGCTGGGCTGCAAAAAGCCGCGTTTAAACCGCGCCGTGACAGGAAGAGAAGGCTATAAAGGATGTAGCAATAATCAAGGCGGGCTACGCTGTTCTTGCCCTGCATCCTTGTCAATACTGCTTTTTGTTACTCCTGTGCTGTAAAAGGGCAACAGCAAGACCTCCACCTCCTCAGGAATACAATGGAGAGAGTCTTCTGCCTCCATTAAAATCACAAAAGCCATTTTTTTACCAATCTCATCACCACAGCCTCAAAGTGTGAGCACGGTTTACCATTTTCTTCGAAATTCCTAACCAAAATGGGGACAGTGGGGAGAAGAAAAACTACAATCCTGAGTTCTGCTGAGCCTTTCCTTGGCAAAAGCATCCGCAGCCCCTGCCGAACACTCACTCCTTCAAATTCTTGTGGTCTTTAACTGAAGGTCGTCAATGCTGGTGAATCGGGGAGGCCTCCAGGATGCTCTTCTGTACCTCCTCGGGATGCTCTTCCTGCTGAGCATGGAAAATTATCACTAGAGGAAAGCCGCTTCTCAAGATTACAGTGATCCAAGCAACTAATAGCCCAGCTGCTGGAGCTGGTGGTTCCCTTGAAGGCTGTTCAAAAGGGTTCCTCCGACATCTCTGAGATCATGTTAATCCAGGTTGTTTCCATGCATCGGCATATGTTCTCCATACGTTACCCGACTGCCGTCAGCTTCACCTGATGAGCCCCAACCTAGTAGAGACTGCGCGGTTACTCAACATCCCAGCATTCTTCTGGAAAACGATGATGATTATGCCAAAGTGTTTGCACCCAGAGCCTGAACTCGTCGTTGTTTTACTACGGACCCAATGCTAAGCTATTGCCTTTACAAGTGCAGGCATTACTCAGCGCGGGTGAAGGAGGAGTTTGCAATTCTGCATTTTACGGTCATCGGAAGAAGTTACTCAGCTTCACTCCATTATGGGTCTTCGGCCCAATCTCGGGCCCTGCCTGCACGTCTTCCAACCAATTGCGTCACCCTGCCAGCGCGCGTTAGCTGCAGCAGCAGCACTTTGACTGTTCGTTCGCGGAACTGCTGAGGGGAAAAATACTTTGTGAAGTCAAAAAGTGTTAAGCCTCATTTTGTCTTAAGCAGCAGCCCTTAAAGTGATGCTAAATCGTCTGCAAAGGTCCTCATCGCCATCCGGCACGGACGCTGGCCGAGCCCGGAGACGGCGGGGAGCCGTGGAGCCCTGCTCGTGCCGGGCAGGGGACGGCAGTGGGATGAAGGATGTCCCAGGGCATGACCGCAAAACTCAGTCAGCTGAACCCAAACGCCTCTTTGGGCCTTGCGAGCAATATAACCCTCCGTTCCCCCAGGAGATGCGATCGTGCTGCCGCGCTCCTCGTTGAACTACGAGGAAGACAAACAACCTCGGATTTGTGCCCGTGGCAGCGCCATCAGTGCCGGCCAGGTCTAACGTGCTTGTTTGTGAATCAGTCCTTTTGAGGGTGGAAAAGAAAATCATGCTGCCAGCCCCCTCCTCTTCTTGGGTTGGTTTTCCTGGCCTGATTTGACCAAATTACTCACATTTGGGGCTCTGATATTCACAGAGCTTCCGTTCACCCTTCCCTTTGTCCCACCCTGCAAGTAGCACACCTTCCTCTCCTATCCCTGTCCGCTGGCACTACCCCCTTCCCCGCCGCTGACCGCACCACGCCATGGGGCAGCTGAACGGCCGCGGTCCTGCCAGGCCCCAGCCCTATGGCCCGACCCAAAGGACGTTCATTTCCACAGCCACCCTGGAGCTTGCTGGGCCCAGATACCTCACTGGGTACGTGATGGCTTGACAAAAATTCCGGAGTTTAGGATCTCACTTTTCCTCTGTGACAGGATGCTCTTGCCACGTTTTGGTGGGTTCTCATAGAATGACGGACTGCTTTGGGTCAAAGGGACCTTCCAAGCTCACCCAGTCCAGCCCCCAGCAGGGAGCAGGGACATCTGCAACCAGAGCAGCTTGCTCAGAGCCCCAAGGGCCAACCTGACCTGCAGTGGTGCCAGCCATGGGGCTTCTGCCAGCTCTGGGGGCAACCTGGGCCAGGGGCTCACCACCCTCAGGGTCAAACATTTCCTCCTCACATCTAAGGTCAGATTTTGGTGCTTTGTGGAGCACAGCTGAGCTCCGCAGGTGCCCCCCGGATGACACACAGCTCTGGGTACAGACTTGTTAGACCAAACTGGCACAGTGCTGGAAACACGCACTTCCAGCGCTAAAACCTCATTTTTTCACTGGGCTCAGCAGAAGTTGATCTAAATAACTGCCTGGGTTAGTACGAAGGACGGACTCACGCTCTCGTGAAGTGCTGACTCCGATGCGCAGTAACGTGGGGGTTCGCTGGGCTCCTGAAGGGTTTAATTGCGTTACCCAACATCTGAGGGGCTTTGCAGAGAAGCTCATTCTCCTGGGCAGTTTAGGGAGTATTTGTGTGGGGAGGGCGTTAGGATAAAATCCATATTGCTTCTAGTTGACTGTAATTCGTCTGTCAGTTTGGTGTGCAGCTCAAAGGCAGCCACCAAGTATTTTTAGTAGCATCGTAAAGACTGGTCAAGAGTTCAAAGTCAAGAGTTTGAAGAATTTTTTGATAGCTGCCACAGAATTATATAAACCCTGGTTCAGGAACAAATAAATCACAGAAAAAACCATTTTTTTTTCCTACTCTTTCAGAGGAAAAAACAATTTTCTTTAACCTTACTCTCAGGGGTTAGCAAACAGAATTCCACATAATATCAACCATAAAGATGCATCAACCACAAGATTAGAAGGCTTCGAGGAACTCTGGAGCTTTCATTTAGTTCTGTCATCTCACCACTCACCCGTTCGAAGAAACGTTGTCGGCTCTGTTTAGCAACAAGTCATCAATCTTTTCTCAACGAAAGTCAAGTGCTCCTTACTCCGATCCCACATTTTGGAGAGCCTCCTCCCTTGCTCTATCTCTTAACTTTGGTTCCTCGTTGCATTTTTTTCCTTGCTGAGCAGTGGGACTGGTTGGGATGGCGGCGGCAGCGGCAGCAGATGAACCAGCCCCGCTGAGCAGGGAAGCCGCTATTGCCAGTCCTCGGTGAGAGAATTAATAAACACCCTCATTAAAGTGACTTTCATATATTTCAGAACGACCCGTATCACACTGGAAACCAAGAGCAATCCCACGGCCCCTTAACGCGGGCAAAACATTGACCGAAATGACTAGAGCAGGTTCAGGAAATCTGGAATAACGCCACAAATTGCACTAAGGAAACGTGGGATTTTGTGTTCTGATGGATCAGAGTTGAAGCTGGTGCATGGCGGGACCGAGGCCGTTTAATTCTTGGGTGCAGAGATCCTCGAGTGTCGCGACAGCATCACCTGGCCGGGGTGGCTCACGCCACGCCACGCCACGCGGCAGGGCTACGGGGCAGTGCGTGCTGTGCCCAACGGGTTTCTCCGAACGCTGGCTCATGTATCATTAATAGCAAACAGACCATGAACTTTGATTTTAGTATCACGCTGCTTAGTTGGAGCATTTGGCATTTAATGAACGCGGCAAGCAATAATAGGCTAAAATCTGGGTAAAGGCTGTTTTATCGCAAAGGCTATTACCGCGGCATCTGACGGGCCCATCGCTGCATTACGGCTCAGCTCTCGGAAAGGGCAGTGGCCTGAATAAATAGCACGTGGCCGGGTTCCCTCTTCCCCTCACCCCAAGCAAAGGACGCAGGAGCGCCGAGCTCTAAAAACACACCTTTCATCCGCTCTCTGCCCTCCATCTGCACAAACTACTTCATCGCGACGGGTGGCTACGGTTTACGGTGCCCACCTCATCTGCGGGCAGGATTTGGAGACCTCAAAAGTTGAAAACTCAGTCAGCTTCGTGTTTTTAAGGTGAAGGAAGAAGAAGGAGAACAAAGCCAAGACTAAAAATGCCCTCTTAGAAAGAAACTTTAACTTCAGCGGTTACGTCAGTGAAGAGCAGATGCAAAACCAACGCTGCTAGCAGAAGACATCAGACAGGTCCGTTGGGGAAAAATAAGACGGAAGTGGAGAGAACTGGTTTGGGAGCTCTCTGCCTATTAGTGAGGCACAAGCAGCTTTAAAACAGTGAAGATTTTACTGTTTTTAACAAAAAAAAAAAGAGTAACAAACAGCAGCTCCTTCAGCCAAGAAGGAAAGACGCGACCTGGTAAAAGCCCGTGCAGTAGTTTCTTCCTGTAAGCACCTCTCAGTGGATTCTACCAACAAACGCCTATTTTAAACCGCTTTGAAGGTGCTCTCTGGGCTTCACACGTAGACTGAACGATGGGCCCACTCCTTTCAGAATAATTCGTATAAGCAAGAAAAACTAAATTCATAAATTCAACAGCACCCAGAGCAGCCTCCACCAGGACGCCGAAGCACCGTGAGCGTCCGTGTCCCCCCAAGCCGTCCCAGATCCCCGCAGCGCTCATCCAAATGCACGAAAATGTCCTACCCAAAGGTCACACGCCCTGTAACACTCTTGGCCGTTCAGCTTTGGGATTTTCAATGCAAGTCCCGTAATAAATCTTGCCACGCTTCCGCAGTCTCCTTACGACGGTATCGCACAGAGATCTGCCTCATGTATTACCACGCTTTCGCGCAACCCAAATATACTCTTAGAGCAGCAGCACGACTATAAACACAGGTATCAGCAAATTCGTTCTGCATTACGGCTGCCATAAATCTATCAGCGCCTGTCAGCTGCAAAAGGGCCTCAATTGTCCGTAACGCAACAGTGCTCGAAGCTCAGGAGCCTCAGGCACGTAAAAATAAAATCAAAAGCACAGTGCTAAGTGCTGCGGGTCAAAAAAGGGGATGGCGTCTAAGGGGAAAAGAAAACCCCAAACAAACCCAACCCAGCTAACAACTCCCCCTCTCTGCAGAGAGGCGGCTGACAGCTGGACCACGCCGTTAAATGTCAGGGGTCTCCTTACCACAGCCCAGGAACCACCACAAAACCTCACCACCACCTCGGGTTCTCCCACCTCCAAGAGCTCCTCCTCGAAGAGCTTCCCCGCGCACCCCCTGGGTTCACGATATCTAACCATAGTGACTAACTCATCACGAATTTGTGGTATTTTTGGCTTCTGCTTCTGCAGGATGAGGCAGGAAAGAAGAAAAATAAAGGCTGAGAGCACGACGCCAAAAGCTCTACCCCTAAATCAGTCGGGATTATTATTAATTAGGATTGTTATCCATTCGGATTATGATCAATTAGGATTATTATCAGTTAGGATTATAAATTAGGTCAGCCCTGGGAGCGACCAGCTCCTACATCCCCTCAGCGCTTTGGTTCCAAAGCCACCCCATATTAATTATTGATCATTATTTCTCAGCCTCTGCTTCAGGCAAACCTGTTTGAGCCAAGAGTACTGATTTCTGAAGCTGTCTCGTTTCTGTGTTTTCTATTAAAAAACGTTTGTTTCGAGGGGTTTAGGGATTGCAGAGCGCTGGCTTGCAGCGGATTACTCAGTGTTGCACACCGGACCCACGCAAAGAGACCCGGGGAGCAAAGGAGGGGCGCGGTAACGCCCTGGATTAATAAAGTGCTTCAGAGGCACAGAAGGATCTTTTCAGCGCAACCCAAACCAACACCTGCTTCAGCTCCATCCGCCGGGGAACTCTCCGGGATTCAGCTGGTGAAAGGCAGGAGCTGAAATGGAGGCTGGGCGTTTCGGGATGGCCGCGCTCGAAGGTGCGATCGCGTCTCATTTGGCTGCACAATGGAACGGGAGGCGAAGGAAAAAAAAAAGCAGCGAGTGTAAAGGAAGAGAGGAGCCCTGGATTAGTTCCCTTTAACAAGGTAATCCTGATGGAGAAAGCTTTAATCATCTGCGCCGTGCGCTCCATCTTCTGCCTAAAAGGAATGATTTCTTGTCAGACCTGAATGGGGAGGGTTCAGTGAAGGAGTTGAGTCTCGCCGGGTACGTAAGGAAGCGAGAAGGAATCCCGTTATAGCCTGGGACAGCTGGAGCTGAATTGGGTATCAGACCACAAAGGCACCTGAAAAACACACAATGGGGACAAAAAATCGGTGCTGACAGTCAGGGAGGAGTAGATTAGATGACCAGAATAGCTTCGCTATCTCCACTCTTTATTATTCTACGAAGCTGTTTAATTCACAGGAGCAGTTCAAATTCCTACCCTGACAAAGGACGGGTTGAGCTTGGCAAAGAGAAAGGGAAGCCTCTGATTTTTTTCTTATCCCTGTCTCTCCTTTTGACAGAGCTCCTCAGGTGGTGACGTGCGCTGAAAGCCGCGAGAGAAAGAGCGGGCTGGGGCCAGGGTGGTAATCAGAGGTGGCCAAACGGAGCAGCTCTTCGAGCTGGCGCAGAGACAGTAACACTCTTTTTAGATAATGTGCCTCCAGGAAGCCAAATCATCTGGATCAGAGGGAACGGCGAGCATCAGTCTCGGCCCTGGCTAGAAAGCGAGCGTGGCCCAAGAGGAGGCAGCGGCAAAGCCGACTGCTATCATTATGGTGATGAATGGGAAATCCTCCGCCACGCTACAGGTGGGGGACGGGGAACAACTCACTCATCTGCAGAATCATGAGGAAAAGCTTTGCAGGTAGCTCAGAATTACAGAATCACAGAATCACAGAATCACCAAATCATTTTGGTTGGAAAAGACCTTGAAGGTCATCGAGTCCACCCAGCACCGCTAGGTCCCCACTGACCCCTGTCCCTCAGCACCACCTCCACACGGCTGGGAAACCCCTCCAGGGATGGGGACTCCACCACTGCCCTGGGCAGCCAGGGACAGGCCCAGACAACCCTTTAAAGAAAGAAATAGATGCTCTTTGCAGAGCACAGCCTCGTGAAGCAGAGATGGTTTTTCCTCCTTAGGCACAGGCCAGGAGGGATTGAGTTGGTTTGGAGAAGGAGCTTCTGAAGGATCTAGTGTGGAAAAACAATCCGTTGGCTGGCAGGGACAATCTTTTTCAGGCTTGCAGCTTACAGAAAAGACTTAAAAAGCATCAACATTGCTACTTGACACTAAGATGACAACAACAAGGGGTGGAAAAAAATCAGAGAGCCCTTTTATCTGAGCTCAGCTAGGAGATGAGTGGGTGGGATGAGCCAGATCTGTCCACCAAACAGCAGGAAAACTAATCCCAGCTGCAGAGGCAGGAGGAAACAGGTAACACAGCGTTGTTGCAAAGCC
Organism: Bucorvus abyssinicus; assembly: GCA_009769605.1. Lineage (NCBI taxonomy): Eukaryota > Metazoa > Chordata > Aves > Bucerotiformes > Bucorvidae > Bucorvus > Bucorvus abyssinicus. The sequence goes on along the minus strand of CM020063.1, from coordinate 305,986 downwards.
TGGAAAAGTTTGGAGGAACAAGTTCAATGCTGGCCAGTCACTATTAATAATAAATAGCAGTTGTTGTAGATTCGTGCCTCTGCGGATAGATACCATCTGCTTGCACCACCTCTCAGCGGGCTCATGTTAATGACCTCCATCCTATCAAAACTGGTAGGATGTTCTACGAAGGATTTGAAGCCTCATAGGCTTTCAAATAAGCCTGTTCTGGACATGCTGTGGTCTGGGTCTTGGAGAGATAAAGCATTTTACTTCCTTTTTCTTTAGTAAGTGGAGAATAAAACCAGATCCGAACAAAAAAGACACGAGAAGACTTTATGGAGATTTGAGGAACCCTTCAAGATCCCATTTCTATCGCTCTGTATGTGCTCCACCGAAGGCACGATTTATGCTGGTGTCACAACAGATGACGAGCAACACCACCACCTCTGCACCCGCTGCTTCCACCTTGGCCAAATCCTGTCGTAGGCCCAAGAAGAAGAAAGACCAATTTTATAAAAGCCACTACAGGGCACTTAGATAACAGAAAATAGATTAAAATTTTAAAAATCCACCTTTTTGGTTTGATTTTGTTAGGATTTCAAGGAAATCACGTGCATTAGACAGATCGGGTGCACCAAGCAGCCCGAGTCAGTGGCTGGGCAGAGAATTGGAGTCTATAGAGCATCCTACTTCAGCACCCCTCGGGCATCTCCAGGCTGGATCAGGGGAGTGAATGCATTCCTAAAGAACATCAAGAGCAAGCGTGCAAGACGTCAAAGATAAGCCATGGTCAATGGAGATTTCGAGAGAGTTAAAAGGATCAGCAAAGGGGAGACACGGTGTTTTCAAAGCCTGGCTGGCGGTGGAAAAAGCATCCTGTCAGGGAGAGCAAGATAAACACAGTAAACAGGGCAGCCAGAGCGAACCACAGATAAAACAGGGAAGAGGGGAAATCAAAAGCAGATCTGACATTTCTGATGCTCTGCTGAGACACACTCAGGTTTGGGGCATGGCGAGGGCTGGGAGTGTATTCCCTTCTGCAAAGCTTGGACCGCACCGCGAGAGTCTGGAAACCATCATCTCTGCCACCTCCACACGGTTTTCCAAGTAAAAGGTTCAAATGACTCGAGAGCTTCAGGCATACGCTTCTCTCTGGCAAAATGCATCAATGTTGAGCAAATCTGCCCAGTCAGGGGAGCCCAAGGCTTTTCCCTCACCTTCGTACTCTCACATTTCATGTGAAAATGTTGTCCACGCATTTAAATAGGGTGCTGATGTCATGGGCACGCCAGAAATCCTCTCAGTGTCTGGAAGTAGAAGGATCATAAACATAATCCACAAAAAAAAAAACCAAACCTGTTAGATGAGAATAATCCAAAGTGCTACAACTGCTAATGCCACAACAATCCAATCAGATGTGCCGTGCCATGAGAACCCGCTTTGTTCGGAGCCCTCCTGCGGCACCCAGCCCTTCCCCGGCTGCGCTATTCACCCAAGGTGGCCCCAAGGCAGAACTTCGACCTGGCTCGTCTCCCGCAGACAAGTGGATTCCCACCAGCTTTAATCACGCTGCTCCAGCTGGACAGGAAAAGCAGGAGCAGGCACCGCTTTTTGATTGCTGCCGTTTCTAAGGGAGACCTCTCGAAGACGACTTGGGGTACCAGCTAGCAGTGCATCAGCTACGGGAGGAGATTCGCCCGATGCAGCTGGCAGCAAGGTCCTTGGCACCAGTGACGCAGCACTGGGACAAGCCCCTCAAGCTGCTTTCTGGGATTTCGCAATACCAGGAGCAGCTGGTTCAAAGCTACCCTGGCTCTGGTGAGGTGATCTCACACAGAATCACAGAATCATCTGGTTGGAAGAGACCTTTAAGACCATCGAGTCCAACCATCCACCCTGCCCTGCCCGGGTCCCCAAACCATGTCCCTCAGCACCACATCCATACGGCTTTTGAACACTTCCAGGGATGGGGACTCCATCACTGCCCTGGGCAGCCTGTTCCAACGCTGCACAACCCTCTCTGTAAAGAAATTCTTCCTAATATACAAACTACATCTCCCCTGGTGCAACTTGAGGTCGTTTCCTCTCATCCTATCGCTTGTTACATGGGAGAAGAGTCTGACCCCACTTTACTACAACCTCCTTTCAAGTAGTTGTAGAGAGCCATAAGGACTCCCCTGAGCCTCCTCTTCTCCAGGATAAACAACACCAGCTTCCTCGGCTGCTTCTCGTAAGACTTGCTCTCCAGATCCTGCACCAGCTCCGTTGCCCTTCTCTGGACATGCTCCAGCCCCTCCAAGGTCCTTCTGGGAGCGAGGGCCCAAACTGAACCCAGGATTCGAGGGGCAGCCTCCCCAGTGCCCAGTCCAGGGGACGATCCCTGCCCTGGTCCTGCTGGCCACACCAGTGCTGGGACAAGCCAGGATGCCGTTGGCCTTCTTGGCCACCTGGGCACACTGCTGGCTCCTCTTCAGCCTCTGGTGACCAGCACCCCCAGGTCCTCTTCCCTGGGCAGTTTCCAGCTGCTCTTCCCCCAGCCTGGAGCATTGCAGGGGGTTGGGGTGACCCCAGTGCAGGACCCGGCACTTGGCCTGGTTGAACCTCATACTGCATCCTCACAAAGCACCACAGCGGGGTATGACCGTCCTGCTATAACGTGCTCTCCCTTGCCTCTCAGGTGCCCGTTCTGCTTTGAACAGGAGCTGTCACTGTCACTCTGTTCCTGTCCTCGCTGTAAGCGAGTAACTGGGAATGATGGGATCTGGCAACCAGGAATGTGAAGGAAGCAAATACACACAGCCCAGCAATTCCCCTTGAGCAAGACTAGCTGCAAATACAGGATCTTTGGCCATCCCACCCAGCTCCAGCTGCTGCTTGCTACACTTGAAGCATCCTGGAGCCTTTCTGAGCCTCAAAATCCATTGTGCAACCATCTAACCGCTTTGGCCGCAGTGACCGATCGAGACCATGATGACTGCAGCTCGCTGGCATGGCAGGTTCTGGTTGGAGACCAGAGACTCAGACCTGACAGGCTGAGGGAAAAAAAAAAAAAATCATTCAAGCAACCGAACAGTCTTGGGAATGATTAGCAAAGCAGAAGAGGGTCCGAGACTCAACGAGGATAAATACTGGGGTGGGGGGCAAAGAAGCTTTAGCATGAGGAGTGAATCGTGATTCGTCATCCCGACCCAGAAGCAATCACAGTGTGTGCACAGAGATGATGCTCTTGCTGAAAAAACTAAATAAATCAAAAACAATCACGGAGATTGTGCGTTGCTCTCCGGACTTGGAGCTGTAAGACACGGCTGAAAAGCAGCTTTATGAGCCGCTGTGCGGCCAAGCGAGTCGGGAGCAGTTTCCTGCCAAGAAGGGCACTCACAGCCCTTTGGAGATGAATCCTGCAGTGATTGCTCTCATCATCAAAGATGCAATGGAACTGATTAAAGTGGAGACATCTCCTAGAAAGAGGCTGCACAGAAGGAAAACAATTAGCAATTCTCCTCAAGCCAGCGGGATAAATTAGCGCCGGGGGTTTCAGGTAGCGATTCAAGAACCACCGAGGAGAGAGAAGAGGCAGCAGCTCCTCAGTCGCATAAATAAAACACATTAGAGAGGATGTGGATTATCTGGAGATGCCATTTCCCTCTTAGAGAAACATGAGAGATGAGGATTTGGGAATATAAAGTGCAAGATTCCCTCAGTTTTGGAAATGCTGTCTCCTAATTTTGCAGCACGCCCTTGCTGGGGTTGAGGGAGGAACAAAAGAAGGAGGAGAAAACATCTCCTCAAGTGGGGACAGAGGAGCAAAGGGGGGTTAGGAAGGACTCATCACCTCCACGTTTCCTTTTTTCATGTTTTCCGAGAAGTTACAACTTCCCTCAGCTACGCTGGGGGTCCTGAACCCCAGACCTTAAAATATGCCATGAAAGGATGCTTGAGGTGGGGCTGTGGGTATCGGCCATCTGTAGAATTGGAACTTCAATGACTTTCTTTATCTACACAACAATAACAGCAGATGAGATCAGATTCATTCATGTGCTGATCAGGTGCCTCCCAGAAAACGTGGTCTCTTTGAGCAGGGGGATTTGACACTTAGATACACTGTCAGCTGGATCAGTTTGTATGAGCCAAAAACTGGAAGGTAACATCCACAGAGACTCTGTTGTCCTCCCTAACCTGGAGTGAGAGGGAACAGGTCAGGGAGAAAAACAAAACAGCTTAGAAACATCAAAGCGTTTGTATTGGAAGAGACCTTTAAGCTCCTCGAGTCCAACCGTTCCCCCAGCACCGCCAGGTCCCACTGACCCCTGGCCCTCAGCACCACCTCCACACGGCTGGGAAACCCCTCCACGGATGGCAACTCCAACACTGCCCTGGGCAGACAGCGACACGCCTGCACAACCCCAACGGGCAGAAACGGTTCCTCAGGGACAATCTCAACCTGCCCTGGAACAACTGGAGGCCGGTTCCTCTCGTCCTGTCACTTGTTTCTGGGGAGAAGAGACAGACCCCCACCTCACTTCAACCTTCTGTCAGGGAATTGCTGAGAGCCAGAAGGTCTCCCCTGAGCCTCCTTTTCTCCAGGTTCAACTCCCCCAGGTCCCTCAGCCACTCCTACCCTGCTCCTGCTGGCCACACCAGTGCTGGGACAAGCCAGGATGCTGTTGGCCTTCTTGGCCACCTGGGCACACTGCTGGCTCCTCTTCAGCCTCTGGTGACCAGCACCCCCAGGTCCTTTGCCCCGGGCAGTTTCCAGCCGCTCTTCCCCCAGCCCGGGGGGGCTGTTGTGTCCTGGCACTTGGCCTTGTTGAACCTCAGACCATTGGCCTTAGCCCCTCAATCCAGCCTGTCCAGACCCCTCTGTAGAGCCTCCTGACCCTCCAGCAGATCAAGTGCTTCAAGCACATCAGCAGCTTCTCCTAATGCTAGCAGGAAAAGCCCAAAAGCAGAACTTGAAGATCTTGCTGACGGTTTGGCCTTCAGCCAGGCCAGTCCAGTGCTCCCCTAGACACAGCGAGGGGAAAAAAAGCACATTTAACTCACGTCCCCTTCCTACCCAAGGCACAGGAGAATGCAAACCAGCTTGAGGAGTCCAGACAACTTGCTAGGAAAAACATAAAACAGATAATTACGCAATAGATGGTGAAGAACTGCAGTGCAGTTATTCCTGGGATAAATGCTGCATCATAACCAGACCCCAGCCACACAGCCTCCACGACAATTATTTTGAAGGGTCTCCTTCCACTCTCTGTCAGACACTCTGCAGGGCTGAAGAAGATGACTAAAGGAACATCATCTCCATTACTTTGAGGTGACTGGAGGTCCCATCAAGCCCTCAGATGAGGACAGGACTGCTGAAGAGCAGATGAAAGAAAACCACAATATACTCAACGATTATAGCTCTTTCCGATGACCCTAATAGGGTATAAACACGTTTCAGCAAAGAAAAAGGGAAAAAAAAAAAAACCCCAGAAAGAAAAAAGCCAGACAAAGCCTCTGATGACCCAACAAGAGCATTTTATCTGACACAAATGCACAAGTCTGATCAGGAAAGCAGAAAGTCAAAAAAAAAAAAAAAAGAACCTTTTCAGCCTCTTAGACAACACAGACTCCCAGGACCCTGCCAAATCCATCTTTAGTAGCTTCTTTACAACATCTTTAATAGCTTCCAACAACACCTTGATAACTTATCTCCTCTGGTTGCAGCTGTACCAGAAATACCTTCAGAAGAAAGAGCTTTCCTTTAGAGAAAACACTACACAGAACACAATAAAGACAGACTTTCTTCTGTCTGTCAATTCTAATGCCCTTAAAGATCTTGTGAACTTCAGTGTAGGCAGGGCTTGAATTTAAATGCCAACTGCAAATGCTGTCTGGAATGTACATCCCCGGCAAACAAGGAGAAAATACTTTTGGCAAGGCTGGCCAGAGCTGTCTAGTTAAATAAACACCTCAGGAAAAGAATTAATAAGATGGAATAATTTTGAGATGGACCAGCAAAGTAAGTACCCTTTCAGAGGTCAGAAAGCAGAGGGCTAATACTGGAGCAGCGAAAAAACAGAGCGAGTGAGATGTCAAAGAGGAGACCAGAAGTATTTTTGAACATACAGACAACCTGCCAGGTTAGACACCCCCTTTTACTGCTATTTAACAGTTTATAGAGCTGGACCATCCCCAAAGGAGATGGTGAGATCTCAGCCCCAGCCTGCTCCTCAGGTTGGCCATTAGGGCATTCTCACAGCAGGAGAGAGATGTGTCTTCACACCCTCTCCAGCAGAAGGAATTTGAACCTTGGTCTGCAGAGATATTGGATAAAGAGGCAACGATGTTCCTCCAGCAGTTTGCCACCTTTTAATTGCTTTGTTGGGGTTTTTTTTTTTTCATTGAAAATTTGATTTGGAGCCCAATGCACATGGAGTGAACCAAAACGCTGAAAGTTTCCCATTGCTCCTGTTCAGTCCTTCATCCTTGCACATCAGCAAGTGGGCTAAAAAACCAGTTATTGCAGAACCGTTGACATGAACAAGAAGGGAACACACTCTCCGCATCTACCCAGCCTCCTTCAGCCGCCCACTCCACCCCTTGAGCTCTTCACCCATGTATGTGTAAGGGACAGGTAGTGAAGGTGCTGCTGGGGAAGTCCTGCAACCGTTGGGCTCAAGGGAGTGAGGCACAGCCATGGAGACCTCTTCACACGCAGCACCAGGGATACGGCCACCGCACACTCCAACCATCTGGGACATCTATTTCACTGTGGTACCACCTACTGTCACAGAGTCGGTGTGCTGATTGGAAGGAAAAAAAGGTGAACTCAATACCTGTGTGGAGATGGTTTGCTTCTCCACCTCCTCGTCAGCAGGTACAGAATCCACCCTAAAACGGACTTTCCAAAGAGTCATTGGGTCAACTACGGTTTCCAATCGGCGCTTGTCATCCAGAATGTTTTTAAAGCTCTTCCACTCTTAAAAAACCAGTCAAATAAATAAAAGTAAGAAGCAGAGCTTGGCTTTAGACTGGCGGAGATAATTTGCCTCTGATTTTACTAAATACAAAAGGAACTCGAAGCCAAAACACCCAACAGCAGACAGCTATTTAATTAAAGTAATTCCTGCCTAGATGAGGCTCACACAATGACTCCACTAAATAAGGTCCTGGGTGTTACCAAGCAGAAAAACTAGATGGCTAATAACTATGCAGGGAGGCACGCTCAGTGGCAGCAAGGCTCGTGGAAGGAGGAAGGTTTGTGGCTAGAGGACAAAAATAAGCGAATGTGGATAAAAAAGGGAGATAAGGAAGGTAGCACTCAAACTGCAAAGGCCAAGGAAGAAGTGAAGACGTGTGCCAGGACACGAGAGAGACAACTGAGCTGCAGGGCCATGACAGGAATGAGCAGTGCGGATACTTTAGAGGGTTTTTCCTCCTGGTTCCAGACCAGCAGTGCGAAAGATGACTCTGTCTTGTAATGTGTTAAGGAAATCCTTCTGTCCACTTCGCTTGGAAAGAGTACTCATGGTGAGAGAAAACGAGGAGAAGCGGGAGCCTGGATGCTGGATGTAGGTCAGGGATTAAATCAGAGCCAGGATGTGCCAGGCTGGGCGATAGGAGAGGGGGGAGAGGGGATCCTCCAACCAGGGACTTACTCACTCGTTTCACTGCAGATAGGAGGAATTATTCATCTTTTTCAAGAGAAGTTATCTACTCACCGCAGGTATTTACCTACAAAATGATCCACGTCTTTCCCCTATGTCCCTACAGCTACATCGGTACCGTGATAACTATCACGCACTGCTCCTAATGGCCCTGTCCAGCCTCCCCCCGGTCTCCACCAACCCTGCCCACGGGAGGACTCCATTTCAGGCCAGCCCGGGGTCATCAGTCCCTGCCCCAGATGCAACAAAAGAAATATATTACACGAAATTAAACCAAATAAAGCTGTGGGGTAAAGAGAGAAGCCAACAAACACACATACGACCTGTGTCCAACCACTGCAGTGACTGTGCTGGCACCTCCCTGAAACCAAATCCGTGGGGAGTGAGAGGCAGCACCAGCTCACAGCATCTGAGGAGGCTGCAGCCCTACCCTTGCTGAGACAAACAGGTTTTTAGGGGAAAGCCATTAAAAAAGATCCATTATAAATTCAGGTCTAGATCAGCTTGTGCACTTTGGCATTGACGATGCATACGAAATAAAAACCTAGAGGTTGCATTTCTTCCTGCGGCAAAAAACCAGAAGAAAGGGGTGAAAGAGCCTGGAGAGAAACGCCAGAGCTCCTCTCACGTTGCACAGTTGGGCTTGTCACGCATTTTCCTCTTCTGAGCCATATAAGCCGGACAAACACAAACTGTGATCACCAGAAGTCGTGAGTAACAGAAATGAGTAATAAAATGTTCCTACGAGCTACCCACAACCATCAGCTTCTAATTTTCACAGTAAACCCGTGGCAGGAGTTGACACATGGAGCAAGTGCTGTCCCTTTTACACTCACCCCGCAGCCCCGTGTACTCGCGGCCAGGCTGGAGGCACGAGCCACAGCTCCTTACGTGGCTCCGTCAACCGCTCCCTTAGAAATGCTGCCAATACGGTACCACGACGCGGTACTTCCAGTCTGTCCCCTGTCGTGGCAAAAGGAGCAGTCCCAGAGGAATTACAACCACCAGATCAGATGCAGCCCAAGGGCTCTTCTGAAGCCGATGACGGGAGCAGATGCATTTGAAGATCAAAGACATCTCGCTCCATCCCTGCTTCATCCTCCAGGTACAGTTGTTAGACACCAAAGTCAGAGACTTCGCAGCCCTTTGGACACTTTTGTTGGCGTTACCTGTACCAGCTGAGGACACTTGGGCAATACACGTGCAGCCCAGCGCTGCAAACCGGCATTAACAGCTCCGGGTTTTTAAAGGTGGTGCTATTTAATACAATAATTACTGGAACTGCAAACGGCAGCAAAAAGTGAAGTGGACGTGTGGTTAATTTGCTGGTGCAGACACAGTTCCAGAGCTGCTCTTGCTCTCTCTGCAGAGGAGATGATGGCATCTCCAGCAGCAATACTGGCCTCGGACGTCGCCGGCGCTGAGCGTGATGATCCTGTCTGCACCAGGCAAAGAAAAAGCGAGGAGCAAGGCACACGTTTACAACATATTCCCTTTTTCCTACCAGCAGAGCACACCCTCCTCTTGGCTGCTGGGCCACAACGCCCCTACGAGCAAGGCAAGTCCGCACATAGCTTGTCCGAGGTTTTTCCCGACTATTCGCATTAAAACAAGACCAAATTTTGGTGGTAACATGGCTGAGCCACCAAGTTCTTCCACTCACGTTATAGATTTAACCTCAAGGGAACGTCCAGCACTGTCGTGCTCCACTGCCCATTTCAGAGCCGAAGACCAGACAGAACGGAGATCAAAATGAGACTCATTCCTTAATTTTTAATGTAAGAAAATCAATGTCCTTTGACCAAAGGAAATAAAAGCCTTCAAATGAGTTCAACACTCATTTTGATGAAGGCAACCAATATCAGAAAGCACAGAATGAAGGCGACCAGAATGAGAGGAAATGGTGCGATTTCGGCATGTGTAGCAGTTATGAAACGAACAAGTTGTGAACTTTCCATACAGAAATTACATAAAAATAATTACCAAGTATTTACACCACCACGGGGTTTCCTTCCTGCTGAAGAACCGCTGCGACAGCGCTGAAGGTCCCAGCAGTTGACCTCAGCCCAAAACGCATTGAAGGGTTTGGTGGAGCCTGGAGGGGAAGGAGCATAAGGGTGGGCAAACACCACATTTGCTCTTCTGCCCTGAAGCAACCGACTTGTTGAAAGTTAAAACGACTCTTAACGTACCCCCCAGGGAGCAGAGCCTTAATGCCTGAGACTGGAGCGCTCAGAATTTCAGGGAAGCAGTTGGGGAACAGAGAAAACCGTCGCTCCATAAACTGCTCGAAGGATGTTTATAATGCTCAGGGTCCTTCATGTGCTCTGTCTGTTTTATTGATCATAATGAAAAATAAAAATCAATGTATAAACTACATACATATACAAATACAATACGCTGTTGTTTCTTAGGGGAATTACGGCACAAACTTAACCCAAAACGCTCAAAAATGGATCCTAAACCACATCTGGAGGTCTGCCGGGCAGCCAGTGCGGCACAGAGCCCTCGGCAACCGGAGGTACGGGCATCAACACCGTCCAGGGCCACAACTAGGTGGATGCGGTGAGTGAATCCGCCCTCTCAGTAGACACACAGCCAAGTCCATCGGCACGGCAGTGAGGGGGAAGCTCGCGGCACCGCTCTCTGCAATACGGCGGGTCTACAGATGAAGCCACCGCAGTCTGCGACGCTGCCAGCTATTGAAATTTTACTGCATAAACAGTGAATCATGGCTATTTTAAAAAAAAAACCAAACACCCCCAAATCTCCTCATTCAGGACAGGTTTAACTGATGGCTGCTCGTCAGAAGAGAGTTCAGAAAAACGAAAGATGCGCTTATCTAATCCCTTCTTCTAATAGCCCTAATTCTGCACACTACCGGCAGCGTGTATTTATATACCAAAGCCTCAAGTCCAGAGGAGTTTTGCTTGACTCTTGAGAAATTTCCATATTTGATCCCGAACTAAGGATAGAAAATTCACTTGCAACCGAAATCAGAATAACTTAAACTGAAAGTAACACAAGGTGAAGAGAAGAGCCGCAATCTGTGGCAGCGCGTGGCTCAGATTGAATGCTATGGTCACCCACGGAGGCAGGAAGTTTATGACGCAGAAAAACAGCGCTGTTTCCATAACCATTCCAATTTTTTTCCCCTCATTTCACATCACAGTGCTAATACTACTTATTCATTATTTACACGGACCCACTCCGTACATATATATTCTCCTGGTCTCACGGGACTCTAGAGCAACAGTATTTTTCTCCTCTGAAGTTTAAGATGAAAATACAACCTGACAAAAAATGCCATACTTACTCCACTCCGGCTGCCAAGACACCGGAAACACAGAGGGAATAAAGTTACATTAGGATTAAGAGCTAATTCAGTAGATTAACTCCAGACTTTGGTGTTTATCTGGGTATAGCCTTCTACTCCGTGACTTCCCATCTATGTCCTCATGACAATTTTGATTTGCACGTTTAGCAGCAGCTTTGTTGTCTCTTCATTTTGTTTATCTGTCTCCATCGCTATATCTTAAAAACAAATAAAAAGAATATTAATGTTTCTGGATATCTCATTCTGCATCGCCACAACCTTCAAGACATGCCTTGTATTTTGTCCTCTGTTCCAACCGAGCTGGGGCGTTGAATGTCTCATTAACATAATGACACCAACATTTTTGCCTTACAAACAAGCACCTCAGAAACGACCTTTTTTGGATACCACTTGATTCTATCCTATACTTAATTTATCCATTTTTTAACCCAAATAGGTTGAATTGGGCAATTCTTAGAAGAAACCAGCCTGCCAGGCATGTCCCTCTCTTATTTTAGAATCATTGCATTGCAAAGACAGTGAAGATCATCAAATCCAACTGTTACCCCAGTACGGCCAAGTCACCACCAAACGACGACCTTCAGCGCCGTGTCTACACGTCAAGAGGTGATGCTCCACCCTGCTCTGCCAGCACCCCGGCCCCACCACGCTATGTCTGACATTTTCTCTCCTTCCAGCTCATCTTTCAGGTTCAAAGCGTGGTGGCCGCACAGTGGGGTCTCCTGCTCTCCATATTCTCCTGCCTTCCCAAAGCCCCATCAGGTTAGTTTGCTTTGCGTATCGTTTCTCCCACTTGGAGAATCCCAAGACATCATCGCATGTAACAGATGCTGTCCAAAGTGCCTGGTTGCCGCCGGGACCAGGGGACGGCTGCCGCATTGAGCTCGGAGATTATCCAGCCATCAGACTTTATAACTGGTAATATTCGGATGCCACATGCCTTTTTGTTTTATACAGCAGATGAGATGACATTTGGGGAAAAAAAAATAAAGAGAACGATGAGTCCAGATGGCTTGAAACCTACAACGACGATGAAAAAACTAACAGATCTGTGAAGAAAGGAAGGAAAGGATGAAAGGGGAAAATAAAACCCTAATGTAGACCTGGCTGGGGCAGCAGAGCACGGAGCGAAGGAATCCGGTCGTATTTAGCAAGAGCCAAGCACCGTAAATCCAACAACACCTTCTTAAACCACACCATTTACATCCATATTTGTAAGCTGATGAGAGGATCAGCAAACTCACTAATTCCATGGTGTGCTCATCGCTCCCCATCCCCGAAGAAGCCACGTGGCCTCCTTGTTTCTATTGCGAGTACAAGTTGGCGTTAAACACAACCCAGCCAAATGTCAAGAGCAATTAATTGCGGCATTTTCATGCAACGCAATTTTACAGGGCTCCTGTAATTAAAGTTAATAAAAATGAAGACACCATTCCCGAAGGACTGGAGGTGAGAACATGTTGCTTTAACCTCAACTAGCCGTGCCTCCCTGGTTACCCGGCACCCCACTAAAACACGGGAAAACGTTCTTTCCCCGCGTTTCCCACAGCTCTGGAGTTCTTGAGCCACCCAGGAAACTCTCAGCAGATTTCTCTTTGGGAACCCCACGTTAAGGCACCTCGTTCCTCACCGCCGAGCGACCCTTATCTGAGCAGGCAGAGGAGGGACAGATCAAACGCCAAGCGGTGTGATAAGGTGCAAGACAAGGTTGTGGTCCAGGCTCCTGGGGACAGGCTGTTTGAAGGCAAACGATGCTTTGTTTGTCACCGAGGGACTGCCAGGAGCCCTCCGCTCCACCTAGCCCAGGCAGCTCCGATATTACTGCGTGCTTCGATTTAATGACTTTAAAACACCCATAGAAAGCTAAAGAGGAGGAACTGCTGGCAAGGAGTGAATTTACCAAGCAGAAGCTAATGTGGGTGGCTGGGAAACAATTCACGTTTCCGACTGCATTTGAAGGAGAAACAGCAAAGAATGAAAGAAGGTGAAAAGAAAGAAGGTGGTTTCAAGGCTTCTTGGTCCTGTTACGGTGCTGGCTTCCTCTGTCCGCATACGAGAGGACAAGTCTTCTCCTCCTTCTGCTCAGGGCAATGTCATCATTTGTAGGCGCGGAGATATTTTGGGTGCTGCTGGCGATCCAAAGTAATATACACTGACCCCAAGCCCAAGACTTTCATTTCCAGTCACACAGGGACAGGGATTTACCCCCTCTTCTAAATACTCCAACAACTGGAAAAGCTCTGTAGGAAGAGCCACGATGGTCCCAGAGGATTTGGGGTGCTTCCAGATAGGGTGGAGGACCGGCCCCATCCCCTCAGTATGTCCCACCACCACGCAGCCCCCGGCGCAGGCCGTCAGATGAAAAGGATCAACTCTCCCCCCATCTCCTAGGTGAGGCATTTCTGCAGTCCTTCACTTCTCAGAAGGGCCGAGAGCATAATGCGCTCGTGTGGGTTGAGCAGAAAATTTCTTTTGACATTAACTGAATTTTTCAGATATTAATTTTTATCAGGAAAGGAAAAAAAGATACATTTTTAAACCTAGTTTGATTGAAATCCTTTTTCCTTTCCATTCCAGCTGCTAAACCAGGACAGTTGTGATGCAAACCCTTCCCCGCTGGAGAAGACCCTGTGGATTCTGCTGTGAGGGAGATCCCCGCACAGCACAAAGGAGGACGGTGCCGATTAACGCATCTCCTGTTCTGCCAGCATTTTTTAGAAAGCACTTCAATCGGTGTGAATTTGTGCCCTGTGATGAAATACCTCCTCCTGCTGTGCCAGCTCCTTGGGAATACCTACGAGAGCCAGAGCCAGAGCCGGGCAGAGACATGATCTCCACATGAGCTTGTCCACGGTGCATCCTGTAGAAGAGTCGGCCGTGCAACGGGAGGCCTCAATACCGTGTACACCGTTGTTTTGAGTGCAAAGCCGCGGTTTACCTTTACATGGACAAAGCAAAGCAACACCCAAATTTTGGTACACTTCCACCTCCAGAAAAACCTCGCAAGGTCACTCTTGGCTTTCCTAGAAGAAGCTTCTCTCCCAGGAGGGCTGTGGCATTCATTCCTGATACAATTCCCCTTTCCTGACAGATCTTCACAACTCACACCCACTGCCATGACAGTAGGGAGCTCCCACAACCTCCCCATCTGCCCAGGCAGCCAAGAGCTGCCCAACCTGAAAACCAAAGCCATGCTGGCTACCTACACAAAGAACAACCTTCACGCACGACCTCCTTGGGCCAGCAGATGGAGAAATGCTTCTCAGCGGACACTCCTCCAGCTAAGAACTTCATAAAAAAAGATGGAGAGACACACAAACCAATCTCTTTCTTGGTGCACCTTGATTATTCCTTCTTATGACACCGTCTACACAAGAAGCTCCATATGCAGCACAGCATCCACCGGCATCTGTCCCAGAACCAGTGCCACATGGTGTCCTGAGCCTGCTTGGGCGTATTTTAACAGCAGGGGACACGGGTAAGCTAGTGTGCACTGCAATATATCTTATAGATTCCTTTTTTCTCTTAATTTTTTTGCCTTTTTTCTTTTTTTTTTAAGTCTTTTCCTTTTTTTCTTTGATGTCCTGTAAAAAGAGTCAAACGGCAATATCAAACAGAACAGACCTTTCAAAAGGGTTTGATAACAGCAGCCTGCTGAGTCCTTTTTAAATGCAATTATTTTATGTGGGGCTAATTCAGAGATAAAAGTCAGCTCTGTCAATAGAGCTTAAATCCATTCCTTGCAAAACGGGCCCTTGAATTACTCCCAGTTTGACTAAACTCGTTGAAGCGACACGTTCGCTGGACAGCAGCGGCGGAATGACCCACCACGGACCCCATGGCCAGGTGCCTCGCAGAGCTCAGAAGCGAGAGGGTCTGCCCAGCCGCGGGGCTGCGAGGGGCAGCTCCTGCTCTCTGGGGCTTGGAAACCACCAATTACGTTTGGATTTGGGGCTTAAATTTAAATTGCAAGGGCCGAGCACAGCCGTTTCTCACGCTTGATCCGGAAAGATGGTATAAATGGGCCACTTACGGGAGCGCATGATACGTACGAGTGCTCGTACATTGGAGGGTGTTCCAGCACTCCTTAATTTACTTCTCAGCTACAGATGAAATTGTCTTCTGTCAGGAAGGTTTTCTGTGTAAAAGCAGGTTTTTAGTGATTTCTGGGCACCTCGCCACCAGAGCTGCCTCGTACACCAAGGAGCACGCGTGCACACGCGTAATCAGAGCCGGCAATCGCATAGTCAATCAGGAATGGATTAGGCAACCTATGCAAAGTTCTATGAAATAAAGACCCACCGCACTGAAAAAAAAGAAAAGGTGTTATAAACGGTTCAACAGGCTTGGCATGAGGGATGCAAACCCGCGTCTTGACCCAAGAGGTAATTTTAAGCCTTTTTTCAGCCGTTCTGACCCTGGTTTATGCCAGCTTGCATTTCAGCGTTAATAATATCAGTCTACAGAGTTTTAATTAAAGGAAGATCCTCCTGTAAAGAAATGGCATCACTCTTTACCAGTGCGTTCACTGGAGTCTTTCGCTGGCTGAGAGAGAGCCAAGCGGATGCCCGGCAGAGAGCAACATCTCCTACAGGAGTCAGAATTTACCTGGATGATCTAGGGGGTCGCATCAGCTGCGCTGGACTGTCCTCCTGCATCAGAGGACTTCACCTCCCACCCTTAACCAGCCAAAACTCACCACCGCCTGCAGCGGAAAGGCGAGGAACAGGGAAACACACCCTGCATACAATATTTAACTCCACATCTTAGACATAACCTGGAAAAAGCACAGATTTGCCATTTACAGCGAAACCACTGAAAAGCAGGAGCTTTTCTGTTGCCTCATCAAGTAAGATTTAAAGCTGAGAAAAGCAAAAGCTAGTTCATTTTGGGATAAAAAACAGACCTGGGGTTCTTCAGCTGTTTTCCAGCTCCGCAGGCATTCCAGGCGTTGCCTGCTGATGGATTCCAGCAAGTCCTTCCCGTTGAGTGAATGATTATTATTCACACGGTATGGTGAGGGAAGTTGTCAAGGCTAAACTCTTCAATCTCAGGAGAGCTGAGGGTTGGTAGGTTGCTTTTGACACAGCTGAAGAACCAGGCTGCCCTTCGCAGCCTGGGATTTCTGGACTGTGTGACTTGGGCAAAGCCACCCTCGCAGCCTTGATCACCTGGGTCAGACCTAAAACCAGCCTAGAACAAGTCTTAAAGGCCTGGAGCAGAATGAATCCAAATGGGTCAGAAGCTCCCAATTATAATTATGGGACACGGCTCACTTTTGGGCTGTGGCTGTTCTGATCCGTCCTCATGTGGAGTGGGGTGGCACCTCCAACGTTGCCCCACCGCTGTAAGAAGACCAGACTAAAGTGCTACCTCCCATCTGCTTCCCATGTGCCTCCTTGGGGTTTTTCTTTAATATATATTTGGCAGATCATTCAGCTATCCAGAGCAGTTACTGCAAGAATGGGGCTATAATTTTTAAGACAGTCTCGTTCATGAAATGCTGGAAAAGAGACAAGTCAAAATAGAGAACATAAACCACCCAGTAGCTAATTTACGATCATTTATTTCTGGATCTTCGATGCATTTGCTTCATAACAAGAATATATTCTCTGCTCCTCTGTTTCCCCCATTTTCAATTTCCTGGGTTACTAAAGTTGAAAAATTCATTAATGAAAGCTCTTTGCATCCATAACTCAGGGCATAGAGCTTCTTTTCAAACTTGGCAATAAAGCGGCATTTAGAGCGGGAAAGAGTTAGGGCTGGTTAGATCAAACACCAACCTAATCCCGCTGAAAGAAACGCCGCTGCAAAAGTAATTGGCTGTGAGGAACGACCCCCCAGCTGCAGCACCCGATACTGCCGCCTTTGAGGAGCGTGACGTGACGTCACAGGAGATGCACTCAGAGGAACAAAATACTCGGGGAAACCCAGAGGAATCCATTTGCGTTCAAAATGCACAATCCAGGGAATGAACCGGCAAAAGTCACCCACGATACAGATCACAGAATACCTCAAGTTGGCAGAGACCCATAAGGATCAGAGAGTCCAACTCCCTGCTCCTCGCAGGACCGCCTGGAACTAAACCATAAGTATTACAAGTGTTGTCCAGACACTCCGTGACCTCTAAAGAGACTTGGTGCTGCGACCACTTTCCTGGAGAACCTCTCCAGTGACCGACCACGCTCTCAGTGAAGAACCTTTTCCTAATGTCATAGAATCATAAAATCATGGAATGGTTTGGGTAGAAGGGACCTTCCAAGCTCCTCCAGTCCAGCCCCCTGCAGGGAGCAGGGACATCTGCAACCAGAGCAGCTTGCTCAGAGCCCCAGGGGCCAACCTGACCTGCCGTGGTGCCAGCCATGGGGCTTCTGCCAGCTCTGGGGGCAGCCTGGGCCAGGGGCTCACCACCCTACTTGTTCCAGTAAAGGATTTCTTAGAATCACTGAATTGTTGAGTTTGGAAAAGATCTTTAAGCTCCTCAAGTCCAACTGTTCACCCTGCTCCGCCAGGTCACCACTAAACCATCGACACATCTTTGAAACCCCTCCAGGAATGGGGACTCCACCACTGCCCTGGGCAGCCTGTGACACGCCTGCACAACCCCAACTGGAAAGAAATTGTTCCTCAGGTCCAACCCTGGCACAACTTGAGGCCATTTCCTCTGATGTTGAAGGAACCCAATGACCTCTGGCCTTGGGTAAATCAAGAATACAAGAAGACACCTCAATATTTTTAAAAATTACATTCAGCCTAGATGGAGAAACTTATCACTGACATGTAAACCACGACCAAGATCTACTCCAGCTCTAGTTCAAAGGAATATGTTTATATCCGAAGGGCAAAGCTGTAGCAGGTACCTTCACCTATTTCCCCACCATTCAAAGCTTGTCCAAGCCACTTCTTGCTGGTGGCCGCCGGCACAGATAACGCAGCATTTCAAGACTCTGTATCTATTCTTGTGTCGAATAGAGTAAAAAAACATCAGGCTTTCCTCTCTATTTTTTTTCCATTTGATTTTCTGTGCATCCATCAGAGAGCACAAGGCATCGGGTGTCTTATCGAGTGATGGCGAGAGAAGTAGCCTTATTAATAAAAGTGACATCACACCTTGATTTTTCCCCCTCCTGTCTCTACTGAAGTATTGGGATGAGAATAAATCCACCTCCCCGCTGATTTCAGCAGGACAGACAGAAAAAAAGGGGCCCAGTGGTGCAAGAATTACCATTTCAGCTCGTTTACACACACACGTTCTTGTACACTTCCTTTTTTTCCCCCTCAGAAGTCTTCTGAAACCACCAAGCAGCTCGCTCAGCGTCTGGAAGGTCGGCTGCATAATGGCACATGTTTAATTGCGATTCAGCACAGCTCAGCGCTACGTAAATTATGACTCTCCTGCCTGAAATAGGGGAGAAAGTTCTAGCAAGCCTCTGTGTTTAAGAGAACAAAGTTGAGGTTTGCTGTCTGGGGCTGCAAGCTCAGATCTGTGTCTCCGTTCCTGAAGGGCTCAGGGAACAAGTGTCTTTCCACCTCTTGAGCCGCTCTCCCTCGGCTCGAGTATTCCGCCAGCCCTGTCCTTCCTCGAGAACACAGGACTTTGGTTCTTGAGGAAAATGGCTGTTTTTAGCTCATGAACTATGGTAGAAATCACGGGGTGGGTCAATGCTTGCTAACTACCCATGACTAAGTCCCAGTTTAATGTGTGCTGACACACTTGCCCTTGCTGCACTACAACCGTAAAACATACAATAAAGAGGTCTTCTTCTAGGAGAGCAGGTGCTGAGCCTGAGCCCTGATAAAGAGGCATGTCTGGGGTGTAAAATATTGACTTAGCAGCGAATACACTCGTTAGGTCTGCGTTGAACATCTAAAACGCATCTCAAACCCCTACTCACCTTTGCAGCCTGTTGTCAGGGTGAAAATTTCACTCATCGCCTGCTGAATTCAATATGGGTGGAGGAAGGGGCGCAAAGAAAGCAAGCATGAGGAAGGGCTGAAGCCATGGGATGTGGGAAGGATTGAAGGAAAGGGACTGTGAGGAAGAATGAATGTTGGGTTGCACATACGGAGAAGGTAAAACTATCAAGCTGCAAGAGGAGAGCGGACCCCAACACCCTCATTGCAGCACGTCAGAGACTGGATCTGTTCCCAACTCAATGGACAACCTCAGGCAGGTTTATTCTCTCCTCAGTGTAGTAAATTACCCTTTCATAAAATCCAATACCCCCAAAAAGCCATTTAAAGGAAAAAACCCAACTCTTAAGGCTGCAAAACAAAAGCACCGCGATTGCCTATCACACCATCTAGAAACGCCAAGCAGTTAAAGCCAGGGAAATGAATAGTTAATGATATCATAAATCTTACCCTGCCACATAAACATAAACACATTTTTTCTTGTCATGTGTGAAGGAATAAATGTTTTATCACTCCTTAACTCTGCCACATTGACTTATTTCGCCATTATTATTACTGTTTTAAAGGCAAGTATGTGTGTCCTCCAAAGAGGCTCTGCTAGGAACGAGTTACCTGGTTAACTGTTAATGAATGGACACTGCATCTTCGGTGCAGTCCTTCTGCGGAGATTCAGGCATGTCCAGGAAAAGTCTAAACAGAAGTTTGTCAGAAAACAGTGACTGGAAGTTGTGAGAGGGACTCCCCAGCCATTTAGGAGGTGAGACGAGAGAGTAACGCAGACCCATGGGCTGGCACTTCTTGCTGTGCCAGAGAAGAAGAGCTGATGAAGTTCAAGAAGGGCAAGTGTAGGGTCCTGCCTTGGGGAGGCATAACCCCCTGCACCAGTACAGGTCAGGGGTGACCTGCTGGGAAGCAACTCTGTGGAGAAGGACCTGGCAGTGCTGGTGGACACCAAGTTACCCATGAGCCAGCAATGGGCCCTTGTGGCCAAGAGGCCATGGTCTCCTGGGGGCATTGAGAAGAGTGTGGCCAGCAGGTCGAGGCAGGTTCTCCGCCCCCTCTACTCTGCCCCAGTGAGGCCACCTCTGGATCCTGCGTCCAGTTCGGGGCTCCCCAGTTCAACAGAGACCAGGAGCTACTGGAGAGAGTCCAGGGGAGGCTGCGAGGATGAGGAGGGGCTGGAGCATCTCAGTGCCGAGGGAAGGCTGAGAGCCCTGGGACTGTTCAGCTGGACAGGAGCAGCTTGAGAGGGGACCTCCTCGATGGGATCAAGAGCTACAGGGAGGTCAGGAGGATGGGGCCAGACTCTGCCCAGTGGTGCCCAGTGACAGGACAAGGGGCAACAGGCACAAACTGGAGCACGGGAAGTTCCTGCTGACCAGGAGGAGAAACTTCTTTGCTGTGAGGGTGAGGAGCCCTGGCCCAGGCTGCCCAGAGGGGCTGTGGAGTCTCCTGCTCTGCAGAGATTCCAAACCCACCCGGACACCAAACTGGGCACCCTGCTCTGGGCGACCCTGCTCTAGCAGGGGGTTGTACTGGATGATCCCCAGAGGTCCCTTCCCACTCCCACCAGTCTGGGATTCTATGACAACTTGTGTGGAAGCAAAGAGGTCTGGGGTTTCTCTCTTGCAATACCCACCATGCTCAGCAGCAAGAAATACCTACAGATGGGTGTCTCGCCTGTGAAATTGGGGAAAACCACATCTCCGTATTTCTATGGACAAACCAGGGACCAGTTTTTGGCGCCCTTGTGAGTAGCTGCACCTCTGCTACAGCTGCTGTGTGTGTCCCAGGGCTGAGTGGTACCCAGCGCTCACAGAGAAAGGATCAGCATCCAGGATGAATTCTGTTGCATCCCATTTCCATGCTGGTGTAGAAGAAAGGGCCTGTCCAGGGAAGTCGGGGAAATAACAACTCATCTCTGTGTTCAGGGTACGTCAGGTGCCACTTGCTGAGGCTGCACAGAGAAAATTTTACCGCCTTTGGAAAACACTGTGAAGGGAAGATCAGCATGAAGAACGCTGCTGGGGAAAGGAGTGTGACATCACTCTTAATAATTAGGCAGGAAACCGCAGAGGAAATGGATTGCAAAGAAAGAAGGAGAGAAAGAAAGGGATAAATTAAGCTTAACTAGCACAAAAACCCTTTGAGAGACTGGTGGTGCGTCTAAACCAGCAAAGTAGAGCTGATCTTAGCCACTAATTCAGCGTGCATCATCTGGACCCTCTTCTCACTGCCTTTATCTGCAAAAACCAGGCTAACAATTGTTATGAATTTTTGATAGGCACAAGCAGCAATACGACAGCTCGCTTTGATTTACCTCCACGTGGACTTTGAGAATTTCCCTAAAGGCGCCTCCATTCTTTGTGTGAAAGAACTGCTGCAGAGGTGAGAAGTATTTATTAATTATTATTATTACTATTATTATTGTACAGAACATTCCAGACGCAGCACAAGAAAACTCATGGCTCGCAAACCAGCTCCCAGAAAATCAAGCCTTTAGAGTACAATTGCATCAACTCATGAACTCTCCACAAAACCTGAAACAACTGGATCAAGAGATGACTTCCTACGAAGGGGCGGACCACCAGTCGGATGAAGTCCATGCTCTCCCAAGCATATAATACAGACGCCACTGACCTCTACCCAGTGCGTAAAGACAGTTATTAACTATTAAAATTAACTATATCGAGAACTTTTCAACACAAAGAGGCTCTGTATAACCCCTTTATAAGGTAACCAAGCTAGACAGCTAAAGTTATACAAGATAAGCCTCTCCAAGCTCCTTCTGAGGCACGACCAGCTATCGCTTTGGTACCGTCATGATTCGTTCCACATCCCAGGCACCAAATAGGAACCAGAGGACCAGGCACCTGCAGGATTAAGGGTAACAACTTGAACCTTGTTGGTCCAGATTGTAAAGTCCCTCAGGGTGATATCTTCCAGCGTCTGGAAGGTTTGCACCATCATCATCACGTCAGTAGGGCAACAGTCCTTATTGTGTTGCCATAACTAATCCACTCCAAGCCTTTCCCTGCCTATAACCAGCTCAATTCCATCTATATAGAGACAGATAATTATTATTGAATAGCTTTTTCCCCATAGATCCCTACAGGTTTTGATCAAGCAGAGTCCCCCGCAGCCCCTGGAATATCTCTTAGGCTGTACAGACCACGAGAACATGAGTATTCAGGGTGTCCAAGCTCAGGACATCAGGAAAATGCCATCAAACGTCATGTTTTCCTCCCTCACCAGGCTGCATTTCTAGCAGCCCCTCAAAGAGATTTCCGTTCGGACCTTCTTAGCAGCATCTCATCCACTTGATCATTTGAGGGGTGAAGTGGGGCAGGGGGGCTGGAGCAAACGCTCCCCAGGGCCTCTCGCAGCACGAGCTGCTTTTCCAGCGAAAGCCTTCCTCCCTTTTGCACTTTCCCAAGGCACCCAAGGACCACGTGGAGCCGCCCAAGGCTATAACTCACGCAATGAAATCTAACCCAGTTAGCTGATGGGATACGAGGTTCCTCGACTACACCGGCCTATTGATCAGTTTGTCCGAAAACGCTGCCTCATTTATTACGGTTTGATTTAAGCAGATAGAGCGCACCTGAAAGGTCACTCAGTTTTAGCCATTCCTAGCAAACACCACCCCCAATTCCATTACTACGATTTCCAAATCAATGCTGCTTTACTGTTCCCTTCGGAGGCTCTGGAGCATAGCTAGGATCGATGGTGCTTGTTCTGCCTTCGGGGTACCAAGCATTGCTCAGGCACTGTTGCAGGGAAAGGCTGCTCCTCCACTTGCTATCTTCCATCTCTCCTTTTTCATATTTAAACCAAACCCCCACGTTTGGCTCTCGGGAAGAAAAGCAGATTCGGGGTATATGGGCTGCCCTCGGCTCTTGGAGGTGAGGAGGAAGAAGGGGGATTATCTGCATCGCTGGTCTGTGCTGTTTCCTTGGATTACAATCTACTTTCACACTATCTTCAACGTTGTTGTCATTTGAAGCTAGTAAAAAAAAACCTCTCTGGGTTGTTCTTTAGTCCCCAAGTGGTATTTAAGAACATCTTTACCTCACTGCTGTGTTACACATTAGATAACGCAGCATTTGCTCCGCGGTTGGAAAGGACTTGGTTTTTAACACAAGCACATCTCGGGCTGGGGACGTCACTTCCCTGTTTCCTCATCAAACACCGGTGACACGGTAGAAGGTGTCCGTGCCTTCCCAGCTCCCACCTCAGATTCAGGGATGCTGCCCCAGAGGAAGCGCTCCTGGGTGGACCTGTTACCTCTCACCTGCTGGTGCGGTCAGGGGAGGGGAAGAGACGGGCAAATCCCTCTCCCTTACTCAGCCATTTATTAATTAACCTCTCGTTATAAAAAGGCTAACTGTGGTTACCTATGCTGCGTCAGAGGGCTCGTCAACCACCAGCCAAGAACTCTGGGAACAAAATCCTGAGTGCTAAACACCATCACGATCATGACTCAAATTCCCATCCCAGTTCACCTCTCGCAATCCATTAAGTGACAGAGCTTTGCCACTGGCAAAATCCAGGTTCCCTTCCCACTAGTGGCTCCAGCCATCTTCCTCTCTCCCTGGAATCCTTCTGGCACCCCTCAGCTCCGCATCAGCTTTTACTGGCCCTGGTTTTCCCTTCAGCCCCTTTTTGTCCCAAACATGAAGTGGCAACACTTGATTCTGCTCCATTTCCACGCAGAGAAATGTTGTTCCATTACATTTAGATATTCCATTGGTGCTACACAAGTAACATCAATGTTTGAGGGATGTGGACCTAATTATTCATACAAGCCAATGTATGCTGGGAAGAGAGCAGTCCAGGTATGCAAAATACCATCTGCATGTGCCTTCTAGGGGCATTTTCTGGAAAATTCAGATTTTTCTATGAAAGGACCATCTAGCTGCATTCGCACGCGGGGCAAGCTGTAAATTCGGGGCTCATGTCCAGCAACCGAGCTGACAAGTGGCTCCTGTTGATGCCAGCACACACATCCACACACGTGCGTGCACACACACACGCAGAATATCTGAGCTAATTGGCCGGCTCTGCTACTCTGTGCCGACAGCAGCTGCACGGGTAATGGTGTTACTATAATCAGATGTTATAAACCCACCCATCAGAAACGACATTTGAAAGTCTTTAGTCATAAAAAAACCTCGTGGTCTCTTTGCCGCCGACCCTCCGTGGCTCTGACCACAGCACCGGCCCCCGTTAAAACCGCGACACAGCTGGGGATTGTGCGGGTTTGCTCCTGGGCACAGAGATGGTTGTGGCACGGGGGCTGTTGGTGAAGGCAGTGCTGATGAATGCGGAGAGAAAAGCTGGAAGGTACCCAAAGTGGAAGAGGTCACTCGTGTGACCTCACTTCATGGTGCCACGTTGACGAGGAGCTGCGTCACCCTCCGCTCCCCTCCAGCACCGGTGCTGCCCACCACCACTGCCCTGGGCAACAGCCCCAATTCCTGCATCTTCACCGGGTGTCCCGGAGTTCCCCAGAAGGGTTATATACCCTCTGGCAGCACACTTGATCCTGATAAAAATCCAGCTAGGGATCCATAAAGGATCCAGTACCTAAAGGGGGCCTACATGAAAGCTGGAGAGGGACTTTACAAGGGCAGGCAACAATAGGACAAGGGGTAATGGCTTTAAACTGACAGAGGGGAGATTTAGACTAAATATAGAGAAGAAATTCTTCACAGTAAGGGTGCTGAGACCGGGTGCTGGCCGGTTGCCCAGAGAGGTTGTGGTTGCCCCATCCCCAGAAACAATCCAGATCAGGTTGGATGGGGCTTGGAGCAACCTGGTATGGTGGAAGGTGTCCCTGTCCATGGCAGGGGGGTTGGACTAGACGGTCTTTAAGGTCCCTTCCAACCCAAATCATTCTATGACAGCTGTGAATCCTTCCCTTCTTCATACCTCTACTTCCTCATGTCGCACCCACTTTTCAAAACAGCTCTCTAACACCATCCTAAATCACTGTGAAAGAATCGAAGAAGCTGCCACGTTTGTTAGATATTTTGCAGAGCAAAATAACAAACTGCTCAGAAACGGCCACAGCAGACTACGACGGCATAACATTCATGCCACGGTACGATGGTAAGACGCATGCTCATGTTTGATAGCTCCCCATCCCTTGCTACCTTTTCCATGGGCAAAAAAAACCCAACCAGGAAAGCAGCACAAAACTTTAACCAGTGCAGCAACCAGGCCTACAGTAGATGTGGAGGCAAGAAGCTGAAGTGCTGCTGTGGCTTTGATGCCTTCTCCACCAGGAACCACCAAAGGCATCGCTGATTGCCGCTGCAGCTGAGGAACTGCACAGCATCTCCCAGCCCTTTAAGAACCTGATACTACAAGGACAGGGAGACCAAACTTCCGAAAGGGGAAGGATACGGCAATGAAAACTGTTCTCCTGGCAGAATTTCGGATGTTTATTCCCCATCTGTCATCTGGGTGGTGCATGATACACCAGGCATGGCTATGATCTGCTTGGAGTGAATCTGCTGTGTAGACATTCTCAGGGGCTGTCAGTGCTCAACTCCCCTCCTAAAACCACTTGCACCAGACACAATTGTTTCTTTTCATTTTGCTCTTGAGGTCCAGTGGAGGGCTAGTGCAGTTTAGAACTGCCTCTTCAGCATGAGTTGGTGGATCAATATTTAAAACGAGTGATGGAACCAAACAGAGCAGGGACCAATTTCCAGCATGTGGGAACCACTTAAAAGTTTCCAGCTCAAAAATCCTCCCTGCTGCAGCAGCCTGCTTTTTGTTTTTCTTTCATTTCGAGTTCCAGCACTCGCATTCTCTTCCCTCTCGTCATTTGTTTCCCTCCAGGTTTGCTTTTCCTCTCGCCGGCCGCTCCCCGCGCTGATACAGCACCTATTGTTATAAATCATTAAAGTTTGACGGCGCTGTTAATATTGGCGTTCATGCGGAGCTGACACTTTAATAGCATCCCCACGCAGAGATACGGCACGGAGACTTCCTAATGGTTTGTGTTACCTTTGTTAACATGATTGCTCCTCATTTAACTACAAACCTTAAGACATTTGCTGGTGTGGAGCTCCTGTCATTAGGTGGAGCAATATCATTATTTCAGAGTGCTGAATTACATGCCCAAAGTTCAGCGGAATTAGCTAATATCTGCCCAAACGCTGCCATCCATCATGACACACACACACAGTTACCGGGGACCTCTGCTCCTGCCACCTTCCTGAATCCATCAAGGCAATAGATGGTAGAAACACACAATCGTTTTGGATGGAAAGGAATTTTAAGCTCTTTGAGCCCACCCGCTCCCCCAGCACCGCCAGGTCCCCACTGACCCCTGGCCCTCAGCACCACCTCCACACGGCTGGGAAACCCCTCCACGGATGGGGACTCCACCACTGCCCTGGGCAGCCTGGGACACGCCTGCACAACCCCAACGGGGCAGAAATGGGTCCTCAGGGCCAACCTCAACTTCCCGTGGAACAACTGGAGGCCGGTTCCTCTCGTCCTGTCACTTGTTCCTGGGGAGAAAAGACTGACCCCCACCTCGCTCCAACCTCCTGAATTTCAGGGAGTTATTGAGAGCCAGAAGGTCTCCCCTGAGCCTCCTTTGTGCCAGCCTCAACCCCACCATGTCGCTCAGCTGCTCCTCAGCACACTTGTGCTCCAGACCTTGCACCAGCTTCGTTGCCCTTCTCTGGACACACTCCAGCCCCTCAATGTCCTTCTGGCAGTGAGAATCTTCAGCAGATTCTCTTGAAGTAAGATCTTCAACAACTGTACATTAGGAAATGATGCTACAATTTCATTTATCTCATCACATGGGAAGCTCTCTGGGCATCAGCCTGAAATCACCCACATCCTAGACGTTACTTGTAGCATTCCCAGCACTTCCCTTCTCCCCACATCGATTTTCAAACTCCTTAGGTATCTTGCCCCCTTTGTAAGCTGGGAAGCAACACACAGGAAAGTTGCACCGACGAACCTCATCACAACCAGACAGTGCCCTCAAAGCACATTTCTCCACAACACCCAGAACACCCAGACAGCCAAAGCCTTCCTAGACGATGCCGCTGCAATGAACGGTTGTGATAAGCCCACAAACACGACGCTTGCTCCCTAATGCGATCTTTTCTTTGCAGAAGCCCCGTGGTAACCTCATTCTACAACGGCTAAAGGGCAGATATCTATCTGCTGCACGAACACCGCTCACCAGCGCGTTCGCTTCAGATTGATTCTTCCACTGGGGAATAACTTCCTTAATTTTTAATGTATTTATTTAGCCTTCAGAGTTGTAGTAAAGAAGCTTCATCACTGGGCTCGGAGGGTAGGGAGCGGGAGGGCAGCAGCTGTTTGCCGTTCCCCTCGCGTCTCAGTGACCGTCTTTGGGAAGGAGGCTTTGCTAACAGGGCTCCGATCATAACGGAGAGGTCCCTCCGCTCCCGTTACCTGTTTGCAGAGCACAGACAGGGATGTGCCCGTTTCCCACGGGCTCCATCGCGTGTCACGCAAGTGGAGGGATTTGCAAAGAGCCCACCGCATCCCATCCTGCTCTTTGGGGCCACCTGAAGAAGAAAAGGAGCTGGATGGATGGACGTCGATCCCCCTTCAGAATCTGTCCCCACCCAGGGCACTCTTTAGAACCTGAGCCACAGATCGCACAGAGTAGGGGCGCAGGTTTTGAATGTGTCTTTTTCCGTTCTTTCCCTTGTTTAGTGTTTATTGCCTTCAGAATTCAGCTACCGAAACTACAAGTGCGTTCACCTTAGCCAGAAAAGAGAAACACTCTCCTCATCAGACTTTGTTCTCAGAAGCAAATGGACTGTATCTTGTCACGCAGCAGTGAAGCTCAGAAACTAAGACACAGACTTAGCCAAAAAGGAGAAGGGCTTGCAGTTAGCAGCAGCCTCAACCTCTGTCAAGAGGGAATTTGATTTGAAAAAGAAAGTGATGTTCAGATTTGGTTTCTACTGGAGCTTCTCCCCACGTTTCTTCCGGAGCTTCCCATCCCAACTGAAGAAGGCTGGCTTTCAGCCAGCACCTTTCAAGGTGTCTCCACGAGCTACGTGGGGAATTCAAGGCTCTTAACTTCCCTCTAGACAGCCCTGCCTCACCAGGTTGCTCCAAGCTCACCCTTTGAGGTTTGGGCTCGGGAGCAATCGCTCTGTATCCGTTTAATCTAAGGTGAACATACGGCAAGACTCAGGCTGGGAAGGGCCTCCAGAGGGCCGTGCACAGATCCCAAGCTGCAAAGCCAACTTCTCTACGTGAAAAAGCCAAACAGGGATGTTTCTCAAGCCTATCACAGGCAAATCTAGCTTTTGGAGTCACTTGTTATCTGGGGTTTTTTTCTACGGGCAAAGTCAAGTTCAACTTGAGTTCGTAGCAGGGCTGTATATGATGATTACTCAAATATCTGTTAATTAACTAGATCCATTAATGCTATCTGTGCAAATTAATCCAACTTTTTATTATGTTCTGAGGAGACATTTTGTGTGTTTCAATCAAACTCCAACAAAAAATACAGAACGAGAGATGGAAAAGCTCAATATAACCTGCATCTGTATGCAGTTTTGTTGTGAATTTGAATTTATTGGGTCTTAAGGCACTTTGTGTTGATGCCACAAAGCAGCTGAGTTCAAATACCTCAAAAATTTAGATTTGAGGCCATAATATGGTACAGACGTATCTCCCTTAGTTTGCAAGCCTCATTCTGACCTTCGTTAATGCCCATAAGTATTTTTTTTACCGCAGTACTCTGCAGAACTGTTAATGCATGGAGGTTGTGGGAGGGAGCCACCTCCACCGAAACGTGCTGCTATCTCAGGCATCTCTTGAGGTATTTGAAACAAATCGAGACACACGTCAATAATATAAGCTGTCCCAATGCACGGTATTATTTTCACTGGCAGGACAAAGAGTGAGAATCCAACAACGCTGCTCTCAAATCGGGCAACACATTCAACAACCATCTCTACGGCTCTCGGCACGTGCTCGCAGGGCACAATGAGAGATCAGCGCTAACGGAGCCAGCGAGCCCTACGACTGCTCTGCGTCGTATGGATTTATGACTTGACTTGCATTCTGTTACCAGCAAGGGACCCTGGCCCATACAGCTCCCCACACAGGAAAGGGACCCACCCCATTGCATGCAACCTCTGCAAGCATCTTCTACGCGGGCTTTCAGGAATCAGTTCAGCAAATTTAGCAGGGAACCAAGTGGTTTCCTCTAAAATTCAGCCACAAGGATTCAACCTCTTCCCAAAGTTTCAGCCCTTCTCTTCATAGAATCACAGTCTGGTTTGGGCTGGAAGGGACCTTAAATATTATCTGGTCCAACACCCCTGTCATGGGCAGGGACCCCTTCCACTAGACCGGGTGACTCAAAGCCCCGGCCAGCCTGGCACCTACACTACTCAAATTCCCACGTTCACCTCTGGATCCGAGGGAGTTTCACGCCCATCAGCAGTCTGGTGAGACACCAGGCTGGTGTCCAGGAGAAAGTAGGTCAGTGCCACAGCACCAAGGAGGTGTGCCCAACCATAGCTCTGTGTCCCACCAGCACCAGGACCTGACACCTTTGACAATGGCTTTGGCTGCCCTCTGAGCTCTTCAGCAAGGGGTAAGATGCCATCTCAACATGGACATCCATCCCTTGCAACAGCCGTGAGCTTCACTTACCCCAGAGCTATTCCAGGGCATAAGAGATGCGGCTTTGCAATGGCCACAGCTTCCCCATCCCACACCTCAGCTGCTTCAGCGTGGTCTGAGGTTTGAAGAAACGGTGCTGAAAAAGAAGTCCAGCTGTGGACTCCACACACTAAAATACGATTTAAAAACACTTAGGGACCCTTTCTTGCTTTTTGCATTAGTCCCTCGGTTCCAGGTGCCCGGCAAAGGTTACAGTGGCAAGCTGCACTCTGTGATTTTGTTACTGATCTCAGTACGCTCCCTTAATGGGAGGTTTATCATCAGGTCTCGTCATTTAAGTCTGAGCACACAAAGCCTATTCAGTTCCAGGGGAGGACAGGAAAAAAAAAAAGGGTTCGAGAAAAGCCTTTGAATTTCTCCCTGGGTCCCGCAGAGAGTTTCAGCGCTAGAGACACTCTGTAGGAACCGTGACTCGCAGGTCTGTTGCGCAGAGGAATCATCCTGGGTCTCGTTTACCTCCACAGATATGTCAGTTGAAGCAACAAAAGTAGAATGAACGGCCCGAATGCATCACTCGTAACCTGCAGCAGGCGATATATGAACGTGACGGGGTAGAACTCATCTATTACGCTCTTTAGTTAGTAGCAACCACGTACGTTTCCATTTATCCGCTGTTTAATTACGCACAGCAGCTCCTTGCCCATACGCAGACACACCGAACGCCACCATTCATCATTTCTGTGGTTCATATCTTACTCCATTTCAGTTCTCTCTTGTCTTTACTAGAGTTTAAACAGGAGCTTTTGTTCGGGCATCCAACCCTCTCTCTTTTTTTTTTCCTCCTTACAAAAAGGAGCAGCTTTCCCCCTCACCCACAGCACAGGCGTGTCCTCTCCTCCAGCCCCTAATCCCTGCACATCCAGCCCACATCTGGCTGTCCCACATCTGGCTGCTGCCGAAACCAGGGGGGAATTTTGTCACGTGCTTCACAGAGCACCAGGATGGGAATTGGAGTCTCTGAAGGAAATGAGGCGAGGGAGGTAGATTTCCCAAGGATTTTACCCTCGGGGAAGAGTCCTCAGTCACCCGCCATGGTCTTATTTCCCCCAGCAAGACAAAGGGGATGCCAAAAGCCCGTCCCCACGCTCCCACCGTCCTTACGGCCACATCACCTCTCCTCCACTGGCACGCACCTACTCCTCCAACATTGTGCTCCCTCTCACTCCTCCTCCCCCGGCATCTCGTTTTCCGTCTCTCCCTGTCCCACACCTCCCCCACGTTCCGCTGGGTCTGTTCTCCTCCTGGTATATAACTCACATTAATGTCAGTTGGAGTTATGCACGCGTACCAAGGGGAGAATGGACCTCTTGGAGCGGAGCTAATTAAGCTCTTCTTTAGAAGTCAGAGCCTGTAATTTCGCAGACATCAGTAGCCCGCCGTCAATCAAGGTGCACCCTGGGCTGCCAGCGATTGGTGCCTACCTGTTCGCTTCTGGGCTTCCGACAATTAACCAAGCAGCTGCAATGGGGGCAGGGAGGGTGGCAGCCGCGCTGGATTCGGCCTCGACTCTAGCAAAGCCTTAATAGAGCCCCTTGAGTGGACTCTGATTTTTGAAAATGTCCTAAATCTGCATATTCCCAGCTAAATTCTGACCCCAGTCAAATGTGCTTCACTCCCCCAGTGCCAGTGAACCGCACGTATCGAAGGGAGAATTCTCCCCGCCTCTAGCAGCCACCAGAAGGTGAATCATAAGAGTCATACAATTAGTGTGGTTGGAAGAGATCTTTAAGATGCCCTGGCCAGAGACAGGGCAAGAGGAACTGGCCTCCAGTTGCACCAGGGGAGGTTGAGGTTGGCCCTGAGGAACCGTTTCTGCCCCGTTGGGGTTGTGCAGGCGTGTCGCAGGCTGCCCAGGGCAGTGGTGGAGTCGCCATCCCTGGAGGGGTTTCCCGGCCGTGTGGAGGTGGTGCTGAGGGCCAGGGGTCAGTGGGGACCTGGCGGTGCTGGGGGAACGGGGGGGACTTGAGGAGCTTGAAGGTGTCTTCCAACCAAAACGATTCTGTGATTCTATGATTCTACGATCATCCACCAACTTGGCCCAGTGGACACCTTCCTTCCACGGGCTGCAAGGCCCATATGGTTGTGCCTTCAATTTTACAACATTTCTGCCTCAAATTCCCTCTCGGTTACACCATAAAACCAAAGCACCATCAGAGGCAAGAACCACCCTGCTCCAACCACCAAGCCACATCAAGCAACCCGCAGAACCTCTCTGCCTCTCCGGCCACCACCACCGAGTTCCCCCATCAGGAAGCACAGGGAAAAAAGCAGTGGCCGATGCACCACCGGAGGCTGCACTGAGCAACCACACCAGCTTTCTCCAGCCTCATATTCGGTGAAACCCAACTGAAAAAATAAATGGTTTGCAAACACAATCATCTAGGAATGAGCTGACAAGGAGATCACACTGAATACCAAGTGGGGGGGGGGGGAATTATTTTAGAGGTTATAAAACATCCCTTTGGTGATTACCCCAAAGTAATCCAGAAGGAAATGCACCGCGGTCTGCAACGGTCTGTAAACATTCTGTCTCCATTTGCACTTTTGAGGGATCCAAAACCCGCAGTATTTAAATCTCAGCTGTGAAGTAAAGGCATAAATATTATATCAGATACACACCCTGTTTAACGCAGCTCAGGGAAAGGCGAAGAACCGGGGGAAGTCCCTGCAGCTTCGAACAGAAACATGAGAATCTGAGATGTGTGACTGCCTCTCACCCCAAAAAGGCCACTCTAGCTGTGAAAACACCGGTGCCCTTTTCCCTAAGGGCTTTCATGGTGTTTCATTCCTTTCCTTATGGCAAACAGTGTCGCTGTCTAATTTAGTGCGATATTTCGCCGGAGATTTAGAATGGAAAATAACACAAAGGGCTAAATCTGCCGGAGTGAAATGGGGAGAAAATCCACCGTGTTTCATTAACTGGTTCATTTTCACTGGCTCCAGATTTGCCGCTCGGATTAAACGGCACGTTCAGTAGGTGCGTGGCCAGTGGGAACAGAGATATCGGGTACTATGAGTTATTTCCCCTAGCGTCAATGGAAGAAACCCCAAATAGCAACAGAAAATCCAACCCAGACTCACGCTGCCCCAAATTAAAAGTCATAGGAACCCTCGGTGACAGCCTGTATCAGCCCAGAGTCCCCCAAACAGGTCCCAGCTCCTCTAGGAAGAAGTGACGGGCTCTAGCAAGGAGGTGGCATGGGGACCTGGTGTCTGCAGAAGCAGGAGAGGAAGAACCTCCCCTTCCTTCCCAGAAATCTCACCCTTTGGGCAAAAAGACTTGAGGTTTCACAACTCAAGGGGTGTGGGGACTCTGCCCACAGGGTGGGAATGGAAGACACGAGAAACCTCCCTATATTAGTGACAATCCGTTTTATTTGATGGATTGTCCATCATTTGATGGCTTTGATGGCACTCTTTACTAGCAAAAATCCGCCTTCTATGCGGTTTTCCACATGCCCTGAGTTGTACGTTGGAGACGGATGCCGGGGAGCTCCAGACACTCAACTCCCCAGATCCTCAGTCCCAGAGTCAGGGAATGGGACCTTCTGCCCCAGGGGATGCTGGAGAAGTCCCCTCTTCCCCTTTGCCGGAGCGGCCGGTGGATCAGAGCACTGGCCCAGCTTGTCTCCGAGGGCTTCGTTCACCTGCCAAGTTCTCAGCTGCAACTCTCCAGCCTCTACTCAAAACCTCACCCGTGTCGCCCCAAGCTACAGTCTTGAAAACCAGAGCAGCGTTTGTGCTTTTTCATTTACTGTGAAATTAATTTAATTATGAAGTGCTTTGTTATCCCCAGACTCAAAACACCACAGAAGCTCTTGGCAAATAAATACAATTTCTTGACAATTGCCAGGGTTTTGTCTGCAGTTATTGATTTCGGTCTTTCCCACTAAGGTTTGGGGGTTTTGTTTTAATTCACTGCCTGGTACTTGCAGAAGACATCTGGTAGCAGATCCTGTAGGGATCTCAAACAGTACAGAAAATGCTCCACAGCTAATTAAGTTCTGCTTATAGATCAATCAAAAAAATCCCACCATCCAGCACAGGTTTGTAGACATGTCCCTGCGTGGCCCAGGCACCATCAAGTTGTTAAGAGGTTGTTTTGGAGGGGTTCTGCTAAAATTAAACCCATATTGTCCTAAAAACGCAGGTCAAGAAATTAATTCCTATGAGAGAGTAACACTGTGTGGGACACAAGAGCCTTGTACCCAGGATGAGCAATCCTGAATACATGGAATTATTTTAATAATTAAAAAAAAATCTCTATTATAGGATCGGACATAATGTTAGAGCTCTGGCAGCAAAATCCTTCAACGGTTAATTTTGCTCAGAAAAAAAAAAACGCATTAAAACTTTATTTAGTTTTTTTAAGCCCAAGATACAGAGCTCATCAACGAACACTTGTTCAGTTAATACAACGCTTGGAGATGAAATGACAGCAAGTGCTGTAACTAATTAAACTCTAAAATTTCATAGTATGAGCCAAATCCAAGTCCTCCATCATTTGCCTTATTACCACATCCTGGACAAAAAAAAAAAATACTCTGCGTTTCTGGAAATGCTGTTAACATTCTTATAGCCTCTGGTTTCATGGTGACCTTTCTGCAGTAACCGGGTTATACTTCTATTCACTGAGCTCAGGCTTGGGTGCCTCCCTCCCTCTGATAGTAACCCAACACCTACAAATCTCCCCAGGGTCCCTTACCTACAGGTAACGCTGAGTGTAACGGTGTGTGTAGGCACACGTGCCTTTATCTACACCCACTTCTCGGTACCAAAATCCCTCTGAATCAACTATAAAGTTCCAAAAAGACGCTTTGAACCAAGCTGCTCACAACTGCAATCATCAACGTGCCACACACGGTCTGGCAGACGCTGACCAGGGCGTGAATTCTGAGCGTCTCCACTTGCAAACAGAGGACGACGACCTCAGCTCAGGAGAAAATCAAAACATACAAGGAAAAACAGACCTTTCTGCCTTCCGGTCCCTTGGTGAAAGGAGCTTTTTTTAAGTTAAGGGGATGCTTTGTGGCCTAATCCTTCCAACTCAAATCAGATGCAACTTCAGAAACCCTCCAGGACCCTCCTTAGAAGATGTTCCAAGGGGCACAGACCTGGGGGCATGGGGTTCCCCCAATCAGGCTGCCCATGCTCCCCGTTATGGACCTGATGGTTCTTCTCTGGCTCTCAGCAAAGTCATTTACTGGTTTCCTACTGCAGGAACAGCTCCTGAGGTCACTTCACCAAACAAGCGCCTGGCACGCACAGGTCCGAGATGGGACTTGCCAACTTCTCCGCTGCTGGTTTTTACCAGGGGGAGTGGAGCAAGATTCCAATCTCCTTCTGTCCTGCCCTCACATGAATGGTTTTTCTCTAAGACAAAGCAAAAGGGCCTGGACATATGGAGGAGGACAGGGAGAACCAAAAGCTTCCGTCAGTGAACAAAATCAGCGCATCTTGGTCATGCAGTAAACAGGTTTCCCAGCCCCGAGACCACACACGAGAAGGACAAATGTTCTGCCATAAGAAACTGACGTATTACACAATTACTACTGATAAAATTGGACCCAAGGCTTATGCATAAATCCTCCAAAAAGTACTTAGGAAAATTGTAGGGGCCAAATCCTGCCGTTCTTGTCAGAAAATACATCCCCTCGAAGCCACGTGAGCTCTGAGTGACTGAGCCGTGCAGATCTTGGTCTCCACTGCCTGCAAACTAATGATTCCTGTCTGCATCTCTCCCAGCTATTGATTTCCAGTCTCCACACCCGCCTGTCCATCACGGCAATCAAGGTCCTACTTAGGGGAGAGCAATTTATCGCTAAACTCTCATAAGACAAGTGACACAAATTTCGGATCCTCATACACTCTCCCCCATCACTCACTGAATAATATTGAATTGGTTCGAATCGGGTTTCTTTTATCATCCTCAGCTTACTGTTGTTTTGTCCTCCGTGATTTCCACACTGCCCCAGGACATAAAGCTCAAAGTCACAAGATACCTCGTGCTCGTTGCTAAAGCCAACACTGTCATCTGCCTGACACAAGTTGCTTGTGCCTCTCACGTTTCACTCCTAGGGAGGGCTGGTTTATCAACCTGGACATGCAGTAGCAAGATTCAATCACCTGTAAAGGGCCAAGGGTAAGTGTGACACTCACCGGTCTGTTGGGGTGTAGATGTTGCCTAATCCTTATCCATACAAATGTCAGTAATTCCTACAGAGAACTGCGTAGAGAATCACAGTCATTTAGGTTGGAAAAAACCTTTAAGCTCTTCGAGTCCCCCCCATTCCCCCCCCAGCACCGCCAGGTCCCCACTGACCCCTGTCCCTCAGCACCACCTTGACACAGCTGGGAAACCCCTCCAGGGATGGGGACTCAACCATCCCCGCCTTGGCATTATTCTCTGTCAGATTCGGTTAAACACCTTGTGAGATGCTTCACCATGACCTTATGGTTCAGCTAGCAACGGGCACCCGCCTGCTCACCAGCCCTGCTCCTCTGCTGCTACCGGAGAGCCCTTAGTGAGTCCTCGTGGGGTTTGTCTTCCTTTACCGACCACTCAGAGGCAGAGGAGGGTCAGCCGGGGAAATTTGGTCCCTCTAATTTGGTCTCAAGCAGGCGTGTCAGTGTTAGTGCCTACTGAAGCAGTCATCAGCCTGAAGCCCTTCGAGCCTGCCAGGGCCAACCTGCCTGCCTAGCCATGCACTAACCTGACAGACAGGACTTTCCTCTGGAGATCTTTAAAGTCATCTCATTTACTCCAGTGGCTGAAGAGGGAGCTTCGGCTCCTCACATCTGCCTGGGAGGAGAGGACGGAGAGTTGGGGTGTTCAGCCTGCAGCAGAGAAGGCTCCAGGCAGACCTGAGTGCAGCCTTTGAGTGCTTCAGGGGGGCTCTGAGAAAGCTGGGGAGGGGCTTTGAGCAGGGGCTGTTGGGACAGGACAAGGGCTGATGGGTCAACTGACAGAGGGAGATTCAGAGCAGAGAGAAGGGAGAAATGTTTGGCCCTGAGGGTGGTGAGCCCCTGGCCCAGGTTGCCCCCAGAGCTGGCAGAACCCCATGGCTGGCCCCACTGCAGGTCAGGTTGGCCCTTGGGGCTCTGAGCAAGCTGCTCTGGTTGCAGATGTCCCTGCTCCCTGCAGGGGGCTGGACTGGAGGAGCTTGCAAGGTCCCTTCGACCCAAACCATCCCGTGATTCTATGGTTCTATAAGTGAGGTCATTCCTAGAACCGCACAGAGCTGTCCTCACCCCTCCACATGCCCACGGGTGACCACAGATGGCAGCACTACTTCTGAACTGGAGCTGGGCACTGGGGTGGAGGAACACCCCAGTACCTGAGCCCCTAAATAGTTTGGTGTCTCATCCACATCATTCAGCTGAGGTGTAAATTTGCAAGAGAGAGCAGCAAATACTTATGAGAAAAGTAAAGTGCAAAGAATTACAAGCACTTATTTCTTATGCACTTGATTTGTTGAAATATTTGACTTCTCTGTTTTGGTTTCAAGGACAATCCTCTTTTAAAACAATAACAGCAAAGAAAAAAAAAAGCCAAAGCATTCCAGTAAACCAAGGGACAGTGTTCAAAAGCCTCCTTAGTCTTTCCACGAACATAAACATCTCCCGCAGACAAGCCCCCTGGATGCAACTTTCCCTCCCCAAACCAGCCCTCAGACCAACAGAAAAGAAACAGCTGGATCAAGAAACCCACAGGAATGAACAGAGAAGCGACTGGTACCTGTCCGGCTCAGATCCGAGAAGCCAAACACTGATTCTCCATCCAAAACCTGATCCTTTCCCTACCCTTGGGAGCAAAACCAAAGCAATTTCACCTTGAAAAGGCGTTAGATCTGTTCTAACACCCAAGCGCCACCGTCCCTCTCCATCACACGCCAAGGACTTCTGACCATCAATAAACTGGGAACTTTGGGGAAAATAGTCCTGTCAGCGGCAAAATATTTGTCACGTTTCAACGGCGCGCAGGTAAATCGGGGTGGTAACGGGATTTATGCTGCAGTAAAGCACTGAAAAGCTTCACAGCTCCCTGCAAGCGCACAAATAATTCAGCCTCTGGGCTGGCCCGGCACTGACGTTAGAAATATGATGCTCATGGTCCTCAACAACAGGCACATCTGCCCATGATTGATAAATGCCCATACACATGATGCCGTATCCCACGATTCGGGGAGGACCACCAGCTCTCTGGTGAAATAAATACCCTTCAGCGACACCGCTTTCTGCTCCTGGTACCACAAACAGCATCCACCGTCTTCCCTTTGCTCCAGGGGCGCATCCTCGCACCCATCCCTACTTCCCCAGCTCCGCTCACCAGCGACAGCACCACCAGAGAAGGCTTTTCATCTGCAAAATCTACTGCTCCTCCAGAAACCCTTTCCCCGGACGGACAAAGAGGATGTAAAAGTCCATCGGTCACAGCTTTTCGTTGACTTCGACAGCCCAAGGGACGGATCGTGAATTCACATCCCACCATCCCCGCTCCCCCACAGGACTGGTCATTCCTGGAAGTCACGCTCCCAAATTTTTTGCTATTTAGTTTGTTATTTACGCATCAGGCATTTGTAGGAGCATCCATCAAACATTTGATCTCTGAGCTCAGAGGTGCAGCCCAGCACGCGTACAGTTGAGATTCAAAGCAGCTCTCTTTAAAAAACATCATGGTTCGGCTTCTTGCGGCAGGCGATTAATTTTGAGAACCAAATTTGTATCAAATCTTTTCAATCTATTCGCAATTGAAACAAGCAATGAACAGCTCTGAGTGCTTGTTTTCAGCTGGGTGTCAACCACAAAAACCTTCAGCTAATTGAAACCACAAGTCTCAAGTAAGAAATTTGAAATATGACTTGAAAGCTCATGTGTTTGATGACAACTGCTTACTCCACAAAAAAGAAACATCCAGCGGTTCTGGAGGATTTATGGAGCGCAAATACGTGGGTGTCCACACGTGTGTGCGTGGGGCGGCGGAGACAAAGGTTCTGTCATTGAGACCTCTTTGGAGATACGGGCAAATTGTTGCTTTTGGGGTCAGTGAATGCAAATATGAGGCTGACAAAGAGGGTCACAAAAAGGGGGGAAAAAATGAAATATGCAGATGGTGTATTTTTTCCAGCCGAAATTATTCACAAGTTTTCCTTGATTTTGACCTGAAAGTGTAAAGATTATGGCCAGCACGACCAGGGCAGGGATCGTCCCCCTGGACTGGGCACTGGGGAGGCCACACCTCGAATCCTGGGTTCAGTTTCGTCCCTCACTCTCAGAAGGACCTTGAGGTGCTGGAGCCTGTCCAGAGAAGGGCAACGGAGCTGGGGAAGAGTTTAAAGAGCAAGTCTTACGAGGAGTGGCTGGGGGAGCTGGGGGGTTGAACCTGGAGAAAAGGAGGCTCAGAGGAGACCTCACTTTCGACAACTCCATGACAGGAGGTTGGAGTGAGGTGGGGGTCAGTCTCTTCTCCCCAGGAACAAACGCCAGGACAAGAGGAACCAGCCTCCAGTTGTTCCAGGGGAGGTTGAGGTTGGCCCTGAGGAACCATTTCTGTCCTGTTGGGGTTGTGCAGGCGTGTCGCTGTCTGCCCAGGGCAGTGGTGGAGTCGCCATCCCTGGAGGAGTTTCCCAGCTGTGTGGAGGTGGTGCTGAGGGTTCAGGGGTCAGTGGGGACCTGGCAGTGCTGGGGGAACGGGGGGACTCGAGGAGCTTGAAGGTCTCTTCCAACACAAACAATTCCTTGATTCTATGAGATGGAAGGGTCCATGGGATTGTTTAGAAATAACTGCCCCAGTGAGTTTTCTGGAAGAGCTCTCACCATTACCTGCCACCACAATCGGATTATACAAGATCTGCCCAATTAATGCCACCTCAGCTAAGTGCTACAGGATCAACCCAATTTCAGAGGTGAAAAAAGGTGAATCAAGGGAAAACAAAACAGTTACTGAACCTCCTGCCTACCTCCATGGGGTGGAAAATACTCCTGTGGGCAAATCTATCCCACCAGGGCATATAAACCCCACGGACATCCTCTTCTCCTTCTGCGGACTTTTCTGTCTGAGTGCTTTTGGCCTTAAAGGAAATGCAGGAATCACCCCGTGATTCCAGTGCTGCCCAGGGGAGCATTCTCCCTCTCTGCTGGTGGTGGCGGTGGGCCAGCAACAGCAGGAACCAAAGCGAGGTCTTCTGTTAAGTCCAGGACAAGCAGGAGCTGGAAGTCCAGCTCTGCTCTGAGGTTGACACCACGTTACAGCAGCCCCTTTGCCAGGACAGCACCGAACCCTGTTCCCACTCTTCTCCACCACTGACATATCAGGCAGATGCCAAAGTTTCAGAGCTTGGCTTGGTGTCTCCATTTTGGGTCTCCCAGAAGCACACGGATGTTGTTGCCTCTCCTTGAGCAGCTCTTTACAACCATCCATGAGTCTGAAACACCCCATCTCCCCGGCAGTTTAACCTCGTGGCCAAACGTGATTGAAAAAGAGCCTCTAAGCTCAAAACTTGAGATGAAACCGATCTGGCCAATGAGGTCTCCACTTACCGGAGTCCTTCAAGAAAGTTTGCCAAAGGACTTTCCTGGAAAGGTCCCAGCACACCGAGGGCGCTTCACGCCAAGAGAGGCTGTTTTCCAGAGGCTGGATTAGAGCAGACATTGGACTGTAGTTCTCCTGTCCTCTGACTCCACAAAATGACAAAATAAAGGAAGAGAAACCCGCAGTTACCCAAGGTGATGTCATGTACCTTCACTCTGATATTGATTGCCCACTCGCAGCACTCACTCTAAAATAATGAGCAACCCAGAAATAGACCCATAACCAATCAATTATCCTGTCCTTCTAGTAACTCCAAGCCAAAACTAGGAGAAACGCAGACTTGCACACCAGCTTCTACAGCATGAGAAAGCCACTTTAGACCCTTTCCACCAATCTGGAAAACACCGAGCGTCTACAACCAAACACACTTGTTTCCATCACAAATACAGGAGGCAAATTACGGATGGAAAGCTCAGGCTTAATGCATTACAAATCAGTATTTCTTCTCCCCTTCTCCATGTTGCCCTTCTTGGCTCGTATAAAACCAATCATTTCATGAAACAAAGGTGCGAGAAAATTATTTGGAATTCTACAAAAACTCAGCTGGATACAAATTCTATCAAACGGAATAAATCCACATTCGACAGAAGCTGGAATCTCTGGGTCTATCAAGCCTAAAGCCCTGATCCTAATCTGAAATGCAACCTCAGCTGAGATCATCGGCATGACAGGGATTTATCACGGCACAGAATTTACATCCAGTTCCTGTCCCAGCAGTTCTCTGGGTGCGACCACTGTGGGTTAAGGTGCTACTGAATTGCAGGAACGGGCAGGAACAACTGCTTCTCCAAGGTATTTTTTTCCAGCCTGTGCCCAAAGTCTGCTCCAACACAGGAAACCACAAAACACCAATATTTTTCCTTTTTTTTTTCCCTCTGAAAAAGCAGCTTTTACAGAGCTCGAGACTTAAGAGGTGCAAGGAAAAACACTAACAGAGATTGCCAAGACAACAAAACTTGGACAGAAAAAGTTTGGCAAATGTATAAATGCAGAGGGCAGTTTTTCCATTAAAAGTCAAAGTTTACCTCACAGTAATTTCATCCCGCAGCAATTTTCTAATTGTTCATTAAAAACACATTAATTGCAGGCAAAAGGCATCATTTATCAATGTTTGGAAGTGAAAACAGGAAACCCCAGGGGGGCCAAAAGTTGGCATGAAGTGATACTTAGGATTTATCCCTATAAAATCTGTCCATGGCTACTGTTAATTATTATCACTTACAGGAGAAGGCATTAAATATCCACTTCAACAAATTATTTTTAACGAATCCATGCTCTGATGATGAATATACAAGAGTTTAATAAAGCACCACGTCTAACCAGGTGCGTGGTGCACCGTGCCATGAATCTCAGTGGTCATTCCTGGATAACGCCAGTAGAGTTCATCTAACCAATCCACTCTCAGAAGAGGAACTGGTATTTTGGAACATCATTTGGTCTTACCATACAAGCATTTTTTGAATAATCTGGTAAACAAGATGCTTTAAGAGCAACACGGAGCTTCAGCAAATGGCCAATAATTCTGCACAATCAGCTAATGAAGATCTGCTTAAGTGCAGAGTCATCCAAATGTCCATTTACTCCATCAGGTCGAGGTTCCTGACAAACTAAATACCAGTGTGCTGCACGCCAGGAGTAGGATAATCAGCCTGGAAAAGCCCTTTCAGCTCCTCGAGTCCCCCCGTTCCCCCAGCACTGCCAGGTCCCCACTGACCCCTGGCCCTCAGCACCACCTCCACATGGCTGGGAAACTCCTCCACGGATGGCGACTCCACCACTGCCCTGGGCAGACAGCGACACGCCTGCACAACCCCAACGGGGCAGAAACGGTTCCTCAGGGCCAACCTCAACCTCCCCTGGAACAACTGGAGGCCGGTTCCTCTCATTCCGTTGTTTGCTCCTGGGAAGAACTGACTGATCCCCACCTCACTCCAACCTCCTGTCAGAGAAGACAGCAATAATTCAGTGATGAAGAGAAGAGAGAAAATTTTAGACGTTGGCAGGAGGGATCTGTCCTGGTCCTGGCTTGAAAGCCCTGGCAGTGGAATCTTTCCTAACTTTCAGAAGAGTTTGTGGACTTTCAGCCCCTTTTCTTTATCGTGATCTTTAGCAGACGACGCAGTTGCAAGAGGACCTGCCGTAACCCTCTGATAATAAGTCTTTCCTCGTCTCTGCTTCCACTTACAGATTCTTGCTTGAGGCTCTCGGTGCTCCAAGGCACGCTTTTTGATAAAAGAGCCTCGCCAGCCACAGTGCCCCTAATTACGGCGGCTCCCTTCTCTCGTCCGCCCGTGCTCTGTGCTCCAG
Organism: Bucorvus abyssinicus; assembly: GCA_009769605.1. NCBI lineage: Eukaryota > Metazoa > Chordata > Aves > Bucerotiformes > Bucorvidae > Bucorvus > Bucorvus abyssinicus. The sequence goes on along the minus strand of CM020063.1, from coordinate 263,487 downwards.
GTAAATGCCAGAAAGGTCACTTTGTTAATTCAATACCAAGCCCACATTAGAAATCATTTGCACAAGGCTGAAAAAGTCAGTGTCTTCTTTTTTTTTTAATACTCATGTTAAGCTTTTCTTACTGCCAGTCAGTCACAGAAATGAATTTCAATTATGGAGGAATAAAGCAGGTACCTTGTGAAGGTTACCATTATTCCGAGATAGACATCAAGGCAGGTCAGATGATTCACCACCTCGAGGTGACTATTTTTCTCCCAAGATTAACAAAAGTTACTCTGCTTTAAATGACAAGCTTCCAAGAATGTGAAGTTCAAAGAGATTATTTCCCACCAGGTATCACTCACAGCAGGGAGGGCTCCAATTTGACCAAACATGTAGAAGGAATGACCCCGCAAGGGGCTTTGGATGGGAGGGGACAATCAGGGTCATAAAGCCCACCCCACAAAAGAGATATGCAATGGACACCTACTGCAGAAAAGTCCACAGAGCTTCACTGCATGCCATGAACAGAATCCCAGAATCCCAGACTGGTGGGGGTGGGAAGGGACCTCTGGGCATCACCCAGTCCCACCCCCTGCTAGAGCAGGGTCGCCCAGAGCAGGGTGCCCAGGATGGCGTCCAGGTGGGTTTGGAATCTCTGCAGAGCAGGAGACTCCACAACCCCTCTGGGCAGCCTGGGCCAGGGCTCCTCACCCTCACAGCAAAGAAGTGTCGCCTCCTGCTCAGGTGGAACCTCCCGGGTTCCAGTTTGTGCCCAGTGCCCCTCGTCCTGGATTCTGTCCATGGCAGTTGTTTTAACTGTGGGTGTGCGAGCAGAAGATGGAATCACCTGCAAAGCTGATGCTAACAGGACTGCAATGGCCCCTTCCTCCACCCTGCCTCTTTTGAGACCATTTAAGGAGTTTTCTCCCCTAGATATCAGACACAGATTCATTATGTATTTAAGGATATGGACCAAACTAAAGCCCAAAGCTCCAAGACATAAAAAAAAGCCGTTCTGGCATTCAGAGCTGCCAGGTCAGCTCCAGTGTCCAGCCTCTGCCAGGCTTTGCAGCACAGCCTTTTCATGTGCCGTATCGTCCTCCTCCTTCTCCTCCGCTTCCATCGACTTTCTGTCATGACGAACAAAACTACTGCAGGACACAAAAAGAAAGTACAAAGCAGGATTTCCAAGAAGGTGGAAGCGGAGGACAGGATGTGTTCATTAGCTGTAGCCCTTCTAGTCCTGACAGCAGACAATTAAGCCCTGGGCTGGACTTAATTGTCTACTAATCACAGTTACTCCTGGAGTATGAACAGCGAAGCAAGAGTTGATATTTCTCCAGATTTGTTCTTTGCCTGTTGACTGGCCACTTTTATTTCACGCACAGTTACCAGGAACCTGCTCAGGAGGACCATTAACAAGCAGAAAAACGACGTTTCGAGCAACGCTGAGAAGTCACCCGTTGCCACTCAAATGAACACGGAGGGGTAATTTTCATCCCCTCCTCAGCTTATTAAGGCTGCGAATGTCAGGAATGTATTTCCTGGAGTAACAGAGGGGCGACGGAAGGCCTTCAGCACTTACCATTTTAAGGCCAACAACCACAAAGAAGGAATATGGGGTTACTCCAGTCGTAGTTTTGGGAGGCACCTGCCAAAGATTTGGGGGAAAAAGTTTACTGACTCTAGTTTTAAAAGACCAATTTCCTCCTGGGAGCCAAATAGGCTATTCCTAGGGATGGGTTTTGGAAACAGTTAGCTGCTCACTTTTTTATATTGCAGAGTAATGTGTTTGCCGTCAAGAAACGTTCTACAAAAAATGAGAAACCAATTCAGGTAAGCTGCTGACAGCTCGTATACGAGGAGGCCAAATTTTCATCATACATTCACTGAATTGCCTTTTAAAACCTAATTTATCGTCAGGCTAACTCTAGGCCTATTTGGAGCGTACTAGCTTTAGGGTGATCAGCATTTTATGACTGCCATACATTACAGTCGTGTCGTACCCTTTTACTACAGGAATCTCAACGCATTTTTCACATCTTTCACAGGCGTTTGCAGTCGCCCAGCCTTCACTGCGATCGGCACCTCCCCATCCTCATTTAACTTCGGGGAGAAGAGGCAACAGGTTTGGGAAAATGAGAATTTAGAACTGGTCTGATTGAAAACCTGAGAGAAAATTAAGAGGAAAAACTAGACCTCAAAGGGGACCGGCCTCGGCATCATGAGAAGGACCACAGGACCTCAACCAAGGATGGATGGAGACCTCTGCACCAGCATCCTTTCAGCTGATTGAGAACACCAGGGAAGTCAACCCCAGCTCCAGGAGCGTCTGCCTGCATTGTTTTTTTTGACATTTTTTAATCATGCAATGACCCAGGTTGACCTTGTACAAAGGTTTACTTATTTCTGACACAACCCATTTACCTACCATATGGGAACAGAGCGTTGAGAGGCAACGTCTGGAGTGATGCAGGGAAACTCCTGGTGATGTAGGACATGTCAGGAACAATCAGAACTAATGAAATAGTTATCGCTATCAGGTATTTGGCATATTAATGCACAGAGACAGATCTCATTTACCGAGACAGAGTCTGGCAATATAAATTACCGGACAGTCAAATACTATCGCGCACCACGTTTAAGGACCATTTGAATTGTACTCAGGTAGTTTCACTCATCTGCAATCTGAGGAATGAGTCAATAAATATGGGATGGAATCACACCATTGATTTGCAAGTGGAATTTCCCATTAAAACCTGTCAAGAGTATTACCTTAAAAAAAAATTAATGGTATAACATAGCCCGGGGTTCTGCTCTAACATACTCCTGACGGTAGAGCTCTCCGAGTCGCATGGGTGATAGATAATCTTGTTTGTTCCATACTGTCGCTGCAGAATCTTTCTGTATTGTCGCTGTAGCGTCTGTCTTTTGCACTTCTGCTGCAGCCAGAGGTCCTACTGCCACCAGTAGCAGTTGGTGGCCACCTCTGGTGGGCAGCAAGATCAACCAACCAAGAATCTAGATTTTCCTTCCCTCTTCCCAGCAGTGCAATGTTTCATTTGTACGGTCAGTATCTCCAACTCACCAAAAAACTGGAAACCCGTCACTCTGATACCGCTGCTTTGGCCTCTGCTCTGGTTCCTCTCTGTGTTTGAGCTTGTTCTCCTGAACCTCATTTAGAACATGAGACAGTTCTGCAGTGATGGACAGATGCACTTGTCATTCCTGGGACGTTCTGCGAGCTCCAGGAGGAAAAGGAGGAGTAAGGTAAGTAGCAACACAACACCAACAGCCAGGATTTGGCAGACACAGGGATCTTCCCTGCGGTTCTCCGTTGATGGCCCCGCTCCACAGTACTTCAAGAATTTGTGATAAAGGCAGATTAAGCTTATGTAAGGAGCATCAGAAAATAGAAGAGAAAACAACAAGCCCAAGTATTATTTTGTTGCATGTCCGAGATTAAAAGCGTTTCATACTTGATACACAAAACCCAATTTGCAGTGAAGCGACGGCACCAAGGGATTTGGGTGGCTCCGAGCCAGCGTGCCCATTTGAGGAGGAAACCTCTCCTCGCTCAGGATCGGAACATTTGCTCACTAAGCGAGTCGTGGCACTGCCCAGTTGTGACTGGTTGGTTGCGCACAAAGCATTCCTCACAACCTCGAGCGGCCACTGTCCTGGCGGTGATACCATTTTCCATCGACTGTAATGGAGTCCTGTTAATGATGTAATTCAATTAGACAGGAATCAAGAGATAACTAATAGTCCTAATAACGTAACACCAGCTTCTGACAAATTCCCCATGCAGATGGAAAAGCTTGATGGAGTTACTGGTAACTGAATATCCCCCTCCGGAGAGATGTTAACAGCCCTTTTAATACCAATACACCTGCTATTTGCTTGCAGAGAATCTGCTCTGTGGGAGCACACAAGGAATGCAAATGATCTCCACCAAACTGAGCTGGAAAGAGTTTGCTGAGGTGAAGGTGCCTTCATGGAAGTCACCGAAGATTTATTCAGGTTGGGAATCTGCCCTAATGTACTGAAACAACTTTTCTCTCCCTTTTTGTAATTGTTTAAATCATTACAATGTGATGGATTAAAAAAAAATCTGATTTATTCTCCATTACCATGGGCTTAGAGAACTGTGTGGGCAGTATGGAAATGCAGCTGTTTACCCCGTTCTCTCCCGAATCTTTCATCCAGATGACCTTTATTTCAGATTAATGACAACAAAGAGCGAATAACGTTGGCATGAGGGGGAGATCACGTGCAACAGCCTGCGCCAGAACTGAGGGTTTTTCTTACACACCTGCTAATCCAAAGCACGCGGTGGTTTTAACTCCCACCAAGGAGGATCCCCTTACTTTTAATGTCAAAAGGACACGGTACTCATTGTGTCTGTGGAAAACAAAAAGTTCCGGAGCTCCCGTAAATAAACACATTCAAAATGTCCTTTTCAATAGCAAAGTCTAAATCTAAGACCACTAACTACTTCCACATGTATGACAGACTCCTCTTCAATAAGTCATCTAAACCTGTTCAATCCTCTGGGCAGAAAAACATGTGGGAAGTTTCCTTCCAAGGCAGAATGGGGGATTTGGGGCCTTTTTTTGCCAAATGTATAAATAACGCGTAGGAGAACCAGTCATGCCAATAGCACGTTCAGCAGAAGCTAAAATAAAAGAGAGGGACAAAGGAGGAAAAAGGAGTTTCATGTTGGAGAAGAGAAACACAAGCACCACAACCTTTGGAAAGCGAGTAATGACACAGAACTTGATGAACATGGGGGAAAACTCACATCACTGCAACGGTACTACGTATATATACATGAAATGTCACCTACACACCCCCTGCTGCTGGACCACTCTCCTCCATGGTCCTCGCACAGGCTGTACCACCGGTGATTCAGCACAAACTCCAGCCAAAACCATGACTGCTCATTACAGTCCTATGGAGAAGTTGCAGCGGTCTCTCTCGGGTGTCCAACACAAGCTCTCGCTCCCAAGACAACAATCAAAACCTCAACCCGAGCAAGAAAACACGTCGCTTCTCCAGCAGTCAACAGGTTGGTGCACTTGGGTATCACCACCAGCGAGGTCTGACGCATGTCTTCAGCACCGGGGAAGAGCAGCGGGAAAGTTTTAAGGGCTTTATTTCCTCTTCTTCTGAGCATCAGAAGCAGAGAAGGAAAAAGAAGAGGAAAGGATTATGTATGAAGGCCCCTCAGAGCCTTTTTAAATGTCTGTCTTCCTCCCCTGGTGCTTCCAAGAGGAAAAAAAAGAATTAATATTGTGGATAGAAACTCCAAAGAATGCTTTTAAGATGCTTCTTAGTCTTTGGCTAGCGAGGAGTGCTGGAGAGAAGCTCATCGGGAAGGAGGTTCACACAAGAACCTGCACCAAATAAGCTCTTTTGGGTAGCTGTGAGCTAAGGATGAAACACCCAACCCTGCTCGGTACCTGCTGCCGGCCCCAAGACAACCCACCTTTTGCTCGTAAGTCAACTCCGCTCCTTGGGAAGGAAGCTTCAGCTTGTAACTGCCACGCTTTGGGGAGCCCTGCTTTTAGAGAGAAACACTTTGCATAATTATATCAGTTGACCTTGGCCAGAGCTGTCATGTTTTGACTAATTACTGCACTCAAAGCTTGACAGCCAGACAGAAATACCCACCAGTTTAGCGGCAGGTCACACCGTTAACACAGGCACGAACCCTCAGACACTTCTTGAACCAAGGTTCCTCAGACGCTCAGAACCAGATTTGGCTGCTGGGCACTTTTACGTTCCTCCTCAAAACACACTTCAAGAAAAAGGGCCAAGGAATCTGGACTAAACCTCTAAAAATATATTTGTGGGGTCAGTGTTCAGCTATGGCAAGAGCAACCACCTCTGGCTCCTGAGGCAGCACGGCTATCGGCGAGGGATGGGCAGATCGGGCTGCTTGGCTCTTCAGGGCAGCACCAGAGCATCCACCCAGGATGAATCTGTTCAGCTCGTCAGAGGATATGATGATGTGCCTTCATGGCACTTCATACCTTCTCGGGCAGAATTCACTGTTAATTTAGTGGGGAAAGGCACAGCAAGGAGCACAGGACCGAACCCAAGCAAACTCAAATAAGAAAAAAGCAAAAACGAGCGAGCCAAAGGCAAGGGAGAACATTCTTCACCCCATCCCAGCACTGCAAGTTATATAGACTGTCAATAGGCAGAACAGTCTAAACGAGTAAAGGATTCCTCATTGAGCAGAAACACTATCTGTTCCCATCCTGACCACGAGATCTCAAGCAGGAGATACACATACCCAACGCATATTGAGGAATGCAAGTTCCTCACCTGCACAGGACAAACACGGTCCCTGTCAGCACGTCGGAAGCCCCCATCACCTGACAGGGTATTCAGAAGGTGGACACCAAGGTGTGATTATATGGAACTGACGAAAATATGACCTAGGAGACTGTCATTTGTTGCAGAGCTCTCCTGGTGATTGAAGAGCTGAGCTTAGCTCAGCTCGTCTACAGAGCCTCTCTCAAGAGTCTTCACCCCGCAATTTACAAAGCTCTCCATGCACTTCCCAACTAGTAGCCTCACCTCCCACGGTATGTCCATGTCGTGCAAGCACCACCCCCGTGATTTGGGGAAATTCTGCATTTCCTAACAACGCCACCAACTAAACCAGATGTTTCTGAAAACAGCTGCATTGGTGGTTGGGGTTGTTTCACTGTTCAGGAAGCTGCGCAGAACAGGAGCTTTTTCTGTGTCATTTCCAGTATCTTTCTGTTACACTTTACCTATTTTTGCCAGCCTCTGTTCTCACTGTAAGACTCCAGAAGAGAACAACAGTGAGTATTTGTTTCAATGAGTCAAACTTCTCAGCTGCTCAGGATGGTGTTTCCCAAAACAGATGGAAATTTGTATCAAAGCTTTGGAAATTACAAAGCTGGTGGTTAGAAACATCTGATGGGTTGGGTGGGAAGGGACCTTCAAAGCCCATCCAGTCCAGCCCCCTGCAGGGAGCAGGGACATCTGCAACCAGAGCAGCTTGCTCAGAGCCCCAAGGGCCAACCTGACCTGCAATGGGGCCAGCCATGGGGCTTCTGCCACCTCTCGGGGCAACCTGGGCCAGAGTTCCAGGTTGTTCTCCTCCTGCTTCCAAGCTTGGAGAGGAGGCACCTTGTAAGGAAAGTGTGACCATGGGTTGGGTGCACGCCATCAATCCAGTGAATCGGATTGTTCATAAAGCACCATAAAAGTAAATAAAATCATCAAAACATCAGCAGTCTCCCCATTCTAAACTCTACTTCACAGGGCAGGAAGCTTTCAGCCCATAATGCGACTTCCAAGAACACACTATTCCTTCAGCTTCTCTGTTTGACAACGATATTCTTTTGAAACTTTGGGCGGCAATTTCAAGTCATTTTCCATGTATTTTGAATACTTCAGAGCATTGACAAAATTACACCACATATTGGCACTATCATCGACAAACGACCGCCATCAGCCACAACAGAAATTGAGACATTTAGCTGTGCCTCTCCGCGAATTCAGTTTCCTTTACAGCGCCAGCATCTCCGAACGCTCGAGCGCGATGCTCTGTCATGAGCCCAATTTAGTTGTAGCCCTTCACATCAAAGCTGAAATGGAGAAACGCTTGCAGAAAGAAACAATTCCACAGGGTTTCCAATTATCTGATGTGTTACCTCGCAGGAATAATATACTCGTGATTTAGCAGCGAATTTTCTGTCAGAAATCAGGAGAGACACTTCGCTTTCAGTCATCACTTTCCATAGTTGGATAGTTTTCCTTACAGAAGGTTGTGCCGAAGACCCAAAGGTGCAGATCTCAAATGCCCAAGGCTCTCCACCCATATTAAAGTAAGATTTCCCAGCATCCTTTATCTTGCAGAGGAGACCACTGTTGCTTTGCAAGAGCAGAAGTGGTCCAACAGGCTGTGAAGTTTATAAAAGGGGATGGGGAGGAGGAGACAGGTAATGGACACAAGAAGCAGATTTATTTCCGGAGGACCAGGAATTTAAGCCATCCCCACAACAAACACTGGAGAAGCAACTCCTTAATGTGACCAACAGAAACATCCACGGTGGAGCCAGACAGAACACAGCGTAAACACCGGTACCAACGACAGGTCGCCGCAAACCACCCGAGCTCAGCTCTGCCTCTGGAGCAACCCCGCACTCTGGATGAGGAACGCTGTGGGACCCGTTTTTTGGCAGATGAATTTTCAGGCCAGCGTGGCGAAAGGAATTCCCTTGGGCATTCAGGGTGGTCAGAGACTCGGGGAATAGCAAAGAGCACCTGTGTGCCTTCCAGACTCTGCACCCTGAGGACCTGGGTGCTGCCTCCCTAGCAGAAGCTCTTGCTCCCAGGCAGGAGCACCTCCACCCAGCGCCGGGCACCACGGCTGCGGTAAGAGGGATGATGCAAGGGAAACGAGGACAGGGCCAGCCTGTTTACTTTGGGTTCCAATGGAACAAAAAAAATTTAGGTCAATGTTTCACCCAAGGGATAATTTTAACAGAGCAAGTGAAATTTTTTTTTGCCTGTAGTTAATTAATCATGAAAGCCTCGGTGGAATTTATCAGTAGACTTTTTTATTGAGGCAAGGCCAACATTTTCAGAAATTTCCATCTATTTGTACTAAAACAAAGAGCCTGGCTGCCCTGACTCACGCCAATGCCACTCCGCACTTCAGCAGCGGGGAAAATGAGGCGTGTGAAAACGTGGTCCCCTCTTTGACGGTCAGCTTCTTCCACAACCTCTTTGTTCCACACACAAAGCGATGAACTTCTGTGAGTCACATCCATCACAGGATTTGCCGCAGCAAACCTGAGGCGAGACCCTACCTGTTGGCTCACGTGTAGCCTTCAGGCCTGAGTGTCGCTACGGCAGCACAGCCTCCTCAGCGCTGTCACGGAGGGGAACCGGCGAGCTTTAGTCTGGCAAGATGTTAAAATACCAGGAAAAGACAAACTTCTTCCACAGCTTACACCCATCAGCACATTTGCTGAAGTCTCTACAACAACCTTTTCCACCAAGCGGAGTTTTCTCCTGGCCTCGCAAGCAGGAGCTTAGGAAACCCTCGATTTTGGGGCATTACTTTATTGCATAAAAATAACACTTAAAAAAAATCAGCGCTGGCCCTCTAAAGGACATGTGGTGGAAAGCATCTGAGGAATGACTCTGAAAGAGTTATTTCAGCTGTCACGTCACTGGATTGACAGCAGTCTTCCGTTAGAAGAGGCCAACCCAGGCATCACAGGCAATGCGTGCTTCGGGGACGGAGCTCAGGCAGAACTCAGATTATTGCGGGATGGTGTCAACCAAGAGCGCACATACAGCACCGGCCTTTTGCCAGTCAAAACACGAGATGGGGATGCAAAACAGGCTCGCTGCTTCCTCAGCAGCGGAGTGAAAGCCCGGGTGGGGTGGGAGAAGGCGGCACTTGCTCCTCCATCTCCACCCAGGTTGCTCCGGGGAGGAGCGGACAGCAAGGTCAGCGCCCTGGCTCTCAACTTAAGCTCGGTTGGATGATGTCAAGAACTCCCTGCACTGCACGTTGCATCTGGAACAAGCAGTCCCACAGGTTTTCCTCTCTAAATACATCTGCACTTCACAAATCTATTAATCACTTTGATCCTGGAAGCCCTCACTGTGGACCATGATCCTGCTGTGAAGCTGCAGAGCAAAGCCCTCGCAGCCCTGCCCCAAAGATCTCTACTGTCCCAACATACAGCAACCAAAGAAGGCTCCAGAAACACAGAGAAACACAAGGAGCAGATCTGGATGGCGCTGCCATGTCGTGGGCTATAGAACAGACCTTTCACACCGAGTTTTGTGTGTTAGGAAGGACAAGGGAGTAGAAGTTCAGGATGAATGAACCAACAGGGAACTCTGGATGTCACCACATTTGGCATAATCTAATGAAAAACAAACATTCCTGGCTTTTGGAGGACATTGGACTGTGTTTGGAGACAGCATCGGTCCTGTATCCACATGGATGTGGAGAAGGGGGGAGCAAGGACATAAAGACATAAACCAAGAATAGCTGAACACAAAAATATTCAACCTGTAGAAAGAAGAGCACTCAAACGTGAAATGCACATCCTCAGCAAAGCTCATTTCCATTTGTAACACCACTCTGGCGAACGCCCGGAGGTCACCCCGCTTCTCCAAGACATGTGGTGGCTCCCACGCCCCGTAACCCAGAGGGCAGCTGCGGCGCGCGCGAGATGGACGCTGTGACGGGTCACCGGTGATTTATAGTGCACCACTCGCAGAAGTGATTGCCACAGCACCCAGCCATCGCCGGGCTCTGACATGCTCAGTGGGAGTCAAAGATACCAAACACAGAAGCCGTTAACGAAAAACCTTTGAAATGGAGTTCAATTCCCACCTCCAGACAAAAGACGAAGGGTTGTGGTTGCTTTAACACCTCCACAGAACAAACCATGCTGATCAAGCACTACAGAATTTACATCTGCCTTTACCAGGAACACGTTTTCCATGGTCTCTTCCCAAACTCTGCCCATCATCTGCCCTTCTGTCCACACATCCACATTTTTAACCATGAAAAGTCCAATGCTGTGCTTTACTTTTCGTCTCATCCCCCCCGACAGCAAACGATAGGCGCGGGACCCGACTCCGGCGCAGAAGCAGCGTGTACTGAAGTTTTGAGGGCATCCCTACATGCCCATGGCAGCTCCGGGCTTTGGGTTGGGAGCCAGAGAGGAGCCAATCTGATCGTGCAGCATCTCCGGGAACCCTTTGTTAGCAGCGTTCGCTGCCCGCACCCCCTACCCGCAGCGCACCACTTCACACATGGAGTGGAACCACCTTGCCCCAAAGGGGCAGGATCTGCTTTATTCGGTGTTGTCTGACTTGGGATGGCAACAGGCATAGCACAAACTCGTGATGGACCCCCAGGGCTCCCACGCTGGGAGAACTTTTCCCGTTTGCAGCTGGTGAAGCGCAGCGCAAGGACCTGGGCGCAAGGCAAAGATGTCACCTCCAAAGCGGATAGCCCAGATGCTACGTGCATCTTCCACGGGCCACCAAACTCCGCCGCTGCCGTGGGCGCGACGGGTCGGCAGCACATTTGGCCCCTGACACAGCACTCAGCTTCCTTCGCTCCTCCGGCACAGAGGTTCTCGCTCCATCCCCTCCTCTGGCAGCAAAGCAGCCCACGAGTCAACCGTCACGGAAGAGGATCACTGCCATATCTCCCAGCCTTTATGAAAGGTGACAGTCACCTGCACCTTACCCTGCTCCCACCACCCAGGTCCCACCTTCCACAGAGGACAACGCTGGGGACGGACACGCACACACCAAAGAGAGCTCCTGCTCTGGCAGAGAAGCACCTTCCAGTTTACTCGCTCACTCCCCCAAACCCAAGACAACCCAAAGAGCCACCCGTTCGTGCCCGGGAAGCACCACCTCCGTGGGTGCCTGCCATTTGCATACAGCTGATGACCAGAAGAAACCCAGGGGCTTGTTGGCAGAAAAGCGCTTCGTCTGCAGCACTTTCCCCCACCACAAAACCCTGCTTTGGTGCCGGTGCGGGGAGTTGGTTCCCATTGTTCCTCTGGCACCGCTGCAAAAGCACAGACGGGCGCTCCGAGCCTCCGCCGGATTTCCCAGTCTCCCCTCACTCCTCAAGGTTTCTCTGACCAAAGAGTTTCGCGTTTCGGGGCAAAAAATCAAACGCAGGAGGATATTTCCTTGCGGGCTTCTCCCTCCACCACAAGCCCTCCTGCAAATCAAAGCTGCACTTTTAGTTCCTCACACTTCTTGGCTCACGCTCACATTTCTCTTTCCCCTTTTTTTTTTTTTTTTTTTGAGTGAGAGATCGTACTGCCGAGCCTTCCTCTACCTCCCGCACAAGCATCGCTGCACTGCTTCCCTCCGTTCCTCCCCAACCCCGCTTCCCCACGCGACTGGCTTTGCCATTTTCCGTTAGAAAACGTGCCTGCGAGCGAGGTGCAGCCCCCCAAGAACCGCCGCTGCCTCGCAGAGTTGGGAGATGCTTTGCGGCTAACCGCGCTTGCCACCTTGCCAACTCATCTCGCCCAGCAAAGGCAACCGCGGTTCCACAGCACATCGACTCAAAAAGCCACGGGCGATGGCGAGCAGGCTCAGGTGCAAACGGCAACGAACACTTCCACCGCCACGGCACGCACACTTACACACCTATTCCATCATTTCTCCACGCTTTTCCATGGATTTCCTTCCTCCCAGCACTGCCCTTTCTCTCCAGGGCTGCGCAAGGCGCTTCGAACCCCGGTTCCCCCCTTTTTCCCCCATCTGTGGGAAGTGATCCAAAAGCTCACCGTGGCGAGCGACCACAACAAAACCCCTCGGAAAAAAACCCCAGCCCGTGTCAGCAGAAGGGGAGCAAAGTCCCTTCGCACAATAGAAACGGGCGCGTCGCTTCGGGATGCGGGAGAAATCCTCCTCTTGGAGGGCAACGGGAAAGAAAAGCGAGCGGACTTACCGGAGACGGGAGGGTGGAGGCTGGCCAGCGCAAACCCGAAGAGGAGAAAAGCCAGTTTTGGTACCCAAACACATCCAAGACTATTCTCCATATTTCAACACACACCTAAGGATCGCGGTCCTGAGCACCAGCAGCAGCCGCACACGCACCACCGGCCCCTCCTGCCTCCTCCTCGCCGGGGCTGGGCGCTTTTCTGTTTTTTTCGGGAATCAGCAAACGGGGAAAAGGATGCGGAAGGAGGAGAAAAAGTTGCATTCAGTCCAGGCGGCTCCGAGCGCGCAGGGAACTAACTCGAGGAGCGGGGGAAAGATGGGGAAGGGTCCTCCCACCGCAGGAAAACCAAAGAGAGGGGAAATCCTGCCAAAAAAGGGGGGGGGGGGGGAGGAAAAAGCCGGCCGGCAGGCATCAATAGAGCCGCGGCGGCTCCATGTCCGGGCAAAGTACGCAAAAAAAGGGAGAAAAAATAAAAATGAGGCGGAGGAGGGAAGCCGCGGTGCAGCCCCGGGAGCGCGGCGGCAGGCGCGGGGCAGCGCCGCGAGCAGCCGCCGGAGGAAGGGCCGGGGCCGGGGCCGGGCTGCGGCGTCTTCACTTGTTCCGGGCGCTGCCGCCCGCAGCCGGCGAGCCCGGACGTGCAGCCGCGGCGGCCATGGGGCGGGGGCGGGGGCGGCGGGGCGCCGGGGCGGGGGGAGGCGGCGGCGGCGGGAGCGGGAGGGACGGGCCCGGCCGCGCGCGGCAGCGGCCGCCGCAGCGTCCCGCCGGGGAGCGGGGGCGCCCTCTGGGGGCGGCCGCGGGAACGGCCGCGCCCCGGCCGGCTCCGGGAGCTCTCTCGGGGGGATCGGAGGATCGCAGAGCGGTTTGGGTTGAAGGGACCTTCAGAGCCCACCCGGTCCAGCCCCCTGCAGGGAGCAGGGACATCTGCAACCAGAGCAGCTTGCTCAGAGCCCCAAGGGCCAACCTGACCTGCCATGGTGCCAGCCATGGGGCTTCTGCCAGCTCTGGGGGCAACCTGGGCCAGGGGCTCACCACCCTCAGGGTCAAACATTTCTCCCTTCTCTCTGCTCTCAATCTCCCTCTGTCAGTTGACCCATCAGCCCTTGTCCTGTCCCAACAGCCCCTGCTCAAAGCCCCTCCCCAGCTTTCTCAGAGCCCTTCAAGGCCGCACACAGCTCTCCCAATGTTCCCAGCTTCCTCCAAACACCTCAAGCCATCACAGCTCGGTTTTCACAGCTGTAAACAGACCTGCCTGAATGCCCAGGCTCAAGAAACCCACACAGCTGCTCCCAGGACAGCCAATTGCTTTGAACAGGCACTCTCCCAAACACCCGATTTTGCTCCTCAGAAATCACCTAAAGTGGCGAGAATCAGGAATCAAACCCAAGAGACTCTTGTAGATGCCCCACCCCTGGCAATGTTCAAGGGCGGGTTGGACGAGACACAAGTTCACAGGTACAAAAGAGAAAGAGCACACAGCCGTGGTGGTAGCACTGGCCGTGTCTTCTCTCGAGCGTGAATTTCGGATGAGTGAGAGTCAACGGCTCCAACACTTACGTAATGTGCACCTCAGGGGAAGCAGGATTCCAGTCCCAGGCAGAAGTCTGCAGCTCGGATATTTTCCTTCTGATTTTCATGACTTTATGCAAGAATAATTTAAGGGAATCCGCAAACCAACACGCTGTGCCTGCCATCGGCGCTTTGGCTTAACTAGAGCGTGTCATGCCTTAGGTCACACTGTGGGCTCCACGGCAGCAAAAGCATTGCCAGCAGCCAAGGAACCCCAACCCTGGAGAACTTGGCCGCTCTCCACCCGCTTTTCCCAGAAGTGGAACGTACGGAATTGCTGCGCACATCTCAGTAACTTCTTGGCTGCTGGAAAAAGCATTTGTTGGGTAGGAAGTGAAAGCCGAGGAGCTCAGACAACTAACTGAGTTAAATTTCTACTGGTCAGGCTAGAAATGCCTTTATTAGCTGCCCATGGACTTCTGCAGCCCAGACTTCGGGGCAAGGCCCCTATTCCTCACAAGAGCTTGGCCTTGCTCCACCACCCTCACTGTTCCCTGCTCTCCAGGGCGCTGGAGATGGCGTTGCCATCCCCAGGAGCTTTTGCACACCAAATCCTCTGCTCCGGCTTTGCGAGACATCCCTTTCCCCAAAGACCCCAAAGTCTTGCTGGCCCTCGTTGACGTTTGTCCGCCTCTTGCCTCTGCTGTCCCCTGGTTTCGCTCAGAGTTCGGTCTTTTCTTGTTCCTCGCTTCCTCTGTGACCCCTGTTTTCAGTAGCCGCATCGCTACATCCGTGTGTGCACCAAAATTACAGCCAGAGCGTGCGACGCAGCTCTCGCAATGATGCATTTCTTACTGGTGGTCAGAGCCCTCCATGCTCCGGACCCCCACAGATGCCCAAAGGGATTTTCTCTGGCCCGTTGTCACGAAGATGAAAAGAGGGCAGCCCTTCCTGGAAGGGAAAGGACTATGTGTAGCAGGGATTTGTAGCTGGGGATGGGTTTTCTCCTGCTTTCCGCTCCAACATGCGATTCCGTAATTCTGCACATCGTTCTCAGTGTGAGCGACAAGTGGCTCTTCACAATCCGTTTCTAAAAACTCCCCTTCCAAAATCAGCCTCTCCTTGAGTGTCTGCTCCTGTAGCAGAAACACTTTTCATCCTGCAAAAGCCTATTAAAAAAAAAAGCCTTAACTCTAAATACGGATTTAGCTCCGAGGAAATAACGAGCTGAGCAAACACAGGCTTGTTTGAAACAGAACCAAGACTTCTGCCAGCACATGGCCAAGACCCTTCCTAACAGAACGCACAGAGCGACATATGGTGATAATCTTACTCACAACTTGTAGCTCCATCGAGATGGGAGTTTCTCTCTGAGATTCCACCAGCCCTTTCCCGAAGCAGCAGCGCAACTGACTTCGAAGCACAGGGATCATCTGCAGGCGCAAGTCTATGTGACCACAAGCCCTGGGAAAGGTCTTCAAGTCAGATCCAGATCCTACAGTCTGCAGTAGATCGTTCGAAGGAGATTAAAAATCAGCCCTTGGTTTCCTTTTAGGCTTATTCCAACAGGCTTTTTTTGCACGGATATTTTTTCCAGTAAAACCCGCTGCCTTCCGCGGCCCAAGCCCGTCCCTTCTGCTGTGCCAGAAAAAACCTGGCGGTTCATCGCCTGAGAACTTCTAAGAGCGAGCGTGACCTTGAAGGTGAGAGAGCTTCCCATTCCTGTCCACAAAATGGAAATCGGGTCCCTGCTAGAGCCGGTACTTGGATCAGCACCATGGAGTCTGCCCCTGAGCTGAAGGAGTTCACCTCCACTGTGGTGCCTTCCGTCATGTCTGACATCCTTTGTCCATCTTGCCCGGGCTGAACAAGCAGGAAAGGAGGAAAATATGAAAAAGTCCTTCTCTAACCTCCATGATGTGCAGTGCTCGATGCTCTATTTAGGCAGGAGACTGCAGAGTTTACTCTGTAACACCACCTCTTCCAGGATCTGTCTCCTTCTACCTCAAGAGACCTGCTCAAAAACTTGAACGTTTCTTTTACCGACTTTTACATCCCAATAACCATGTTTAAGGTACTATTACCCACCGTAAGATTATGTGCAATTACCTCCTTCTCGTGTAATTTTGTTCTCCAGAGCTACCACTCCCCTTTCATTTGTTACACAGAATATTTTATTCACCTGTATGAATTCACCCAACTATGCGGTAGATCAGAACACATAATTTCATCGCACTTCCTTAAGTGCCTTTTAAACATAATTAGAAAATCGGCGCGAGTCAAACTAAGCTGCAGTGAAGTTCTCTCCTTTCCTACCTGTTCTTCTTCCCACCAACCCTCGACATGCTGTTGTCCCTGATGTCGGCTCCTGTCAGTCCCAGGGCTGATTTCAAAGATCAAAACAAGATCCCAGGGCCGGTTTTAAAGATCAAGACAAGATCCCAGGGCAGCTGTTGAAGATCAAACCATCCTGTATATGTTCTTCCACGTCCATGGCATTACGAAGTGCCACCTAATACATCGGGGGGGGGGGGGGTTTAATTAGCTTAATTTCTTTGTTCTTTTTGTTCAGCTTATACTTTTGTTAACACAAGCATTAAGTTGATGTCACTCCAGAAGCACAGCAACATATCTCAGAGCAGAATTCAGTCCAGAATTTAGAACCAGGAATAAACCCAGGAACAGCAGAGAGGAGGCCACAGTATGTGGACACCAGCCACGCTTCTTGTTGGAGGTTATAGAGATGCAGCTGGCTTTTGGACCTTCCTATTATCTCCCTTCTTTCATCAATATAAATGAGTTCTTCCCCTCTCCTCCCACCACAACTTTATAACCTGAAGAAAGGACAGTAAATCTGCTGTAGTAAATAGGATTAACCGGTTTGTCTGCTGCGATATCCCACCTCTTAAAGGTGCCAGTCATTCCTCCTTTGATGATCCTGGACTTCAGCAGCCAAGATCCTCTCCAAGTTATCAAGCACAAGCAGCGAGAGATAGCTTAGCAAAGTTCACTCATGTGCTGCTCCTCTCAAGGTCAGCACCCCTCCATTTTCACTGACCTAATTCCAGATGGGTGTTTCCTTTGGAAAAGTTTCTTTTTTGGAAAGTCTCCTTTCTCCTCTTCTCTCCAAGAAGGACACTGAGGCACTGGAGCGGTCCAGAGAAGGGCAATGAAGCTGGTGCAGGGTCTGGAGCACAACAGCACTGAGGAGCGGCTGAGGGACCTGGGCGGGTTGAGCCTGGAGAAAAGGAGGCTCAGGGGAGACCTTCTGGCTCTCAATAACTCCCTGAAATTCAGGAGGTTGGAGTGAGGTGGGGGTTTGTCTCTACTTCCCAGGAACAAGGGATCAGGATGAGAGGAACTGGCCTCCAGTTGTGCCAGGGGAGGTTGAGGTTGGCCCTGAGGAACCATTTCTGTCCCGTTGGGGTTGTGCAGACATGTCGCAGGCTGCCCAGGGCAGTGGTGGAGTGCCCATCCCTGGAGGGGTTTCCCAGTCATGTGGAGGTGATGCTGAGGGACAGGGGTCAGTGGGGACCTGGCGGTGCTGGGGGAACGGGGGGACTCGAGGAGCTGAAAGGGCTTTTCCAACCCAAACCATTCTGTGATTGCGAAATTACACGAAGGTACAGCTGGTATTTCTCTAGAGCATCACAAAAAAACCCTGCTGACTTTTCTGGTCTTACACAAGTCAATACTGCTCCTGTCCCAGCTGGATGAACTGTGGACTTTTCTGGACATCAGGCCATCTGAGCGCGTGCTCAGCCTTATAAACGTATGAAAGTGACCTTCTTTCAGAGTAAAGCGTAGCTGTGAAATTCTCAGTGACTTACCATCAGATGTTCAGGTGCCTCTGGTGCATTATGTTCTCTGATGGATTGCCAAGATGTTTCTTCTAAAGCAGTTTTGAAGCCTCCTGGAAAGATTTGTTTTCCCTGAAGAGAGTGAGGGCAAAGTCCAAAGTACCTCATGCCAGCACACGCTACAAAAAAATCAGTGATCCTTGCCTCCCTCTGCAAAAAGCACGGCTTCTCTCTCGGCATTTTCCTGAAGGTTATCTTGAAGTCGACGTGTGCCCAACAGGTTGTTTCATGCCCCCATGGTTAACTGAAATCAGAGCATGCCCTTTGAGGAGTCCTCACGCTTACGTGGGGAAGCTGCCTGTAAGAGTTAGACTGAAGAGTGGATTCGCTTCATTTTTTAATGATTTTGGAAATGACTCTCACTTTGTGACGGCTTTCAGGAACCACTTCAGCGTTATTTTCTGAGTTCCAGATGCCCCTTCTGTACTCTGCTCTCCAGGGAGCAAAGCGTTTTGAGCCACGGCATCTCCTCTTACCAACTGCTGCTAGTCCTAGCCCCCGCAGGCACCCCTCCCTCCAGGCAGTGGTTTCCCTTCAGGACCCTGTGCATCCCCTCCATGGATTTAGAGTTCAGAGCAAATCCTGATCAAATCCTCTGCAAATGCTGCTGCTCCCCAGAGAAGGTGCTGGAGAAGCTCTGGTGTCACTAAACCATAGTCCTAAACTGCCCTGGGAGACAAGCGACAGTGCTGACACCGAAAGCTGGAATCTCCATGTACTGCCAAAGTCGTGGCGATGTTCTTTTGCCTTCAACTTTTGGCATGTAAGATGCAGATGTCACCACCTGACCTAATCATCTGAGGTTCTCTGTTGCAATGCACCCCTCTTAAACACCTCCTTTAGCATCAGGTGATCCACGCTCTGGAAGAGGCAAATCCTTTCTTTTGACCCTCCTGCTCAGTCCAATGGCCTGTCTGAAAACAAAGCCCTCTTTATACAACTAGCAGGGCACAGAAGTTACTCGTAGACAGTTGACCAAGAGTCAGGGACATGTTGTGATTTTAAGTGCACGGACAATCAGAGAAGCCCCCACTGATGTCAGCAGATGAGTAGCACGAGTGGAAGGAAGCCAATAGCAGGTCTCAGAGGGTTACAGCTAACGCTATGCTAATATATTGAAATACGGATGTTTTATAGCTCATATTAAATGATAAGAAAATCATTTACGACCTCTAAATTTAAACGCCAGAAGTTTTGTGGGGAAATGCCTGCAACTCTCCTAAAGCTGAGACAGAAGAGATCTCCATCAGATCCAGCTGAACCCACGACTGGCCCCACCTCACCCCTAAAGCGTGACAGACCCAGTCCGTGTGGCCCCCCCAGTCCCTTTGCTTGGGGCAGTAGCTGATGTTGACACCTCAGGGCGCACTGGTCCATCTACAAGCGCGAGCGAGGCTGCACAATCATGCTGTCCTCTTGCACCCGGCCTGTAGAGGAGACTAAACCTTTACCATAGCTACAACTTCGATTCCTGTGGTGGCATTAGGAGTGGTCCCAAGATGATGTCGCTAATAGAAGCAAAGCCGCATGCCCCGTTTTGCTTTTGGCTGCGTGTCTTTAGCCTCAAACCCATCCCTGTGGAAACTAGCTCTCACAGTATGTCATTATGGGATCAAAAACGATATCAGCACCCCACAGGCAGAGGTGGACCCGGTGACGAGTGTCTAGAGCCAAACCTCTACCTCGGGACACGGTCAGCGTGTGCGCTGACGGCTCACTTCGGGAACGCTCCTTGCCACTGACTCCAGACTGTCAAAGCCACTGAGATCCCCTCGCGTATCTCACGCAAGCGTCGCCTGACCGGGTTGGGGCAGGCGCAACGCACGGGGCTGTGTGATCGCAGAGCAATTGCCCTCCACCAGCTTCACCGGCCCCTTTGCTGCCTTCCTCTGGATTTTCTCACGCTGTGGTTCAGGAGCCGCCTGTCCCCACGCCCAGTGAACTCAAAGCACTCACGCTGACGACAAATTACACCACCGAACGAGTTTTGCTTTCACCTCCTGTCACCTCTCTTTGGAAACCGTTATGGCCACGCTTAATTCTTCACACCACCCAGTCCCCAGCCAAAACATCAAGTCTGCATTATCTACCTCGGAGTGACTGCCAGGGCGTGAACCGCTGATCAGGTGTGTCAAACCTGACGGTTTGACCACTGCTCTCTTCCCCCTGGGAAAGAGACGAGCATCTGGTCATTTTTATCTTCCTCTTTTCTGCCTGGACCGTTCAGGCTGAGCAGCAATTTGTTCAAATGTGAAGGCCTTTACTCGCAGGACTGCGTCCAAGATGAGACAAAATGACAACGAATGGAGAAAATAGCCCACAGCGGCTCAGCTCGCCAGCCGAGCCGCGGCTCCCACGGAGAGACAGGATGCGCAGCCTAACGCCAGTCCGACCGTCAGCCAGCACTTATTTGCCACTTCTAAACCTCTTTTCCCCACAGACCTCCTGTTGTCTTAAAATCCACGTTTCAGCTTGAAACGCTCCCCTGTTTTTTAGTGGGAAACAAACGGATACTCGCAGCCAAATTATCGTTACATCTGTGTCATCTCATTGTGCTGCCAAAAATCGGTCATTAACCATCTACTTACTCAAAGTTGCCCTTTCCCGCTGCTGGAATAAACTCGGCACCTGCAGCTGTCCCCAACAGCAGAGTCTACGGCGGGTTTGATGTTCCTCCATGTAATTATCCAGCGGTGGTCACTCCGTGCTGGCAGGAGTCGGCCACGCTTTCCCCTCCAGATACAACAGCCAAGGGTCCACGAGGCTGACGGTCCCCAGAAAACATTTCTCTTCTTGAAACTGATCATTTTTTTGATATTTTAGATCAGTTTTTTATTATTAAGTCATGTCTGTATCTTACATTGGGAGTTAGGGCATGGACGTTGAATATTGCTGCTAAAAACCTTTTTTCCTTGACTTTTGGCAAGTTCCCTAAAAGAAGTTTTTTGAGACTTGAAGCAGAGCTCAGAACCCAAAAACATCCTCATGGAGGGACTTTGACCGATAATGGCCCTTTGCTCTAGGATAGGTTTCTTCTAGGGGGGTTGGAACGAGATGGTCTCTAAGGTCCCTTCCAACCCAAACCAGTCTATGATTCTATGATTTTGACATTCCAAACCAGACGCGTCCACAAAGGTACCTAATTTTTCTCCACTGGCTCCATAAGGAAATCAGGCTTCTGATTTTCGTCAAGCACAACTCAATTACTTGCCTAATGCTGCCCAAAATAGAGGTGTGAATCATCCCTCTCACTCTCCGTCCCCAGGGACCGTTCCTGGGAAATACCGAGTGCTCTAATCATAATTCCACGACAAGAATTGCTCAACATCCCTCAAAATCAGCGTTCCAGGCGTCACGTTGCTGCTGAAGGAAGTATGGGATACGTCCTTCACTAGGACGGACACGCTCACAGCCGGTACGTCCAGAGCCTTTGAGCTGAAGGAAACCAGAGAAGGTTCCCAGTGCTATCACTGGTTTACTGCCATCGGACCATGCCAAAATACTTCAGTTACAGAAGCACGTGAAACTCGTTAACTCGTATCCAAGCACCTCCATTAAACGCCACCATTTTCTAAGTTGTTAATTTTTTCTATTTATTTCCATAAATCGATCTAAAACCAGAAGGCGACAAGTAGCAGAAGACCAGGAGCGCAAGAGAGCCTTTGAAAATTTCAGGAGCAATACGGGAAGTGAAAGGCAAAAGTAAGATGATCACCCATGTGAAGTCACACGCGTGTTAGCTCCTTTCTCTTCATATTTAGATTCTATTTCTCAGTCAATATCCATCAATATAGCTCCTAGGCGTCAATTCGTATCAAGTCCTACCCCAGGTTTTCTCCTCCCTGCCTCTTTTAATGTTAATTCAAATTATCACAGGGAAATGTGTCACTGTACTGTCACTCACACTAAACGGTCCATGGTGACTGTAAACCCCGCTCAAAAACTGGAGGGTTTAATTAGCTTTCACTTGTTTCCAGCTTGATTTCAGGGACTGGCTCCACAAAAAAAAGTCTTCTATCAGCTCATGATGTCAGGATTAACTTACTTCTCCTAATGCTCCCTAGATGTTGGGAAGCGCTTTATTACGTTTATCAAATGCCCGATAATCAAGTCAATAAGATCACAAGTCCTGCATGCCAGGGGCAACGAGAAATGTCCTGCTGTAAATCTTGCAGATCACAAACCAGTAACGCTTCCAAGGAATTTGTAGCATACAATAAAAAACTTACCACTGAATATCTGAGCGTAACAACTGAGTAAGCAACTGAAATCTACGGAACATAAAATCCACCTCTGATACCGGTATTAAAGATGGGCTTTGGGGTTTTTTCAGCATCTCAAAAAGGATGTTTGCAACAAAAGCTGACATTTAGAAGCAGAGTGAAACAGTGGATTAAAGAGAGATTTGAGCTTCCAGAAATCTGGGTAAATATCAGTAGCTGTGTGCGTACAGGATTTCCGTTCGCGCTACACCTGTGTGCTGAGACAGAACACACAACCTCCAAAAGCGGAATTACAGAATATAACAAGGTTAAGATGGTGCAGAAGTACAGGCAAACCCCGAACATTTTGCTTTAAGTCTTAAACCAGGACATCAGAGCATTGAAGAATGGCTCTGGAAAGCCCAAATTACCACAGAGCACTTGTGATTGTGCTGAACAGTCAGTTCTACTACTGGCCACTGCTAGAGGTGGACATTAGGTCCCCTCTCCAAGGGTCTCCTGAGCAGCTCTCCTGAAGAGCTAATCCAAATCCTGCCTGACCGGTGAGGTGGAAAAGAGCAGGAGGACCATAAAGCAATGTGATCCTGCCCTGTTGAGGGCAGGTACAACTTGTACCCAGCCAGCGCTGAAGGCTCAGGTATGACTTTCAAAGGCTCCTCTTTGGAAACGTGAACAATTCTACTGGAGACCTGGCAGGCAAATGACTGCACTGGCTCTGAAAACACCAGTCCTTAGAGTGATGGCACGCAGCAGCAGCAGCGACGAGGTGCCATCAGAAAAACATGGCAGAGTTGCAGTCTTGATACGCAGGGGAAAATGAGAGAAAAAGGAAGCAGCAGGTGTGAGAAGAGAAGGAGAGTTAACATGAGGGTGGACAGCACAGGCTGAGATGAAGTTTGAAATCTGGCAGAGAAGTCTCATAGAATCATCAAACCTTTTGAAGCTCATCAAGTCCAACTGTTCCCCCAGCACCGCCAGGTCCCCACTCACCCCTGTCCCTCAGCACCACCTCCACACAGCTGGGAAACCCCTCCAGGGATGGCGACTCCAACACTGCCCTGGGCAGCCTGCGACACACCTGCACAACCCCAACGGGCAAGAAATGGTTCCTCAGGGACAACCTCAACCTCTCCTGGCGCAACTAGAGGCCATTTCCTTTCGTCCTGTCACTTGTTCGTGGGGAGAACTGACCGACCCCCACCCTTGCTCCAACCTCCTGAATTTCAGGAAGTTGTGGGAGAGCAATGGTGGCGATCTGAGGTTCATCACAGGTTGGTCCCTTCCACACTGGCAGAGCATCTATGGGGAGATACAGAACAAGGAGCAAAGCCTGTCTGGCCAGTGCAGGCAGAAACGGGTCACTGGTCCCACCAGAAACAAGAGCAGAGAAGTTCAGCCGTTTTTTTATAAAGGTACATCTTTCTTCAGTGATACGCTTGAGTTTACAGCAATCTCCTACTCATGAACTCAGTCTACCACCATATTCTATTATGCCTTTGAGGACCTCATCAGAGAATGTGTAAGTAGATATTATTAACACAACGTTAAGCAAATGCTATATTTCTACTACGTACGGGAGGAGTTCGCCTTAAAATGTCATATACGCTGGTTACAGCTGCTGATTCCTTGGTACGAAAAATAAAATAAAAATAACTATCAGCCTCAGGGGAAATAATCTACAAACAGTTACAGAGCTGAGATACTTCCCTTATAAAATGTCAGCCTTAGCTCTCACTTGGCACCCTCCTGCTCCGAAACGGTTTGTACCTGGACACAACGGTGCACGATACTTCTCGGCTCCTGGGGTACAGGGCTTGTCCTTTCTCTGGGGAGGAAGTGCCTCCAACCTCCAACCTTCTCGGACAACAAAATCACGGGGCTTTGGAAGTGAAGTTTTGTCAATGATGACCTAGAAACCATGGGTGGGAGATCAATAAAATATTGCTTGTGTGTGGTGTAACAGTAGAAGCTCTCAGGTTTCAGCTGGAACTCCGGCTGGACAATACACAATACGTGCAGTGTAGCAACGGGAGTTGTTCAGGGTTATGGAGCTGCCACCGTGCTCATGTACAGAATCATGAATGGTTTGGGTGGGAAGGGACCTTCCAAGCTCCTCCAGCCCAGCCCCCAGCAGTGAGCAGGGACATCTGCAACCAGAGCAGCTTGCTCAGAGCCCCAAGGGCCAGCCTGACCTGCAATGGTGCCAGCCATGGGGCTTCTGCCACCTCTCGGGGCAACCTGGGCCAGGCTCTCGCCTCTCGGGGCACAGCACAACTGACCCTCTCAGAAGCTGGATGAGCACAGAGGAATTAGATGGGAGATGTGGGCAGTAGGAATGGCTTTTTCAGAAGCTGTCTCTGCTGGCCTCTCCAGAATCTTTGCCAACTGGAGGGAAGTCAGACCAAGAAATGAGTCCGCTTGACTCATTTGACCCTACAGCAATTGCAGGTCTCGGGTCAGCACATGCTTCCTAGGATTCCTCTGGGGCTTCCATGCACCTTCCCAGCTCCTGCCTTGCTGTGCTACATGCTGGCGTTTGAAGGGCACAGTCCCACAGTGAGCAACATGCAAATTGCCATAATTACATGCAGTCCACGAACAATGTGGGAAAAAATACAAGCGGGACAGAGACACTTCATCTTAGGGCACAGTGATAAAAAAGCTCAGGTTCTCCACAGCACAAGCTACAGATTTTCCTTCCCAGGAGCCTACGATTCGTATGACAACGAGCTGGGTTTCTTTGATTTATCAGGAGTGTTATTATTACTATGCTGCTCGTTATTTATCTCTAACTGGTAATCGCAGCGTGTGGAGCGGCACGTGCCTGGCGTGGGGGTTTAAGGAGACGCTGAAGGCAGAGGGCAGGGCATCCCCTGACTCTTACAGGAGGTCACTGTAGAGTCCGTCATTTACAGGGCACCAATATGCCAGCACCGCTCTGCCCACGGGCCGAGGCTCACGCCTGCGAATAACTCGGCCTCTCCTCCCCGCTTCCCAAATGGCTCCTTGGAGCACGCTCCCCATTACGCTTCCAAGGGCGTGATAATGGCAGATATGATTCTTCCATGACTTCTTTTCCCACCAGGTCTCCCATTGCCAGACAGATGCAATAACACATATCCTTCACTGCGCCAAGTGCTTGGGAAAAAATGCAGGTTTCTTTGGGTCTTCCAGCACTTTGGAAATGTTGAATCATGCAAAGAATCGTTGTCCGCTTCTTTGCAGACATTTTTCTGTCGTAGTAATTTGTTTAATTAGAATATTTTGTCTACACCTATTCTGTTGTACATTTTCTCCTATTTTCTGCCTCCCTTCCTCTCTTTTGGCATATAAATAAGTTATTTGGGTACCTTCATCATGCAAGCTACTTGTACTTCAGGTTATCTGCTCACCGTTTGCTGTCTGCACGTGGAGAGACCCCTACTCCTACACGGCACATTCTCAACTATAGAACCGTGGAATTGTTTAGGTTGGGAAAGAACCCTTTAAGATCATCTAGTTCAACCATTCAACCAGCACTGCCAAGATGGGCTTCCTAGGGGGAAAGGACCATTTTTCTTTACTATAAGCTCAAAATAATCTACTTAGAGGAGATATTTAAGAGTTTGATAGCTGTATAAGGTATTTTGTTTAAATATTCATTTTATATAGCCATGATGCAATTAAAATATGAATTCACAGGCACAGCTAAACCATCTCTAAATCGTCTCTAAATCTCACCGCAACTTCTCCAAATAACACCTCTCCAATTTCCTGAGATTTATGAAAGGGGAAAGTAAGGGACAGAGAGATTAAGTGACCTGCCCGAGTCACCACAGCAAAGAAGAGGCCAGAAATCGAAGTCTTGTGGACTGTAACCGATGACTGAATTATGAGTAATGGAGGGGTTCAAACTCATACCTTGGAAGTGATGACTCTGCAGATCCTCTGAGAAATGAGCACCAGTGATTAAGGGCCAGCTCCCCCGATGGACTGAGATGGACTTAAACCTTCAGTTTAAGCTGGAGAAATTTAACGCTCAGCTCTTCAATCAGTGGGTCTGAAGGCACCTGTGTAAATGGGATGCGATTAGAACAGGCATCGAGAAATAGATGTCAAGCAACAGGTTGGCTTCCAAAAGCTTGAAATCAAAGATCCTGGCATAGCACGAAGGATCTGGGAGGCGAGAGTCTGTTAGCACCTTGAAACACACGTCTTCTCACGAGAACTGAACACCCACTGTCCTGGGCAACCTGTAAAGCCAAACTACTGGTCATTTTGCACTACAAATGGGCCAGGGCTCGGCAACGGGGGCGTATCATCACCTCTGCACTGTGTCCTTGCAGCAGTGTCTCATTTCACCTCTGCCTCGCTTTCCTTGTGGGAAACGTGAACTGTAAACTTGTAATTATTGTAGACAGAGGTCACAATGCTGACTTCCCCAGCGAGGCCCTGGGCAGTTTTAAACCAAAAGAACTACATAGGAAGTGCAATTTATTATTAATTTCAGCGGCTGTAATTTTTGAATGGTGGTTCCTCTAAAATTAAACCTTGACTTGAGCTTGTTCCACCCAGGACGGCAGCAACTGAATGTTTCCCGTTCTCCCTCCCCAATGTTGTCTGGTCCCGAGTGGCCTGGGCCAGAGCTTGTGGGGTAAAGCAGGAAGGTCCTTGGCTGGTTTCGTGTCCGGTCAGGCTCTTGGGCTGTGGGCTGAGTTTGCAACAAAGGTGAAAATTGGGACCAAGAGTAATATAACGCTCTTTGTGAAGGGCACCAGTCCACTAAGCTACGGGCTGGACCGATCCTCCTAATTCATTTCGTGTCAGGAATTTGAATCCGACGCGAGATGAAAAGCTCTGCCCGCGACCCACCCCTCCCAGAGGCACGTTATCACGTGCTGTCCCGGCAATAACGTCATGCCCAATGTGCCCCACTCGGCATCAATTACTTCACCGTAATGAAATCAGAATGTTCGACTACTGAAGATAGAAAAAGAAACGAGAGGCTGGATTTTGACCACGAGGTCTGCGCTGGTTGCGGCTCGGCAGCGAGGTAGGGCAGCTAACCTGGTTTTCCGTTTCAGCAGTGTCGTGTACTGAACCCTTTTAAGGCTCACATTGGGTGACAAAAAGTGACCACGAGCCCCGTTCGTGCTGTCTCAGCAGAACGGTGTTTGAAGAAGTTATCCAAGCCATTAATCCTGGCCCCTCTTCAAGTGCCTGGAGGGGAAGGCTGGATTTCCCACACCGCTGAACGAGAGGAAAATACGTTTTCTGGTTTTACTGGCTGTGGCCCCAGCCTTTGATGTAAATAATCTCAGGAGTACGTGAAGTTTTGAGCCCCAGGTCCAGACTGATTTCCTCATTGTTCTTGCACTGTGTGTTGAACCAGCAAAGACAGAAAAAAAATCTCATGAGACAAAATATTCTATCAGAAAAAAACCCACCCACTTACATCCTGAAGTTATACAAGTGTAAATAATGTGGTTTAAAATTACATCTTTTGATGTCACCGTATAGGATTAAAATTAAATAGCTAAAATATTGTATTCAGAATAATTAAGGGCAGCTGCAATTCGGTGCTCGGTGAAGCATGCAGCTTCATTTTCTGGATTAAACAGCTCTGATAAAATGAAATAACGCTTTCAGGCTGTTGTCATTAGAGCAAAAATAAAGTAGTCATTGTAGAGATAGGTGTGAAGACATACTGAGACACAAATACTAATCTATGAGTTCGTTGCTCAGTGCACGTTGCAAAATAAGAGAGATACGAGCACAGGCCATAAAATACCTTTTCAAACAAAATTTCCTTTTAAAAATGGACATTTTGGAAATACCGAGGGGTTTGAATGCCGTGGGCTCACTGACTTGTTTTCTCATTACACCTAAAGATTAGGAAAAGAAAAAAAAAACCAACAAAAAACAACTATCGAGGTCGCTACAAAACTGCAAGTGGTAAAAATTGACGAGACCGGCAGCAGAAATGAGCATCTGAAACCCACCCGTCCACCCCCCAAGCTGCAGTTCTGTTCCTAGCAAAGTCTGTGCTTGATTGTACTTGTCCCCAGCAGAGGCTCCGGGGGAAGCCGGGGCAATCCTGACAGCTTGGCTCAGCAGTTTGCCAGCTCCAGACAAAACCAAGAATTGACCTTTTATTTCAGGCACCACCAGCCTGTCCAGAGCCCCCAGGTTCCCCCAGCGCTGTCTTTTACACTCATACTGCTTTGTCTCATTTCTCCTCTCATTCCATGAATTCATTTTTGTTGCAAAATGCCCTAACAGCACGAATCCCTCGTACGGGTTTCGTATAATTACTATTATGCTCTTCATTACACTCCTCGTGTGCTTTAGCAAGTGGTATTTTATAAATCCTGCAGATTTTCCAACCAGTTTCCTTTGAATGTTATCACCCAAGCCTATTTCTCCATGGGAATCTCTTCTAATACCTGTTGTAATGAGCAGAACGATACAGTCAAAGATTTTCCTGGACGTCTAAAATGTCTTGAGATAACAAATTGTTCTTTATTTATACATAAGAACCGACTCCACTTTCACCAGCACAACTAGCAAGAGACCTACAGGCTTTCAGATGCTAATTATATTCTGTCCGAGGGACTAAGTCCTGCCAGAATGCAGCGGGACCACGAGTGACTACACACCATGGTACATTAAAAAATAAAGCTGGGCTAATCCAAACCGCGGCTGGTAATCCTGCCTGACAAGCAGTTCCGTGTTTCATGGGCAATTTAATCGAGATGTTCAGGAGAAAACCCACCACCGCTGGCACGAGCTTACATCCCGCGACCGCAGCAGCCTTTCCTAGAGCTACGGCAGCAGCCAGATGTGCGGGATGTGTTGGAGAGCAGGAACTGGGAGGCTCAAATCTGGGAAAACAGGAGAAAGTCTCCTCCTGACGGCTGGGGAGATTCAAATCCTCTCAGAGATCGCACTTTGGAGGAGCATCATTCAGGCAGAAGATCTAAGAGGACAGGTGGGCACCCAGGCTAGTCATGGCCATTTTAAAGAGAAGATTGTGCCCTATTGAACTTCATCCAACACACGGATCATTTCTCTGTGTGTTTTAAAGAAGAATTCACAAAGTTATTTGCTTTTTTTCCTCATGATCCCTTAAGGATCTTGACCACCTCCATAAGCCAAATTTCAAGAACAGGATTTAGGAGAATTTCCAGGTTTCATCACCTCCCAGGACGGCTGCAGACAGCGCCTTCACTTACAGATCTTTGCAAAAATACAACCTTTTCACAACTGATTCACTAAAGACTCCTCCCAGGTAATCACCCCCCTGCACACTTGTTAAAGGATGAAATCTGCGTGGGCACTGGTGGTATTTGAAGCCCTTAATTAAATGTAACCAGTTTCTCGTTACAGGCTCGCACTTCTCTCACTATTCCTTGGGAGTACGACAGTAGCAAGCCATTAGCCCTCAGGCATCGCTCCACCTTTATGTACAATATTCCAATTAACACTTGCAGAAATGTAATTACAATATTTTTTTTTTTAGAAAAACTTGTTAGCAATGAAGATGTTAAAGGATGTGCGTGGATGAGCCACCAGAAAAGGCACCATGGCTAGGCCAAGTAGTCCAAGCTGCCCACCTCACAGCCTCCAAAATTTCATTCACTGAGTCTGCCAGGTCCCATGACTCTGTCTCAAGAGGGACCATTTACTCCCATCTATAGAATCATAAAATCACAAAATCATTTAGGCTGGAAAAGACCTTTAAGCTACTCGAGTCCCCCCGCTCCCCCAGCACTGCCAGGTCCCCACTGACCCCTGGCCCTCAGCACCACCTCCACACGGCTGGGAAACCCCTCCAGGGGTGGGGACTCCACCACTGCCCTGGGCAGCCTGCGACACGCCTGCACAACCCCAACGGGACAGAAATGGCTCCTCAGGGCCAACCTCCCCTGGTGCAACTTGAGGCCAGTTCCTCCCATCCTAGGAAGTTCCTATAGGAAATAACTGCTTACACAGTCTGTTTAGTGACGTCGAAACGGATGTTATTCATGTGGGAATCCATCACCATGTCTGACAAATTTGCCTGCAACAACTTCACTCCTTCTCCTACCAACCGGCCTCTCTGTCTCCCCTGTTAGATCGCAGTCACAGCTACTTCTGACCTACCTCAAGCTCTGTGTCAAATCCTACAGCATTTTATAAACCCATCTGAAAGGCAAAATGTGGCTTTCAGGGAAGGGATTTTCTTCAGATTCACAGAGCCATGGGGCACAACTGACACGCACGTCTTGAGTAAGTGCAAAGAAACCTTACAATACACAGCCAGCCAGCCTGTTCTTGAGGCACACTGATCGTGCAGCAGTGGGCTTCACGTGTTCGGCATCCAGCGGTGAACCCTTGCAAAGCAAGGGGCCTGGAGCAGAGCAGCACCCCGAAGAAATCCCAGCCAGACAGGGGACATAATGTCTCTGGGCGTCACTAGGACAGATACAGACACCTTGTCCACCTGATTCTGGAACACTGTCTGCTGAAATATATCCAGTTACCTTCTGTTTTGATTTTGCCTCTGGTTTGGGGGTCCACTCTACCTTTCCCCTCTGGTTTGGGGATCCATTCTGCTTTTTGTACAGTCTCTGAGGAACTCTTGCTAGGTGGTTGCTCGTGAATTATCTAAACTCTGCTCCCACCCGCAGTTCTGGTAGTCTGGAACTGCTGAAATAGCTGGTTACAAAAAAACTGGAGAATGCAATTTCCTATTTATTGACAGCACAACCACCCTCTCGTCTGGGACTATGGAAATCAGCAGGAAATCAATATCCATGCCCTCTGAGCTGACCTCCTGCTTCAAAGCACCCAGAGAAACCTGCTCTGTCCCATGCAGGAAGGGATGTCTTTCAGCAGGGAGGTATCGTGACTCCTGTAACTACCCCCCGTGAGACAACCGTTCCTACCAGCAGCCCTGGATAAAGCACTGGTGTGATTACTCCAGTGGCATTCCAGATGTCCCAGCTGAACCTCACCACA
Organism: Bucorvus abyssinicus; assembly: GCA_009769605.1. Taxonomy (NCBI): domain Eukaryota; kingdom Metazoa; phylum Chordata; class Aves; order Bucerotiformes; family Bucorvidae; genus Bucorvus; species Bucorvus abyssinicus. Next base: position 232,432 of record CM020063.1, on the reverse strand, counting down.
GCATGAGAGGGCTCAGAATAAATTAAAACCAGAGCTGTCCGAAGGCCGGCGGAGCAAAGGGTTAGTTAACAACACATCCCCCCCACAGCCAGTGGTGATTTAAATTCTTTACTACCCAAAACTTGAGTGGATCTAAAGCTTTTCAAAAATATTTGGGGCATCCAGACCAGCTGCTGGTAGACCAGCATGAGCATCACAATGACTGGCACAATTCCAGTGCTGGCTGGGACACCTATTAAAAAAAGCCAAGGGGGATGAGTCAGCTTTTGCTGCCATTTCTACCCGTTCCGAAGCGTTCCTGGGACACGTGGGCAGAACCAGCAGGAACTGCTGGAGAAGCACCATGGGAGGGGGTGGGAGTTAAGAGCTGCACACGTGAAGAGGTTTCCCAAGCCATAGATCCACAACAGGTGTCAGGCCTCTTGTGGGGTTCCAAGGAAAAGATTTGTGCTGTCCTATCAAATTTTCTCTAAGACTTGCTCATTCTACAGAGGGATTAAGAACTTCCAATATTTCCACAAATCCCTGCGAGATTTTAGGATTAGCCCTCAGTTGCTCAATTCTCGCACATTCAGATGAAGCTGCGGCAAACCTCAGGACGGTGCAGCGCTGTGCTGAGAATGGTCTTCGCTTTCAAGTGTCAGTTTAACAGTAAACTGATAGAAAAGGTTCAAGTGAAGATTATTCCATCCTGTTGTATGTTTTTAATGTGGTTTCTTAAGGAAGCAAGGACTGTTGGAACACAATCCATCTATTGGTCTTTCTGTCCTTTTTCTCTTTTTTTTATTTTAAGATGTTGGTTCCCTGGAAATGAATTTGACAGAACAGAAGAACACTGTAAATAGCCCACATTAAAGCAAGAAGAGCCCCAGTCAGAGGTTAATAGTCAGTAGAGAAACCTATCCAGGAGACACGGAGCTTATTGGAAAAACTAAACCTCTCCTATGCACACTTCTCAGAAAATAAGTTATTATATTACTGACCCACTCAGCAGAAAAGCAAGATCCTCTCGCACAGCCAATCCCTGACACATAATGATCAAAAGCTAAACAGACATGACCAAGGGTAAGAGAAAAAAAATCAGCAGGGAGAGTCAGGTCACAGAATACTGGCTACAAACCTTCCTTAAATCCGGGATTTGTGCTGAGGAGCACAGAGTCCCCAGTCACCCGCTGTCTCTTTTCTGGCCCTTTCAGAAAGAACAAAAAATTGTACTTACATGTGGTTCAACTCTAATTCCTACCAGCTGCTACCTGACAACTTGGATTTAGTTCAGGCTGGGTCCAGATTGTTATAAATCAGCCCTTTCCTACAGCCGCATTTGTCTCCGTTCGCTCCTTCCCGCTTTACCTTCCACCAACCACAGCTCTGCCGTGCCCAAAAAATTCACACGCGAAACTACTGTGTCCTCCTTATCTAAAACCTGCCATGCACATGCCAAGCCTGGCAGGACACTTGATGACACAGGAAACATCCAAAAGCCAACAGCCAGAGCACTTTGTGTAGGACACCACTTCCAGCTTGCTGCTACTGTCTCCAAAAGAGCCCAGTTTGCTGGCTGGTGCACCGGCACCAGAACAGGACAGCTCACCGCAGGACAATTCTACATGGACAGTTGTCCTGGAGCCACTGGCAGAGCCTGGGCAGGCTCAGGCTCTAGGTGAAGCTGGTTGGAATACCTGGGAAGCTCACTGTGGAGGGTTAACCCTTGTTACACTTATGACAGGCTTTGGGATTACTCAGCACACGGAGGACTTCTCACGGAGAGACCTTGTCCCCAGCCATTTGTGAATCCCGATTCCTGCTCCAAGGTCTTCAGCCAACGTTTCCTTTCCCTGTGCTGCTGTGCACTATTAACCCATCTGCCTTCTGTCCTGCAACCCAAAGGGGTCTGGCAGCTTTTGAGTGGGGCCATATGTAGAGCTTGTAGGGCCGGCTTCTGTCCTCAGATGTGTGTGTCCAGCTCCCACTGACTCTGGAATTTTCTGTTTTAATGCAAGAGCATATTTTGGCTGTCAGACTGAGGCACTTTGGGATGCCGATGGATGATAGATAGTAAAAAATATCAACTGTTATAATCACATTTTCTGTCATCATTTTCTTGTCTATTACATTTAATCGAGGAAGAAAGGACGTACACACAAACATTCCCTACCTACGTACATCGACCGTTACTCAGCAGCTGAAGCATGGGGCTTTTGGATCCAAGCCTTGAACGCTTCAAGCTAGACCTCCAAGCCGGTGGACAGCTACTCTGTAGAGCAGATTGATACTTTAGAGGCTTAGAGTATCGCAAACTTCCCCGCATTCAATTACAAAGCAACCATTTACCTCACCCAAATGTTCGTATTGCGCTTCGCCGCCTCCCGCTTCGCTCTGCTCTTTTCCAAAGTGATATAAAAGCCTGGAAAAATGTCATTTATATGAGGCCCCTGAGAGGTTTAAGCGTGACTGTGACTATTACATCTAAGAAACCTGTCTCGCTTCTTCACTTCTAGGATAAAGTTAAGACTTTACTTTATCTATTAACTTAAACAGTCCACTGAAACATAGACTGAGCGGCCTGAAGGTAAGCCTCGGAATTTAGAAATGTTGTCCGCGGCCCTTTATGACATGACACTAATTAGCACAAATATAAAAAGGCGAAGAATTTATGGAGCCATTAGCAGAAACCTTCTGTGAGCCAACAGAGCGATGGAATGAACTATTAGAGGCCGCGGTGATGGTAACTCACTCACAAACACTGATTATTCCCGGAATTTAGCCAAGGCAAACCCGATTTAAAGGTAAGCTGTACAGTCCTACTTTCCTTCATCTAACTCACGCCACTTTTAAAACAGTCCTAGAATCCTAGCAGCTGTATTTTCACTTCTTTATTCTATAATTAGGCAAAAGAAAGAAGAATGGGGAAAAAAACCCATCAGTGCCTGCCACAGAGCTGTAATTTTCTGTCCAAGGAAGAAAAGCACAGAAGTGTATCTAAACACACATAAATAGATCTTTTTTATGGAAAGCTCATTAGATGATTTATGTAAAAACTGTTGGTGAAATGTGGTCAATGAGTCACATGGTGGGGACTATTGTCTCCCGTTATTCTTGGGACGTGAGCTCCGCTGAGGCACAGTGGCTGCAGACTCGTTGTGTTCCATGGGCATTACAAACAAACTACCCCAAGAGACGCTGCTGCTTGCCGAAAAATCATAGTGAGACCCTTAGTGAAAAGCCCAAAATTTCACTCCCAAAGTAAGACAACCACAAGTCAAGCACACACCAAACCCCCAAATCCGTGTCTACTTTTGGCCCCCAGGGGTAACACTGAGCAGAATCACAGAATCATTTGGGTTGGAAGGGCTCTTTGAGCTCCTCGAGTCCCCCCCGTTCCCCCAGCACTGCCAGGTCCCCACTGACCCCTGGCCCTCAGCACCACCTCCACACGGCTGGGAAACCCCTCCAGGGATGGCGACTCCACCACTGCCCTGGGCAGCCTGGGCCCGTGCCTGACAACCCTCTCTGTAAAAAATTTTTTTCCTAATATCCAACCTCAGCCTCCCCTGGCGCAACTTGAGGCCGTTTCCTGTCGTCCTGCCACTTGTTACATCTGAGAAGAGACCGACCCCCACCTTGCCACAAGCTCCTTTTAGGTACCTACAGAGAGTGAGCCTCCTTTCCTGCGGACTAAACAGCCCCAGCTCCCCCAGCCGCACCTCAGCACACTTGTGCTCCAGACCCTGCACCAGCTTCGTTGCCCTTCTCTGGACATGCTCCAGCTCCTCAATGCCCTTCTGGGAGGGAGGGGCCAAAACTGAACCCAGGATTCAAGGGGCAGCCTCACCAGTGCCCCCAGTGCAGGGGAACGATCCCTGCCCTGCTCCTGCTGGACACACCAGTGCTGGGACAAGCCAGGATGCCGTTGGCCTTCTTGGCCACCTGGGCACACTGCTGGCTCCTCTTCAGCCGCTGGTGACCAGCACCCCCAGGTCCTTTTCCCCGGGCAGTTTCCAGCCGCTCTTCCCCCAGCCTGGAGCGTTGCAGGGGGTTGGGGTGACCCAAGGGCAGGACTCAGCACTTGGTGTTGTTGAATTTCATACTATTGGCCTTGGTCCATTGATCCAGCCTGTCCAGATCCCTCTGTGGAGCCTCCCCACCCTCAGGCAGATCAACACACCCACCCAACTTGGTGTCATCTGCAAGCTGGCTGAGAGTGCACTCGGTCCCCTCATCCAGATCATTGATAAAGCGAACAGGCCCCAACACGGAGCGCTGGGGCCACCACTGGTGACCAGCCACCAACTGGAGCAGAAGAAAACCTTTGGAACAAGACTGGCACAAGACCAACTACGGCCCAGCCAAGCCCGTGAGCTGCTTGGAACAGCCAAACATTACGGAGAGGAGGGTGAGCGAGTCCAGGGGAAGGCCGGGGATTACATGGCGTGATCGCTTGCGATAATGGAGAGCTGGACTTGAGGAAGCTCTTCCCCCGGCAAGCTGCTGAGTAACAGGAGGGCGATGTACACAAAGCACGGCTGACTCTGCTCTCCTGCAGCAATGAGAAAAGGGTTATAAGGCAAGAGAACCTGCGAGTCTTTTCTCCATCGGGTACCCTCACCCTTCTCGAGAGGGAATAGTCATTTTGCTGATTAACATGAATATATAATAGGCTCACATTTGCAAAGCAAAACATTGCCTCCCTGAGAGGAGGAAGCGATTAGAGTGCACTTAGAAACCATAGCGATAAAGCCGTTTACAGTCCACTGTGCTAATGAGATGCTCAGCTGGCAAAGTGCACCATCACGCTTCCAAATCATTCGTTTCGCTGACGCCTCCAACAGCAATTCACAAAGCGGCGAGCAGTAAAACCGCAACCATCGCCGCTTCATCATTTCTAACTCCCGACTTCCAGGAGCTGTGCGAGTCACGGCAACGATAACTGTTAGCGGCGCAGGAACGATGGATGATTATTCTCACCATGCAAAGTCATCTGGGTGTCAGGAGCTTGTAGGGTTTTGACACTGGTGTCGAGAGTTCAGTAACCTTCTTTCCATAAAATGAACGTACCCATTAAAAGTAAAGAGCGTCACAGGGGATCTGTAATTTGTAATTTTAGGATCTGTTCAGAGGAAAGACAGTGTAGGTCAAGGAACAATTGAAGGTCCATGGCTCAGTCACCTCTAGTTCATTTGTCACCTCCATAATGAGCGGTATGGAACAGGAGGAGATAAGGAAGGAGAAGAAAAGCTGCTTCGGAAGGTACAGCTTTTAAAATTACTAATGAGGAAGGAACAGCACAGTTCCAAGCCTGTCAGAGTAGGACCTGCTTGCAAGGGAAGACCTTGGAGAGACACAGCCCTCAAGGAGGAAAAATTCATGTGGCCAGGACACACGGCATGGTGAAGCGTCCCATTGATGCGCATTACTTCAGGCTTCCCCCCGCACCCTGCGCTTTCACCCCCCTTTTAAGCTATTAATTCTCACCCCCGCAGTTCCCTGACCTCCATGATGACTCTGCTCTGTTTGCCTCTCACCCTCTCAGTAACCAAGTCAAAACTTCTGTGACTGCAGGTCACAGCCCCGAAAGTGAAACTCTTCGAGATTCATTTGAATATTACTTTAATAACCTAATTTCTGCTGCCCTTAAGATTAGTCATGCTCTAAGCCTCTGGCCTCTTCACCTCCTCTTCCTGAAAGATGAAGAGATGGCTTCTTTTCCTCCAGGTTTCACAGGGGTCAGCAACACGTCCCTATTTTAACTTCTCAAGCCTTAGCTGGAGCCACACTTTTGCAGTTCTCCCACCAGCAAAACGTTTAACCAGAGCAGCTTCCTCAGTGGACCACTCAGGAAACTTCAGCAGTGAAACACTTTGTGAAATTTAAATGCCAGGCACTTGAAGAAGCACAGAGACGGTACCACCAACCGAGCAATGGCAGCTGCCCGGCCCCTGGTGCTGAGCCGGAGTGTGCCAAGCTCACACGGACACCTGGCAAAGGAGGCTCACCCCTGATCATGAGACACCCATAAAACATAGGAGAATTAGGCCAATAGCAAACGTTTTCTAGAAAAAGCAGCCCCGCTTTAGCATATGAGACAATTTCAGCAACAAACATGGGTAGTTAAAGAGGATCCAGGAGGGAGGCGAGACCAGGTTTCTGGATCAGGCCACTAGACAACGCATCCGCAAAGGACAATGAAGCACGAGACTAATCCTTGGAAAACCTTTTCTTTTCGATGGCCTTTGGAGGAGGCTCGGGCTCCCTGAGGAAACTGCATGGGAGTAGGTGAGTATTTCAGGCTTGACGTTTCCCTAAGAACCCCACCATGCTGGAACAAGCAGAAACACCAGTCCAGGGCCAACCTGCCCCTCCAAGAAGTTATAACAGCATTTTCGCTTGGGGCAGGAAGGTGGCTTTTGCCCATACCCACGACCAAGCTTTGGGTCTCATTGTGGAGTTCTCTCTGGGCACACAAACCAGATTCCTTTTGGCTAAAATTCAGCAGAAAATGAGCTCTGATTGCTCATACGACCAGAGCAGAGAGAGTCTGAAACAAGCTCTCCCTCAAACGTGCAATGCAGAGATTGAGTCCTCGGCACCAGCTGTCTCTGCAGACCGGTCCTGCTGCCTGTGAAGTAATTCTGACAAGACTTGAGCCAATTGCCCGATGACGAGACTGGGAGCCCCAGGTCAAGTCAGTCACAACGAGGTACTTTGCACTCAAAATCAGTCTCAAGGTACAAACTGATGCCTCAGGTTGCCCAGGACACCTCTCCTTAGAGCACAGGAAAAATGCAAATGACCACCACTTGGAGGAACTTCTCTCCACACCCTCTAACAGCAGCCAGAGCTCAGTCCTTGAACACCCTGCTGACAAAGCACGCAAACACCTCGATCTGCTCCATCTTTGCCTTGGATGTGTTGTGTTTTGGTGTCTGTTCCTGGCTCTGCGGTGCTTCTTAAACATAGCTGAGGGGAGAACAAAAAGGTCTTTGTCCCTCTCAGAGCTTCTTTTCCCCAAATAGCTTTTGCTAAAGCCTCTGATGCGAAAGATGGAGAAGAGAAAACATCTGGGCTCTTCCAGGGATGCTCACTCTCCCACTCACACAATAAACTTGTCAATTCAGCCAGAAATACCATGCTGAAACTCAGAAGAGAAACAGAGGGAACTTGTGTAAAAACAGCTCTATGTTCAACCCAGTTCTGTTGTATTAAAAGGGTTTATTCAGAGAAACGATACAGAAACAAGCCAGTAAAAGCATTCTGTCATCACGCCTATGAGACATCCCCGATCCACAGTCAAACAGGCAACGGCGCAGCAGTTGTACGAGGTACGGTTTTCCCTGGTGCGCTCATCTGTGGAACACCTCGGGAGCCCCCTGCTCCAGGGAGTGCAGCAGAGCAGAGACATGTCTCTACGTGTCTGTCCTGGGTAGCTGCACGAGCCCAAAAAGCCACTTCCTCCTGGAAGGACAAATGGCAATTTCTGCTCGCTGCTGTCCCTGTACATCCCAGAACCCCAGACTGGTGGGGGTGGGAAGGGACCTCTGGGGATCATCCAGTACAACCCCCTGCTAGAGCAGGGTCGCCCAGAGCAGGGTGCCCAGTTTGGTGTCCGGGTGGGTTTGGAATCTCTGCAGAGCAGGAGACTCCACAACCCCTCTGGGCAGCCTGGGCCAGGGCTCCTCACCCTCACAGCAAAGAAGTGTCGCCTCCTGGTCAGCAGGAACTTCCCGTGCTCCAGTTTGTGCCTGTTGCCCCTTGTCCTGTCACTGGGCACCACTGGGCAGAGTCTGGCCCCATCCTCCTGACCTCCCTGTAGCTCTTGATCCCATCGAGGAGGTCCCCTCTCAAGCTGCTCCTGTCCAGCTGAACAGTCCCAGGGCTCTCAGCCTTCCCTCGGCACTGAGATGCTCCAGCCCCTCCTCATCCTCGCAGCCTCCCCTGGACTCTCTCCAGTAGCTCCTGGTCTCTGTTGAACTGGGGAGCCCCGAACTGGACGCAGGATCCAGAGGTGGCCTCACTGGGGCAGAGTAGAGGGGGCGGAGAACCTGCCTCGACCTGCTGGCCACACTCTTCTCAATGCCCCCCAGGAGACCATTGGCCTCTTGGCCACAAGGGCCCATTGCTGGCGCATGGGTAACTTGGTGTCCACCAGCACTGCCAGGTCCTTCTCCACAGAGTTGCTTCCCAGCAGGTCACCCCTGACCTGTACTGGTGCAGGGGGTTATGCCTCCCCAAGGCAGGCCCCCAGATTCGCCCTTGTTGAACTTGATTCGGTTTTTCTCTGCCCATCTCTCCCGCCTGTCCAGGTCCCTCTGAATGGCAGCAGAGTCTTCTGGTATGTCAGCCACTTCTCCCAGTTCTGTATCATCAGCAAACTGGCTGAGGGGACACTCAGTCCCTTCATCCATGTCATTGATGAATGTATTGAACATAATTCTTTTTATGCCAAGAGAATGGTTCTGTCCGATTATAAATCAGTTAAGTGGGAAAAACATCTTTGCTTTATACAACCCGCACCACAGTTAAAAAACCAGATCTGATTTTTTAAACCCTGTTTAAAGACAAAGCACTGAGGCCAGCGGATCTCCATGCCCCACCAGCTACTGGGCTGTGCTATGCTGCTGTCATATGCGCCGGAGCAAACCAGCTATAAAAATAACTTATGCAGCTATTCAAACGACCCCGGCGTACTGTCAGCCATAGCAAAGGAAGACAAAAAATGTTTATTCATAGACCTTCCACTGCTGCAAACATCTCAGACGCATTAATCCACAAGTTAGCAGCAGTCAGGGAAGATTTCCCAACAGAGCGCAAAAGGGAGTGGAAAAGCAGGAATGGGGAATGCGATTATCCAGAGCTGGACATCAGAGTCACACCACTGTCCAGACCCAAAGGAGACCTCAATTTCTCAATTAAAATGTCTCAATTTTAAATGAAACTCTATTATTAACAGGCTACACTTGGCTACAGATATTTTGTTACACCAAGAAAGATAAATTAAAAATAAAATTGCCCCAGCGATTAGTGCTGTATGCAGGTAGAGAACAGGAGGTGTCTTGTTGTTCAGAGAAATTTAAACAATGAGACAGGACATTTGAAGTGCTGAGAACACCCCAGCTGGTTGGATTTTCAGGGTATAACCCGTCTGACACGGAAAATAACTCTCAAACTTATGTTTTATACTTCTGCACAGAACACTGGGCAGAAGGGTCCTGGACTGGGTGGGCAGCGGATCTAACCCAGTAAATTCTTGTCCTTGTCTGGCTGAGATGCTCCTGCAGAGCCTCAAGCCTGGCCGTCCAGATCCCTGCACAAACCCCAAGACAATCCTGATTTATGTTGCTTCACGAAAGCAAGCAGTAACTTCTGCGGGCCACAGTATGTAACGGCAACGGTGGGAATTTAAAGAATATTTTTCATCCTCTTTTGAGCATAACTCCTTCTTTTTCCCTAGCGACCACCTGCAAGGCACAGTCAGAAAGCGCTGAAGCTGCGTTTTTTTGGTGTGCAACGGTTCATCTGAAAGTTGTGGACTTCACAGAAACACATGGACGATGTTTGGCTCACAAATATTTTTAAAAAGCACCTAAACTCTTATTAGGGGTAAGTGGTGTGCAATGAGGAGCAGCTGCAGAGCCAGGGGCACAGAATTCGTTTCTGAGGTGTTGACCTAAAGAGGTCATTTAAGTTTAAAACGAGAGATTTGTTTCAAATGTAACCGATCTGACAACACGGGCGGCCTCTGCCACAACACACGGCACATTCAAATGGAGCGGCAGGACCCTCATTCTCCTCAAGTTACGCAGAGCCCAAAACCATGACGGATTGGGCTGTCAAAAGAGCTGTCTGCTGCGCTCTGGGGAGAGCCCCCTGGAGGGCTGGGTCCAGCTCGGGGCTCCTCAGCCCAGCAGAGACAGGGAGCTGCTGGAGCAGGGCCAGGGGAGGCCACAGGGGTGATGGGAGAAGGAAGAAGTTGTTGCTGCTGAGGGTGGTGAGCCCCTGGCCCAGGTTGCCCCGAGAGGTGGCAGAAGCCCCATGGCTGGCACCATGGCAGGTCAGGTTGGCCCTTGGGGCTCTGAGCAAGCTGCTCTGGTTGCAGATGTCCCTGCTCCCTGCAGGGGGCTGGACTGGAGGAGCTTGGAAGGTCCCTTCCAACCCAAACCGTTCTGTGATTCTATGATTCTAAAACCTGCAGCATCCAACCCTCAGTGAGTGCAAGTGTGTATTTATGTAGTGACATTATTTAAGGAAGGCAGGGGAAGGCGAGGAACAAAAACTCTCAAGTGAAGGAGACTGAATACCTCATTACTCCCTTGGCAGCAGAGGATCCCAGGGGGTCCTCAGTCTGTACTTGCACCTCTCGAAGAAAACGCGGAGGATGCCCAGGAAGTGATGCAAAAATGAAACGTGAGCAGGCCCTGTGAAGTCAATCGATCGATGGATCAATAGGAACATGTGGCCAAGAGAGGAGCTGTGGTGAAGCTCTCGCAGACGAGCTCCTCATCTGCAGTGCAGCTCTGCCTAGGTGCTGCACACGGATTCCCCAGTGGCACCAGGGCAGCTAGACAGGTCGTGAATTTAATCGAACCTGACCTACGGCTGTCCTGAAAACACGAGCAAAGTTTTCAGGAAAAAGGAAGATTTTTCTCTCCCAGCAAGAAGAGGAAAGAAGAGCAAGAAGAACATCCCATTTCCTCACACAGCGGCACAGGTTGGTTTGTTCTGCCAATTAAAACGGCGCATTTTAGCAGGATTTATTAAACATTCGTAGCAGAGAAGACAACTTTTTCTACAGTGAGAACTAGAAAAATTTCCAACCACTTTTTGACACTGGAAATTCTTTACTGCAGGCAATTCTCTGGGAAAACCCTAATCTGCAACAGAAGCATGTACACGTGGGAGCAGGCGGGATGTGAATTTTATGCTAATAGTATATTACTCTGCAACTACGAGCAGATACGGCTCGTGTTTTCCCAACACGGGGATGTGCTCAGTGCATTTCACCTCTTCACAGTATTATTTATATATAGAAGTGTGTGTCTATATGGACGTGCACATGCGTAGAGGATGTTAAAGGACAGATAATCACTCCCTACTACATCAAAATTCAATTGTTCCATCAACCTAATTTAATTCTGAGCTACATAACATCATTTAGACAACCGTTGAAGTCCTGATTTCAAGACTTTGACTGATGGAGAAGCCGTCATAGCCCGAGGTAAATTATCCCAACAGTTAATTGCATTCATTGTTAAAATTGTGCACGTTATTTTTCACTTGATTCATCTCGCTTTGGCTTCCAATCTGCGACTCTCGACCCTTTAACCTGTCTGAGACAACAACGACTGACGCCTGCCTTCCAGCACAGATAAGCACTGAATTCAATCAAGATGACAAAATTATCAGAACAGGGCAAAAGCTTCTTTTTTTGCCAAAGTAATCTTCAACGCGTTTTGTAACAGGTATGACTAAATATCACAAAAATGTTTAGTCCAAGGTGGGGGTGAAGTTTAGGAATCACTTTATCTTTCTGCACAATTCAATGGTTACTAGAACTCAAATTTCCTCCACTGTTTCCACTACAACCCCATCACCACACTGGAAGGAAGGTTGAGCCGATCTCCCTGCCTCCGGTAACGCTAATCCCCGTCTGGATGTACTGTTATACATCAGTGCCAGCGATGATTCAGCCCGGAGGGTCACACACCACCTTCTAAAGAGCCTCTTTTTCCTTTTGCCCTGGGTGCGGAACAGATTGCGCCACACGGCAACAATGCCCTGCGATTTCCCAGGACGGGAATTCACCGGCTGCCTTCAAGGTACATTTAACTTTCTCCCGTATCCTCAACATCCAATATTTTGGGGGAACAAGGCGGGAAGGTTTCCAACAAGTCTGTAAAATGAATGTTTGGCTGCCCAGTAGTATCACCCTGCCCGCTTGGGTCTGAGAAAGAGCTTTTGTCTAAAACGGGGAAAGGAACCGGCTCCCTTCCGTCAACGCGAGGAGGTTTGTCGTGGGCAGCCGATTGCCCGTTTTGTTCGAAGCCCCTCGTTAAAAATATTGGCAATACCATCTCTGCGCTGTGCGGCTCCTGGTAATGAGATATTTTAAAAACAAGGAGAAAAGGAAAGATTTGCCGTGAAAAATTATAGGTATCAAACCCACAAGGACTTTTATCAGCTGCCGTAAAGCAAATAGGCGTAGGTTCAGTGTTGGAGCACCTCCAAATTTACTGACTGGCCCGTCAACGCTTCTGTTTGTTTGTTAGGGCACTCTATTGTGCTGTCTGGAAGGCAAATATGACAAATCATGTGATAGTATACGGCGCGTAGGAGAGATTAAAGGAATGCACACTATTTCCTGGTGAGGTTTCTGTACCAATTACCACCTCTTTTTTTTTTTCCCCTTTGTTTTCTCCAACCACATTGTTCCAGGATAATGAAATTTTCTCTTGTGAAAGTTTCGATGACGGTTTCTTTTTAAACAATGCAGGAAAGTATGTATTTTAAAGCGATAAATGAGCCAGAATTGATGTGTGCATCAAAAAGTTCCCGTTTCACCTCTCTGCGATTCAACTTTCAGCGCTCCAGGTGGAAAGTATTATTATATAATTTACATTAAAAAATAATTTGGAAAGAGGTAAAGCACTCTGGTGCATTTTTAATTCTTTTAATAGCAAACGATAACCGATGCCTCAGTTCCCTGACAGTAATGAAGGATTCCAAGGTGAACGCACCGTAAACCCAACTGCTTTTAGCAATTCAGCTCTTTGAGTGACATGAAAGGTGAATATTCTAATTAGCAGCTAACTCCACCCCCTCAAAGTTTGTTCCAAGACATTTGCAAATAGATTTACCTTCTCGGCAAACGCCCCGTGATTTCAGATCTCTCTTTGCTGTCTGTTATGTTCTTCCAGCACATGCTAAAGAAGGAAAGGTTAATACCACAGGTTACCGCAAACTAAATAGAAAATAGATTGAGTAACACTTTAATATATTGAATCCAATAGAAGACAGTGCAGTAACACTAACACATTAACTACTCTTGGGATAACATCCTCAGATACCGAGCAAGATGATGATTTCTCTCTGCCACAGCCTTATTCCGCTCCCTGCTGCTGCAGGCCAGGCCGTCCCTGTCCTTGGACTTGCAGATGGGGTTTTGCTCTATTTGCCCTACCAATCTTGTCAAAGAAGTGAAGAGATGTGGATGGGAAAGTCATAAATTTACTTTCCTCTTCACCAGCGTCAGCAGGATTTATAAATTACCGTGTTCCTCCTATTGACTGGAGCGCTCCGCTATCATCAAGATGCGAATCCAGCAGAAGACAGATGATAATTCACACTAGTGAGGAGGGAAAAGCCGAAAGGTCAACACTAGCTGGTGTCAAGAGCATCCCAGCTCCACCATAGGACAAACCAGCACTTTCTGCTTCACCCAACAAATAATTCCCTTAAAGACAGTGAATTCACAGAATCACAGGATTGTTTTGACTGGATCAACAACTCCAACTGTTCCCCCAGCACTGCCAGGTCCCCACTGACCCCTGGCCCTCAGCACCACCTCCACATGGCTGGGAAACCCCTCCACGGATGGCGACTCCAACACTGCCCTGGGCAGACAGCGACACGCCTGCACAACCCCAACGGGCAAGAAATGGGTCCTCGGGGACAACCTCAACCTCCCCTGGAACAACTGGAGGCTGTCTTGTCTTGTCCTGTCGCTTGTTCCTGGGGAGAAGAGACTGACCCACACCTTGCTCCAACCTCCTGTCAGGGAATTGTAAGAACCTCCTGCTCCAGCAGGAGCTCCAGCTCCAGCTGAAGACCAGCCAGCCTGGCTGATTCCCTGACATCCCAGTGTCAGGAAGCCACTGCCTGGCAATTCTATATTCAAGTGATGCTGCTCAGATGGGAAATGTCTCTCCTTCAGCCTGCACAGAGCCAGGGAGCTGCAGCTCTCACGCAGTCCCAGGCCCTGACATCAGACAGCTCAAAAGCATCCAGGCGTCATTCCCTGGCAGCAAATGCCAGGGAGACCCAGGAGGAGAAGGGGAATGAGGTCCCATATTCCTCCCTGGGCTTCGGACAGTCAGCCCATCTCTGACGATTTGGAGTCCTGGCTTAGTCTGAACCAGCCCTGCCTCGATTTCAAGTATCTCTCTCAAAACGTTGCTGCTCTACGTAGTTATACCTTAAAATATGGGTTTTAACAAGCAGACACCATCTTACAGACTATTCAACTTCCATTAATCAGAGTATTCCTATTTGTGTGAATCTTCATAAAAAAGAGTAACTTGAAAAAATGTCGGATGCTAGTCACTGGCACCTCCTAATCTTTCTAAGAGCCCCTGTTCTCCTTTGCTTTTGTCCCATAGGGGATTCAGAAATGAGGCTTAGTTATGTTTTGCTTTGGTTTTCTTTTTTTAAGGAGGATGGAAAATTGCATGGGTGGATGCCCCATGGACCACCGGAGCATCGCTTTTTCCCTGCATGCACACACATGTTTCTATAATACGGGGAGTGTGCAAGCTCATGCAAATTATTAATTGCCTGTTCTGTGTTTTACATGCCCACATCTTGCAGGCTACAGGTCACAGTAAAAGCATAAAGCAAAAAAAAGACGAAGGGTGAGCATTGATCACCCCTCCGAATGGAACGGGCTGCTGATCAGTGGGACCGTAATACCTCATCAAGATGACAATGACCCTTCCCCCTCTTTTTCCGTCTTCATAGACAAGCTCGATCCCATCAGGTTGCACAAAGGGCTTGAAGAACAATGAACAAACATAATCAAAATTTCAATATCTTTGCATTAAGGCTGAAATGAGCAGTGACACACCTGCAGTGTTTCATGTCTACGCCTTCTGCCCTGGAGCAAAGAAAAATATATATCCATCTCCTCAAAAAATGAAGAGCAATTAATTACATGAGGCTGCTTCTTACTGGCGACCAGACTTGATGCCCAGTCCAGCAAACCGGATCTGGATGTCTCCTGTGTGGTGGTGTTGCCAGGTCACCATGGCTCAACCTCCTGCCTTACGAATTTCTTTGGAGAAACCAGTGTGTTATTTTGCAACGCAGATGTCAGTGGGGAGTTTCTGCTTCACGACCTGTTCTAATCACACGCTGAATTCATCACTGCTGTCCCTCTCACAGCATTTCTTCTGTGAATTCATATTTCTCATCGCTCCGCAGCACAGAAATCCATGGTGAATTCTCCATCGTTCACGGCCACAAGCTCTACCTTTCCTTCTCTGCTATAATTTCCACCTGCAAAGGGGGATGGTGACTCCGAGCACCTCTCAGAGTGCTGGAGGAGGCAGTGCCGGTGGGTTTGGTCCTGACACTGCTCCTGTCCCTACTTCATGACCAGCGTATGCTTGTCCTGGGTTTGGGAGCAACGCTTCCACAGGCAGTTGTGCTTTTACGCTCTCGCTCAACCCTATGCTTTAATTGTCATTCAGCTTTCGAGGTTGCCCCATGAGAGGCTAAGACTATTTTTAAAACAGTTGGCCTCAAAACATCAATACTGAGAAGCCAATCTGCGAGATAAGCCTTGGGCTCTCACCCTCTACCCGGGGCCACTGAAACACCCCGGGCTAGGCTGAGGTTGTGACCATCGACAGGACGGCAACCAGCTCTGTGACCCATCTGCTCTTCATACCAGAAAAGATCCCTCCTGCGACTGGTCCTACCCACCGACCTCTCTCTCTGCCACAGCTTTGTGTGCTGGAATCCCTCCCTCCGGCTCTCAAGCTCCCTGAATGCTGACAAAACCACAGTGGAGTCCTCCCTCCCCTCTTTTGTCAAGGTGGTTCCTGGAGCCTCTCTTCCCAGGCTCACCCTCCTAATGCCTCGATAAACCTCGTAACGCTGCCTTTATACCCTGGCAGTGCTGTGAATATCCTGCTTTAAACCCACTGCCCAGTGCCGGCTGTGATGTTTCAAATGCAGTTTTACAAAGGCTTTGTAGAATGAAACCATTCTCTCACCCGATTTTAACTAATCCTCTTGCTTATTCACCGTAAGACCTGATCAGCTTCTCTTGTATCTGCCACACACTTGGAGTTTTACCTTCTAATTATCACATGCTTTCATCCCTAAGTCTCCTTCCTTTGCTCTTTTTGCACATCCATTATTGAAAGCCCGTCTCCTCTTCTTCAAGCTGCCTCACCTTACCTGCACATGCACTGCAATTTCCGGGGCTGCGTCCTGGATCTAAGGGTCTTCTTAAAACCGTGTTCACTTGACAGAATAAAAGTGTTTTAAACATTCAACTCATCAACACCGCGTTGTCTTCCTGAGTCTGGGGGCAGCCTACAACAATAATTCATTTCCTTCAGCACCACCTCACTTATCCCAATCATTTGCTGCCTTTGAAGCTTAAATACAGTGATTTAAAGGTCGACACTTTTACCCAGTCACTTAACCATAATTTTAGCAGCATTTACTCTGTTAACGCACTTTTTCTCCATCTCAAATGGCCTCCCCAGAGGTCAGAAACCCCATCTGTCTCCACCCTTCCAAAACCTCCAGCTGCCTTTTCACAGTGATAAATTGTCAATACAAACATTTTGGGCGCATTGAGAAAGGCGAAGCGTTCGGCGCAGTAAAACAAATCATGACTGAAGGGTCTACAGCTCCGATTATGTTATCCAGTTGCCTATCTGGTTCATTAAAAAAAAAAAAAAAAAAAAAGCACGTTTCTATCAGAGTAAAACTCCCCACAGTTTCCATTTGCCGCCCTAGCAAGCGGCAGAGCCCCAGCTCCTGACCACCACCCTCTTCAAGCTGTCATTATCATTGCCTGGAGGAACCATTGTCATCACCCAGGGCAACCTCTTCCAGGCTCCAGAGCTTCACTTGGTGACCCTGGCTGCGAGCCCAATAACTGCCAACGGAATTATGGTCTGCGCTTCAGAGAAGTCTGTGATATTCCAGTAAAGACTCTGGGAAATGGATACTCTGAAAAGGGCTTTGTCACTCCAATGGTTAATTACCCTTGCTGTTAAATGTGGGTCTTATTTCCAGCTTCTGTGTCATTTACAACCCACCTTCATACCCCCTGTACAAAACGCAAGTATTTTTTGGTGGATTATGCACCTAAATACACATAAATGCATGTACAAGCCTTCAGGAGGAAAAAAAAAGCAGCGAAGACAGGCTCAGGGCACCGTGAAGATGAAAAACTGCGTAGCTGACAAATCTCAGGCTCTGGACATTGCTCATTTCTACGGAAAATGGTCCCGGCTAAGGGAACTCTGAAGGCAGGACCCTGCCAAGACCCGTTGCTGAGGTCGTCTGTAAAACCACCAGGCCAACAACTGCCGACGCAGCGTGGATCCGTGAAAGCACGGCATAAATTAAGTCAGCCTCGACTTCTCCTGTACGAAAGCGCAGATAAAATGATGATGATGTGACAGCCTGAGACAGCGAGGGAGAGCGCTCAGCAGAGCAGGAGAGCCCCCACAGTCTCACGTTCCTAAAAAAATGGAAAGAAAAATCCTCACTGGGAGGATTTACATTGCAGCACCGCACTTGATATTCCCTCAAATGGCTGCATCAGATTTGTCAGGCAAGACTTATTTCTAGGGACTCTGTGGCAGGACACGATTGTCACCACCCGCTTAGCAAGGCATTGCCTTTTCTCCAGGAACGGATTCAGCACTGGACTGGAATGGAGCCAAACCAGATATCGATAGATTTTTACGTGCTTCAAATAACAAACACCAGCTTTTGGTTGGATCTCGACGTTAGCCAAAGCAATGCAGAAGCCACAGCAGGGCCACAGCTCAGGTCACACCATTTACCTGGGAGCATCAAGATCGGTGGCACTTGGCTGCATGCGGCTTGTTTGCTGACTGGCTGCTGGCTACAACCTTGGGCTGACCACCCTCCTCCTCCTCTTCCCGTCCCTCCTCGGTGAAATTGCACAGATGAAACGTAAAATAGAAAATGAAATCACTGACTGGAGACAAAGGAGTCCAAGCAATTAATGATGAGGATCTTGGCCGCCATCAGGAGAGACCAACATAGGAACTCACGTGCCCACATAACTCCAGAAACCTCTGGAAACCAATTCAAGACACACCCATCGACAGTTCTCCCGTGTAGCCATAGACAGGGCATTGCTCACCCCGTCAACCGCTCGTTTTAAGAAGGTTTTGTAAGAACTAGCTCTTGGCTAAACCACACTCTGACATTTATTACCTCCAACCAAACACCCCCCATTAGTCTCTGACACAGTCTGCCTTTGACAAAACACTTAAGGAAACGGTCAACGGCAACTGAAGCAAGCCACCAGTGCAGAGAGACCTGGTGGCCTGGCTCCCGATGCATTAACCCAGCGAATAGCCCAGCACAAAGCCATTTTCAACAAATCCAACCCAACAGTGCAGGATCCAGTGGCATAGCAGGGCTGTCTCCCCTGCAAACCAGCTCTTCTAGAAGGACCTAGGGAGGGATCGTGGTGGATAATGTTAGACGAAAGCTCTCTGTACAACACTGGAGTTAATAACAACAACAAAATATTATTAAGAATGCCAAAACTAAATAAACTTGGAGGAGGAGAAGTAAAATTACCTTCGGGAATGGCTCTGGGGGTAATACTGTTGTGCAACCACCAGTCAGGAAGGGTATGGGAGAACTCTTGAAGACACAAACCAAAGCCTTGAGAGTAATTAGAGAATAAGAAACGCCGTAATAGTTGAGCCCGTCAGCAAGAAGATTAAGGGCTAAATAAGGATAACTACACAGGACTCAAAATTAATAGAGGACTTCTCAGTTTAGCGTGCAATATGTTGTGACAAGAACCAGCAGCTGGAGGTTTTGGCCACAAAAGGAAATTCAACCTAAATTGCAGTACAAGTTTTCAAGAGTGAAGTAAGGCAACCGTGGGACGAGGATAGCATGGGCTGTAGTGGGTTCTGCGATGACAACACTCATTTTGTTGGTATAGGTACTTTTTGGGGTGTATCATCATCTCTCCTCTCATCACACCCATTGAACTGGAAGGAAGAATAATACCGTGGCCGTTTCGTACTCTGTCCTGCCCGAAGAGCAAGATCAAACAGTCACAGTGACGCCACGAGGTCAGCGCCCATCAACTCATACCCCAGAAGAGTTTGTCCTTAGCCCAAGTGCTCATCAGCTTCTAGAATAGAAGAGTTTACAGCTCGTATTTTCAAAAGGAACAAGGAAAACGTTATTCCATACAAATGAAATGCTTTTGAACAAGGAAGCAAGTCCGTCAGTCAACCCTCAATGACGCAGCACACGGCAGAGCTGATCCTACATGGACTTTGCAGTGTCCAAGATACTGCTAACAGGACGTCAGTCCAGCTGGATTGCTATAGAGAAAATAAATCAGAGGAAAGATTAATTTCTCTCCCTGTTTCCTAAGCGTACATCCTATCGGTGTATCAGCTTCACCCACTGAAAAGCAGTCTGAGATCCAAACCTGATTTTATTATAGGTTTTATGTCTCTAATTTTGATGCAAGTAGAAAAAATACCCCTGGAGAAACCTTTTGATCCTACAAGGACATGCTAATACAGTACAAGATCAGAACTGACCCTGCCAAGTGTGCACTAAGTCCACTTGACTCAACGTGGTGGGTTAACTGACCCACAGTGAGTCAAGATAGAAGAGAAAACCTGTAAATTCAAACAAATATAAATAAATAAGCAGCCCCCAGGCTGGTGGGCCCTGCCGCAGCCTGCCACGCCAGCCCGTCCCAAAGGGTTTGCACTCTCCCCCTCTCAAAGTCACTTCTCCCTGCTCCGATTTAATGGATTTTTCAAAAAAAGCCCCACATTATTTTAAAGAGTCTATCACGTGGATGCTCCAGCGTGGTGGGAAATGTTTTACATGATGCGTGGCGCTTGCTGCAGCAGGCTGGGGCACACAAAGCAGGGCACAAGTAATTTTTGTCTATAGGAACAAAAATAAAAAGAGAAGAAGTTTGAGAGGAGCCATCAGGAACTTTAGTATCTGCCACTGAATATCCAGTTTCACCTAAACTAAGCAAGGTAGACTGAGGCAGGCATGGAGATGCCTCTCCACCACCACCAGACGAGACGAATCAAGTGGTGGCAGAGCCGGTACCTGCAGACTCCCACAGTGGAGGGTTACAGCTGGTGTGGGAGTAGGAGGGTAAAGGAGACAATAAAGAGTCCAAACTTTTTGCTTTGGCCAAACAGTTGTGGTGGGGTGACCAAGGAGACAGAAGTTAAAGTTCCCATCGGGCTCTCCTAGACCAAAGCCTAACTAGGACTTATCTACAACTTGACATGAATGAGAGGTATCAGAAAGTTAATCAGATTCATGGCTGGATGCTGGAGCCCCAAGGAAGTGTTCTGGCAAGGGGACAGCTGCCAAATCTTGTTTCTTCCCCTACTAGAAAGCTGCCTTGGCAATATTATGCTCTCGAGATCCTCTTTGCACAAAGGTAATTTTCAAGAGCCGTTCCAACATATTTTTGGCTGCTCCGTGCTGTCAGATCAGCACTAAGCAGCCAGAGTACACCAAGAACCAGCACGTGTCCAAAGAAGACGTTGGCTGATGCTCCTGGCTGAGACTGTGCGGGGCAGGACGCCATCCAGCAGATACAACAGCAGGGGAACGCGCAGGGCTGCGTCTGCACACCAGCCAGGGTCGCAGGGGGGCCGTGGGCATGGGGCCGCAGTCATCTAGATAGCTCAGCTCTTTGACTCCTGGAAGTGCTTTGATCCAAGGAAACAAGCACCGAGAAGTGCCCCGGCAGAATCTGAGGCACTAAAGAAACCAAGGGCTGTTCCAATTTGATTGCACTTGAGCCATGTTGGGCCATTTTCCCAGAGGTCGAGAGAAACGGGCTCTGCTGTAGCCTAGGCTATGAAAGCCACATTTCCAGTTTTGCTCCTGGTTTTGCTGCTCATGCTTAGACTTCAGTTCAGTCTCTTGTTCTTTCGATCTCCTACAGGTAGTTGTCAATTTTGGACTGTAAGATACAAATCTATTGCAGGGGGCTGGGAAAAGTGTCTTTACTCTCCCTAACACAGTTCTGGATGGAGACCTGGTGATTTTGCAGATAAAAAGCAATAAATAACACAGTTATCAAAGGGTGTTTGCTCAGATTTAAATTTGAGCAATAGGTTCCTGGAGGGCTTTCCCAGTCATGTGGAGGTGATGCTGAGGGACAGGGGTTAGTGGTGACCTGGCAGTGCTGGGGGAACAGGGGGACTTGATGATCTTAAAGGTCTTTTCCAACCAAAACAATTCTGTGATCCTGTGGCTGGTGCTTAAATACACGTACACAAATGCTATCAATGGCCTCAGAGCTCCTTTACAGGGATCTGATCTGAAGAACAAGGTTCAGCTCTTCGTATTTGAGCTGGTTTTGAAGCCACAGATGTGTGTGCTCAGAACTGGTGTTTTTATAGGAGTTCAGAGACTTCCTGGCTCCTTTACTGGCTGGTGAAGGAGCTGCAGCACCAGCACCAGGAGGATAACCGAGCTATACAGGAGGATGAAAAATTTAGGAGCAACCGAAGACGACAATGCCCAAGGAACGTGAGCTGGATGAACAGACTAGAGAGATGCTCCTCACTTGCTGTACCTTAAATGACTTACCCAAGGTCAGCAGGAACTGGGTCCCAGACTACCCTAGTAATTGCTGAGCCAACGTCTCTTTCTGCTTCTCTTTTCCATTTTAATTTGCAGGCTGTATCTTTCCAGCTGGAAAATATCAACCCAGTGGGACATGGATTGCCTGTGAGGCAATTTGGATGGCTGTTAAATTAACTGGAGGAGAAACGTCTGCAAAGCGTCTTCCCTCCAGCGGTAGATCGGCTCGTGCCTAGAGGAGGTTTTGCTTTCAAAAGAGATACGACACGCGTGCAAGATTCAGATAAATCGCCGCTGTCTCAGAGCGGTCCAGTGCTCACATGGGAGAAACCCCAGAACTGCAGGCGCTGCCCAGATAAAAAAGGAACCCACCTTTCATCCCACCTTTCTGGATAAACTATCATAAACTCCAGGACCATCGATAATACTTGACGAATTTCAGTTCCCTAGCTTGCCTTCTCCAGGCTCTGTCAAGGTCAGAGCGTGGCAGGCAGGGGTAAGGGTTGTTGCACTTGAAACATTCCTCCACCAATAAACCATGCGCTATCACTTTGCCTTCAGCTCCAGCCGAAATTTTCCCTTGATTTCCTGCCATTTTGGTTGCAGAGGCTGCAGGCACCTACACCCAGACCTTGTCATTCCTCCCAACGTAAAGCTGCTCCCTAACAGCTCCATTCCCTTTTTAGCTCACTGTGTGACTGCAACCACAAAAACCTCAAGGAAAAATCCCTCTTCCATCTCACCTAAGAGAATTCAGAATGCCCCTGGCTTGTAAGAAGTCCACAAAACCACCGCAAGCTGAACCGAAGGGGTCTATCGGATCTCTGGGTTGTCTCAGCATGACTCAAACCTGCAAATATGCTCCATCTAGCACTGGAGAAACTTTTGTGGAGGCAATAATAGACAACTTCCCACCCTTCCATTACAAGCTTCTAAATCCTTCTATTAAAAGTCACACCAACTGGATCGCAGGACTTGCCATTATATCCTTTGCAAACCACCTCATATCCCAGATTCTTTGCAAATCGAGAGCGATCCCTAAAGTTTGCCAAAAATTATGGCACAGAGTCCACCTAAGGGAGACTTCTGTATCTCTGAGTCTCAAGCCTCAAAGCACGAGGATGGAGCCTTGCAAATTTTGTCCTCCCTAAGCTGCCAGTATTACTGATATGAAGACTTTCTCCGTTCTCAAGTCTGATGTTTGTTATCCGATTACTTTAAAAAGAGAGTGAACAAAATGTGCTGAGGGGCAAGATATACCAGCTTTTACTGATGGTGAAACTGGGGACTGGGAGACCCCAAAAAGGTGAGTTCGCATGCGCGGTGAACAGATGACAGCCCAGGAGATGCCTGTGTGTAACAGGGCGTGAGGCCAGCGCATCGCTCGAGTTATGTCCAGGAGGAACGAGTAGCATTGATTTCAGATGTTACCATGACCATGGAGAGTGTCTAAGAAAGGGAGCCGGGACCTTTGTGTGCTGTCAGGAAATACACTTACTATCCTTCAAAATCAAGCCTTTTCCCTGAAGAGAGTGAGAGAGATAACAGATAGTATCATCAAAGCCTAAAATATTGTTCAAAAGTATTGCTGTGGGGCTAGCTCATAAGCAAGCACCACATAACAAAGGAAATGTGAGTATAAATAAAAAAAGACAGTTTCCAGAAGATCACAAACTAGGGGAATGAAAAGAATACATACTCTCAGCAGAGGGCAACGCCAACGATAGCTAAAGGACAGCAAGAGCTTGAACTATCCGGAGCGGAGTTTAGGAGGAATTTTATTCCTCTTCTAAATTCTGAGCAGTGTCAGCAAAGAATTTGCTTCCACGCTGACAGCAGAAGGACAGGGGAGGACACATACTGCAGAGAAGAAATATCCTTGCAGATCGAGATGGGACACTGGCTTTTCCTCCTCAGTCTCTGTGCACGAGCAAGGCAACCAACCCGTACGAGCCAAAGGGTCGTGTTGAGCAACCCTCGAGCGTCTCCTGAAAGTTCCTTTGCGCCTCAGCAACCACAGCGGGAGGAAAAAAAATAGAACAAACCAAACTTCTTCACCAGAGGGTTAAATTCTTTTCTAAATTTTAACGGCGGTGAAATCTCTTTCCATCTCTATTTTCCATATCAGCACGCTGAGGCTTTGATTTCCTTCTGCCATTGCTTAGTTTCTCTAGAAATCAATCATACAGCTGCCTGGCGAATGCTATTCTGCTTTAATCAGCGCTGGATCTCAGAATATATCGTAATTGTTTGGAAGAAAAAAAATCCATTTAGCAACATACAGGACCCATTTTGGCAGAACACTCACGACCCATGTCTTGCCCTTTTCTCACCATCCTTTTGCGTTCTCTGCGAGCGAGGACCTTGCCCACCTCATTGGTGTAAAGTCCATCTGCTCCTGTACCTGAAAGTCCCATAATCCCCCTTCTGTGACATCACGATAAGTTCCCCTCCCATGCTACCATCATCTCAAAAGCAGGATTATGACTTCAGGTGGGGGAAATAAGCAGCAAGAGCAGATGGGCCCTTAAGGAACAAATAGCACAAAGACCCTCTTCTCAGGCAAATGTACCAACATACTAAAGAACAACTGGGGAGAATGAAGAGACTATATGATTCCGCAGCCCAGCATATCTGGATGACAGCAGAACCATTCTCAAACCCATCTGTAGGGTAAAACAGAATATGATGGAAACAAAGTCAGAGAAAAGAATAATAAGACATCGGGAATAAAGTAGAGAGCAGGGGAAATGGTCAGACCAGCAATGAATTTAAAATGGGTGGCAGAGCCAACTCTATGGCAGGTGTAGACCAGTATAGGTCAAATGTTGGGCTATGATACATGTTAACAATTGCCAACTGACTTATTCCTTAGAAATTATTTATCCCAGGGAGCTGAAGTCAACAACGGGCTGAAGAGCTTTCCAGCAGCCATGGGCATTACAGTTCCCTTGGAGACAAAGTCCAGATCCCACTTCTTGCATTACGGTACGAGTTCAGCCCTTAGTCACAGAATTACAGTTTGTCATCAACTTCATGCATTTGGTAACTTAGTTTTTCCAAGTCATGCGACTCAAGCCCACGTCAGCGTCTTCTCTGCAGCCCACAGAACACTTCGATCTTCATTCACTGATGTTCTCATTCAAGAGGCAGGAAAAAATAAAGTTTAAAATCCTTTTCACAGCTTTGCGGTAGTTTTGCCCAACCCAATGACTCATCCAAGCTCACTCAGGATTCAACGTTCTCCTGCTTCTCTCATGCTCCTAAAGAAGCTCTTTTCTACAAACCCTGTCTCCCTGCCGCTCCACTTTGAGCTGGTTTTTACATTTTACAAAAAGCCCGAATCAGACTTCCACTCACAGTCACTCGCAAAGCCAGGTAGCCAGTAATTACCCACTGGTTTGGGCCAGTTTAGAACTCAACAGGAGATCAATTGCTTCCAGCAGCCTCTGGAAGGTAGTTGTTTCCTCCGTTCTTCAACAATTGCGCAGCATTTTTCTCTGGAGGAAAGCCAGCTCTTACCGAGTCTGCTCTGCAGAACTGGGCAGATTCAGGTGCAGCACTCCTTGCGCTCGAGGCTGTCTTCTGCTTCAAGGAGGTTTCCGACATCTTGGCTCATCTCCGCCAAACTGTCAAGTATTTCCAGATTTCTGATCTGTCGCAGTACTGACAAGGTGTTCACGTTGCTTTTTATACATAAATAAATGTTTGCTCGTTTATTTTTCTGTCTGTGAAACATCGGCCCATGTGCTGTCATCTAAATTAGATCCGTTAAGAACAATTTTGTCATGTAAAATAAAGCTATAAAGTGGAATGCACGGGTGAGATGGTAATCATGGATTCTGTTGAGCTACTGTTTTGTATTAGTGGGTGACTTTTACCGTCATCCTTTAACATCTGTATGTGCTACAGTTGCCTAACATGACTGAGCAAGAGGGTTTGGCTCTGAAGAAAGGAGGGCATTTAGGCTCAAGGGTAACCTGAAATGCCACTGACTGCTGCTGTTAAAATCCTTGGTAAATTCTAGAATGAGAGAGAGCTCACAGAAATGAGCTACAGGTGCAAAGCTCCCAAAGCTGCTTCAATACTGGACTTGGAAAGTCCCAGTCTCAAGACACTGAGTCTCAAGACAACGCAACTTGTGGTAATTCCTTTAGGGGTAGTGTTTACACACAAAGCTGATTCCAGGATTAGAGGGTCTGGATAGTTAGCCTCCTAAAGCCTGGAGGGAAGCTCATTAACTGGCTTCTGGATAATTGGGATCGAAAGCTGGCCACCATTGGCTCCTGATGAAAAGCTACTGGGTGGAACGATGGGATAGATCATGGAATTGTTTAGGATGGAAAGGACTTTTAAGCATTCGCCCAGCACTGGCAGGTCCCCACTCACCCCTGTCCCTCAGCACCACCTCCACACGGCTGGGAAACCCCTCCACGGATGGCGACTCCAACACTGCCTTGGGCAGCCTGCGACACGCCTGCACAACCCCAACGGGACAGAAACAGTTCCTCAGGGACAACTTCAACCTCAACCTCCCCTGGAACAACTTGAGACCAGTTCCTCTCATCCTGTCACTTCTTCCTGGGGAGAAGAGACAGACCCCCACCTCACTCCAACCTCCTGAATTTCAGGAGTTGTCCAGAGCCAGAAGGTCTCCCCTGAGCCTCCTTTGCTCCAGGCTCAACCCCACCACATCCTCAGCTGCTCCCCAGCGCACTTGTGCTCCAGATCCTGCACCAGCTTCGTTGCCCTTCTCTGGACATGCTCCAGCCCCTCCATGTTCTTCTTGGAGGGGCCCAAACTGAACCCAGGATTCAAGGGGCAGCCTCACCAGTGCCCCCAGTACAGGGTGATGATCCCTGCCCTGATCCTGTGTGGATGGAGCAGAAAACAAGCTTTTATAGCATTCTAAGACCAGACAAACAAACCTGAAGCTAAAAATCTGCCACACAACAGGAACCGTCACACCCCAGGCAAGTTTTACAATGAGCAAGAGAGGGGGGGAGGTAAAAAAAAACCAAACCCATCATGTATTCACAAAAGGATTTAGATTTGTTCTCAGAACAGAACAATTGAAGACATCATTACACTTTTAGAGCTCACCAAAAACACAGCAAGGCTTCTCTCAGTCAACAAAAGCAAAATTTTAAAGTTCGTTTCACCTCAGTGAATTTTCAGTTAGGGGGTGCAAGAGCCAACTGATTTCTCCCCAGGCAAAAGAGTCACTTTGGGGTTTCCTTTGGTGATCATACTACATCTCAATTACTGGCGAGTGTATTTCCTTCTCCTTGAGTGGTGTGGGTATAGAGGGAGCTGTTTATAGAGTTATGGACCGTCCTGGTTATGCTGCAGGTCGCGCACAGGAGAAGTAGCATCGATTCTTCCATCGGCAAGAAGACAACATTAGTGCTTACCCAAGCAGGTTTCAGAGGGGATCCAGACACCATGGTTACACTCACCCCATTTTCCTGAAAGGACCACTAGAACGTTAGTTGTCACCTCTGTGTAAACACACGCCATAGGATTTCAGGATACCACTACACTAAACTCTGTAATTCCTCTGTGAAGCACATTTGCAGACGGCACCGTGACCTTCCAGACAACCAGCATCGTCTGAGTGATCAGGATCACCATGAAGCTTTGGGTGGTTTTTTCTTGGTCAGACAACCAAGATAAAGGAGTTTTTGACAAATCTTTGTTGTTATAATCCGAGAACTTCGTGAGGGACACTTTTGTATTATGAGCTGTTAGCGGTTGAGTTTCCGAGTAGAACTCAAGGTCCCTAATGCTCCTTAAATCCCTTATTGATATAGGAGAAAGGGAAACAAAACTCAAATCTCGGAATATATGGATTGGAAACTGAAACAAACTTTTAATAAAAATTCTAAAACTATATCACATCACACAACTATATATTAAATGCAAAACAAGAAAACAATACAGTAAAGGGTTAAACCCTGCAAAGGGAGGGAAAAGGGAAAAAAACTCCAATTATGGCCGACTGGCCCAGGCCAGGAGATGACGTCCGCCAGGAATGGGCGGCTCAGGAGATGGCGTCTGTCCAAATGGCAGCAGGCCAAGTTGATTAAAGTTTGTTAACAGCTTAGAGAAGTATTTTAAACGACGTTCGCAGGGAGACCTTTTTTCAGTTGCTTCCTGCCAGGAAATCGGACAAGCGGCTTCCAGATGCCGATAAAGGGAGAAGCCCTCACGGCTGGCACACGCGAGGGGGGTGTGAGCGTCCCCCGCGTTCCTAATCCAGCCGTAGATTCTCACCGCGTGAGAAATATCTCTTCTCTTACCCGATACAGAGAGAGATGCTGACTGAGTCCCCCAACAATTCACAGCAGAGCTGGGCCGTAGACAGAACCGTCTGAGTTCGGCCCCGGGGGCGGGGGCAGGCCGCAGGCTTTCGGCCTGGACGGCAGCCAGCCCTCTCGCTGTGGCTCTTTCTCCGAAGCTGTCCGGTGTCCAAAGAGGAGAGACTCCTCCTGGCTGCAGGTTCTAAGAGTATCTGCCGGAAGAAATCTTTTGACCTGCACTTTAGCCAATGTGATGCCGGGGTTTATGAGTTGTATGAAATAATCCCGATACGCTATCGGTCACATTCCAAAACAAGGAAGTCTTGGCTCGAACTGGGACAATGAGCTCAATATTTTTGAGATGAAATATATAAATACGGTTTAAAGCGATAGCAGAGATAAAAAAAAAAATCATGCCAAGCTTTTGCTTTCCTATAAAACACGCTTTTGGTGGTGAAAGAGGGAGAGAGAAGGAGCTGGCACCATAGTGCATGAAGTCAACCTCTTCCCTGTGGTGTCAGACTGGAAATACGGGCTTCTTTGTAGGCTTCATTCAGTTCTTCCCCTTCGTTTGTGCAGCGGACCTGAAAAAAAGCCATCCCCCTTGGCTGCCGCTCGTTTCCCGCGCGGCTTTTCAATAGTTGTGTGCCACCAAGTCACACATTTAATTCAAGGCGCGCAACAATCCAGAAAAGAGCTGGGTCCTGGAAAAGCACGTGTGGGAGCATCATTACAGCATGTATTTTTCCTTTGACTTCTCTACTTCTGACAATACATTATTTTGACACAGGAATATCTGCATAGTACGTTGGAGAAAGATTTCTGCATGCAAAGACACTTTTTCCCCAGCTATTAAATCTTCCAGGCGGCTTTTGAGTCCATTCTAACAGCTGTTTGGTTCAGCCCCACCTGGGAGCTGAGGTCCCACCACAGATTAGGGAGAGTGGTTCACGGTGTCATGGCACTGGTTACTGTGGTGTCATTGTTCCTCAGGGACAACCTCACCTCCCTCGCACAACTAGAGGCCGTTTCCTCTCATCCCGTCACTTGTTCCTGGGGAGAAGAGACAGACCCCCACCTTGCTCCAACCTCCTGAATTCAGGGGTTGTCAAGAGCCAGAAGGTCTCCCCGGAGGCCTCCTCTGCTCCAAGCTCAACCCCCCACAGTTCCCTCAGCCGCTCCTTCAGCACACTTGTGCTCCAGATCCTGCACCAGCTGCGTTGCCCTTCTCTGGACAAGCTCCAGCCCCTCAATGTCCTTCTGGGAGGGAGAGGCCCAATTTGAACCCAAGATTGGAGGGGTGGGCTCCCCAGTGCCCAGGGGGACAATCCCTGTCCTGGTCCTGCTGGCCACACCAGTGCTGACACAAGCCAGGATGCAAAACTGCGGGCTGGTGCTAGCATTTCTGCAGTGGAATGACTGTATTTGGAGCTCCAAACATTAAAGACAGGTAAATAGACAATTCTGATCTCAATGACTGTACTAATTTGGCTCCATTGACATCAGTGAACTGATTTTTTTTTTCCCCCCGACAAGTCAGTTTAAACAACCCAGAATATCACCAACATCAAAATTTACTTTCCACCCAGTATATCACATTCGCATGTTTGTGCTTCAGTATCCAAAACACACTTTGCTGCTGAAAACCCCAGGGAAAAAAACCTCACAATGAAGAAGAATTAATTAATCAAAAAACTAGAGAGTTTACAACCTCAAGGAAGTCACAGCACTGAGGGAGACGACTAAAAGGAGGAACTGATGTAGCTGAATCCCCACATACTCTACTTACATACCGGAGAGCCGTGCTCTTCAAACCTGAACTGTTATTTGCATTCCTCCTATTTTGGTCTGTTGGATCTATCCATTTTCAAAGTTATAGCTTGTTTTCTCAGTCACTCTCCAAACCTCCCCTTCCTGTTTTTTCCTCTGTTCTTGTCCTCACATGTTGCGCTCCCGCTAATTCTCTTTGCCTGCCATTGCCAGCAGGTCTCCTCCCTCCCTGCGCGCCCACAATCTTTTCACTTCTTTTACAGCCTGGCGTTTCCTACTGGGCGACGGACGCTGGTCCTCTGTCAGCTTTCATCCCAAATCCAGAGTACGCTCCAAGGTGCATATGTTGGGTCTTTCCTAATCATCTTTCTTTGTCGGCTCCCCTGCTACAACACGGGTTGTCTGACAAAAGGGAGCATCATACATGCAAATGGATTTTGCATACTCCGGCTTGCTGGTAGTGCATCGTTTGCTCTGCTCACGGGAGCTGCCTGGGCCCCCAACCAACCACGGGCCTGTTTGTGTCTTCGTGCTCCACACTCCTCTCGTAAATGACAGGCAAGTTGCCCTTTCCTTTCGCTAGAATAGCCATCACAGGGGGAGAAGCTGCAGCCACGGAGCAGCATTTGGCTGAGGCAAACGCTCCTTATGTTTGCAGCCAGCCATGGCCAGATCTCGTTAGATCCAAAAGTTCATTTTTCCCCCCCAACACCATACAAATGTCTCGTATCACTCTCATTCCTCTCCTGGTCACGCACCTTTCAGGTAAACATCCTTTGCTCTCACACATTCTCACCTTTCTCTTAAAGGTCTCAAACACCAGAAGGTTCCCCTAGAGGGTCAACACTATTTAGAATTAGACCTTTAGGTTCAATAATAAGAATTGGGTGCGAGCTACCCCAGGAAGAAAAGAAGAGAAACCTCCTCACAATGAGATACCTCAAAGCACCGGAAAGCACCGATAAACATAATGGGGGGGGGGGCGGGAAATCATCGCAGCAATGTGTCAAAAAGGGCCTTCCGTGTTTTCTGCGTCTGTATTCTCTGCAAGAATTACGGACGAATACGAAGCCTAATTATTGCTGTTTGAACAGTTATTCCCCTTCAGGGGGCAACATGCAATTGGAGAAGCTGTTACACCACAAGACAAGAAGTGAAGGTGCTTTAGTGTATCCGTGCACTGCTACAAAGTCCATCCTTCTGACACTGAGCTTTGATGACGGATGGAAGTAACCCCCAATAAATCTCTACAGATTAGGGCCAACGGTTAGTGGGGCAGGTCTGTCTACAATCACCTTTTCCAACTTTTCTCTAAGGATCAATGCTAATTTGAGCGAAGGAGGCGATAATGTTTGAAGAGCATCAGCCAATGCGTATGCCTCGAGCAGCGTAGGAGCCAGAGATTAGGCTCAGCACTTCACCTAAGCAAGCTACCCGGAGCCTGAGTCACCTCCGAATGATTATTTAATTCTTCTGAAGATTTACTAGGCAGCAGGCGCTAACGTGACCAAACACACTATTTCGACAACCTTTCTCCAAACGGCAGCAGCTCATGGCTGCAACCAGCTTTGCCATATGCTCCCTTTGGCTTTGGTTCAACTTCTTAATCTCTTCAGTGATTAGCCCCGAACAATAAGTCTTCATGGTGACCTGTTCCATCTCGGTTACTGCAGGGAAGAGCAAATGTCTTTGATCCCGCTGATGAGCCAAGTAGGAGGTCCGAATTTGTATCTCCAACACAAAGCCCGGCTTCGGCTGAGTCTCCGGGCTGCGGCAGGGGTACAAACCAGAGCAGAACCGTAGGCAGGTTTGGCAAACATGGCAAATCCTACTGGTCACACCTTGCCTGATGTGTGGGGCAGAACAGACCCCTCTTAAAGCTTGTGTAAGAGCTGGCAGGAGCCCAGCCTTAGCGCTGCAGGAAGCAGGAGGCCCTTGGCAGTGACAAAGACACCCCTCTCATCTCCAGCCCTACCTATTATATTTTCCTGCGCAGACCAGCACGCCTCGCACCTCCAGAGGATGTTTGCACCGGCTCCCTGCTCACCGGGAAGCTGCCCTGTGGGTGTTTGCCTTCCTTGTTGCTCAGGTTTTTCAAGGGCTCCACACGTGCGGCTGAGGCCAGAGGCCAGACAGTGTGAAGATTTCCACTCCCAGGTCAGATACCTAAATAATGGTTGAATATTCGGAGGCACTGGTGGCTCCCTCTGTGACATTTAAACACCAGCCAGCGTTGACGCTGACTTTGAGCAATTAACACAGAGTAGTTCCCGTCGTTTTAAGTCCTGTAGTTAATATTCTCTCCCTATTTTAAGCCAGTTCGACATCCCTTTCAAGCTGTTCCAGTGCACTTCCGCTCTTGTTTGTAGGTCTGTACTATCGAGCTGTGGTAAGTGTTATTAAGTTGAAAATAACTTTTATAACAGGTAGGGATCCCTTCGGCAGGGTCTATTTGCTTTAGTGCTCTTTTATTTCTTTCTCTCCAACATCCTGCCCGTGGTTTCTCCCGTGTTTTGCTGGTGAATTGGCAGGGTTTAGCTCGAAAAAGGACTGACGGGTTGTCAGAGGTGTTAAGTTTAGCATGTTTGTTACGGGTGCTCTTTATCTGAATAGATAGAATCCACACTTCTCTACCAGAAAAAATACCTCTGGAAGTCTGGGATGAAAAGTAAATGTTTTGTTTAACCAATCACTTCATCGCAATGTTTCTTAAGGCATTTTATTCCCAGCGGCCACTCAAGGGAAGACATCAATTCCCTGGCCTGGTCCAGCGCCGTTATTTTTAGGTTTTTCAACTGCAGTCATGAGCTAATGATGCGCTAAATCCTAAAGCCATAGCAACAGCTTTAATGTGTCTACAAATCCAAGGAACTGGGCATGACTAGAACAAACAAAAAAAAAGGCTGGCTGAGTCAATCGCCCACCAGTCTCTGCCACGTTACGTCACACCCACCATCATGACACTCAGGTTTGTGCCTTGCCTCCAACGTGAAATAGGCACAAGAGTTCCTCCCACACACACTAGCAACCATTATATATTCCCACACTTGTAAAGAAATAACAGCCCTTTTCGTTGTTAATTAACTTTACTACATAAATAATAACGATAGGGAAGAGAACAGCTTCCTCCCCCCGACAGAAGCACAAAGAGAAGACAATATTTAAAATGTTCTGCCTGTTACTTGCTCCCAGAAGTGCCCTGCCGAGTTTGGCCTCTTTCCTTCCTTAATTTGTTTATAAAAAGACTTTGTAAAATTAAGTTAATTAGTTTTATTACAGAACCCATTGGAGTGTGTTATCTGAGTGTGCTAAATCCACACGCAACTCCCACGGTGAGGAGATGAGATATACGTGCACTTGTACTTCTATCACAAGGAAAAGGAAATCACCCAAGTTTCTAGGTGTGTGCAGAGAAATGAGCCTTTCAGAAAAGGACTGGAAAAAAAGGGAGAAGGAGATGGATTCCAATTTTTCCTTTGTGCACAACTGCAGCAAATAACACCCTGTAGCATCTGACATGAGGAGCACCCAGCACTCCAAGTATTCATTCAGAATTATTTTGATAGTCTGTGTGAGAGAAAATTCCAGGTTCCTTCCTTTTCAAGATGAGGAGAATGGAATATTGGGTAAAATCATCGTATTTTGCAAAATCATCATGTTTAGGGTAACCGCCTGTACTGTACCAGCAAGATACACCCTCAGTTAAATCCCATTTGGGGACAACGTGGGATGGTTTGGACAAACACAGTATTTGCACTTCAGTTCCCCGTCCCACAGTGCGCATCCTCACCATAGCATAGCCCAGGCTCCCGATAAAAACACAGCCATCCTTTGTCAGGTAACAACTCCATCTATGCGTACGTGAGCTAAAAAGAAGAGTAAGGGGGTTGGGAGGACAACCCATACTCAAAGATATTACTAACTCCAACCCCACGCACCTCCACTGAGGTGCTTCCACCTGCCTTTGCCCTGGAGAAACAGGGCAGGATGTAAATCACCAACAAAATAGTCCCGTATCACAGCTACAAGAAGGATAGAAAAACTGCAAGTACAAAGGCAAAGGGCCTGACCTAAGACAGGATAAATGCAGAATTATTTACAAAATCCAAACAACAAGGTCTCAGATGTTGCTTGTCACTGATTCCAGCACAAGCAGCTTCTCCCACTCTACCCATGATCACAAGCCTTATACGTCCAACTAGCTGCGTGCTTAAAAGCATGTTTTACTTTACATCCTTACATCCCTCAGCACCACCTCCACATGGCTGGGAAACCCCACCACGGATGGCGACTCCAACACTGCCCTGGGTAGACAGCGACACGCCTGCACAACCCCAACGGGCAAGAAATGGGTCCTCGGGGACAACCTCAACCTCCCCTGGAACAACTGGAGGCTGGTTCCTCGCATCCTGTCACTTGTCTCTGGGGAGAAGAGACAGACCCCCACCTCGCTCCAACCTCCTGAATTTCAGGGAGTTGTCAAGAGCCAGAAGGTCTCCCCGGAGCCTCCTTTGCTCCAGGCTCAACCCCACCAGGTCCCTCAGCTGCTCCTCAGCGCACTTGTGCTCCAGACCCTGCACCAGCTGCGTTGCCCTTCTCTGGACATGCTCCAGCCCCTCAATGGGAGGGAGGGACCAAAACTGAGCCCAGGATTCGAGGTGCTGCCCTTGAATAATCAACCCACCTTGGTTTAAACAACAGAACCACTAACCTCCCCAGTATTTAACCTGCTCCCCACCGCATCCTCCCTGACTTCTAGCATCACTAAGATATTTTTCATTTTGAAGTTTTATGAATTCTGTACGTTCTCACCCTGAATAATGTTTGATAATGCTACACTGAGAGGTGCAGCAGGTCTCGCGTGCCTGACTGCTCCAGTCAAGAGGCGTGCAGCACCGTTCCATAGCTCCATGGAAGGAGCAATCAAGGCTTTTGTGGCGCTGCAGACAATGGGGACGGGCCACGTGTTGTGCTAAAGCGCAGCCTGAACCGCAAACAGGGGGATGGAGGGAAGACCCCGCTGGCAGGCTCTGCCAGTCACTGCCACCTCCCTCTCGGCTTTCTCTTCACAAAGTCTCCACTCTAAAACAAAAACGGTGAAGCCGCTCCCTCACAGCACTGAGGGAAGGTGATACCCACAAACATCAACAACCAAAAAGTTGCAGAAATAAGAGGCAGAATAGCTAATGAATTTCTCTGGTTTAGTTTAGTGCCAGCCCAAAATGACTCCCTGAAGAATTTTATGCAGCACAGCTTTGATCTATAGTATCAAAAGCAAAAAAAAAAAAAAAAAAAGGAAAAACCATCCTGACGGGATGTTATTCAGCTGTTTCAAGGCTAATAAACATAGGAAACATTACATGTTCCTAGTATGCACGAGGAGTAGCTCTTCGCAGCAGTACATTTGCTCTGCTTCCGAAGTGGAGTAAGCAGAACCACTTGGCAAGACCCCAGATAAGCCACCACCAAACGTGGGACGCAGCCACAGCGACCTGAGCAACGTCTACCGCGTGCTAATAACCCCCACAAAACCACAGGTGGTTTTGGAGCATTGATCTGGGTTTGCTTTTTTTTAATCAACCTAGTTTGGCCCTTCACAAGACAGCCGTTACCAAGGTATCAGAGCACTGGCCACTGTCCTCCCTGCTCCTTGCTCTAGGGTACAGCATGCAGGCAGGGTTTGGTTCTTTCTGTAGTTACAAATCATTATCGCCACACCTACAGAGAGCTGCTGACGTGCCCCTGCCGACAGCCTGACCCCAGCGAGGCGCTTCCAACTCGTTAACGCTCCCAACAGCCAGGCTCATCTTTTCAGGAAAAACCCACGCTCTTGGGAGTTTTTCTGACTCACGACTGCCACGTTTTCAAGACACCTAACCCAAGCCACACGCAGGTTGAGTTTGCACCCGCAGTGTGTTTCCAGGTTATTACACTCTCAAGCCCAAGGCCCCATGTTTTTTTGTTCAGGTTTAGACTTTGCCAGCATTGCCCAAGCGCTTTGGCGCTACAAGCCGTGTGGCTTTCCTTCAAGTTCCCTCCCCACTACGCTTGTTTGTGTAATGCATAAATCAGATGGCAGCTATAAATAGAATAGATCACAGAACCATCGAATCCTTCAGCCTGGAAAAGACCTTTCAGCTCCTCGAGTCCCCCCGCTCCCCCAGCACTGCCAGGTCCCCACTGACCCCTGTCCCTCAGCACCACCTCCACACGGCTGGGAAACCCCTCCAGGGATGGCAACTCCAACACTGCCCTGGGCAGACAGCGACACGCCTGCACAACCCCAACGGGGCAGAAACGGTTCCTCAGGGACAACCTCAACCTCCCCTGGCACAACTTGAAGCTGTTTCCTCTCATCCTGTCACTTGTTCCTTGGGAGAAGAGACTGACCCCCACCTCACTCCAACCTCCTCTCAGGAGTTATAATAACATCCCTCTCCAGCGCTGCAGGCCAGCCAGCCTGGCTGACTGTGCCTGTCCTCCTGCTTTCATTGTAACTGGACTAATAATACCCATTAGTTGTATTTTGATACAATCAGACTAATATATTCAAAACCACATTTAGGGTGTGCTTCTTTTTGCATGTTAATAACATTTTAAGCACAACACAAAGTTCCTTTATTTATTCCCAAAGCTTATGTCAATCCTACCCCAACTGGTAACTTAGACTCTGGGGAGACCTTGATGGGCCTTTCAGTGCTTGAAGGGGGCTCTGAGAAAGCTGGGGAGGGGCTTTGAGCAGGGGCTGTTGGGACAGGACAAGGGCTGATGGGTTCAACTGACAGAGGGAGATTCAGAGCAGAGAGAAGGGAGAAATGTTTGACCCTGAGGGTGGTGAGCCCCTGGCCCAGGTTGCCCCCAGAGCTGGCAGAAGCCCCATGGCTGGCACCATTGCGGGTCAGGTTGGCCCTTGGGGCTTTGAGCAAGCTGCTCTGGTTGCAGATGTCCCTGCTCACTGCTGGGGTGTTGGACTGGATGAGCTTGGAAGGTCCCTTCCAACACAAACCAGGCTGCAATTCCATGACTTGATTCTGATGGACTCTCCCATTGAAAGCAGCAGCAGCAGACCCTGTATTTTCCTGGAATCTATGCCAGCAACAAGAAAACAGAAACACCATTAAAACTTTCCAGTGATGAGCCCCATAACAAGACCCTGCACAAAACAGCATAAACAGTTTAACTCAACAATTAATCCTTGTGTTTGCTTCTTGTTTCCATTTTCCCATCCCCACCTCAGCCAGAGAAAACAAACCTTGCAACTGCTGCTAATTAAAGACTTCTTTAACAACGAACGTGCCAAATAAGCCGCATCTCACATAGCGGGGCTTGAACTCTATTCTTCACAGGAGGGAAACTGTGCCACCCAGTCAGTACCATTAAAATGGTAATGGTAGCTAGCTGAGCCCTTAATTGGCTGGACCTGAGAGCCAGGAGCACGCTCGTGCAACCAGGAGACCCCTGTGTGGCCTAAACGCTGAGTTTTAAACAGATGCCTTCAAAAGAAAAGGGGTGGGAGAAGCCGAGGGAAGGGAATATAAAAGGATTTTGCCAACAGACTAATCTTAGCCTCTGTATGCAGAGAAGCAAAAAGGAGATATTCTCCCTAATGCCGCTTTGAGGTCTCTTGACCTGGGCAGGACTGATCGCAGCTGGCGGCTTCTGCCGGCACCCATATGCCAGGGAAAAATAAACTCATTAGCAAATCTTTAGGGTAAAAATCTTCTGGCTATAGAGTTGATAACACTTGTTATTATCTAACACTGCTTTCATAAGGGAAAGGAAATTTTTGCCATACGACTTTCATGAGGAAAAAGAAGCTTCTCATCTACACACGTTGTAAGTTACGAGGACCTGGCGATTTCGCTTGCAAAGAGTCTCTTATTTCTTCCCTGCATCTATAAAATAGTCCTTTTTTGGTTTTTTCCTGCATTTTGAGGCTTTGTGGAAGAAAGCCAGGTTGTAGTGTTGGATGTGGGAGAGAGATTTCTGCTCATCTTTATGGCTCCTGTCTGCTGTCTCCCTTCGTTAGCATAAAGACTTTCACTGAACACAAGCTTCAAGGAAGAATTGCCAAGAAGGAACTGACACTATCCGTAAGAGCAGAGCAAGGCTCCATCCATCCTGCCCTCTGTTATCCAGCAGTTCCCAACCCAGAGAACACCTCACTGCTGCTTCTCCCCTCAAGGGTATGAGGAAAAGCCCAGGAGACCCAAGCCAGGGACTCACAGTTCCCAAAATGGGTGCATGGAGAACAAGCCCAAATCACCAGCACCCTTCTTTCCAGTGGGCAGGGAAGCTCTGGCCATTTATCCTTGAGTTTTGATCCTTCCTTAGAAGACAGATCTTTGGGGACACCAAGGACTCTGCAGTGGTCTCCTGGACCCTCTGACACCAGAAGCAAAGCAGGAATCAGGACAGGAATATGTCAGCTGGATTTCCCAAAAGTCAGGAAATGCAAGAAGAGCTGAGATGCACTAAAGGAAATGCTGAGTCTCTTCTGAGCGAAGGAGGGAGATGTAGATTTGTACCAAGGACACCCACCACGTGGTGACATCTCCACAAGTCCAGAGATGGATGCACTGCTTACAGATGTTTGAGAAAGTGTCAGGCAGGGAAGACAAGTGACACACCTAAGTCATATGCATAGAATCATTCAGGCCTCAAGATACCTTTAAGCTCCTCGAGTCCAACCGTTCCCCCAGCACTGCCAGGTCCCCACTGACCCCTGGCCCTCAGCACCACCTCCACATGGCTGGGAAACCCCTCCACGGATGGTGACTCCAACACTGCCTTGGGCAGCCTGCGACATGCCTGCACAACCCCAACGGGACAGAAACGGTTCCTCAGGGACAACCTCAACCTCCCCTGGAACAACTGGAGGCTGGTTCCTCTCGTCCTGTCACTTGTTCCTGGGGAGAACAGACTGACCCCCACCTCGCTCCAACCTCCTGAATTTCAGGGAGTTGTCAAGAGCCAGAAGGTCTCCCCGGAGCCTCCTTTGCTCCAGGCTCAACCCCACCAGGTCCCTCAGCTGCTCCTCAGCGCACTTGTGCTCCAGACCCTGCACCAGCTTCGTTGCCCTTCTCTGGACATGCTCCAGCCCCTCAATGTCCTTCTGGGAGGGAAGGGCCAAAACTGAACCCAGGATTCGAGGGGCGGCCTCCCCAGTGCCCCCAGTACAGGGGGACGATCCCTGCCCTGCTCCTGCTGGACACACCAGTGCTGGGACAAGCCAGGATGCCGTTGGCCTTCTTGGCCACCTGGGCACACTGCTGGCTCCTCTCCAGCCGCTGGCGACCAACAGCCCCAGGTCCTTTTCCCCAGACAGTTTGCAGCCGCTCTTCCCCCAGCCTGGAGTGTTGCAGGGGGTTGGTGTGACCCCAGGCCAGGACCCAGCACTTGGCCTTGTTGAACCTCAATCCCATCAATTGATGGCCTTAGCCCATCAATCAAACCTGTTCACATCCCTTCGTAGAGCCCCCCAACCCTGCAGCAGATCAACACTCCCACCTGGTTCAAGTTCCTAGCAAGACAGCAGAAATTACTCTGAGTTATGAAGGAGTGTCCTAACAGAGAACCATAGGCCGTGCAACTGTCACAGGAGTCTCCAAACAGTAAAAAACTTGTAACAGTATTAAAAGAGCCTTCAAAGACATAGGAATTATAGATTTGCATTTCTTAGCCCAATAATGCAGCATTGATGGAGGTACACAGAGGAGGACAGAGCCACACGTTGGTCATCATCTTAGTAAATACAAAGGAATTGACCACAAAATTGGAAATCAGCTCTTTCCTCAGCGCGAGTGATCATGACTTGATTACATTTATTATGTGAAAGGAAAGTCTACACCATAATCAGACACACTCACAGTCTTGAAATGGCCAATTTCACAAAGCTCAAAATGATTTTAAGTCAAATCAGGAAGGATAAAAAATAAATAGGAATTATTTTTAAAAAAAAACCACCCTGGATGCTCAAACCACAGTTTCACCAATAGAAAAGAAAAAGAAAAAAAAAAATATCTATTTTTGCTTTAGCATCATCTTTCCAGTGTTCCTTAAAGGGAAAGCAACTCAAATATTTTTAGTTATCATTGAAAAACTCAAGAGGAAGCGAATGGTAATCAATATATGACAGAGTCTGGGAACTGTCAAGTACAGATAAGGGAAGCAAAAGGCCAATAAAAGAAGTCTGTGACGGACGGAATTGAAACAATCTCGGGTGTTTTTCTCTTCAAAGCCACCACCTACATCCCACTAGCAAATGAATCCATTTAGCGGATTTATCCATATTAGTACAGGCCATTACTGAACACGAGCGGCAGAATCGATAATGGAAGGAGGCAGCAGCGGTCAACAACTCATATCCCGCAGCTGGGAAAGAGCCAGCCGGCACGTGGATGAAATGCACGACACCATCACAATTCCTTTTGGAAAGTAAAAATATCAGCTCTGAAAGATGACGCCATATTACCCTACCTCCATCTTTTATTAACGCCTTTCAACAGGAGCTTGGAGAAACCAGCGTGTAGTTCCAGAGTATCTCGCCAGCATCAGGGTCTGTTTATTGGCAAAGATGTTCTTAAACATTTCACATTGCGTCTGATGAAGTGAGAAGGACAACACAAAAAAGAAAATCGGTGCAGGCCATGCTAAATGGATTAAAGACCTACCTGGGGAAGGGAATCATCTCTGACAGCAGAGCAAGCGCACATCGACCATTCCTGGGGACGCACCAAGTAGCGGTCTGAGGATCTGAGGAACAGAAAACAGGCAATATATGGTCAGAAACTCTAGTTTCCAGGTCCCACCAGAAATAAGAGGGCAATAAATAGGAGAGGTCAGCCAAAAAAAGCACCATTGAGATCATCTGGTAAACTTTTTTCTTTTTTCATTTCCTGTTGCAGCACAGGGGGCTGCAGGAGAGGCACGGGCTGTCCTGCAGCGCAGGAAACATCAGCTTGAGGGAAGAACTGACACTGCAACCCAGTGCCCCCCCGGGCTAAAGCCGTTTTTTTAGCATGAGGGGGGAAAAATCCTGAAAAGGAGCCAGCTGGAGCCCTACTTCGATACTGCGGGCAGCTCCAGTAGTCATAATTCAGAAGAGACAGTTTGGAAGAAGGGAGATGAACAAAAATAATTAAGGAATTAATAACAGCATTTGATAACAAAGAAACAAAAGGAGTTTCTCTCCTCTATATTTCATGACGGAAGGTTCAAGGTAAGGTAAAAAACTGAAGTCATCAAATGAATAATAGAAGTTGGACAGATGCTAAGATAAGTGTCCAATCTGAGAATCTCAGACTGGTGAGTGGGAAGGGACCTCTGGAGATCATCCAATCCAACCCCCTCCTAGAACAGGGTCACCCTGAGCAGGGTGCCCAGGATGACACCCAGGCTGGTTTGGAATCTCTCCAGAGCAGGAGACTCCACAACCTCTCTGGGTAGCCTGGGCCAGAGCTCTGCCACCCTCAAAGCCAAGAAGCAACTAGCATTTCTTGGTCTGACCCACCCTGGGGATGGAAAGCCTTCCTTGACAAAACCGACACTTGCATCCCGCTAGAAGAAGTGGAGATTTTAGCTAAAATATTCCATTTGTTCCAGTTTCAAGAGAAAGCCCCTATTGCCTTCGCCGTAATAGCCCCAGGTCCCATCCTTCTCCTCTCTACAAGACAGCACATGGCTTTGCAGACACGAAGCACTGCCTCCCGCCTCCATGATTAGATGCCTGGCACCATGCTTAATTATTCCAAATAGGAAAGGAAGAACACTTCCAGCCACAGAAACGATTTCATCACAAGTCAAAGGAACAAGCTCCAACGTGAACAAAAACCGTGGCTGAACCCAACAGCGGGCACAAAGCCAACGGAATGGACAGTGACCACAGATTGGGTTCCCGAAGGCTGCCGCCTCCTCCACCATGGAGGGTGTTTCCAATACCCTTTAACACCATAGGTCGTTATCAGCCCCACGCTCAAGTGAAGAAGAACGAGGTGCCAGGGCTGGTAAACAAATGGGCCATGACAGAGCTACGGACACGATGCAGAATGCAGAGCACAAAAAAAAAAAAAAAAAAAGAAGAAATTTCCCCCCCACCCTGGATGCTGCAGAGCAACACTGAGATTCTTTCTCTGGTGATTTATACCTTAATTTTACCCAATAATGTCTGCATTTGTCTCTATACTAGTTATTAGCTTCCCCAAGGAAAGCAAAAAAAAAATGGGAACGCTTTTGAAAGCGGCGAGAGAAACACTGCTCTTCCCTCCTCACCTCCCAGGCGTATTTATGGCGTAATCCAAAGGAGTAATTACTCCAAGCGGCAGAACCTCTCCATGCCATCAGCACCACTGAGGAAAGCTACAATCAATGCTGAAAATATACGTCCCAGTATTTACCACAGGACAGTCCATCTAACTTGGAGAAATCTGTATCCCCTGTGCTCCTTCCCACCTTGTTTCAGAAGTGGAGGTGGTTTTGCACTGGAAATCAGAGGGCAGAGCCTCACCCCAGGGTCCTCACCCCCGAAAAAACCACCTTTTTAATTCACTAATGGCCAAAGTGCTACATTAAAAATCAAACATAACCCATGAGAAATACAAAGCGAGGTAAGAAAATATTTACAATTACAGGAACATCTTTAGATGCCGGTAATTGGTGTATTTATTTCTCTGCACACACACAGAAGATACCGTTGGA
Source organism: Bucorvus abyssinicus (assembly GCA_009769605.1). Classification (NCBI taxonomy): domain Eukaryota; kingdom Metazoa; phylum Chordata; class Aves; order Bucerotiformes; family Bucorvidae; genus Bucorvus; species Bucorvus abyssinicus. The sequence continues at coordinate 190,061 of CM020063.1, read as the reverse complement.
AGCTTCATTACAGGTCCCTCCCTTCATTTGCTAATCATCAGCCTTCCTCGGCACCAGGGGTTGCCAGTGAAATAGCTTCGTCTGCCCCAATTGCAGGAATCCCCACAGAATTCTCACTTTCCGAACAGCTGCATAAAATATTAATTCCTCGTATTTGGAGTAAATGAACATAAGCAAATACATTTACAAATTCAATCACCACGAGCGAAAGGACAACTTTTTATTTAATTGCTATGGATCGCCCTTTAGCCATCGTAACAAAATTAATAGAACACGCTGCTATTCGATAGCTACTGATTAATCGATGCGGAGCAGCCTGTACGAAGACTCTTTAACCCCCAGATGTCGTTATTTATTACCTTATAACACGAGTGCAGGCAAACACGGGGCAAATAGATAGGGGCCGTGGCTAGGAGGGCAGCAAAGGCATGTGGCTCTCCTACAAAGTTCAAGGTGCGGCAATATGGGGTTTTGCATATATATAGGGTGCCTCACCCTTGAAGGTTAAGTACTCTACTCCTCATTAATACATGATCGAGGTCTTCTCATGAGTGGAATGAACAGTCACCCTTCACGGGTGATCTGCTTCAATTTATTCAGAGAAGACTAGTTAAAGCGTTAAACTTCATCCCGGTGTAGCTGTTTGGTGCCTCTCGGCGCTTATGGAAAATACAAAAATACGAGCACAGGCTTTCTAGGAACCTGCATGTTGGAGGAGAACATTCAGAACGGTCTGTAGCGTGTTTGTGTTAGCAGGAGCTTCCCCGTCTGTAACACTTGTGCCCACCACAGGAGCACAAACTTGTCTCGGTTGTAAAGAAATGCTGTAGAAACAACATATCTTCCAATGAAAAAGTAACAGCTTCATCTTGGGTAGAGTCACAGATTGCAAAAAGGAAAAGCTGTAAAAGCAAAGTGAGCAGAGCCCTGCGAAGCTGACCCTGACCCAGAAACACCTTTGGTTTTGCTCAGATCACTCTTGAGTGCAGTTCCACAGGCACATTCAGAGAGAACAGTTAGAAAAGACCCGTCTTGGCCCCAAAGCCCAGACCCTTACTCAACAGACAGCTTTGGCAGTAAAGACCTCTTATGTCATGCATGGCTGCCACCCAGTTTCCTACCCAGCCATACTCCCAGCATCCCCATCGCTGTGTCGCTTGGCAGGCAGATGGCCCCATTTTTCAGCACCTGCATCTCAGGGCAGACCTCCAGGCAGACAGCTCTCGTACTGGGGACTCCATGCCTGCTCTCCAAGCAACTCCTCATTATGAATTAATATGAGACTAAATCCAGAAGTAACATTTTAACGTATTGGTGTCCTCCATGAACAGGAACAACAGTTTCTTGCCTGTTGGGGTTGTGCAGGCATGTCGCTGTCTGCCCAGGGCATGGTGGAGTCGCCATCCGTGGAGGGGTTTCCCAGCCGTGTGGAGGTGGTGCTGAGGGACAGGGGTCAGTGAGGACCTGGCAGTGCTGGGGGAACGGGGAGACTCGAGGAGCTTAAAGGTCTCTTCCAACCCCAACAACTCGATGATTCCAGCCATATCAGCCATGATGATCAGCGCACTCTCTGAGCGGAGAGATTTCCTATCTCTGCCTGTGCAGTTCAGCCCTGTGAATGGTTGCAGTGCCCAGATGCTGATTTTTTTAGCCTTTCCCAGAGGATCCGAAAGCATTTCCACACAGAAAAACTTCCCCAAGCCTCCCCTGCAGCAGGACAGCCCATTGGTCAGGGAGACCCAGGCTGGTGGGAAGGTCACACTAACGTACAGCTGGCGTTTGCAAAATTACCGCAGATGTAAAGCACAAAGCCGGGTCCGGGAAATGATGTAAATTGAGTTTGTCTGCGCTAACAATAGCTCGTGATTAGAGGCTTCCCGAGCTCCTGAGATGCTTGTAAATTCTTTTTTTCTCCCCTCAGTCGCAGACCACAGAAGTCTCTGGATCAGAAAAAGCCTACACACAGAGAAGGCGGCAAGAGGAGTGGGGCGCTGCACCCACGAGCACCTCACCGAGCCTACCAGGTGGCCTGTGAGCCCGCATTCCACTTCCACGGGGGCTGCGCAGGTACAGAAGAGGAAAAAGAAACCTCCCAGCACCTCGCAAGCTGCAGAACAAGGTCACTAGATGAATTCAAAGAGTTTATCAAGGTTTAGTGTTTTCTCCTCATAAACAGGTCAAGACAAGAGATGGGAAAAAACCCCACATCGGGCATTTCAGTATTTTAAATGTTGTCAGATTTGCGAGCAAATGCTTTGAAATAGAGAATTTTTTTTTTATGGAATACATTTTCTGGTGTTTAAACAAAGCAAGTACCTGGCAACAAAACCCTGAGCCCAATTATTGTTAACAGTGAAACAATAATTGCGGCGATAAATAGGATGTGTTGAATATTACAGGAGCCTGAAAACATTTACCCCATCTGACAAAATATGGGACAATTTAGCTCCTGGTGAGCAATGTCATTTCTGGGTTTACTATTGCATAGAGAATCCTGCAAAGAGAAGTTGTCATAGCCATCCACAAAGACGCATACGGAGCGGAGTGCCTTCGGGGAGATCCACTTTTTATCTTCAGAACTTAGAACTTCCCATGGGTGTCAAGCTGTGGTTGGGCCCTTGACCTCCTGCATCTGATCACAGCTTCAAACCAGGGACGTATCCAAAGCTCCTTCCACCCCCAGAAACCCTCAGTTCTTTGGTGTCTTTGATAAAAAACCTTCCTCTTTCCTAGCAAAATGTGGCAGAGCCTTTGTACACACGGCCACTGGGCATATCAAGCACCCGTTTCTTGCCCTCCACATGGATCTGAGAACGCCCCGTACAACACAGCAGAAAGTCCAAGAGTAAAGAAAAAACAACATCGTTGGGATTTTCTGTTAGGAAAAGAAAAAAATCCTGCCCTCTCAAAACGCAGCCTTTTCCTGCAATGGGCTGTAACCACTGTTCTGGGCACGTGATGATCAACCCTGCAAGCTCCACAGAGTCCCAGACTGGAAGGGACCTCTGGGGATCACCCAGTCCAACCCCCTACTAGAGAAGGGTCACAAAAGCAGGGTGCCCAGGATGGCATCCAGGCAGGGTTGGGTTCTTTCCAGAGCAGGAGACACCACAACCCCTCCGGGCAGCCTGGGCCAGGGCTCCCTCACCATCACAGCAGAGAATTTTCTCCTCCTGTTCAGGTAGAAATTCCCGTGTTCCAGTTTGTGCCCAGCACCCCTTGTCATTGCACCACTGGGCAGAGTCTGGCTCATTCTCCTGACCCCCCTGTAGCTCTTGATCCCATTGAGGAGGTCCCCTCTCAGGCTGCTCTTCTCCAGCTGAACAGTCCCAGGGCTCTCAGCCTTTCCTCGGCACAGAGATGCTCCAGCCCCTCCTCATCCTCGCAGCCTCTGCTGGACTCTCTCCAGTAGCTCCTGGTTCTCTTGTCTCTCTTCTTGGGAGCAGAGGAACCTAGAGCTTCAATCAAGCACCTAGCAACTGCTAAATATCAACATTCAGATTTTACAGACCATAATAGGCTCCTCCAGAGCTGACTCCCCCAGGAGCCCCTGTTCCCAAAGACACAGTTTTAGATGCCAGCAGCCCCTGTGGTCAGCCGCACAAGCCACGGGCACCTTTGGCACACATGACTCCTTTCTGGATCTAATCCCAAGTTCTTGACAAAAGTGTTTGTCATTTTCATTAACGATGACAGAAATTGTCAGAGACACTCAAGAACCCGCCATGAACGTTACCTTTATCTCAGTCCTATCACCCGAAAACTACAGTTCCTCATCTCCCTCCTAACAGTATCACGAATGGGCAAATATTTATACAGCATTATAAAAGATATAAAAATACCACTTGCATGCTAACTATCATTAGATCAACAGACCGGCATTTTAACTGCCACATAATTTGTGAAATTGTTCTTTTTTTTCCTGTTTTGATTATTGCAGATATTAGAAACTCTTGTTCCTTCAGCGCTTTAAAATATCTTTTTTTTTTTTGTACATAACGTAGTGCTCGACCATGTTTCCAAGTGAATAACATTCTTCATCTCCGCTGGCTTTATTACAGTGATATGGAATAAGAGAGAATTGGAAGACAAAATAATGCACCAAAAAATGAGGATATTAACCATGAGAAACAAGCACTGTCTTCACCTCCCAAGCAGAAAAAACACCCCACCGTACAGAAAGGCACAGAAAAGTTAAACTTAGGACACGTGACCTTGCAGCCAATGCCTCCTGCCCAGAACATTTTAAGAGAGAAGGCACATCCTCCCTTGGACGCATTTACAGCGAGTTTAGTTCACGGCGCTAGACATAAACATCTAAAAATAGCATTACAGGTATGACTTCCATCACGAGGCGAGTGTAAGTCTAAAAATCAATCTGGACGGGAAATATTAAAATACTCTGAGACAGAAATTCACAGTCTCTATATCAACATGCATACGTTCGCGGGCACCGACATGGAAAATAATCCAAGTCCTGCCCATGGAGCTGTTCTAGGGTGGTTCTTGTTTAAATCAGCCCAGAATCAACACGGAAAAGACCGAACGTTTCAGACGGGTGTATTAGAAACTGTGGTACCCAAACGATGTGTTATTCAATAAAATAAACTGCTCACAGGAAACCAACAGAGATTTGTCAGAGCGCTGCCTCTCCAAATCGCACATGCCGACGCAGACACCAGCCCAACCAGGCCACCTGTTTCATCGTTGCTGTTGGTCCCGAAGGACCTTCCCCGATTCACGATGTAGTCAGAAAGCAAAGCTGGAAATCAGTCCAACGTGGGTGAAATAAAATATTATACAGTGATAGATGTTATATAGTAATAAAACGTATAGCAATAGCATTCGCTTTCACAGCTCTTACTCCGAAGGCAATGTTATGGAGGAGCTTGGGGCCTGCCACACCCAATCAAATCACTGCTCCAGCCCAGCCAATGGCCAAGAGCTGACACTGAGAAGGAAAATAATGGTATTTTTTTTCCTCACAGTTGGTATCCTCTGTCGTGCCTGGGATGAAACAGGAATTTTTTTTTTTCCCCCTCAGGGGTAGAATTACACCACCAAAATGTACGACTTTGATGCACCAATTGCACTCTTAACTAGAAGAGCTACTACTGTTCGTAATGATCGTTTTAATCAGCTTAATCTATGTGGTGATTGTTACTCCTGCTAATGAGCAAGTTCATCGAGATTAGTCCTAATGCATAGGGCACATGGAGCCGCTTCAAACTCACAGGGAGAGACGAGACAGAAACCTGCAGAGAAGGAAATAATTAACAAGTCCCTGTGCCACACGGACAGTTCTTCAGCCTCCACGTTACACAGACCCCCCCAATCCTCAATGCTGCTCACATACCAACAACTCGCTTTCTGCCCAAGACCTTCTGCAGTCCCTTTGCAAAGCTTCCTGCTTTTCCAGCAGCTTCGAGAATGATTTCTCCATTATTTGTAGGTTTAGAAGGTGTGGAGGAAAAAGTTCACCAACCAGCTACTATTTATCCCAGGCTGTGATAAATTTAACAGAGCCCTAACATATACAAACACTCTGGTTGGAACTGAGGGTGGCTAAAATAAGAGCCTGTAGCTCCTTAGAAACAGGAGACAGTCCCGTTCCTGCAGCTTTGCAGCAGGGTAACGCTGTCGGTGTTGATGGACCTTCCCTGATTCACGGTGTAGTAATTAAGTCGGAAAGTAAAGCTGTACATTGGTCCAACGTGGGTGAAGTAAAACATTATATAGCAACAGCATTCGCTTTCACTGCCAAACTTTTGTGGTGACCCATAAAAGTACTTTCAAGATACCACATATAATTTGAGTTTTATAGCACCCATGAAAAAACAAGCACTAAACAGATCGAACATTGACTTGTGCGTTTCCCCCCTCTTCATTCCTCCTCTCTACTCTGCTGCTTTACGGTTCCCTTCTTCCTCCAGCTCCTCATCTTTGAAAGACCAAAGTAATCATTCTTATCTGACGAGTAAAACCAGCTGTGAAGCATAAGGAACTCGGATCCGAGCACACAGGGCTGCCGTATGGTCACAAAGGTTAAACCTCCCCTTGCTGACTTTGAAACGTGCCGGCAGGGTGAGGAGGAACAGGGGCCCACGCGACCACAGTGATAGGGGAGAGCAGAAAGGCAGGAGCCTGGGGTGGACACAAGCAAGAAGTCTTGAGCTGAATAGAAAATGGGGAGACAATAAAACTACCAGGGTGTGATGCCTCAACACCGGCCTCACTAAACTGTTACTGGAGTGATATATGCAGCCAGTCTGGGACACGGTGGGGAACAGGAACCAAGAGCCATCTTTATCAAAACAGAGCAAAAGGTTCTGCCCAAGTTCCCCAGCAGGGACAACTCCAGGACAGGCCCTGACAGGGACAAGCAGCGACTTCCCATCGAAGGGACGTGGGGCATCCCAAAGGCAATTGGGTGTATGACACCGAGGTGTTCTCCTTCTAACCTCATCTCACCCTCCAAGTACCACCAATTCAAAGAACCGTGTTCCAAAATAATTAATATTTGGGTTATTTTTTTTCCTTTTTGGCCCCAGCAAAGCAATTTGGTTACAGGACAAGAGTTTTCAGAGCAAAGGCAGGATTTACAAACCGCTAAGGATTGTGGGTACACGTACTCACACTCTCCTGGGCTGCAGCATACAGAGCACTGGAGTGCGCTTGGCCAATTTGCTGTTCCATCCCACAACGCGCAGACCCATCGGGTGACCCCTCGGGGAGGTCCCTCACGGCGCTGCCGGCCTGGAGCTGGGAGGGGAGATACCCGAGCTCGGTGCCATGGGCATCGCATCACTGCTTGTGCTCAAATGCCACCGAGCAGCATTCGCTGCACCCCAAGGCGTGCAAGAAAATGGGGCAGGGGCCTCCGGGAGCAATGGGGGTGGGTTTGCAAGGGAGCCGTCTCCATGCCCTTCGGGGAAGTAGAGCCTGGCATGCATCTTCCTGTAATTAAATGGGCTCGAAGAAGGGGATTTGATTATAACGAGTCAAACACTTAATACCTTAAGCTGGGTCTTAATAAATCTGCACTATGGCCAGCCACCCAAACCAGTGGGGGAACCAGCTGGAGCTCCAGTTCACATCCTGTGCGAGCTCCGTTTTCTTCCAGCTCCTTTGGCACACCCTCCTACTCCACCGCCTAGTTTCAAACTATTCCCACTGCAGAAGAACATTGCAAATTCCTTCCTCCACCTGGAGCTTTCTTCCCTTTTCACATACTCAGTGCACAGCTCCCCAGGAAGTCCCTTTGACTCCAGCACCGAGATAACATCTTTTAGCTCAAAGGATCTCCAAACACGGACAGATAAGGGCCAGGGTCCTTTGCAGCTGCTGTGGAACAGCGTAACTGCATCAGCTGCCTTGTGGAGTCCCAGTTTTGGGAGGAGGAGTGAAGAACTGGAGTGCACGTTACCAGCTCCTCACTAAGGAGCATCAGGCACCAAGCGGTGTGAATGTTTTCCACTGGCATAAAGGATAAACAAGGCACCAAAGTAGCTGAGATAATACCAAAACACTGTTCAACCCCTGGATCTGCTGGGGAAGCTCACCAGCACCAGGACCTCTCCACACAAATCGAGGGCATATTGAGTAGATCCAGATTTCTGATCCATTTTTCTAGAACCTACACGAGTGACTGAAAGGTGTCTCTACTGCTGCCATGAACACTTGGCACAACATTTGGCAAGGCAAGATGTCTCTTGAAACTATAACGTGGGCTGTGGACAAAGCCCTGGAAGCACATTACACCTGACTCTTTAGACGTTCTCATTCTCAAGCTGATCGAGGCAAAACCAAGGAACACTCAACTGTCCCACTTACTGACACATCAGATCTTTCTGGGTGAGGCTTTTTTCTTGTCTTTTTTTCCAAACCCAAACCAAAACAGACTGAGTGAACTGCATAGTGATAAACACAACTCACCTTGGCCATGTTTCCCCACTGTTATTAAGAAATATAAAAAAAGAGAAAGATGCTTCTAGGATGAAGCACTGTTTATCAACATTTGTTGTACTCAGAATCACAGAATTGTTTGGGTTGGAAAAGACCTTAAAGCTCATCAAGTCCAACTGTTCCCCCAGCACTGCCAAGTCCCCACTGACCCCTGTCCCTCAGCACCACCTCCACACGGCTGGGAAACCCCTCCAGGGATGGCAACTCCACCAACTGCCCTGCACAGCCTGCGACACGTCTGCACAACCCCAGCGCGGAAGAAATTGTTCCTCAGGGCCAACCTCAACCTCCCCTGGCACAATTGGAGGTTGTTTCCTCTTGTCCTGTTGCTTGTTTCTGGGGAGAAGAGACCAACCCCCACCTTGCTCCAATCTCCTGTATTTCAGGGAGTTGTGGAGAGCCCACAGAGGTTGTGGTGTCTCCTGCTCTAGAGAGATTCCAAACCTACTTGAATGCCATCCCGGGCACCCTGCTCTGGGTGACCCTTCTCTAGCAGGGGGGTTGGACAGGATGATCTCCAGAGGCCCCTTCCAAACGCCACCAGTCTGGGATTTTGTGAGGTCTCTGCTTTCCCCAGCCTTACATCTCCTCCCTGTTGACTCCCATCTGATTGCCCACTCTATCCCACCACCACAACCATCCCCCAGACCACTGCTTCCACCCTGCTGTCCTTATCAGCCCTGTTGCAGATCTCCATCTCCTCACTCAGCTCACTGAACGGGTGACAAGCAGCCTGGCTATTCCATTTCCATGCTGTCTGGGTGGGACTACAATAGACTCGAGCCCCTGGTTCTCTTCAGAGGTTGCAGCTACTAAAGCCCCATGGCAACCAATGCCCTGGGAGAGCTTCGTACCTCTGTTCAGAAGCGATATAGCCAGGGAAACCACAAAAAGTACAAACCACAAAATCCTGTGGTCTGCTGGACAGCTGCAGATTATTATTAAATGGATGAAGATATTTTTCCCCCCAAAAAAAACTATTCTCAAATATCAAAACCATTCCTGTTGAAATAGTCATTAAAAACCCACAGCCCACATTGGGCTGAAGAGGTTTGGCAATCAGACTGATAACACGACACACAGTTACGGTAAGGATTTGTAACACAAAGGAGTGAATTCGGCTCCCAAGTAATCTTAGCCATATGCTGCACGAATAATTCTTCTTTTTTCCCTGAACTTGCTACCCTGGCATGAAAAAAGACAGACAGAACGGCCACGCTTTGCCACATTGCTGATGGTAAAACATTTTCCTGTCTTTTAACTTCTACAGGCAAGATATCGTCTGGCAGGGGGGGGGAAATTTCCTTTTGCTGCAAGAAAGTTCATCTCCTCTCATTCTCAGTTTCCCCATTCTGTGATGAAAACCTGTGCTGGCCAGCTGGACTGAGGGACCCGCTGCCAACTGTGCATTTATTTGCATCAGTTTAACTACAAGAGATGGGATAAAAAAAAAAAAGAACTGTGGGCCTTGCGAGACATTGGCCATAGTTAACGCAACGAACAAGGCGAATGCTGCGACATCTTTGTGTCCTTTGTTGTTTCTAAAAGTCAGCCACAACTAGAGCTGGGGGAATACAGCAGTGAAAGTCCACGAGTGCTTTTTCAGATTCGTAAACAAAACCACCGCGGTTATGCTCACGCTCCTATTTGTGAGTGTTTCTAGGTAGTGTTTTCCCACGACTTTTGGGGTTTTAAAAAAAAAAAAAAAGCCATTTTCCTTTTTTTTTTTTAATTCCTCCTTCCCACCAAACAGTGGAATTTTTACTCCCGAATATTCCAGGTCGACACCTCACATTAAAGGATAATCACTTCTATGATTCTCTTCTAGAAGGTGACCACTATGCTGGTGGTACAAGCGTAACAGTCCAGCACACAGCACAGGCTGGCCACATGCCTCAAGGACAAACTCCTGCCTTTTGCCACTCCACATGCTGCGGGCACATGGAAAAGCCAGGCCAGCTCCTGGGTCAGCCTGGCTCCGCGACCCGCCTGCACACATCCTCATCTCTTGCCCAAACATGAATGCAGCAGCACCAGAAGCTGGGGGAAGACCCTGCTACAACCAAGACAGTGGCTGGGTTCTCTAAATCTTACTCATTGAATCATTTAGGGTGGAAAAGGCCTTTAAGTTCATCGAGTCCAACCGTTCCCCCAGCACTGCCAGGTCCCCACTGACCCCTGGCCCTCAGCACCACCTCCACACGGCTGGGAAACTCCTCCACGGATGGCAACTCCAACACTGCCCTGGGCAGACAGCGACACGCCTGCACAACCCCAACGGGACAGAAATGGGTCCTCAGGGACAACCTCAACCTCCCCTGGCACAACTGGAGGCCGGTTCCTCTCATCCTGATCCCTTGTTCCTGGGAAGTAGAGACTGACCCCCACCTCACTCCAACCTCCTGAATTTCAGGGAGTTGTCGAGAGCCAGAAGGTCTCCCCTGAGCCTCCTTTGTGCCAGGCTCAACCCTCCCAGTTCCCTCAACCGCTCCTCAGGGCACTTGTGCTCCAGACCCTGCACCAGCTTCGCTGCCCTTCTCTGGACAGGCTCCAGCCTCTCAATGGGAGTGAGGGGCCAAACTGAACCCAGGATTCGAGGGGCAGTCTCACCAGTTCCCAGTCCAGGGGGACGGATCCCTGCTCTGGTCTTGCTGGCCACACCAGTGCTGGGACAAGCCATGATGCCATTGGCCTTCTCAGCCACCTGGGCACACTGCTGGCTCCTCTTCAGCCACTAGTGACCAACCCCCCAGGTCCTTTTTTCCCAGGTAGTTTCCAGCCACTCTTGCCCCAGCCTGGAGCGTTGCAGGGGGTTGGTGTGACCCAAGGCCAGGATCTGGCACTTGGCTTTGTTGAACCTCAGCCCATTGCTCCAGCCTGTCCAGACCACTCTATGGAGCCTCCTGACCTACAAGCAGATGAACATTCCCACCTAACTTGGTGTCATCGGCATCTTACTGAGGCTACACTCAATCCTCTCATCCAGATCATTGATAAAGAGGACAGGCCTCAACACTGAGCCCTGGGGTACGCCACTTGTGACCAGCCACCAACTGGATTTAACTCTGTTCTCCACCACTCTGGGCCCAGCCATCCAGGCAGTTTTTTATCCAGTGACAAGTAAACTCATCCAAGCCATAAGCAGCCAGCTTCTCCAGCAGACTGATGTGAGAAATCATCTTGCGGTCCTACTAGTTGAAAAAGAAATCACCCACTGTAGTTCTTGGCAATGACAAACCATGGTAACTATGGAGGAACAGAAGAGGCATTTGACAGGCCAGCGTCTTACCCCAAAATCAACCTCGTACTCAACATCTTATAGGCAGGATGAGACCTCTTTGAAACTGCCAAGTATCAGATGAAATAAAATAAAAGCGTGCCAGCACTGTCAGTTCAGGAGGGATTTGCTGAGACTTGCTTTGGCGAGTATGAGGGGGAGGAAAAAAAAGGAAAAAATAAAGGAAAGATGCCGCTCCAATGACAGCAAAGGAGCAGGTTCAGCTTTTCAGCTGTAGCTGACATCAGGACAAATGCTGAAGGACCTCGGAACTATTTTTGTGCTTTCCTTGGGCTTGAGCTTTAGATCGTGGTGAAAAAATACAAACAGCTGATACCAACCACCCGCTGCTCAAAAATCACTGATGCGCAGGGACATCCCAGTAAAACCTTCTCCTATCCCACAAGGATAGGAGAAGCCCCAGAATGACCGAACTTCCAGTAACTGATACAAACAACAGTTGTTACTCCAGAACCCCTTTTTTACAGCATGCTCACCTTTTTTAGCCCTCACCCACTTGCCCCTTCCCTCCACCCCCAGTACTCTTGAGAATTTAGGAGGTTGTTTAGCAGATACAGCCTCTCAAATTTCAATTACGTGATTCTGGATGACTTCAAGCAATAATCAAGACTTGGTACTGAGAATGAAAATTATACAGCTAAGCTAAAAACCACGTCCTGCAGCTTCTAGATGCAGCTAGGGAAAGTTATGAGCCATCTGTATTCTTCAGAACCACGTGAAATGTGCTTACATTGTTCACCAATTCCAGTGGCTTCAGCCTATATCAAGTCATTGCTTAGTTTTTGGATCCTTGTATTTCCCAGAACTTAAACGTCGTTGTCCCCAGCGGCCCTGCCATCAGCGTTCTACTTGCTACGATTATTTCAACCCAGCTAAGAGCTTATTTCAACCAATTCTACCGCTCGAGTTGTCCCCACCTCGGTTACCATATGAGCCCTTCCTATTTTTATCGGAAGTCACAACTTCATTCTGAGGTCTCGCATCAGTGAGGCTACAGGTAAAAACCAACCAGGGACAAATTTACTACTGGCATGGGAAAAGACAAAAAGCAGCACAGCCCCGAGCCATATGGATGTGCCACTTGGGTTCCAAGTAGGAGCAGCGATAGGTTTTTGTACGCACCACACTCTGTTTCGGGCAAAGCAGCTTTGCCTCCGCCCCACGAGAATGCCGCGGCTGTGACTAACTATTCCCATTTAAAATTATAAATGAGATTAAATGGTCCACAATAAAGTCATACTATTATTAGGGAGTGGTTTGAGTGAGCTGAGCTGCCACGGTGGGACAGTGATGGTCATTATTTTCAGTTCCCCAGGGACAGGCGTACGCGGGCTGCATGGACATGTTGGCGTCGATTAATGGCGGCAGCAGCTGGTCCTGGGCTCTAGGTATTTGCTTACAAGAATTATAGAAAACGGCTGTTTTCGACGTGTAAATTTGAGAAAAGTCAACCTTGTGTCAAAAGTGACAGGGAGAAGCATCTGCTGCAGGGTCAATCAATCGCATATCCTTGCCCAGCATTAAAATAAAGTCTACAGAGGTTCACCCATCAGTGGGGAAGGAAACCCTTACAAGCTAAACCGAGGTAGTGACTTTGATGTAGTACCCGAGGACGAGAAGTCAGCCTCTTTAAAAATTGCTCCTCTGCGGTTCTTTGCGGCGAGTCAACCCCCTCTGGCTCACAGGCACGCGAGAAAGCATTAAAAAACGAACATTGACTATCACCACAGGTTTTTTTTTGTCAAACCCTTTTCCCCAGGAGACTTCAGCTCAGATGTGCTAGCCGAGTTTCACTGAGGCTTCTGCTTTCTTTCCCTAATTTTCCAGCTGGGTTAACTAGGCAGGAGGAGGTCAAGTACTCTACAGAATAAAAAAAAAAATCACACCAAGTGTCAGAGGCACAATCAAAAGCCAGGATCCTCTAACACCTGCTCTTTGGCTGTCACCATGCTTCACGTTTCCCAGGTTTTATTTGCCTTCTATTACCCATAAGGGTGATTATATTTCTGTATATTAGTACTTAGGAATGGTTTCCTCACTGGTTTTTGCTAGCTCTGAAGCAGCATTTATCATATCAATCCCACAATTCTTGCTGCTGTCCTGCGCTGTCTTTACCCAACTAAGAAAAAAATAAAGAGCAGAGGTTTTCCCCATCAACCTCGCAGAATGCAACTACCGAACCCCGACTGGCTGCGGAGAACCACATCTTCCAAGATCTCTCCTTCCAGATCAGACCGAAGGATGAGAGCAGAGAAAGCAGCGCCCTCCAGGTACGTTCTCACAGCGAGGAAAACGATAAACACCCACCAGCAGCACCACCAAAGCGATTCATTCTTTAAACAACAACAGCCCCCAGAGAAGCGATGAACTCAAAGAGCTACCGAGGCACAACGTTCTCCTGAGCATCGAATCATTCACATCAAAGTAAAGACAAACAAAACACCAACCGCTGCCCAGTCCTGTGGCTTTGCCATCTACCTGCACACACTGCTCATCCCTCGCCCGCTGTCTCACGGCTTATTTTAACGATAATTGCTAAGCAGGCTGAATGCAATCAGCAGAAGGCTCAATAATGAGAAGCAACCACAATAACAGCACAATAAATTGGGTTTAAATAGGGCTTTCGGTTTCAAAGGAACCCCCTCATTTCTCCCCAGGCACTTAAGCTCGCTGATGAGCCCACAAAATAGTCCCCCGCGGCTGGGTTGGCACTTTGCAAAGAAATTTGTCATCGGGACCCTTCGGATTTGCGACGGCAGCCCCGGGTTTCCCCACACGGGGGTTGCAGCTGAAGGCCAGCTGGGCCACGGAGCAGAACTGGGTGGAATGACGGTCGCACAGATGAGGCCAGGCCAGCCTGGGCTGGGGCCAGAGGGGAGGAGGCCCCGGGGATTCACCAGCACCAAATACAGTTTATCATCCACACAAAGCTTTTTTTCCCCCCCCCCCCCCCCTTTTCTCATGGAATTAGTCTCATGCCAATCCGCCCCTAACAGGATCACAGCCCCCCACCAGCACCACATGCCAGCTCATCACTTTATACTGCATTTTTTCTTTTTTCTCCCCTCAATGAAGCATCTTTTCTCTTTAACATATGATTTTTTTTTTTTTTCTGGCAACTACTACAACACCTCAGAGTCAAAAAAGAACATTACAAGAACAGCACATGCTACATTGAACACAAAAGGGTGCAGGAAAAGAGCATCTGCCGCCCTAACAATGGCTTTAAATCCTCCTTCCCATATTTCTCTAGGTGCCCATATGTAACACCCCAGTCAGGCAATACCACGGTGAAGAACTTGGCTTCAAAGCCTGAGCTCCCTAAGAACCCACCTGACATTGCTTTCCACGGGCTTCTCTCAGCTCACGTCACACTCACTCTCTGCTTGTTTCAGTATCCCCATTTTAATAAACTGCATAGACAAAAACAATAGAGGGAGAAAAAAAAGAGAAAAAAAAAATCTTCTATTTGGAGATGGCTATCACAGACCCACAGAATCACTTTGGTTGAAGAGACCTGTAAGTTCCGTGAATCCCCCCATTCCTCCAGCACTGCCAGGTCCCCACTGACCCCTGGCCCTCAGCACCACCTCCACACGGCTGGGAAACTCCTCCACGGATGGCAACTCCAACACTGCCCTGGGCAGACAGCGACACGCCTGCACAACCCCAACGGGACAGAAATGGGTCCTCAGGGACAACCTCAACCTCCCCTGGCACAACTGGAGGCCGGTTCCTCTCATCCTGATCCCTTGTTCCTGGGAAGTAGAGACTGACCCCCACCTCACTCCAACCTCCTGAATTTCAGGGAGTTGTCGAGAGCCAGAAGGTCTCCCCTGAGCCTCCTTTGTGCCAGGCTCAACCCTCCCAGTTCCCTCAACCGCTCCTCAGGGCACTTCTGCTCCAGACCCTGCACCAGCTTCATTACCCTTCTCTGGACATGCTCCAGCCCCTCAATGTCCTTGAAGTGAGGGTCCCAAAACAGGACACAGTACTCAAGGTGTGGCCTCCCCAGTGCCCAGTACAGGGGAACAATCGCTTCTCTACTCCATGATATCTTCCTTGCTCCATGAACAACAGCCACCATTCTCCGGCAGCCAGCAACAGTGCCGAGAAGCTAGAAAATAGATGACTGTGAACACTTAAAGGCTACTCACAAAATGCCGGGGGCACATAAACGCTTACATTTACCAGTACTAATCTTATTGCACTGGGAATATTGTTGTGTTACACAGCACATAAAAATGACACCGGTTCTTACTTCTCCATTAGATCACCGCAGCAAGGTAATGAATCCATTATGGTACTATTATTTGGAAGATAAGTAATTGGCCACGTCAGCCTACACTCTGTTATTTGAAGGGTGAATTTTTTTTATGGCACTTTGACATTTCACAGTATGAACCAGTTTCATTTTTTTTTTAAGGCTATAAAAATACAAAGCATAAGAAATTATGGCCTCAATTGTTGATTTGAATAATCTATCCTGATCTTGATATCAAAGTGCTCCCTCAAACGATACATTAGAGACGATCATAGGTTGTGCTAGTAAATTCAATTGTTAACCTTGGAGGAAAACACACAACCTCACATCAATTCTGTGGTGTTATTCTGAAAGACAGTTAAAAAAAAAAAAAAATCATAATATACCACATGGATTTAACTCACCACACAATTCGGTCATGGGTTCTCCCCAACAGCAACAGATCCAGTATTCTGATAGTCTTCAAGTTGTTGGGTTTTTTTTAATAAAGCAAAGGAAACTTCAAACAACACTTTAAAGAGCTTGTTTAGAAGTTTGTCTGTAGAATGGTGCTCGATATTGACAAAATTAGCATCTCCCTTCTTCAATGAAATAGCTGCAAGTTCCCCAACCATTTTGGTTTGGCCAATTTGAATCCTGCAGAACACGTTTTGTCCAGGACCTATCCCAAGGTGTTGCACCAACTTCCAGAGCCCCAGACCCCCACACTGGCAGAAGCCCTGAGCTCGCAGGGGCCATTTCACCAAGTTTGGGCCCCCGTTACCAAGTTCCTCACCTGCAGAGCCGAGTTACAAGCTTCCCAGCCTCGAGTGTTTTAGTATCACAAGGTCAGAAGAGCCCAAAATATTTGGCTCAGTTTTACAGTAACACTTCAAATCCTGTTTTGCTGAGAACAACCCCGTGAAAGCAATAAGGAGCCGAGCCAGCATACGTCCATAAAAATATTTACATACACACATAAACCAAATATACAATCATTTTTCTCACCAAGAAACCATTCAGTTTCCCGTATCAGATTCCTAATTTGGCTTGTAATAACCTTTCTTATTTTCTAGTCTCAAAACGTTTTAGTTGTACGTGCTTATCTCACATGCATCCACCGACGGCAAAAGGCCCATCAACCTCAAAGCTTCCACCAGGGTTACACCAGTTTAGAGCTGGTTTAGCACAGTTTCTCACAACACGTTATCCGCCAAGCCCCCAAAAGCAACAGCAGCCTGGGATTGAAGATCCAAACACTGAATGATAACTATATTTTTGCGGTAATGGCGCAGCACTGAGCCCTCAACTGCTCCCCCCCACCCCCCGCCAGAGCTCAGCCCCAGCACGCCCCGCAAGCCCCGTGTTCCAACACCATTCCTCAGAACAACATCAGGAGAAGAGGTTTAAACAAAAAACAATGAAAAGGCAGATCTCCAGAGAGCCGCGAGGCCTCGGTTACCTGCAGCAAAGCCCCACGGCAGCAGCAGGCCCAGGCCGCCCCTTTGTGATTGAAATGAGGGGCCTGGGCCGGGGCCTGGGCCTCCCGCCGGGCCTTCCCCCTCCCGGCTGGCCCTGATGAGGGGCACACGGCCCCGCTTCTCTGAACACCTGTGTCTAAAGCCCACAAACAATCAGCTGGGCCTCCCTGCTCCCCTCCAATAACGGCGTAATTGGCCGTGCCTTTCACCCCGGGACAGCTGGTGCTATTGAAAATCACCTCAGGATTAGGCCGCGACGCCCGGCGCCCTCTTCGGGGGCTTCTCGCGTCTCCATGGCAACCCTCCGAGGCTGCAAATTATCACCCCCGGTAACAGCGGGAGAGCCTATCGTGGCTATTCCGGTTACACCCGCAATAAAAGACAAAGCCTGACAACTGAACAGAGGTCTCAAAGCCGGGGAGGACCCTTGCCTGGCCCAGGAAGGAGCAGCACGAGCAGATGGAAGAGCCTCTGGGCTGGGGTTTTGCTTGTAGCCGGGTCTGGCTGTTTGATGTCAGAAAACAGCCCTGCAACCACGCGCTGGGGGCTGTGGGAGCGCTCACCCTGCAGTGCCATGTCATGGAGGTCCCCGCTGCAGAGAACCACATGGGGACACTCCCCCCAAAACCCCTCAGATATGGCTCCTGGGCTCCCCAGCATGTCCCCGGGCGTTTGGGGCCATGATGAGGGCTGCAGCATGACGACGGCTCAGCTGTAATACATACGGAGTATCCTTCTCAAAGGACTGAGAGGCTCCTCTCCCGCTGTCCCTCCCCTGCCCACCACGGAGGTGGCCCAAATCCCACAGCGTTGTGAGAGAAGGTTGCCTTAAAATGCCATCCTTCACCCCTTGGCTGCAGGCCAGGAGATGGGAGAGGATGCATACCAATGCCTCCTCACTGGGGGGTCCCTGCCGCCCCAGCAGCTCCACACACACCCACCCCCCATGACCGGCTGTCACTCACACTCCTTTTCAATGCGCTCTGGTTGGTCACAAATATCGATATGAACATTGACTTGATGGCCACTCTTGAAACGAGACATCAAAATCAGGAGAAACCCCCGCTCTTTCCACCTTCTCTTTTCAGAGAAAGCCCTGCGGCCCCTACACATCAACTCTATGCCTGGCCACTGACCTGGTACGAGCAGAGGACCGCCTCTTCCAGATGAAGGGAATTGGTGCCCATGTATCAGCCTGGGGAGAATTCAACCCTTGGCTTCCCACCTTAGCACAATTGGCAGCACTTGTCAGTGTGCTCCTTCCTTATTCGTGAAAAGGCACATAAGAACCTGGGAAATAAACAAGTGCATATATAGCGTTAAATATTAAATTAAAATATTTCCTGAGCAGAATTTCAGCTGCACTTAAAGTGTGTTGATAAAGCCAAGAAAATAGAGGGGACAGAAATGTGGCTTTTTACCTTCCTCTGAGCTAATAAACCGGGCAGGGCTCTGAGGCAAGACTAATGCAATCTGAGATTGCTCTGGATGACATCAGGTTCTTGCAATTCAGGAAATGAAGCGTGGTCAGAGATCAGAGCCTTCTCTTCATTGGAACAGCCTCCATGTGACAGGGAGAGTGTTCCTGGGGAGGAGGAGCCCTTGGACTGGGATGATGGGGTTTCAGCACATCTGTGCACGGGCAAGCTGCCCTGCTTTGATCGGCCACCTTTGACTACCACGTGCTGGAAGGAGCTAGCCTCATTGTAAAAATCCTACCTAATCGTATCTGAGGATACGCGGGTGCCTTTTGCTTTCCTGCTGAGTAACCTCAAGGGCAGGTCAGCCACAACACTGAGTAGCTCCTTGCACCTTGGTGGGCATCCACGCAGATGTTTGACCACACCGGGAGGCATGGGGCAACCAGAGGTGAATCTTGGGGCTGGAAGAGCTTTCAGCACTGCAGAGTGGGCAGAGGCCAGCCAATCTGACAGCGTCCCTGGCAGAAAGGCAGCAAGACAGGCTGAGGAATTGCCCAGAAACAGCCTTGCACTGTGCTGGGACTAGCACCATTTCATTTTCCTCGCCCCCCAAATCTGCTTCCTACCATTAATTTTCAGACAGGTTGCTGCTCTGTGGCTTCTCATTTAGAGCCCTGCTTGCTAACAGCAAGAACCCCTTCAAAGTTCATTATGTTTTTATTACTAACTGCAAAAAGATGTGGGGTTGCAGGGGAGGGGCTAAGAGTGAGCACCCCAGTGCCTGGACGAGGGACAGAAGCAAAGCCCATGGTCAGGTGCTGCTCTCCAAAGTATGAGCAAACAGCGGTGCAGACACCATCTGCTCTCCAGGACAACCAGTCGTGCACAGGAGTGTTACTGTCACATCCATACAAAATTACAGTGTAGGCACAGCGAGAGCTGAAGCATCAGAGACAGCTCCTACAAAGCAAAATCCAAGCCCAGTTTCTTTCTAAATCCCCACATGCCTTCATACCCAGATCATTTATTTTTATCCTCGCAGAGTCCCAGAGCTCCTCCCCATGTTTAACAGCCTCTGCCCCAGGGTTTGGCCCGTGCAGTCCGTACTGCCTGCGTCTGAACGAGGACAACGCATGGTTCTGAACAGCAGCGGGGAGGTGGAGAAGTCAGGTGCGTAAGCTCACGTCACCCCCCTGACCAGAGCTGACGTGACAGGTAATTCATGCAAGCCGGTGACCTTGGCTGCTCTACAAGGGTGATGTCTTCTCGAGGATGAAATGTCCCTGTGTAACTCCCGTGGTGCATTCAGGGGCAATCGGCAAATCTCACAACAGAGCTTCTTGTTTCTTTCCTTTATAAACGTCATTTTTTTGACCAGCAAAAACTATTTTCAGTCAAAGGCTTTATCAAACGGAGTAATCTCCACCCTCTGAGGATCACAGACCCTTCCTTGTCTTCCTCACTTGGCTCAGCCAGATCAAGTATCTTCCCACCTTGCTGTTGCAGTTTGGCCCCACTCCCTTCAGGTTACTGTTAGGCCAGCCCACATCCCATAATGACCACAGGAATCGTATTTGAGAAGAGCTGAAAGCGACTGTTCATCGACTTGTAGCAATTCAGCAGCTAAGCAGCTCTGGGCCTGCTCAGTGGAGAGCAAAGCTGTGAACTGACCAGCTTGAACATGGTTTTTCAAGTGGATTCTCTTCTGCAAGACACGTAACCATCAATATTTGAAAAAACAGGTTCCAAGCACGATTTGTTTAAAAGCGGATTTATAGAAAACACCTAAAATCAGCTCTGATCCAGAGCTGTTACGGGGCTGTTACTCATTTCCGTTACTTCAGTGCTGGGAGGGTGAATCACAGGCAGCACTTGGCACTTATCTCCAGAATCAGATGGGTTGGGTTTTTTTATCTGCTTTTACAAAAAATGATAAAACACCCTTAGAGCATCTGATTTGATTTTCCTTCTTATCTGACTGGCCTAGCAGCCTGTGAGCTTTCCCCTTTCAAACCTGAATGACCTCTCAGCAGGGCATCCTGCAGCATCTTTTGACTCCCATCTTTGTGCCTCTTCCTCCACCTCAAGTCTTTGGGGCAAATTTGGGTGAACCAAGCCCAGCAGGAATGGGACTAATTCTCTAACACATCAGAAACGTTCAGACCTACAAAGCAGCATTAGCGCTAGTTCTAGCAGCAAAGCTGAGAGTGAAATCTCCTCCTGCACCTCACGCAGGTGGCCCCATGGGTGCTGTACCACCACGCTGCAGCACGGATCTAAGGAGAACCTCACCAAGTCTCAGCTTCCACACGGCATCTCCTGAGCTACAGAGATTCCTGGCAGTCTGCGGGAGTCAGACAGATTTATTGGTACTGCTAAAACCAAAAAGAAATGCTCTAAGGCAAGAGGAAATGGTGTCAGTAGCTGCAGGTGGAGAGAGGAAGGTTGGAGGAAAATCATCACTCCAAAGTTGGCTGAGATGAAGAACAGAAAAGGAGAAGGATCACTCTGACCCAGGGAGGTCTGGGGCTTTGCTAGTTTTCATAAGTGACCCTCAGCTCCAAAAATGTGAAAAGCCATTACTGTAAAAGTCAAAGTCCAATTCTAGATGAGATTTCCTTTTAAAAAGCAAAACCAGAAAATTCCACGTACTCTTGCTGGCTGCCGGGAAAATACGATCCAGAGAAATTGCACAATGCCCAAACTCCATTTAGCTGTTTGCAGGCTGTGTCTAAATAATAGTCAATTAACAGCCTTGAGCAGCCTGGAAAGACCAAATGGCTTTAAAATATACCCAGTTGTTACCACACTCATATCAAAAGCACTTTGGAAGAAAATAGACCGGCAACATGTCAATCTTTGAGCAGAAGCATTGTCCCCAGTGTGGGAATCACAGCGCCAATGCTTTGGTGCAACCTATGAGAGAAAGGCAGTGCCTGATAGGTCACACTCAGGTCTCCCCGGAGCCTTCTCTTCCCCAGGCTGAACACCCCCAACTCTCTGCCCTGTCCTCACAGGAGATTTAAATATTTCAAGAATCAGCTCTCCTTAATTCTCCCCAAAAATGCTTATGGGGAAAGTGCCCCTGTAAGATCACAACATAATAGCGGAAACAGTTGATGTGGAAAAAATGTTGCCCAGCAGTGAAAGCAATGCATATTTCGTTTGGTTTCCTGTCTCCACAACCGTTCTGGCCTTGGGCCAGGCACCCCCTTCTCTTCTGGCAGGGAGTTTTACCACTTGCCAGTGATCATCTGAACACCTCCATCAAGAACAAGCTCTCTGAAAAGCAGCTGAGGGAACTGGGGAGGGGAGGGTGTGTGTGGAGTTTAGGCTGGAGAAAAGGAGGCTCAGGAGAGACCTTCTGGCTCTCGACAACTCCCTGACAGAAGGTTGGAGTGAGGTGGGGGTCGGTCTCTTCTCCCCAGGAACAAGCAACAGGACGAGAGGAACTATCCTCCAGTTGCTCCAGGGGAGGTTGAGGTTGGCCCTGAGGAACCATTTGTTGCCTGTTGGGGTTGTGCAGGCGTGTCCCAGGCTGTCCAGGGCAGTGGTGGAGTCCCCATCCCTGGAGGGGTTTCCCAGTCGTGTGGAGGTGGTGCTGAGGGACAGGGGTGAGTGGGGACCTGGCAGTGCTGGGGGAATGGGGGCACTCGCAGAGCTTAAAGGCATTTCTCAACCTGAATGATTCAATGATTCCATGAATCTCTTTGCATGACCAGCCCTACTGACACAAACATGGATGAACCTCACACCTGGTCAGGATGAACGCTGTTCCGCTCAGATTTGCAACTCGAGGACCGCTGCATCTGAGGAAAGGCGGAGAAGAAGGATTTCTGGCTATAGCCCCATCACCGACTTGCTGCAAGGCTTGGCTCCAGCCCTAGGTAGCAACCAAAAATGAACAAAAATTTACACGTGTCAAGGAAGGTGGAGGAGGTGATGAGCTGAATTTGTGGTTCCCTCCCACACCCAGACTGAGCTGCCTGTCACACAGGGAGAGGGGAGGCAGATGGAAATACAAGCTTGAAGAGTAAAAATATACATAACAACAAAATACGGTAAAAAAGACTGATCCCTCAGTTCTCCTTCAACCCCAATCAGCTGGAGAGGGATCTCCAGATGGGTCTGGGCCATCTGTACTTACATTCCCTGTGGCTTATGCCCCAGCTGGAAGCAGAAATCCGCAGGTCCTGCACTCTGCTGCATTTCCAAACACCCCGAACTTGAAAAAAATGGAGAAAAAGAATAAGAAGATGTTTTAAAAACTGCTCCCATCTACATGGATCACCTTAAGGATGCACTGAGCACAAAGAACACGCTTTTGTGCTAATGGCTGGCAGAAAACCAGATGCAAAAGCAAGCCCCTGGCCAGTTTGTGTCAGATCCCCAAACCAAGGTGTCTCATGGTTCTGCTAAGGACTTAGACCTCGATGGAACTCTTCTATTACAGTCCTCACACAGTCCCTCCGATTGTGACGCCCTCCTCTGCAAAAAATAAGCTTCCTTAGGCAGCAAAACCATGGGGTATCTGAAAGGGGCTGTTTTCAGAATGGTCTGAAGGGTCTGTAGGGTGGCGCTGCCTCATCAGATGACTTCAGGCTCTTAACAAACCCCACGTCACCTTACAGCAGACCAGGTCAGGAATGGCTTCAGATCACCCTGTCTACACGGTATTGCTCATGTGATGGCACTGCAGGACAGATGGAGAGTAGAATCACAGATCGGTTTGGGTTGGAAGGGACCTTCCAAGCTCCTCCAGTCCAGCCCCCTGCCGGGAGCAGGGACATCTGCAACCAGAGCAGCTTGCTCAGAGCCCCAAGGGCCAACCTGACCTGCAATGGTGCCAGCCATGGGGCTTCTGCCAGCTCTGGGGGCAGCCTGGGCCAGGGGCTCACCACCCTCAGCTGAAACAATTTCTTCCTTCTCTCTGGTCTGAATCTCCCTCTGTCAGTTGAACCATCAGCCCTTGTCCTGTCCCAACAGCCCCTGCTCAAAGCCCCTCCCCAGCTTTCTCAGAGCCCTCTTGAAGCACTGAAAGACATTCCACGACCTGTTCTACCCTTTGGGAAGGTCCACACTCCTATGCTCCTAAAACCACAGGGCGTACATTTGAGCTTTCCTTCCACCCATCATTTTAAGAAAGTGTTAAAATCCATTTCCTAAAGCAGACAGAAACCACCATTCACCTTAGTGCCAGGAAACGCTCTGCCCATGGGACTATTGAAGACGGTCGCTACAAGTTCTCACAGGGCAGAAACCCGGGAGCACGTTGAGCCTGGTCACTCCTTAATTCAGACCTGGCAGAACAAGGCAAACCAAAAAGATGGTTAAAAATTGGTTCCTCTTCTTCTCGGACAGAAGCGTGGAGACCCAATAAACAGAATGACATAGAAGCTGCTCTGTGTTTGCTTTTCTGCTCTTCTCCAACAGGCATCCCAGGACAGCAGGGTGTGGAATGCAGAGCTCCAGCGTCCCTCCATGCCTTTCTCTCACTCTGCTCGAGGGAGAAAAAGGGCTTTAAACAGATTGGAGGAAGCGGATTTGTTCAGACTCATGTATTTCTGCCAGGATATGGAGATATTTGTATAATTATGACAGTCTAAAGATACATTTTTATCTTGCATTTCTTCAAAAAAAATTTTTTTCCAAACATTTAATGAGTTTTAATTGATTTTCACACCACCTCTGCATTACAGCACAGTCATCTCGCATTGCAGCACGGCCACCCCAATGACTCTCAAGAACCTCAAGGACTGAAGGAATTGCTTGTACTGCTCTCTAGTGCGTGACCTTCTGAAGTTCATGTTTTGAAGCCATTTCCACTTTTCCGTATGACTAGAAACATTTTTTACTGCTTAATAACTGGAGTCTCGTGTAATCACTCAACTCCAAAAGCTCAGAATTAAAAAAAAAAACAAACACAAATCACAAATCACATACATGACAGTTAATGGTTTCTGTGACTGTTGACAGGTTTTATAGAAAGCTCCTGCATTCCCCACAGCCCGAAACCACCAAGAGACAGGCAGATACGTGTTCAGCCACGGGTTACGTGAGGCTGATGTACTTCTGGTCAGGCTATCGTCTCTCTTCGACTTGTCCTGCAGCCTCCTGCCTCCACCTGGGGAGGTTCCTGTACCCCAACTGATGTGTTGACCCACGCGCAAAGAACAATACACGCACGGAAAGAGAAGTAGAGCGACCCAGCCAGCTTGTTGCTAATTAGATGTTGGTCACACAAGAAACTAATCAGAGATCAATACTCTTTCCTGGGAGCCAGGCATTTTGTTTGCTTCTTGCTGTGCATCCAAGCCCTTTTCCACCGCCTTCATCTTTGCACAGCACTGCTGGTTTCTGTGGCGAGATCCCGGTAGCATCACAGTTCCCTTGGTCCCCCCTGCTCCACGCCGCCGTTTCCGTCTCTATGTCAAACAAGGCGCAGCACATGGAGAAGCCACGGACCGTTAAACTCCTGCTAATCTCACCACTCTAATGACAGACCCACCTGCAGGCCCCTTAGTAATAGCAGATTCGTCTGTGGGAAGCAGGTTCCAAAGCAGCTTGGAGATGCTGATCCAAGAATTAATGAACCTCCTTATTTATCACCCATCCTCCTTTTCAGTTGCCCTTACCTGGTTTAGCGCACTCATGACTCCGCAGGTATCCAATGCCATGAGCAGCTCAGGAGGAGCCAGGCTCCAGGGTCTCTTCCCTGGTTCTCTGAAACCAACCTGCTGTTTGGCTTTGAACAACTAATTTATCCTTTCTGCCTTTTTTCTTTCTTTTCTCAACAATATTTTGGTAAACAGGACAGATGGTTTACACGGACTTTCAGAAAACCTTTGACAACTCCCTCATGAGAGGGAAGCTAAGCAGACACGGGGCGAAAGGTAAAGTATTGTCATAGAAACAAGCTAAAAGACAGAAACCAAGCAGCACGAATGCATGCTCCATTTTTTAATCTAACCAAAAGCTGCCAGCAGAACTGGCCTGATTTCTTCAAAAGGGGGGAAAAAAATCCAGAAAAGCCAAAGAATTGAATCTTGAATTTGAAATATTCTTTTGCAGAAGATGGTCTTGTTCATACACGTGAATATATCCATTTGGGGCGGGGGGGTGTTCACTTATACTTGCATCATTAAAACCAGAATGGTTATTTCCTTTCAGTCACACATATGAAGCTGAATAAAACCAGGATAAATAGTTGCCACAAAACAGTCCCCAGGAAAATCAAGAGAAGATGATCATTCATTTCCAGCAAGATTAAGGCATGTGAAGTCATCACAACGAGACAATCATGGATTCCTAGAAAATAAATTAGAAAGCCTCAGGGAATCACCTGGAACACCCTTCTGCGCTGAGACAGCAGCAGCTCGGCTGGTGGCACTCCTGGTTTGTCCTTCAGAACTGCCAGCGGCAGAGGAGAACCTCAGTTCCCCGAGAATGCTCATCCAGGGCTGCCGAGACACCTCTGGCACCTCCACCTTCATCCAGGCCATGTCATATCTCAGCCACCTTTTTTACCATTCCACCAGCTCTGGCAGAACCTGCATACTTCAGGCGTGGAGACATTTGTCTTTTCCTGCAGCTGATGGATGACGATTGTTCAGGAGACCATTATCTAGAACACATTTCTGCACAACTCCAGGAGAAACGTTCCTTTACTCAGGAATTTCCCCATCGCAGCTATCTTCAACTACTCAATAAATAAATTGTAAACTAATACCGACTAAATTGATCCTGTATATCACTGGGTTTGATCGAAACAGCCCGTGGAACTGCAACAGTACGGAAAACCTAAGTAAATTCTGTCAGTGCGATTGACTGTGCGTTGTTGTAAGGTTTGGTTCGGTTTGAATTATTCATCGTTTGGGACGAGAAATAAGCAATAAGATGGCAAGAACTGCAGTTGACCCAAAGTATTTCAATTCACAAAATCACAGAACCCTTTTGGTTGGAAGAACTCTTTCAGCTCCTCGAGTCCCCCCGTTCCCCCAGCACTGCCAGGTCCCCACTCACCCCTGTCCCTCAGCACCACCTCCACATGGCTGAGAAATCCCTCCAGGGATGGGGACTCCACCACTGCCCTGGGCAGACTGCGACACGCCTGCACACCCCCAGCAGGACAAAAATGGTTCCTCGGGGCCAACCTCAACCTCCCCTGGAGCAACTGGAGGTCAGTTCCTCTCGTCCTGTTGCTTGTTCCTGGGGAGAAGTGACTACAATTCCCTACAAGATAGCAGAAGGATTAAAGAAGGAACTAGGTGACCACATAAACAGGTGAAGATACACAGTTCAGCGGAAGTCTGTGTAACGTCCAGGCAGGTGAAGTGCTATGGCAAAAAAAAAAAAGGGGGGGGGGGGGGGCAGAAAATAGCACTGGAAGTGCTAAAGCACCATCCCGAATAACCTTGGCTTGCCCTCAACTGGAAAGCTCTTGTATTATTACTTTTTAACTGAGCCAATTCAGAAGAAGGGCTTCTGGAGAGACTGGAAGTGAAAAGATTAGGACCAGGGACACAAATGAACAGATATGTAATAGAAGTAAGGATATAATTAATAGCAAGCACAAGGGAACCAGCAGCGATCTTCAGAGAGGTGGAATAAAACTTTTCTCACCTTCAACATCTAACTTGCAGGCATTCGAGCGTGTAACTCAGGCTCCTGCGCAGTCAGCAGAGTCACGTAGCTCCAGGCAGGGGATCCCGAGAGCTAAAGTTCGATGGTATAAATACACCACCAAGCACATCTCGCTGCTTGCACCGACCTTCTCACACCG
The DNA here is from genome assembly GCA_009769605.1 of Bucorvus abyssinicus. NCBI lineage: Eukaryota > Metazoa > Chordata > Aves > Bucerotiformes > Bucorvidae > Bucorvus > Bucorvus abyssinicus. The sequence continues at coordinate 162,871 of CM020063.1, read as the reverse complement.
GGCAGCCCGACACTGCAGTGACTACGCCGTACCTGCTTCACTTCACGTGCTGTGATGAGGACAGTTTGGGGTTTAATCTGAAAAAAAAAAAAGACTTTTATTTTTACAATAACACCCCGAAGAGCACTTCCCATTTAGTCAGTGATTACGAGCTGGACGTTGATCCTCTAAATGTCTTCTGTAACTATATGGACCAGAACATAACCCTCCCGAACACCAACTGGTAGAAGGAGTGTGGTTAACCTGTAGCAAAGCCTGTGACCCTGAGTGGAGAATTCCCACTGGATTAAAACTGGACAAAAAGAAATGGTTGCCGTTTCTGTTTTCCTCCAGCTTTTCACATTTTTGCAAACATCCCAATTACCTCCAGAGGAACGACACAAGGAGAATGACTTAAAAAAATCAAGTGATGCAAAAGAAAAAGAAATTAGACCTTTTAAGAATTTTGTAGTCTTTTCCAAGTTATGAAAAAGCTGGTTAAGCACTTGAAGAAAAGCAGGGAGCTCTTCACAGCAGACAAAACTTTTTTCACCATATTGATTACAGTAAGGAGAGGTGGGTTTTTTTTTTCCTCCTCCAGAAAATAGACTCTTTTTCCAACAAAGAAAAGATGGGTCTAAAGTGCTACCCAGGTCTGTGCTGAGGTCAATAAGAGCATAGTGGTACATTTGACAAAAAGCCTTACTTTTACGTCGCCTCTTTTCTCTGCTTTTTGTCAAGTGTTCATTAAAGTTGACTGAAAACCCGAGAATTCTGCTCAGGCAGAAGTAAAAGAAGTTCAAAAACATGTAATTCTGTGAGCCGCGAAATACATGGAGCCTGTTTTCCCAAAATTTTCCATTCTGAGCAGCTTCTCCCTGCTGTCTCTGGTTTGAGATAAGGGCTGAAGGGTGCTGGTAGTCACCTTCCTTCAATGGACACACTTGGGCTCCTCTTCATCCAAGCATTCCCACCAAAGAAGAGCAAAAGCTTGTGAGATGAAGAGAGACAGAGAGGGGGATTTTCTAAATTATCACCAAATCACAGACATGATCATGACATCATCAAATTGAGATAATTTCCATGGGAAACCAGTGTTTCCCATTCAGCAAGAAATTAAGGCTTGGAGTTTGGGGGGGGGGCGGTTATTTGTCTGGGGTTTGTTTTATGGACAGACCTACCCCAGGAAAATGGGACACGCTGTAAAGATGAAGCTGTTACACCTTTATCCAGGTCAAGATCATATCATCTACAAGGATTGCCTCCACCATCTGGTGAATGACTACACTGAGACGGGTTTTCTACATTGATGCGAAGAAAATTATCTGCTGGAAAGCTCTGAATATTTTTATATGTAGAAATATATCAAGGAAATGCCCTTTTACCTCACCCAGCATTAATATTAACTCCCCATTTTCTTCTCCTCCTGACCTGATAGTCCTGTCTGCTGTGATATATAATGACAAAGAGATGTCATTTTGTCTGATAAATATCACCTTTTAAAACATAACCAACTGTCCCTGCTCCAGTTCCTTTCAGACTCACAAGCTGAAAATGTTCATTTTCACGATTTTTTTTTTCATGGAGAATTCTTCCACGGTTGTGATTGTTCCCTTTAATCTCAAATGAGTTGCCTGCATTGAGCAACATGTGCTTTGCTCTTTGTTTATGAAAAACACACTGTTCGTGTTTACATCCTCTTTAGACTTCCAAAATGAAAAAGCATTTCAAAAACCAGTCAAAGTCACTAAGTATCAACAACATTTACAAAATCTGCGCTGCACTTAAAGGTAAGGACATAATGAGAATATTTAAGACTATCATAGATTTTATTATAAGCAAACAAACGCATTATTCTCGTCAGATGAAACGAAACAACTTCAAGTCTGATCCAGAGATTTAAAAGTGGGGTTTTTTGGTGTTTGATTCTGGCCTGTGAATATTTTTTGTGAAGCGATGCAGTTAGATGGGAAATCGTCGCCCTGCTTTCAGCATCGCTGGTATAATTCAATGGTTGGGGTTCTTTTGGTTTAATTAAAGGGTTTACAATTAAATGGAATGCTGAGGACAGGGTATGGTGTTCATGAAGGAGAATAGTTTCACTCAGCAAGCCCTTGAACGTGTAGAAAACAGAGGCTTCAGAAGGCACAAGAGGTGGTACCAGCACAGGGTGCTGTGAGAACCCAGTGGCTCCATCCAGGTAGCCTCACTGGGACCAAGGAAGCAGGTGCCTGGGAACGAGTCTGTGCGTGGCCCCGGGCAGAAAGCCAGGAGGAAAGCCCTGAAGCACCTGAGCTTCAGCCTCTTGCAGAAAAACCCACCGCATACACAGGATCATAGAATCACAGAATCATTTTGTTGGAAAGGATCTTGAAGACAATCAAATCCCCCCGTTCCCCCAGCACTGCCAGGTCCCCACTGACCCCTGGCCCTCAGCACCACCTCCACACGGCTGGGAAACCCCACCACGGATGGCGACTCCACCATGCCCTGGGCAGACAGTGACACGCCTGCACAACCCCAAAGGGCAAGAAATAGGCCCTCAGGGACAACCTCAACCTCCCCTGGAACAACTGGAGGCCGTTTCCTCTCATCCTGTCACTTGCTCCTGGAGAGAAGAGACAAACCCCAACCTCGCTCCAACCTCCTGAATTTCAGGGGGTTGTGAAAAGCCAGAAGGTCTCCCCTGAGCCTCCTTTGCTCCAGGCTCCACCCTCCCAGGTCCCTCAGCTGCTCCTCAGTGCTCTTGTGCTCCAGACCCTGCACCAGCTTTGCTGCCCTTCTGTGGACACGTTCCAGCCCCTCAATGTCCTTCTTGGGGTGAGGGACCAAACTGAACCCAGGATTGAAGGTGCAAATATACACGTGACAACATTTCCTCCACCCTTTGCTTCTTCCCTCTACCAGTCAGAGGCAAAGCGGGAGACAGGTCATGGAACTTCATTATGCTTTTTCCCCTCAAAACTCAGAGAAGAGCCATCAACCCCATATGGAGCTTCCCCAGCTCCACCTTGTCTCAGCTAGAGAGGGGCAGAGCTGCCAAGGTGTCCTGGAGCAGAATTACAGTGAGGCGCTGCAAATAAAGAGCAGCAGTTTGCTACCATCTGTTCCAGGGAGGTTTCCACTCAGAGGTGGCACGACCCACGACGTCAGAGGCGATGCACAGCTCCAGCACACGCTGTGTGTTTTATTCATCGCCAGGTATGAGCATCCCCGGCAGGGCTGCACCTGCAGCACCTGCAGAGCCGTAGGACTGGAATCCTCGGGGAACAGTATGCTCCAGAATCCTGACCCTGGGATGGAATGCCACAGCTTCCAAACCAGAAAACTGGGAAAAGGTTCTATTTGAATTTACTTGTAGATTTGAATTCTGTGTCTTGTTCTGAATGCTTTTTTTATTGTCACTGCAGTGCTCTGCCATCCCTAAACCACTGCCTTTCCCTGCCATGAGCCAAGAACGATCACTGTTCCTTCTGAGCTGCCCTTCCCTGAGCTTGAGGCTGCTGGATCCCAGCACACAAATCCAAGGATTACAGAAATACCAGTTGGAACGGAACTCTGGAGGTCTCTGGACCCAGCTCCTGCTCCACAGAGGGCACGTGGCAGCAGTGAGGCCATCACTTGCAGCTTTGCCTGGCCTGGAAACCTCCGAGGACAGAGATGCCTCCTCTTCAGATCTAGGTCACCCTCCTCATCAAGAAGCATTTTCCAACATCCGAGCTGAAGCTCCCGAGTCACAGTCTGTAGCCCCTGCTCTTTGTTTCACGTCTGATGCTACCGAGAAGGAGTTCATCTCCATCAGTTTTGCCACTGCCTTTGAAGAGCCAGTGGGCTGCCGTGGGATCACCTTCAGCAAGGTCTCGACCGCACTAAACCAGCCCTCAACCTCTCCTCCCAGTCATTAACTCCTGACCGTCCTCGCCACCTCCTCTGGGTCCTCCGTGCTTCCCCCATCCCCTGGAAATAAAACCGAATGGAATCACACAAGGGGACTCCTTCTTGCCTCTATAATGGTCTCCACACAAGTTCCCTAGCAGGAGATAAGCCACAACGAGCTTCCTTTTGGCCAGATAGTAACCACCCCTCTCCCTCAAGGTTCCAAACTAAACCTTTGGATATTCCAACAGCAGATACTCCAGAGAAGAACTTCTTCCTTTTTCCCTTCATCACTTATCATCTACATATTTATTTGAAACCATTCTCACGCACAGCTCCACAGATACATTTTTCATTACTGAGTAAATCCTGACACATTCACGCTAGTTTTCCTCAGCCCAATCCTGTTACACGACCAGAACAGGACCTCGTAAAGAAAGTCAGCACCTTTAGTCTGGAAATACCAAGTGAAAAATAGAAGCTTCCTTTCCCTCTGGCTCTTAATAATGTTTTGGTGTAAAATTCAAATCTGTAGTCAAATTAAAGGGAGGCAGTAAATTACTGCAGTGAGCCTAATATTTTCTCCCAGAGGAAAGCTATTCCTGCTTGTCACCTTTATTATTGCCACACGCTCCATAATTCAGGTATTGCTGTTGCTCATTATGCATAACCTTGATTGATCATTTATACCAATTTTAGAAACAATAATGAATGCAGTGTGGCTGATGTTAATTGATGTTTTCTCTCAGTAATGAATGGTTTGACATCGATTCTGCACGCTGGCTGTTCCTGGGTCAAGCAAGAGGTAAAAACCCAACCGGCTGTGTTTTGCAATGCCGGGTGGCATTTGGGGTCCAGGAAAAACATGCAGTTATGGTTAAGGACACCTGTGAGCCGCCGCTGAAGATCTTGCTTAGAAGGTTTTCATTAATATAGCGTGTTCCTCGTGGGGATGGGGAGCAAATCTGCTTATTGAGTGAGGCCATGAGATGCTGACTCTCATCCTCAAGCTGCGGCAGCTGTCATAAGCCTGACTGTCCAGCCAGCAGCCACAACCCAACCCTCTGGGGATGCCACCAGTAGAGTCCTGGGCTGATTGCAGGTGGTTTTGTAACCTTTAAGGCACTCAACAACTTGGCTCCCGCTTACCCTTGGAACTGGCTCCCATCAGGCAGCAGAAGTTGATACCGGGAGAGGTGTGCGAGGGTACCCAGCTCAATCTTCAAAGGGATGGAGCTGCAGAAGGGCACTTGCGGCACAGAGCTCCCAGCCCAAGCGGTTGCTTTGCCCCCATCCAGAGGCTGCATCACTAACACTAAGTGTTTCCATCCTTGATGTGAGTCCGATTATACAGTTGTACTTAACAAGGACTGCAGGATACCCTCAGTTTCAGGCCCTTGTATGACCTCAAGTTATAATTAAGGGCAAGAACAAGTGATCATGAGCCAAGCCAGTCCTTGACGGAGCAAGTTGAACTCAACACTCCAATGTGCTAGAGTTGTATTCACTTCCATCGTCAAAACCTAACCTCCAAAACCTCAGTAACCAGCACTTCTCTCTATTAAAAATGGATTTGCACGATGCAGGGACAAACTGAGATGGTGGGAACTTTCATAACCCGGGGATTTTGCTGGATGTGCCAGTCCCATTAATGCTAATAGGAAAGCACAGGGGGGAGCAAACCACCCAATATCCGTATTTCTCTAACAGATTTGAGACATGGCAGCCGATTATATGAGGAACAGGCTAATAAATGCGCACAGTGCAAGTCCAGGTGAGGAATTTCTGACCTCCCCACGCCTGGGATGCAGCAGCTACCCACAGTCAAAGCGCAGGAATAGATGAGGACCTTGGGCTCCTCCAAATAACAAGCTGATCTGACCCTAGGTCTGAGCAAACAGCAGCCAGGACGAGGGATTTATGTCAGCCGCGCAAAAAAAAACCCTCTTGTTTTGCACAGTCTCAGCCATTTCAGACAGAATATTTCTTTCTGACGTTAAAACTCTGACGCGGTCACAGCAGGTTGTATCTGAAATTAAAACTGAGGGAGAAAAGATAGATGTGGAGGGGGTTTTCTTTGTGCTTGGAAGGCTGCTTGTTTCTCCATGGTTTAAATTGCAGTGATTTTCTGTGTTGAAGGGCAAAAAATGTCAAGTACTTCCATATTTGCCCCAAAACTGGGGGGAATATTCACTGAAAGTATAGAAACATTTCCTAGCCATACCGGTTTCATGAACACAAGCCAGAGAATAGTTGCAGTAAAATTAAGATTTGAATTATTGTGACAAAACTCATTGCTATCCACCTCCGGACTTCACCCATCACCCAAGGTCCACAGCCCAAACTCCTGGTCTCTTGGGAAATGGAAGTCCATGAACCAGCCCCGCAGCTCTCAGGCTCCTCCAGTTAAATGGAGCTTGGTTTATAGCCCGTGTTTGGAGTATCAACATGATCCATATGGACTTCAGAGCAGGATTTGAGCATTTCTCAGCTGTTGATGGATAAGTGCTGACAGATACCCCTGCGATGCAGAACTGCTGCTCTCTGCTGCCTGCTGGGAACCTGCCCTTGACCCCTTCCCAGAGGCAGGGGAAGCCTGGGGCATCACAGCCCACCCCTCCCACCTGCAATACCATTTTTTTTAATGCCAAGTCAACACATTTTTACTGTTTGCAATGAAATGAGACATTCAACCTGCTCTAGTGGAAGGTGTCCCTGCCCGTGGCAGTGGGTTAGAATGAGATGATCTGTAAGGGACCTTCCAACCCAACCCAGTCTGTGATTGTATGATTCTCAGGAGCGGAGCCATTCTGCCAGCACTTTCCTGATCGCTGTACAACAACATACGTGCTGTGAGCAAAGGGAGCTGCTGAGCTTTATCCCCTCCGAAGAGGTCAGCAGCAGAGGCAGAATCTTTTTTTTCCAGCTACTTCCCTCGCAGTCCCTTTCTAATAATTTGCCCTCCAGTTCTTGGGTTAGAAGAATTGGTTATGAACTAAAATCATTCTGTGTGGAGGAATTTGTGTTATTTAAAAGGTTTGATAGAATTGATGACAACCTGTCAACAAGCCCAGCTGCCTGGTGGAACAACATCACAGTCTGCCCGCAGAAAAGGGGTGTACCTTCGCTCCATTGCTGCCACTGTAATTCATAAATGCTTGGTGAAAACCCCCGTTCCTGTGCGTGGGATGCTGCCAGCAATACCCACCAGTCTCTGCGGTGCAGCCTGCACACATGGTCGAGCCAGGGGCTCCTGGCTTCGCTGCACCCATGCCAGGAGGCAGCAATACGTTAACTTTCAGCTATTCCAGATCTCTGGAGCAGGTCTATGTCCCCAGCTCCGACCGCTCCCCTCCTCACCCTCCGTAGCTGACCACACTGCCGCAGTTTACAGCTGCTGGCCCGCGCTAACAGCTCCTCGAAGCTGCAAGGGGCTTTTGAGGTGGCAATTGTCAGTCCTCAACCACTGCGCCTGAAGTAGAGATCCAAAAAAGGACGCAGTAATGCGGAAGAACGAGCGTGGTTTGTAAATAAGGTCCCATCTGCTGTGCCAGCCCCACTCATTTCACTGTGGATTTGGTTCTCTTTGCACTTTTACAGTTTAAATTAATTCACCGAGGCCCTCAAAAAGGCCAGTGCCGTTCTGGCATCACCACCTACTTCCCCCAGGCAGGAAAGCATTGATGCCTTTCACTGAACCAGGCGAGAGGGAGAGTTCCTCAGGAATAACCCACACAATTCAGGGCTCTCTCAACCATGACAGATTAATTCAAACCTGTGAAGGTGCTTCCCAGGCTTATGAAAGGAGGAAAACTTCATCGTGCAAAAAGAAAGTCTAGAAGTGTTGAGCAATGGAAAAAGCTGAAAGGGTTTGAGGTCCTGGCGAAGCACCAGGGAAGAAGAAGGATGAAGAGGCGGCCCCTAAGAGCAGTCACGTAGCCAAGAAAGAAACCTCAGGATGGAGTTCTCAGCACCAGTAATGTGAGTTATTTATCCAGCTGCAAAGGTGAGCCCAGTCCCAGCTCACGTGTCCCACTATCTTCTGCTGCAGTGCGTTCAAAAGGGTGGGTTTTATGCAGCATTGAATTTCAGAAGGCAGAAATCATCCTCTTAGTGCAGAAAGCTCTGATGATGGTATTCACATCATTTTAGACACCTGATTTATGAGCATGAAATAGGCACCTCGCTGCCCTTTCAGTGTGGTCCCCTAAAACGATTCAAACCACTTAGTTCCATTAATCATAGAGGGAGCACAGCAGTTCTCCAAACTGCTCTCCATGTAACCACTTAATTAACTGAAATCACAGATACTTGCCAGAAACTGGCTCTAAACCCAAGTTTTGGATTAAAGTCCTTTTTCCAAAGGAAGACTTTAATGCAAACGTGCCGGAGATGCTGTGCAGGAGATACCGCGGGAGAGAGGATGGACACAACCCAGCCTCGGTCGGGCTGCGCGAAGCCACCACCAGGTTATTTGCACAGAAGGTGGGCAAAGACTTTGAAATAATTCAGCAGGTTGAGCTTTCAACCAGGTTATGGCATATAAAATGTTGAACTGGAAATAAAATTAATAAGTGAGTCCAGGGAAAGCCACCCTAAGTGCTGCTTGCTTTGGTTAGAAAGGACAAGCGTTGCCCAGGGCTTATCTGAAGTGTCCCCTTATCTTCAACACTGTGTAAAAATCAGAGGGTGGCTTATAGAGGAATCTGCATTTCTCTGACCAGGTATTTGGATTTAATGTACTAAGGCAGCCAAACCTGCTCAAATGAACAGCAGCCTGGCCGACAAATCCTTTGGACATCGTTTATCTCCACGTTTAATTTAAACTGCTACCATCAGCCCAGCACAAACAGACCCGAGGGACACCGGCCCGCAAGCTAAATGTGGTCCTAACCCCTCCGAACCAGATGGCACGCGTTTACACACCATGTAATCCTTCCAGCTTACCTGGGGGTCTGTGCCAAGGAGGGAGAAAACTTCATCTCTGCTTGTTTTCCCAAGGCTTCGAACAATGCCAGCTGAAGATAAATTTAGTTCCTAATATTCCACAATAACATGTTATCAGATAAAGAATGTTCACGTCGACTGCAAACAGCGCAGGCTGCTCTTCCCCCCGCCCCATCACGAGATTTGATAAAACAGTTGGGTCACATCCACCATCCAGGACAGCGATAACAGCTACAGCTTCGAGCAAGTCACCTTGAAGCTGATAACAGCACTCGCAAGACTCCTTTGAGTGCCTGTTCAGTGCCAACGAGTTGGAGCTGACAAACACGCGAGGAGGCACCATGGGTGGATGGATTTGGGATTCGGCTGCACTGGGAGGGCTGTTCTCTGCTTAACCTCAGGGTAGGTAACACAGGAATGAAGCAGGTGGGAACTCGGGTGCTGCATCACCCTGTTCCACCCTTGACTGGCTATTTTCAGGAAGAGCCGTACAGTCCACAGCAGGGAGAACAGCTCTCTGTCACTGTGTGCTGGGAATCCTGGGTTCAGTTTTGGCCCCTCACTCCCAGAAGGACCTTGAAGAGCTGGAGCGTGTCCAGAGAAGGGCAGCGAAGCTCGTGCAGGGTCTGGAGCACAAGTGTGCTGAGGAGCGGCTGAGGGAGCTAGTGGGGGTTGAGCCTGGAGCAAAGGAGGCTCCAGGGAGACCTTCTGGCTCTCAACAACTCCCTGAAATTCAGGAGCTTGGAGTGAGGTGGGAGTCTGTCTCTTCTCCCCAGGAACAAGTGACAGGATGAGAGGAAACGGCCTCCAGTTGTGGCAGGGGAGGCTGAAGTTGGACATTATGAAAAATTTCTTTTGAGAGGGTTGTCAGGCATTGGAACAGGCTGCCCAGGGCAGTGGTGGCATCCCCATCCCTGGAGGAGTTTCACAGACGTGTTGATGTGGTGCTGAGGGACAGGGGTTAGGGGTGACCTGGCAGCGCTGGGGGAACAGTTGGACTTGATGAGCTTAAAGGTATCTTCCAACCAAATGACTCCTTGCATCACTGCCATTGTATGGCAGAAACATTTCTGACCTGACTGAGGAGGAAAGAAATAAGAAAAAAGCCCCATTTCATCCGAGTCCAGCATATGTTTCAAAATACCAGCCCCAAGACCTATTCAAGGCGACAAAGAAAATCTTAGCATGCTTCACACCAGCTGCTCGGATATCCTACTGGGTGTGAATCATGAAAACCATGAAAATGCATTGCCTACGAGATAACCCCGGGAACCATGGCTGTTGTCAGAGCCTGCCATGCTCCCGTGTGTCACTCTGCTTCTCAGAGCCAACAGGAGCCATCCAGTGCCACGTGGACAGGTGACTCACAGGGTCTGCTCCACATCTAGTAAAGAGAAAATATCCCCTAAAAAAAACAAGTTCTTCCACCGTCACTGGAGACGTGAGGGCCACCTTCCCGCTCCTCGTGCTGAGCGCTGCCAGCGTGGGAGCTGGTATCATCTACCTGGGACACAGAACCGCAAGGGGAGGTATCGCTGCTAATGAGTCAGAGCTTGGATGAAATTAAAGCCCTCTGGAAGTCTCCTTTAGCAAGGAACCTCACTTCAACCACATAAAGCGCAGCCAGACTCCTGGCAGCACAATGAGCTTATTCAATAGAATAATTGCTTTTGGCAAAACCACGGTAATAACGTCGCTTCGGCGAAAATGCGTTTATAGAGCCGCCATCACAGATTACTCCCTTTCTGTCACAGGCTAATCGGCTGGGAGAGATCGAGATGCTCACAGCTTCTGCTCCCTCAGCAACACAGCCCACACGGCCGGGAGAGACCAGGCAGAAGACAAGAAATAAACAACTTGGGACCCGCCGGCAGCTGTCACACAGGGGAGGAAAACAGTCCCCAGGAGGAAATTTTCTTCTTTCCCCACAGAAGAAAATTAACTCATGGACTGGCATGAGAAAAGCTACAAACTCTCAAGGCATCTCGAAAGTTGCTGAGCCACAAGGGTACAAGAACCAAGCCCTATTTCATTTTTCCAGGGACTGCAACCTGCTCTGGGTGACCCTGCTCTAGCAGAGGGGTTGGACTGGATGATCTCCAGGGGTCCCTTCCAACCCAAACCAGTCTCTGATTCTGTTCAGCTCTTGAGCAACACCATGAAAAAAATCACCGCCTGCCCAGCCCTGCCCATCCACTGTGCCTCTCCTCACCGGGACTCGTGCTGCCTTCCCTCCCTGCACCGCTGTCTGTGTGCAGTATCACACCCTTACCAGCCTCTCCAGCCTCATCCTCCTCTCCTCACACCCTTTGGGCGTTTCTTCCAGCCATCCATGTCAAACTCAACATCCCACTTGCTCTGCTGTTACTGATTCTTTTACATTCTGCAACAGAATTACAGCTTGCTGCATCCCATCTCCCATATCCAAACACTTCCTTCTTTCTACCCCTTTTGCAGACCTCCCAGTTTTTTCCAGCTTCGGCACACTTGTCCTCTCCTCTCGTCATCATTCCCTAGATGAAACACATCATATAAATGAAATTAAAAGGCTTTTGGAACTCATACAGCAAGTAAAGCTGAGTAATCACTCTTCTAGCTCTGCCAAGGCAAAAAGATATTTCAGAACAGATCTAGTTTGGGATTAACCTGAAATGAAAATATTGCTGTGGTCTCCAAAACAACAATAGAAAACCTTCTCAAACCTCCCCCTCTTCTTTTTTTGTGAACAAAATGTTCCTTCAAAAGAAAATACGAGGTCCAGGTCATTTTTATAAGGGGATTATTTTTTTTTAACTTTATTTAATATAAGTGGAGAACTGGAAGCATTTCTGAAAAAAAAAAAAAGACTAAAGTAAAATTGCAATGCTTCAGTTTAAAAGAGTTTTACCAAGATGCTAAAAGTACTTTATTAAATATGCTTTTCATGGATTAGAATCATTTAGGGTAGAAGAGACCTTTAAGCTTATCGAGTGCCCCCATTCCCCCAGCACTGCCAGGTCCCCACTCACCCCTGTCCCTCAGCACCACCTCCACACGGCTGGGAAACCCCTCCACGGATGGCGACTCCACCACTGCCCTGGGCAGACAGCGACACGCCTGCACAACCCCAACGGGACAGAAATGGGTCCTCAGGGACAACCTCAACCTCCCCTGGAGCAACTGGAGGGTGTTTCCTCTCATCCTGACCACTTGTTCCCGGGGAGTAGAAACTGGCCCCACCTCACTCCAACCTCCTGAATTTCAGGGAGTTGTTGAGAGCCAGAAGGTCTCCCCGGAGCCTCCTTTGCTCCAGGCTCAACCCCACCACGTCCCTCAGCCGCTCCTCAGCACACTTGTGCTCCAGACCCTGCACCAGCTTCGCTGCCCTTCTCTGGATGCGCTCCAGCTCCTCAAGGTCCTTCTGGGAGTGAGTGGCCAAAACTGAACCCAGGATTCGAGGGGCAGCCTCCCCAGCGCCCAGTCCAGGAGGACGATCCCTGCCCTGCTCCTGCTGGCCACACCAGTGCTGATACAAGCCAGGATGCCTTTAAATCAATGTTGCTGAAAGCTCAGTGACAACCCAAGGTATTTTTCTAGTGGTCACAGCACTGAGAACTTCCACAAGCCAACGTCACAGAGAACGTGATGCAACGGGTGAGAGCAGGACCTGGCCTTTGCTCGGCGCCCTGCTTAGTCACTGTGCTAGTAACACCCCAAAAGGAAACTGATTTTCGCTCCTTGCATCGAAGAGATAGAGGAGCATTGGCTCAGGATCTGCGGGCAGGTGGGGACTGGGACCACGTCCCCTCTCACTGATGAGCTGTGGTGAAGCCTGGCAAGGCTCGAAGCACAGAAGCCACAGACTAGATAGAAACAGGTCTCCCTATGCAAACTTTTGCACTTACTCGAGGCTCGTGCACAAAATAACCTTCCGTCGGTAGGACAGTCAAAATTTCTACTGAGAATTACTAAACATTAGGTAAAGTCTGGAAATCATTTCCCGTAATACAGAAGCATCGCACTTTCCACCACCACGAATCACACCCGTGGTACCCAAACAAGCACAACTTACACCACAGGAACCCGAACCAGCCACTTCACACTATTTCAAAAGAAATGTGTCTGACTGCTCTCCCGGAGGAGCTGCTCACAGATGAAGTGTACGCATGAAGCCACTCCCAAGAATGTAATAAGTAAATAACAACAACGATGAAGGCTTCAATATCTCACCTAACAGATATATAAGAAAACACTAATTACATTGACTCTTGTCCCACTATCTAAACACCTATTCTGCATTAAAGGGGAGGGGGTGCCCACAGACCAAGCGGCCAAAGGCAGGTACATGCCAAGTGCTGCAGTTAATAAACAGCGCGCACACTGGCACCAGCAACCCACTGGAAAAATACCATCAGGCAGCAGCGAGGGAAGATGAAGAGGCTTTTACAAAGAGTATTGATCAGTTGGGAGTGAGCACCGCCTGCTGTCTTCACCGCGTTTCCAAAGAGCTGGCTGGATACTGTGAACATCATGAGGTTCAACAAGGTGAAGGACAAGAGCCTGCCCCCAGGTCGGGTCAGCCCCCACTATCAGCCCAGGCTGGGGATGAAGGGCTGGAGAGTAGCTCCAAGGAGAAGGACTTGGGGCTCTGAGCAAGCTGCTCTGGTTGCAGATGTCCCTGCTCCCTGCAGGGGGCTGGACTGGATGAGCTTGGAAGGTCCCTTCAACCCCAGCCACTCTGGGATCCTCCTTCCCTGAGCAGGCAGCAGACACAAGGACATAAGGAAAGGGGACACAACATATGGTCACCATCAGAGGTGCTGGGATGTGGAGACCTGGCACATGCTGATTTACAGCTCATATATGGGATATATAAACTCAGGATTATATACGACAGGTCATGCAAGGGGGTCAATCCCAAACCACTCCATGGTGAGTATAGGGCTGCTGCTGCACCTCTCCTCCCCGGGTGCAGGGGTAATCAGGGCTTCAGAAGCTCTGCACATCCAGCAGCTTCATTTTTCCAAACTCGGTGTGCAAGTTTTGAGTGCATTTATCAGGAAAGTCAGCTCCTCCACTGAGAAATTGCTTTCTCTGCTTGGACATTAATTTTTCTTCCACTCCCAGCAAAGGAGGAATATTTATTTCTTCGTCTCCAGAGCAATTTTAACATTATGTTTGCCATTGTTCCACAAAAATAAATCTCGAATTTGATCATCAGTAGCCAAAGACTGCACTTGTCCTATTACAGCAAAGCGCATGAAGTCATTTACCACAGTTTGCATAAGCCTGAATTCCCAGAGCCTTGAAATCAGATGGAAAAAGATGAACTGCAGTTGTCTAAAAGCCCTGAAGCTCTAATGTGTTCCATATCAGAGTGATATTGGGGTATAAATGTCCAGTATTGGCCTCCCACCATTTTTGGAGAGCACAACGGAGAGCAAGCCTTTCCTTCCGTCACACAGCTATTGAAAATGCGTTTGGCTTCACAGCTGACCCTTCCACAGGTCTGCTAGCACTCTCTCAACGTCAAGAGATCCTGCGATAAAGTGGTCCTTTGGAGACCTGGGGTGGGGAGGAGTCGGTACAAATCGTTCTCTGGAAAGCCTCTTCCACTAAAGCTGCAAACTGAAGACCGTCTATTGACGCTCTTCATTCACTACCTGCACGGCCTTGCTCAAGACCATCAATTTTTCAGTATTTCTTTGACAAAGGAAGCTTTAGAGCCAGTGCTATTAATTTCCCAAGCAGAGCTCGCTCTCAATTGCTCCCAAAACAAAGACTCATTGGAGACTGTCAGAACAAAAAGGGTACTAGAATTACTCATTCCCTCTTGTTTGTATCAGAGATACCTGTTCATCCAACAGCTTCACTCCATCTTGGGTTAACATCTCCATCCTGGGGAGCGCTGGAGCCGGCAGGACCAGGAGCTTCTTGTCCAAGGTACCACCAGTCCAGAAAGACTCTACCAGCAACTTCAGCAGAGGACAAAGGCCCTCAAAGCGTGGGCAGGAGGCAGGCAAAACTGGAGGGAGAATCACTCTGCCTTGGTTTTCCTTCAGCTGCTGCAGTTTGTGGCCTTGCCCTGGTTAAACAAGGTGTGGTGGGAACTTCACTTGCTGCCAGCCCTGCTTTTCCATCTCCTGACAGGTCCATCAGTATTAAGGCTGGACCACTGAATGCCTCCCTAGCTTTATTAGGTTTTGGGAGCTTCTGCTACTTTGGCCTTGCCTGGGAAGAAGGGTAAGAAGAGCTCAGAAGTTTGTCAGTGCCAAACCTAATGCCTGAGCTGGTTTCTTTCCAGGTGAATCATTTATCAGGAGAACGAGAGGAAGAAAAATCCAATTCCCATCAAAACAACAACCAAAAGCATGAAAAAAAACCCAAAACAGCCAGAGCTGCAAAACCTGGGTCCTTTGTGCACAAAGTGAATTAGGCTCTCTGTTAGCAACACATGCTTGAGGAAAAAAAAAAAATAAAATAGCCACCAAGACCACAGCTGGAACAGAGCAGCAGATGCCTTCCCAGTGGAGCCACGAGCTCTGACACTGGGCACAGGGCTCCTTGCCAGCCCTCACTTCCTCTCTCACCCCTCCATCACCCCAGCTGCTGCATCATCTCCCACCATCGAACCCACACACACATGAGCAGAACCACCAGTGCACCCAGAGCTGCCGGGGCATGGAAGCAGGGAACCACCCCAACTTCTCCAGGAAGGACCCTTTCTTCGATGCAAACATCAGGAAGCTCAGAAATGAGGTTGGAGTCTGTGTGTATATACAGGTATAGAACATCTGGGTTTCCTCTCCTGCGTCGTGCTTGCTTTAGGCATGGTTGGTGTTAGGCAGGACATCCCTTCTAAAGCCCCTCTCTGGGGAGGGATGCAAAGCACCATCGTGACACCTTGCAGGTAGAGAAGAGCTCAACTAGGATGAGTTTTAGAGAAAAGCCTTAGGGGAAAATAATAATTCAGTCCCCAGGGGCAACTTCACGGTGTCACACTGGGATTTTGGGATGCTTGGCTTCAAAGCCTTCGCAGCATTGTCTTGCTAGCGCCAGCATAGGCCTTGCTCAGGGCTGATTTATACTGCTACAGAGTCCCAGCTCCCAAACTGGTTATTACATGAAGTGACTGGTATAATATCCAGAGCCTAGCCCCACAAAGGGAGTCCCCGGCACCTCCAAGTCAACTGACCTGGACAAAAGCTACAGCCCCCACACTACACCTGATCGTGCTATTAAAGCCCACGCTGAAGGCTTGCCTGGTTTTCTCAATCCCTTCTTCGCAGTCTGAAGGACATTATTTATCACAGCTCAAAGAACAACACCAACTTCTAAGGGTTTTATGGGCTGTTTTGCTCTGTTACAAGCAGGCTTTTCACTTTTCCTTCCTAGCACCTTCCTCTCTGCAAGCAAATTGACTCCCAAAGCCTGGGGAAGTGACCTTCCTTTTCTCCCAGGAACAGACACAATTCACGGAGCCTTTCAGCAACACCCATTTCCTTTCTCACCGCTGCCAATGCCTTAAATGCCACACGGATGCTTCACCTCTTGGGTACCCCAAAACTGCTATTGCTTCCCCCAGGCAACTTGGGGCAGGCTCACACTGGGTTATGAAACTACCCCAAGAACTACAGTTTGTGGAGCCCAGTAAGATGCTGAAGAGAGCAGTGCCCCTATCGACACACTTGCAGCCGTTTCTCTGCTTACTTTGCAGCGTTTCATCCTCCGCCATGCATGAAGTTAAATGGAGCCAGAGTCCATCTCCACGGCTCTGACTGTCACTTCTTGCCTTTTTATCTGTCGCCATTCCCCGTAAGATACCTGTTACTATTCTTTTCTTCACAGCACTTCGATTCACTTTAGGAAATCACTCAGTATTGAACCACCCGCTGCAGCAGTGGCCATGCCCAGCTTGGGTGAGCGCTGTTCTTCATGCAGTTACCACAGTCCTCCATTACTTCTGCATCAGGTTGTAACTTTTGATTTGGGATGTCCTGTTAGGACAGGGCAAGAGGTTTAAACTACAAGAGGGAGATTGAGACCAGAGAGAAGGGAGAAATGTTTGACCCTGAGGGTGGTGAGCCCCTGGCCCAGGTTGCCCCCAGAGGTGGCAGAAGCCCCATGGCTGGCACCATTGCAGGTCAGGTTGGCCCTTGGGGCTCTGAGCAAGCTGCTCTGGTTGCAGATGTCCCTGCTCCCTGCAGGGGGCTGGACTGGAGGAGCTTGGAAGGTCCCTTCCCACCCAAACCATTCTATGACTCTATGGTTTAAGATGACATTGTAAGTTTGGGTGCAAATGAGCTCAGCAGCATTAAGTGATCCATAACAGCTGCATACCTGGCCCACAAAGTTGTTTAATTCTCCCTGGAGCTCAGGCTGCATTCCACCATGCTGAAACAGTGAGAGGCTCTTAAGCACCCTTGTACTACACATCAGTGTACTTTGATGCCCTTCGGCTTCCTCACCAGGCAAAATGGCTTTACTGCTAACCAGAGCAAGGGCTCCTACCTTCCTCAAATATCATAACGAGTTATTAACCTCTTAAAACTCCTGAAAACATCCACCCTCAGCCTGGAGTCCATTTCCAGCTCTTCTTAGAATCACAGAATCATTTAAGGATAGATAAGAGCCTTAAGCTCGAGTGCCCCCGTTCCCCCAGCACTGCCAGGTCCCCACTGACCCCTGTCCATCAGCACCACCTCCACACGGCTGGGAAACCTCTCCAGGGATGGGGACTCCACCACTGTTCTGGGCAGCCTGCGACACGCCTGCACAACCCCAACGGGACAGAAATGGTTCCTCAGGGACAACTTCAACCTATTCTCCCACTACAGGCTCCCAGTGCGGAACCAAGCACCTATAAACCCCACAATAAATGCTGCGTTTCCATGTGGCCATCTATTTATTTAGTTGGAGACACCTTTGCACTCCCCAGTTTGAGTTTAATTCCATTCCTTTACACGCTCACCCATAAGAGATCTTAGCCGCTCTTTAACCTCGCTGCAATATTTTGCTGCATCTTAGAATCACAAGATCAGAGACTGGTTTGGGTTGGGAGGGACCTTAAAGCTCATCCAGTCCAACCCCCCTGCAGGGAACAGGGACATCTGCAACTAGAGCAGGTTGCCCAAAGCCCTGTCCAACCTGCCCTTGACCATTTCTAGGGATGGGGCATACACAACCTCACTAGGCAACCCGTTCCAGCATCTTCACTCTATTCCATACTGCCTTCATATAAAAGGTGCAACTTGCTTCTCCCCACACATCCCTCAGGCACCGCTTTCCCCAGGAGCATTGCCTACTTTTCAGAGGAACCTCTACGGGCTTCATGCAGATTGAGTCTGTCTCGCGATCCATTTGCAACACAGCAGAGAAGCAAACCCATTCCTCTAACAGCACTTTGATGGAGCAATCGCTGAAAGGGGTGAGGGCTCGGTGTAGCCGGCGTTGGTGCCATACAACACTCAAAGGCAAGAGTAAGCAGTGCATCCAGAGCACGGAACACACTGGGAGCATTATCAACATCCTGCAAGATGTAGTGCCTGTGTTATCTTTATTTTTCCATTCCTACAAGCCCATATTTACTCACTAAAAGCTTCACTTTATGCCAGGTCTGTAGGTCTCTGATTATTTCTCACTGGCAAGGGGACACAAGTGCCACCCAGGTCTACAGGAGGAGGTGGAGCAGCTAGAGAGAAAGCTATTTTCCTTAATAATCAGCCCCATATCACAAAAGTCTTATCAAGGTTGGGACTGGAAATCACCAGATTGTAATCGATAAACTGCAAAGGTAAACGAGAACTATCTTAAGATACATTTCTTTGAAGGAAAGGAAACCCGGCAAGCACAGATCTGAAAAGCGTCGCTTGGGAGAGCAGTCAAACCACATTAGGATGTGAAGGAGCGACAGGAACAGCTTTAGGTAATTGTAGATTCATGTAACAGATCAATGAGAATAAGGAAGCTTGCTTTTCAACCAGAGGTGATTTGTGTGTACGAAAAGAAAATGATGATAATGGGAACATCTGAGAGGTAGAAAAGGAAGGCTGTCACGTAAAATCCCACTCAAAAGTTACCATTCCGGGGAAAAAAGGCAATGCCCCCTCCCCACACAGCCAGCTCTCTGCTGCCTCACCCGCCGATCTCAGCTTAGCAGAGATGTAGACACGCTCACAGGTAATAAAGTGTGTATCCCGCCCCCTTCAATGCTTTTAGAGTGTTTCAACCCGCTGTTGTCCATTAAAACTCTTCTTCCCATAGGTGTACAAATCTCTTTTACGCACTAACTTTATGTCCTCCCAGTACCGTCCAAGTCTGACCAGTTTTGATGACTCTTGGAAAGAGAAGTTAAACTGTG
The DNA here is from genome assembly GCA_009769605.1 of Bucorvus abyssinicus. Taxonomy (NCBI): domain Eukaryota; kingdom Metazoa; phylum Chordata; class Aves; order Bucerotiformes; family Bucorvidae; genus Bucorvus; species Bucorvus abyssinicus. Next base: position 143,730 of record CM020063.1, on the reverse strand, counting down.
CGTGGACTTCCTGGCAGTTAGTTTAACTAAGTGATTAATTAACCCTTCTACTTTTATTGTTTTCTTTTCCTTTGTCATTTCAATCCAATAAGTGGGCCTCTGAAAATCTGTCCCAAAAGATGCAGCCCCAGGGGATGGAGCCTCCCACAACACACCACCTCTGAGCAGAACTTCCCTTCGCGTGCTCCAGGGACGCACCTCTCTGCCTGCACCTTCAACTAGCCAAGGTAAAAATGCATTTTCCTGCCAGACCCTTGGCAAGAGGCCAGTGACTCCAGCCCCCAAAACTCCCATAGACAGTTTTGCGTCATAAATCTTGTGGGCTTTAATTGATTTGATTTCATTGGCTGGCAAACTTTCCAACGTTCAGCCTGAATGCATGCGGGGCCGGCGTATAAACTTAATAAAAAGATGATTCAGGGGTTTATAATTTCTAAATGGCTTGTGAGGGAAAAGTCACAGGGTACTTTCAAAGTAATATTCGGAACAGCACCTGGCAAGCAGACCTGCAGTCTCTGAGAGTACAGAATTTTACCACTGCAGTGCCCGTACTCAAAAATTAGCTTAGAATTTTGTCTCCCATCGACAATATTGTGCTACACACCTCACAAGTCCTTGTAATGTCATTAAAACCATCACCCCATGCCCTATCGCAACAGGGCCCACCAAAAAAGTCTGCCCCACGTTTCATCTCTGATGATCACTGGTACCTGCTTTGCACAAAGGATTTGGGATTGGCCAGCAGTGACTTGTTCCTGCATTGTGGCCACCTGCCAGAGGCGTCCCCATCCCCAAGTGCAAAGGGGTCCAAGACAAAGACATCCCTTTTTTAGGGGGTTATAGACACGCAGAACCACAGAACAAACCACAGACAACCCTGGCAGCTGCTACAGCTCTGCCGTTGAGGGTGGGACCAGCTCCTGCACCATGAGTTACCTCAATTAAAATGAACCAAAATGCAGAGCAAGCATCTACTTATTCTCAGATCGATGTGTCCAATTAACAACCTGCAGAAACATGTTACAGTCTCCTTCCTATTTTTTTCTGAGCCTTTAGGAGTTAAAATTCAGCCAGAAGAATCATCACACCAAGATCACCCTGGACAGAAGTTCTCCCTGGAAAAAATCAACTGTTTCCCTACTTGGTTCAGAGCAGAGGGAACGGATGTTACGATGTTGAATCTCTCCTGGAAGATTCACCTGAATTAACTACATGACCTAACGCCACAACAGCTGATCACCTCACAGCCTTCAGTATACCCACCTCCACATCCTAGAGAGGTACGACCTAGTGAGGAAGGTCAGGTTGGACCCTGGGGCTCTGAGCAAGCTGCTCTGGTTGCAGATGTCCCTGCTCCCTGCAGGGGGGTTGGACTGGGTGAGCTTTGAAGGTCCCTTCAACCCAAACCATTCTGTGATTTTATGATCTTCATTTTACTGATGAGAAGATGAGGAACTAGGATATTGTGTGGCCTGAGGTCACTCAAAAGAGACCAGTCCTGAAATTCCAAGATTTTTTAGGTGTCCCCACGAGCAGTGGCACCCCCAGCCTCCTGCCTGGCCCCCACCTCAGCACCAGGGGATGCAGAAATGGGAAGATTCTCCTAAGTAACGAGCATGTGAGTGGGTCAGACTGAGATACAGGCATCCATAGGGTTTTCTTTTTCACAATTTAAATAAGGAGGTGTTTGCTGCCACCTTGGGAGGCAGCTGGCATCGGTTGCTCCATGGAAACATCACTTTCTCACTCGTTTTTGCTTTAGGGTGTTTGTCTCGACCGCATATATAACACTGATTAAAACTGTATAGTCACACTTTGCAAACAAAGGAAAAATATAGCAAAAGCCACACACTGTTAGAGGTGTAACTACCCCAATGTTACTACTGTAAGTAGCGGGGGGTGGGGGTGGGGAGGATGGGGGGAGGGAGCTGCGAAAACGAATCAACAACTTTATTCCAAAGGAAAGTGTTCATGTTCTACATGAGAAAACAAGAATCAGGCCCTGAAAGCACATGGATGGTGACAATGACCGAGAACATGAAATCCAAGTGTTGGAAACCAGGTGTAGCCCTCTGGGCTTGGGGGAATGATCCCCATCTGTCTCTGGCCCAGGGAGGGTGACTGCCCCAAGGCAAGGAGATTCTGCAGTCCTCGCTGGAGATCCACACATCTCCATCACCAGCTGATGGGGTGATGGGCTCCTGCTGGAGCTCCACACAGAATCGTTTAGGTTGGAAGAGACATTTGAGATCATCATCAAGTCCCTCCATTCCCCCAGCACCACCAGGTCCCCACTGACCCCTGTCCCTCAGCACCACCTCCACACAGCTGGGAAACCCCTCCAGGGATGGCGACTCCAACACTGCTCTGGGCAGACAGCGACACGCCTGCACAACCCCAACGGGACAGAAACAGTTCCTCAGGACCAACCTCAACCTCCCCTGGAACAACTGGAGGCTGGTTCCTCTCGTCCTGTCACTTGTTCCTGGGGAGAAGAGACCGACACCCACCTCGCTCCAAGGTCTTGAAATTCAGGGAGTTGTCGAGAGCCAGAAGGTCTCCCCTGAGCCTCCTTTTCTCCAGGCTCCACCCACCCAGGTCCCTCAGCTGCTCCTCAGTGCCTTTGTGCTCCGGACCCTGCACCAGCTGATGAGGTGGTCTTCACCTCCCACAGCTCTACCAGACGAGGGGCCAATCCACACAGGGCACCATCAAGATCATCCCAAGTGAGCACTTGCTTGATGCAAAGGTCCAGATCCTACAAAAATTTTAGCTGACTTTTTTCCACCTTGAGAACAAACCAGGATTCAAACATGGACCAACTGATTGAGTCCTGTGCTTTAGTTGCCCTTCACACAGCTTCTCATTCATAAATTTGAAGGCTATGAAACACGTTTCTCCTGCAAACACCAGCTCGGCGCTCGCGCCATCGCTTATCCACGTACCTTTCCAAACCTGACATCAAACAGAACTCAGTACTGGCTAAATAAACCCCCTGGAGAGACGCGCATATGGCTTAGCGAGATATTGATCTCCATTTCCAAAATATGTGTTAGCAGACTTTACCTTGCAACTTCGCCAATTAGAGAAGGAAGGGAGGAACAGGGGCAGTGCGGAGCAGATTTTGTCGGCGCTTCGCAGGGTTTTCATTTCAAGTGACAGAATTCAAGTGACAAAATAGCAATTAAAAAAACAAAAGCAAAAACTTGCATCATTGTTTCCGGCACCAACAGATGTCCTTCAAGTGTTCATCTACACAAATATTGTAAGGGTTATTGCAAAATGTTATGAACTCATAAGGCAGTTGAAATGCTCCGCTCGGTACGTTCGTTTGTGCTCACAATTAAGAAACATGGAGAAATATGGTCAATAAACCTTCTCTGTGTACGACCAATCAAATAACTGAGACTTGACGGGGATGAACCTAAAAAAAAATAAAAACCCTTCTCATTACACATGCAATCTTTCTACGCTTAATAAAGCGGTGTTTACACAGGATGGAATAAGACATTTCCCACCGAGTTTGACTTTGGTTTGTACCAGAGGACTACGGAGCAATCCCTAAGTGCCGAGATGGGCACGAAGCTGAGCCCTTCTTCTGGCTGCCAGAAGGCACAAGACAAGGCAGTTCCTGTGCCCGGATACTGGGGACAGAGCTGGATGGCCTTTTTTCTGCAAAATTTATCCGGACTTTTGTTCACCAAACCCAAAATTAGTCATCGCAAAGAGCCATTTTTAGCACATTCTTGGTAAAAAAAGGTTCAGAGTGGTGAAAAATGCTTTTTACGACATCCTTAATATGAAATACTGGGTTTCAGTTTAAGCTGATGATGTTTTAAAAATGTTTTTCAAACTGACTAAAGGGAAACAGCCCAAATAAGACCGATATAGTCTTTGGCTTAAATTGCCAGCTCACACAAAACTCAACTTCTTTCTGTACTTAACCTCAGGAAAAGATTCAAAACGTGAAGATTTGCAGGAATCACAGATCAGTTCAGGTTGGAAGGGACCTTTCAAGGTCATCTAGTCCAACCCCCCTGCAGTGAGCAGGAACATCTTCCACTAGATCAGATCTCCCTGCTATACCTAGTTAAAAACGCTCATCACCTCCCCTCAGTAGAAGAACCGGAAATAAATCCTACGTTACCAAATCATCCTCCATTCCTCTTCTGTGTGATTCCATTTCCCCGAAGCGATGGGTCACACTCAGGCTGGCGCCAACCAGCCTGCAGATGCAGAGGGATCAGCTTCGTTAGCTCCAGCCTCGTTTACATGTTTCCCTGAAGCGACTGTGTTTTATTAATCATGCTATAATCTCGCACAACTTCCCAGAGAAGAAAGTCTTGATCCTCAGTTGAGCATCTCCTGGGCTTCACCCTGACGTGGAGTCATGGCATGCTGCTTCAGATTCCCCAGAAGGATGCTGGAAGAGACGCCACCAAAACCAGGCTCTTCTCCAGAGGGTGGTGGCACCACACACTGGGAAAAGAAAAATACAACTTCTAAATAATTTTGCAAGCTTGAAGGACCTTCGCTGACATTTAGCATCCTTTGAAAATCTCTTGCATGGGAAGAGAAGTAAAGGGATTAGGGAGGAAAATGTCACCATCTGAGCTCATCTTGGACTTGTCTGGGCTGCAAGGAGGCAGCCGAGGCTCTGCTGAATATTTAGCGGCTATTTACAGCACGCTGGGTTGAATATATCATCGACACATTAAATTCAGCACCGTCACTGGGCAGCTGCAGCAAGGCAAAAGGCTCCAAAAAACCTTTCATGGATTTAGAGCTTCAAAACACGATGTCTACAAAAAAAATGTAGATTAACTTGAACCTGAATATGGACACGCTCACTTAAACCTCTCAGGGAAACTTAATCAAGGGAATTTAAACCCTTGGTATAATTCTTGCTCCCAACGCTCTGCCCTCCCAGGAGATTCATATCCCTTCTGGTTGCTGTTTGTTGAAACTATAAAAATTAGAGCTGAAGTCATTTTACCTTGGACTGAAACAGAAGCTATCCAAAAGTTAGAGGAGAAACAACCTTCTAAAGAGGAATGAATTTAATAAGGGGGGAAACACGTAGATATAAAACAGAATGAACCCTGAGCTTTTCAGTCTGCAGAACATTTCAGGCTGAGCGTGTTTATCCCGACACCCACCAAACATTCAGCATAAAGCACCTTGCAAAGGGGCCTGGGGACTCTGCTACACCCGCTCAACCACGCAACCCACCGGCGTCCTCAGGGGGACGGGGGTGCTCCGTGGTGCTCACTCTTCATCGGTACTATTACGAAAGACCGCTGTCATAATACTAAAATAATTATCAGTATTATTAATAGTCTTAATAATAGAGCTTTGCTCATGCTGTTCATTAACTGTTATTAATTATTCACGGTCACAAAGGGCCGTGTTTGCTCAGCTCCCGCTCTCCTACAGCCCACAGCAAAAGCAAAATTGTCGTGATTTATATAGAGTGAATTTAGCAGCTTTTTCAGACTTGAATTGACTGTGATATAAATCAACTCCCGAGCTTTCTGTTTGGGAATGAATTACTTGTTAGCAGAATAAATATGTATTAGCAGATCAGACGGGGATAAGTTGTTTGCCGCGCTGCTCGCAGGGTATGATTCATGTTGCCATGCAGGGGTTTGGCTGGCCACAGCTCCTCCTCCCCGCATGCCGCTCACAGCCAAGCAGGAGGGGCTGGAGCTCGCCTGCAGCTCCCACCACCTCAGCTGAGCCTGCAGAGACCACACACAGCTCCTGCATTTTGGAGGCACTGGAGCAAAGGAGGAGCAACAGGAGTGACCCAAGGGTGGAACCCCTCTGCTGGGAGGAGAGGGCAGAGAGTTGGGGTGCTCAGCCTGCAGCAGAGAAGGCTCCGGGCAGACCTGAGTGCAGCCTTTGAGTGCTTCAAGGGGGCTCTGAGAAAGCTGGGGAGGGGCTTTGAGCAGGGGCTGTTGGGACAGGACAAGGGCTGATGGGTCAACTGACAGAGGGAGATTCAGAGCAGAGAGAAGGGAGAAATGTTTGACCCTGAGGGTGGTGAGCCCCTGGCCCAGGTTGCCCCCAGAGCTGGCAGAAGCCCCATGGCTGGCACCATGGCAGGTCAGGTTGGCCCTTGGGGCTCTGAGCAAGCTGCTCTGGTTGCAGATGTCCCTGCTCCCTGCAGGGGGCTGGACTGGAGGAGCTTGGAAGGTCCCTTCCCATCCAAACCATTCCATGAATCTGATTTTATGCTGGCAAGGGATAAGAGGTCACACACAGGACATGAAGCCAGAGCAGACCCACCTCTCGCCATCTAGAAACACTCTCTCCTTCACACTGAAAGGCAACAGAAGAGTTGATAGGTGGATCATGCAAGTTCCCCTCCAAGGTGATGCCTGCGAAAGCCACAAGGCACTTCTACCTCTTCTTACTCCATCACATTACTGCAAAAGTGTACGGTCAGGCTGCCCCACATCACAGTACAACTTCATCTTCTCAGCTGGGTGGCCCAACCCATTTCTCCTCGGATGACAAAGCTGCCATAGAGTCACAAGGTCTTACAGGAGGCACAGCTGTCAAACAGGGACATTTCTGAACAGGATTGGTCAAAAGCTGCAATTTTCCTCCAAGAAGAAACAGCCTTCATGACCAGCTTCTGCTTCCTTCACACTTTTAGTTTTTCTTCTTTTTTGCTTCCATCAAGGACTGGGAAATCCTCCCATCTCCATGAAAAACATGCCTGAGATCATCCTTCAAATCCCAGTGCACCGGCCACTGCACCTGGAAAGCGATAACAGATATTTGACGCCCAACGTGCCGAAAGCAGCGACAGCACTTCAGCAGATGACACTAACAGGAACCCCGGGGTGAATCAGCAAGAACACATGTTTTCAGTGATAACAAGGGAGTCTTCAATCTTTCACAAGCGTACAGAAAAAACTAAGGAGGAAAAAAACCACCTGACCCTGTTCTTGCGAAGGAACAGCATCAGCAGAGCTGGCCTGAACTAACAATCGAGAGCAATCCAATGCACACTTTAAAATGTAATAATGAATTGAGTTTTCTCATTCAGTCTTCTCCAAATAATGGGGGAAATGGTACATGGCAACTATGAAATGAAATATTGACTATTCACTCTGTATCAAATGGTAGTTTCTTCTATTTGTCACAAGAGATCTAGGGACCGCGTCCCCATCCGGGGTTGTCTGACAAATTACAGGAAAGTCTATACTTGGCCTTTTTTATAAAATAAACAGCTGTTCACTGGTTTAGGGCACAAAGAGGAAACTGAATCTTGGCAAAGACAAGGTCTCGCCAAAGCTCGCTGTGAACATGCCACTCGGGAGAGGTTTTACTTGAGTAAAACAAAAAACCCATAAAACATAAAAACAACAATAAAAATTAATTTAATAGCATCAACTGTCCTTCCTGAAGACACTGAAAAAATCAATGTCAGGAGCAAGTCTGGATAAATGGAGCTTTTTATAAACAGATACTGCCCGTAAATCCCTGATTTCATGGACACTCGTGGATGGATGGGAGTCAGCAGCTTTGTGGTGAGCATTTGCTAACATCTCAGGTGACCTCCCGTCATCCAAGAGACCCACGAGCGGTGGCAGCCATGACATCGGATTTAGAGGGGATGTCCCTGGGGTGGGACTGGCAGCTATTGGAGAGTATTGCTGTGTACCTAAAAACACAAAATCCCTGTATTTGGGCAGTTGACTCAGATCTGAAACACCTTCAATTTTAGGCCAAGTGTCTGATGGATGATGCAGAAGCACAATGCAGGTACCTGACCTCGAGGACATGGAGAGGCCAAGGAGTAGAGCACAAAGGGTATTGCACAGGTCAACATCTGCCTCCCCCCTCCTTTGCTTTGCCAGAGCAGCTTCTGCCAGACACCTTCACCTTCTCTTTCCCCTTGTAAAGTCTGTTCCTTGAGGTTGGATTTTTTTTTTGAGGCTTTGGCACAGAGAGAAGAGGGGTCAGCGAGTTAACAAATTAGACATGTTCCACCTGGACAAGCCATCGGAAAGCTAATTTTACTTGGTGGCTTTGTAACCTACCTTCTATAACATGATATGTACCGAAATGATGGAAAGCACCACTCAGATTCATAAAATACCTCAGCAAGAGTAAAACAGATCTAATAGACCCATTTCTCATTAAAAAGGTCAATGGAGGGACCATCTGATGCTGTATAACTGTCTGATTCAGTTTAGTGGGTCAGGCTTCACTAATCCAATGACCTGATTGGTCTGAATTAATTTCCGCTGGGAGAAAAAAAATGGCAAAAAAGCAGCAATTTTCCAATAAACTGTCGGGATTATGTACGCAGGATTTCCACAAGGCATCGCCAGCACGTTGATGAAACCAAATCCTCCTGTTCTGAGAGGCCAAGCAAAACTTTCACAGTAGGAATTAACACTCAGAACCCATAAACAAGGAGATGTAAACGCCATCAGGCATCAGAACACATATTTACCTCAGGCAGGCAGCAAAAGCCTTGGGAAGATGATTTGAGTCCCCATCCCTGGAGGGGTTTCCCAGCCACGTGGAGGTGGTGCTGAGGGACAGGGGTTAGTGGGGACCTGGCGGTGCTGCGGGAACGGGGAGAGTCAAAGAGCTGAAAGGGTTTTTCCAACCCAAATGATTCTACAATTCTACAAAGCATAGAGATTTGAAGCAGCTGCTGATAAATTCCTCATAATTGCATCATTCCTCACCATTATGAGGCAGCTCTCGCCATCAGTGGGGCACCAGGGTATTCCCCATCTTAGAAAACCTGGAGTGAGGAAAGGAGGTGACCCTACAAGCTGGGATGTCCCCAGGACTCCAGGCAGGGGGAGATACCAGGAGTAGGTGATGCTTTGGGCTCTCTCCATTTATGGCACAAATGCTCATTTTCAGCATGAAAAAAGCCACTTTGGACAGAAACCCCATCAACATGGCTTGGTCCAGTCCAGAAATGACAACATAAATATTCCAACACAGCGGATTTTTGAAAGGAAAAAGCCAGCGCTGCCACAATGGATTGTACTAAAGCCTCATCAGCTGGTTGTCCGCGTCCAGGGATCTGAGCGCAGCACAAACGGGTCTCAGTCAATTAAAAGCACTCGCAAACTTTCCTGGGAGGCTGCACAGGGCGGAAGAGCTGCCAGGAGGGAAAGGGGGAGCAAGATACTTTTAAACAGCAGCACAGAACTTGTCGATAGGTCTCTTGCCAGGTTAGAAAAGCTCTAGAAGTCAAATGTGCATTTCTGGGGACTTCAGACGTAATGGCATTGTCTCCGGGCAAGGTCTGCCCAACTTCCTAAGGGGGAAACTGAGGCAGGTTTAAATTAAAGGCTTGGGAGTGAATCAGAACTCTTGGCCTCCAATAAACCTCAATTCTCTGCTCCACCAGCAACGGAGCAAGAAGTCATGTATTTACAAACCACCTTGCTTGTTATTCCTGATGACCAGAAGAACGCCTTTCCCCAGTTGCTTTTTGCATTGTCTTCCAGAACGATGGCCCTTATTGAGACACTTTATGCACAGAGGCAGCGAAGGAGAAATCCCTATTGATGACCAATGCCACTGCACCTTGAAGACCAGGCTGGGAAGAGCACAGCCATTACACTGCCTCACTGCGGGTTTGGTAACAGACTGGAATAAAACTACGGCAGAGCTGGACCATGGCACAGCTCGGAGAGCCACCAGTACAGATGTATCACTCCCAGTACAGACACCTCCCAGACTAGATAGGAGGAAGAAATCATTCACCATGAGAGTGGTGAGGTACTGGCAGAGGTTGCCCAGAGAAGCTGTGGATGCCCCATCCCTGGAAGTGTTCAAGGCCAGGTTTGACGGAGCTTTGAGCGACCTGGTCTGGTAGAAGATGTCCCTGCTCACTGCAGGGGCGTTGGACTAGATGATCTTCGAGGTTGATTCCAACACAAAATTCTGCAATTCTATGATTTGACCCCCACAGGCCCCGGCCCCCTCCTGGGGACTAGCACCCTGAAGCCATCGCACTATTTCGCTGAACAATCCCACTGAATACAGACTAAATGACATCAAGACTAGCAACAGCTCAGAGACGCAGAGGGATGCAGTATTTACATCAACGGACAAGAAACAAGAGTTCAGCCCCAAATCTCTCTGCCACAACAGCAGCGATGCCCATGGCTGGGCTGCTCCACCTCCGCTATTGGCTGGGGTCACTGACCAGCCTATGCCACCCCAACACCCCTGACACCCCAGCAGTGACCTGCCTTCACCAGAAGCACAGAATATTTATCACCAGCACCGAAGTCACTGCATTGCTGCCACGGTCCCCGGCCCCATTTCTGAGCACAGCCCGAGCAAAAGCTATTATCTCGCTAACGATCAGTCAACAGATCAAGGGTTATAGCTACCAGAGGAAAAAACAACACAACCCAAACTTTAGAGCAGGATTTTGGACAAAGCAGAATTACTGGCTGTGAACACCAGGACCGTTGAGCTCCATGAAAACCAGCAAACGAGTGCATTGAGGTGGCCACCAGCAGGAACCTCCTTTGTGGGACAGTCTCTGAAAGAGGCTCAGTACAGATGAATCTCCATCTTCATGAGATATTTTCTCATCTTTTCTACTTAAACCCCGTGAAACAGCGGCCCTGCAGCACTGCAAAACACATTTGACATTTCAACAGCTCCACCCTTCAGAGACTGGTGCTTAGTTTTGTTCTCCCTCAGTTTATGGTCTCACCTTAAAGTGCCTCCTAGAGTCAAAATTGAAGACAACTGCCTGTGATGAACATCATGTAATGTTACACAGCTGACTGTGCAGGCTGACTACTCTCGGACTCCGCAGTGATGCTAACACCAACACCAGGCACTTTGTCCTTCCTGAAGAAAAGCACGTGCATCATACTCAGCAAACCACCTCTGCAGCACCTCCTTTGGCCCCACCAAGGGCTCTACCACCCTCCCTACAGAAATATCCCACCCGAAACAAAGGTGGAGCAATGATTTGGCTAAAAATACCAAAAGGTAAGTGGATGGCAAGGGGGTTTGAACCCAAACCTGTCAAGGATCCTTCTGAGAAGACTGAAGAGTTAAAAAACATAAACTGTTTGCAGAAACCCAATTACAACTATTAATAATGTAAATACACCAAATAATTGCACTGATTTTTCATCTTTTTGAAGCACTTCTCAGCACAGGCGAGTCACTTTGAATCTGTGAGTGGAGCTTCCAAGAAGTGCTTTTGGAACAGGACATTCCTCTTCCCAAAACGCTTTAGCAACAGGAAAATTTAGCAAAGCTGCTGTGGAACAGCGTGAGCTTCAGCATGTTGTTCAAGTTCACTACGGAGCTTGCCGTTAAAATCAGCCAGGCCTCCAAGCTGCTTCTGATGGTTCAGCGTCTCCCTGCGGATGTTTTGCCTTTGCCTGCTTGTTTCTCTTTTTCCACTCTTATTTCAGCCTAACATCAAAAGCAAGGGCAGTCTTTCACGGCCATCCAAACGCCCCTCTAACAGCAGCAGCTGTAACCCTCTGAGCTGGGACACAAACCAGGAGCTCTCTAGGCTTGATATCAGAGGCCGTGCTCCAACATACTAAAGCTTTAGAAGGAGCTTTAAAGTTAAACACCTCTTTCAGCAAAACTGAGATGAAGCCAAATGGGATTAATCCCACTTTACTGGGGGCTCTGGGAGAAAACTACTTGGCTATTTACTATAGATTTTGATCTAGAAGCAAATTCAGCCTTTTTAAGAATTAAAAAAACAACCACACAACCTAGTTGTGTCACATCTGAAGCCCCAATAGCCATCAGGAGCAACAATTAAAATTCCTGCAGCCAGAGTCGAGCTCCACTTGCAGCCCAGGGTTCTCAGCCCACAGGGGTACTGATTGGGAGGATCAATTTTGCATATAAATTTAAAAAAGGCACAATCATTAAAGCATGTAAGATTTACTTATAAGGGCAGAACCACTGTCTCGTGCAAAGAGGCTGCGACAGGCTGAGATTGAAGGTGGGGGAGAGATTCCCAACACCCTCTGGCTCTCGGTAGGGCTCAGGAGACCAATTTCAATAAATGCCTTGATAAAACAAGCCAGGACCTCTGTGGCAAAGCACTGGCATCTTAAAAGACTTTGAAAATACGGAGTATTTAAAGCCTGACCTCTCCAAGAAGAGGTTTCAGTGGTCACAGCCATGATTTAAAAACGCAAGTCAACAGTCTAAGCTTAACTTTTGTACACACAGAAGCTTTTCCTGGAAAGAAAGTGGTATCAAAGAGCCCTCTGGAAACAGGCATCTTCCGAGTGCTTCTCACCTTCCCCTCCAAGTCTTCTTCTATGATGCTCCATTGGTGGGAATCCCCATCAGGTCCTACAGGTCTTCTTCCTGTGGAAAGTGACCTCACAGACCCATGGAGGGAGCTCCAGGAAGCCTTCAAACATCTTACTAAATAAAGTAGAAATATATAGACATATCATAGACTGGTTTGGGCTGGAAGGGACCTTACAGATCATCCTGTTCCAACCCCTCTGCCATGGGCAGGGACAGCTTCCACGAGACCTGGATGCTGAAAGCTCCATCTGACCTGGCCTTGAACACTGCCAGGGATGAGGCATATAACAGAAAGCAAAATATAAGGGAGAAGGGAGAAGAGTGAGGTGTCAGGCACTACTTCCCTGCTAATTTTTGTTTTTCCTCTACACACACCACAATTTTGCATGGTCTCCACTTGGCCACCACTGGAGAGTGTAAGAGCTCCATCCTCACCCTGAGCAGGCTGAAATATTCAGAGGTTTAACACACTTCTGGAGGGACAGCTTGGTGGGACAGGCAAGCTGCTGCTGGGCAAGTTGACTGTGTCCCAGGAGATCTGGAGGCTGCAGGATCCCATCTCCACTTTGCTCCCCTTAGAGAACTAGGAATTAGGACTTTTGGGCAGAAATAGGGGTGGTTTAGTATTTTCTGACCATGCTGTTGTACCAGATAAAAGTTCATCAAACCAAACCCTTCACAGAAACATTGGCAGCAAAGGTGATGCTTGAGGTCCATTTGTGACAGCCAGGAAGGGAAGGTCCTCCCCGTGGCCAGCACCCCGAAGGGCCCCACAGGATGGTGGTAGTCAGGGTCACCTCACAAGCCACAACGCTCTTCACCCACACAAGTGTGAATTGCCAAGCGTAGGAGATCTCTGCAGCAAAGCGTGGCTGGACAGATTAGAGAATTAAGACACAATGGTCACAGCTTTGCTATTTTTAAATAAAACCTCTCCAGTAGACAGCGTAATGAAGAGAGCCGCCTTATTAAAAATTAAATAGAAACGGCAAATTACCTCTAAGCCATTTTCCAAACACGCATTAAGCGCTCTGACAAATAGTATATTAATAAAACTCACCAGCAGTCTGCACAGCAAGTGAAAATAATGTTAACAGCAAAAGTAAATAAGACCTTTTCCCCATTTATGTAGCAACAAGAAACGGATGAAGTGATGGGCAAAAAGCTGAGATGAGAAGCAAGACTTTGGATTACTAGATTTATCAGGCAGACTCAGGCTTGGTTATTTGGGCCAAGAGCGAAGGGTGTGCTGGTGGCAAGAGCAGTGGAGCCCTGGAGCTGCTTGCCCTGGGCAAGCCTGAGAAATGGTTCAGGCGGAACCTTGTGATGTTCAAGGGGAAACACCGGGTCCTACCTCTGCAAAGGAACAGCCCCATGCAGCAGGACATGGCAAGGGTGAGCTCTGAAGACAAAGACCTGGGGTGTTGGTGGACACCAGGATCAACATGAACATCCTCCCTATGCAGCACTGGTGAGGCACATCTGGAGTGCTGGGTCTGGGCTCCCCAGTACAAGAGAGAAAAGGACATAATAGGACATAGTTGAACACTGGAGCAGATCACCCAGAGAGGTTGTGGAGTCTCCATCCTTGGAGATATTCAAAATCCAACTAGACACAGTCCTGGGCAGCTGGCTGTAGCCAATCCTGCTTGAGCAGAGGTGGGACTGGACAATCCTGAGGTGCCTCCCACCTCTGCCATTCTGTTATTCCCTTAAATAGGCTGTCCTCAAAGGCTGGCTTTGGCTCCAGCAGGAAGGATGGAGAGCATTGCTTCACTTGATGAACCATCTCAAGCTTTCTGGGTTAAATCATGGACTTCACTGGGATAAAGGAAACGTTCCAGGTCAGGTTGGACCTTGGGGCTCTGAGCAACCTGCCCTAACTGCAGATGTCCCCAGTTACTGTAGGAGGGTTGGACTAGACCTTTGAAGGCCCCTTCCAACCCACACCAGTCTGTGATTCTATAAAAAATAAAAATCTTCAAAGGACCTTGCACAAGGCTCGAAAAGCCTTATTTTTGTTATTATTGTCAGGCTGTCAGAGAGGAGCCTGTTTTGGCAGTCTACAACACACAGAACCATCATTAAGGAGACCCGGATATGACAGCTACCTGTGGAAGGGCTGGAGAAGCCCACAGGATACCTATTCACCTAAATCAGGGAATAACCTCCAGATCTTTAGGAGAGATAGGGACCAGGTTCATATAACCCAGCTCAGGCTGTTAACTGGACCACAGAGAAAATCCACTCTAAATCCGGTTTCCAGTGGTGCTACAGTCAATCCCTTCCCCACTTTCCCAACGCTGAATCCTGCAGCATGGTAAGTGGCAATTTCCTAAGCGGGTATTAAAGCAGCCCTTTCTCGGTAGCTCACCAGAAGCCACCAAGGAAGATTTCTCATGCCAAATCATTTTTCCTAACAGAAGGTAATTATTAGCTAAATCTTGCCCAAACACTGTAGTGGAAAGAAGGTCTTTGACAGGGGCTTAAAAAAAAAAAAAAAAGGAATTAATTGGTTGAGGGAAAGGCAGTCGTGATCTTCAGGGTCTACAGGAGGTGCTGGAGCCAACAGAAAGCAGCAGAGATGTTTCAGTGTAGATATAAAACATATATATGCCCATAACATATATGGAAATAAAAGATAATTTGTGTGTATACATGGAATATAAAGCTCAGATGTTTTGTCCCAAAGCTCTTACTGCATGGTAGACACACACCAGCCTGCCCTTCGCATCAGCATTGGTGATCACAAGCCCTGTGGAGAGGCTCCTGCCCCAGCAGCATCCCACCCCACCTAGCTCTGATCAACTGAAAGATCTTAAAAGAAAACCCACATTATTTCCCCAGGTTTTCTGCCTGCTTCAGCAATGCCTTGTCCCGCTGGAGCGCGGCAGCAGGGGCCGCTTCAAAGTCATAAGTGACTATAATAACTGTAATAAGTTCACGAAACAACTATCAACTCCGAAAATCCCCCTTTTGTTCTCAGCTCGCTTGGTTATGTCAGTGCTGATCGAAACGGAGTGATTGGCAGGCAGCTAATTTTGCCGTTAGCTCGCATGGGCTGCACACGCAGCTTTCCAGGAGCTGCCCACCATCTCCACCCAAGGTACCACCACAAGCTTGTGCGAATCATTGCTCATCACTTGCTTACCACTGTCCTGAAGCTGGCTTTGGACAAAAATAACTGGGATATCAGCAATTTCCTTTTCTTTACATGCTCCAATAATACACAAATAAAAAGAGCTGCCCATGCTGGAAAGACAAAGGAGAAACAGAGGAAATCCTGCAGGTCCTTGAGCTCAGGGAAAATGAGTCACGGATTAGATCTCACAGGCTGGGATGTCCCATCCACAGAAACGACCAGTAAAGCACTAACTTGTCACTTGTGTCAGCACGCCTGCGCTCACCCTGGCATGGGGAGGACCAACCCCAAAAGTCACCAGGGCAGGGATAGAGCACTCCCCGCTTCCACTAAGATGACTGGCTGGGCTTTTTAAACAGTTTTTAGTCTCCATTGCTTTCCAGGAAGGAGCAAATCTCCCATGCGAGCGGCAGAAGATCATAGAGTGTTTTGTGTCGGAAGGACCTCTGAAGGTCACCTAGTTCAAGATACCACCACCGCAGCACACACAGTTAAACACTTCCCGGTTTACACAGAGTTTTATCTACATTATTACTTTTTATTATAAAACCCTCTATTTCTCTTCCTATCGCCTTTCTTCAGCACCAAAATGACAGCACCAGTAAACCCAGCCCCGTTCCTCTCGGGTTTCCATGTCATCTGGGCAGCACAGGTTACAGAGCAACACCGACAAAGGCAGCGCACAAAAGCATCGCAGACTTTCGTCTGATACAGCTCAAATTCGCACAAGTGCTGGAAGACTCGCTGGAGCAAACTGGCTGAAAATGCTTTAAAATACTTGTCCTTCCGCAAGAGATAATTGATCTGCTAATGTTTGTGGTTTCCCAGCACCACTGCAGTAGATCTCTCATCTGAATGGTTCTAAGGGCTAAACTCTCCCATCAGATCTGCTGGAAACCCCAGGATCCACCGGTCAAATGGGATGTCACCTCTCTCTGCTCAAGAGAGGTTTTAACCAGGAAATCAGCCCCTTCACTGCAGCTGAAGAACTTCAGCAGAACAGAGGGGCTTCACCACCTGCCATGCACAGCCAGGAGCCTGCAGAAGAGCTGCTTCCCTGCCCATGGAGATCCAACCTCTCTGCTTCTTTGGAGAGCATCGTTTTTGAAGACTCCTATCCTGTCATCCTCTGAACCTCTGCTACAACTGCAGCTCTTGGGCCAGGATGAGTTAAAAAAATAGAATTAACACACTGCCCAAGGGACTTAATCCCTCCTTTGAACCCCTTCCGTGGTCAGTATTAGCAAATCTGGAGCTGGGCTTTAAGATCTGCCCAAGGTTGTCCCCCTGCAGGCATGAAGGGAGTCTGGCTTGAAAAGCAGCAAGTAAGATTTGGAGGTCAGGGCACGTGACCTTGGTCTTGAAAACCCTGAAATAAGAAAAACCAAACAGCTTTTCAGCACAATGGGAACCAAACCACCAAGGGATGATCCCACAGCTGTACTGGCATGGCCACGCAGCCCAGAGGTAACCGGGGCATTATTCAGGGGCTGGAGGCAAGTGCAGATATTTGACCAGCTTTTGATACCACATCATTTCCCAATGATATGATTGTGGATAAAATGCCACCAATTCAATAACCTTCACCTCTAGACCACACTGACACTGCATTAAAAATTCAGCGAGCTCCTCATCGGTGAACAATTCTCTCATTCAATGGTTTGATTCACTGATATCTTAATGACAGCCTCCCCTGTTGTTGTTTTTTTAATGTTTAAAATATGAAATAAATGAGCCCTGTCAGGCTGAAATATCTGGGTTGGCTACAGTAGCTGTTTTCAATAAATAACGATGAGAAGTTTCAATTTACCCATCAGCTGGCATATCGTGTGACGAGGTTGTCATCTCCTTTCAAGCTTAAAAGCCCGTTCCCAGCCATCTTGATAATGTCATTAAATGTTGTGGCAGAGGCACTGAAGTTGCTTTTTAGAACTAGATCTCGCTCCATCGGTAAACAGCAGCACTGAGGGAGAAGCATGAGCACCAGAGGATGAAGAACCACATTGAAGAGCTTCCCATCCCAGGGAGCCAGGGACCCCCTCCCCCTTCAAAGGGCCTGCCACCCTCCCTCTCCATCCTCCCTTTGGCACAAAGATGAAATTATTATTTATTCCCCGTGCCCTCTTCCAGCAGGGACCGTACAAGCTCCAGAGGGGAATATCCTGCACGAAGGAAACCAGTTTGATGCCAGAAAAGGGCCTGGACCGTGGCAGCAGTATGGCAGCCTGTGGGCAAAGAGCTCTGTAAACGGTGCTCGGAGCCTGAAGTGTTAATTGCTCATCAACACCACAAAGGTTTCCTCTTTCTGTGCTCTGCAACAGCCTTATTGTTACATAAAAAGAGGAAGAAATCTAGTTTTGGTCCAGTAAGAACAGCAAATAAGATCAAGGCCAGGTTGGCCGGGGCTCTGAGCAACCCGGTTTAGTGGGAGGTGTCCCTGCCCACGCATGTAGCCCACGGCTAGGGGGTGGAACTAGATCATCTTTAAGGTCCTTTCCACCCAAACCATTCTAAGATCCCTTTTTTTTCTTTCCCCCCTCAGCACTTTTCAACTAAATTTGTCCGCACCACAAGTTTACCTCATCCTACTTCTAGAAAGGAGAGCGCCTGCAGGGCTGCCCAAGCGCGCAAACCACCAGGGATGAACAAGCCACCCACAGAAGTCCACCTTACATCCCACGCCAGCCTCTGCGAAGGCAGCGAGTCACCCCGTGCTGATCCATATACCCCACCTCCCTACGATGCTCGTCTTCCCCACCGGAAGCCCTTCCCCTCCACTCGCAGCAACACGCACAGCAGCCGCTCGCACGCGTGGCACCGCGCCTGCAGCTCGCGGGCATCATCTCGTGCAAATCTCTTCAGCTCTGTTTCATCCAGGCAGCTTTAAAAAAAGCTCAGCAGATGATATCAAAGGCTTCATCAGATTCCTATTGTCCTGGGTTCGCCACACAATCCAAATGGTTTCAAAAGAAAACTGCTACCTGCTGATCGCCAGAGTGGCTGCCAGTTACCAGATGTCTGCCTTTTGTTGTCTGTAACGGGGATAATTTTTTCTGCACAAAAATGAAAACGGTTTCGATCCCACGGCATAAGACGCATCGCAGATCAATTCGCAGCAAAAGGCCTTTTTTAAGGACATCGGCACGGAGGGACATTTTGTTTTAGTGGGATGATTGACTTGATTTAATTTGAACCTGTATTTATACTGGAAATTCAAATAACACACCCTACTTTGCATTTCAAAAAGAATCTCAGTGTTTATGGAATCACTTTTGAGTCGCAATTACAGTTATTTGTCTCTGGGACACAACATGTAATTGGGTCAACGTTGTTAATGAGCTACTAGCATTATTGTTAATGAGCTACTAGTGTTAGCTGCAGTGTTTCATCCCCAGCAGGCAGCAAATACAGTATGTTAAGATAGATAATTATGTTAATGTTACAAATATCCACAGACCAAAGAAGTCATTAAAAATATTAAACAAAGAGGCTGAGACAATTGTGTGGAGCAAACTCTTCGCAGCAGCAGGGAGGGACCAGCACAGCTCAGATGCGGAGGTGTTTTCTCGCAGCACTCTTGAGCACATGGAACAAACCCTCCGCTCCATCAGTCGAGGGCTGGAGCTGCCCCGTTCCACGCAGTAGCACAGGAGCTTCGTGAAAACAAGACTTTTGTTGTAGGCACCCCCACAAAAAGCACGTAGAGGGGAGAGATCTCCTGAGCATCAGCTCACACGCAAAGACGTACAAAGCTAGTGAGGGCTCCTAAGCACCATCTTGTACCCAAAGACCCCTTGATGGCCACAGTAGGGTTTAAGAGGATCATAGAATCATTTAGATTGGAAAAGACCTTTAACACCGTCAAAAGTCCAAGCATTCACCCAGCACTGCCAGGTCACCACTAAATCATGCTCCTCAGAACCACACTGACATGTCTGTTACACCCCTTCACAGGTGGGGACTCCACCAAGATGGACCCCAATAGGAATGAGAGCCACTTTGTTTTATTTAGCATATCACCCACTCATCTGCTGTCCCCTAATCTCTGTGCCAAAACAGCCGGTGATGAGCTGTTCCCCATCAACTTCAAACCACCCACTTCACAGGTTCTATTGCAGGAATCATTTCTGCCTTCAAAAAACACCACATGGACCCAAACACTTCTGATGAAGCCCCAGTACTTGCAGCTGGTCAGAACAAAGGAAGAAGGAAAGGCCTGTGGCTCTTGGACCTCAGGTCAGAAGAGGGCACCAGTGGTGGTCTAAAGAAGCAAGTGTCTCCTATAAAGAATAGACACTACAGGGTCCTAAAATGCAAGAGCTTTCCTGACAGTCAGGCAGGTCTCTAAGGCTTTTCTCTAAGCCAGAGCACACAAGGGGAAACAAGAGTTAATTTGTTGTCTCAAAACACATTTGGAGGACCTTAAAAGAAAGTACTGCAACATCGTACTCCAGTTTCATTCAGTACCACAAGTGACAGCGAACAATGGACACAAAAATGATCAGTCATGAAAAACAACTCAATTATGAAAAGTGAGAAGTTACTGAGGACTTTATGAAAAATAATGGCATTGATTGTATCTTGAATTAATCAAAAATATTAGCAGAAAATAACTGGAATGCACAGATGGTTATAGCCAAGAGCATCTTGAGGGAGAATTATATTTATTTGGCAGTGGCTAAATACAAAGGAATTTAAACCAAACCACTCTTCCCCTACATGCACATTTTAAACAAAGCTTTCAACCAATTACTAATAAGAATTGTACCTTTTTTTTTTGAGAGCCACCGCATGGTATCGAGGCAAGTTGATAAAATAAAAAGACGTAGACTTGCTACAAGCTCACAACAGCTTCTGATTTTAAAACCAGTTTAAGTATTAAAGGACCTGGGACCTGGTCCAGCCTTCCAGTAAGATGGGCGGAGAACAGAAACCTCATTAGCCTTACAGAATTGCTCAATCAATTAACAAAGCAGTTTGTGCAGCAGCATTGGCCGATACAGGGGCAGACACACACCGTACTTTCCAATCACATATCCTAGGTCCCAATGTAACAACGTCTGATTTTGGATTGGAACAGCTCAATGCACGGAAGAACAGGAGAAGGAGCCATCCCTGTCACCAAGACAATGATCCCCCAGATGTGGGCTTCTACCCCGGTAGGGACAGCAGGGCTACAAGGAAGCCACACAGCAACACCAGGACTTGGCTGGTTTCATTGGGGGATTGAGGTTGGCCCCCAGAACAACACCCACACTAACGCACCTTCTACTGGTAGACTGAAAACCGACACATAACAAGAGCAGAATGGGAAAATTCCAGGATTATCCCAAGGGAGACACATGTAGCACAGAGACAAGTCCCTGACGAGCTGCAATATACTGCAATTTTATTTATAACCTGATTTTGTGGGGAAAAAAACCACCAAAACCCCTCAAAGCGCAAGTGATACCACCCATTCCTCACATAATTAAAAATAAACTCTTCCACTGAATAATTTAGCAACTCTTCACCAAGTCCCAAAGTGCTTTTGGAAAGAAGTCAGAAACGTTTTCCCCATTCACCTCCTGAAGAGTGTGGGCTTGCGGTTCATAGTCAGACCTACGTCTCAGCAGGAGAGTTTTAAAGGACTCCCCACCACCACCATCTGTTAGGTGGCAAAAGCAGCCAGGCTATGGGGCACTACATTTTTGACCACAGGACATCCCAGAGCTGTGGTCTTCAGCATCCCCACATGGATGATGAGGGATGGAACAGAAGATCTAAGGCAGAACAGCGCCTTGGTGTAAGCCACTGGTTTTACGGCGACAATTTCTGCCTCTGCAAGCTCATCCAGCCCATGGCACACCTCACCTCCACAGCCTCCGAGATGTGCCTAACGGACAAAGATCCGGCTGCACAAAACCCTCCCCAATTAAATCTAATTTAAATGCATGAGTAAATTCTCCTAAACAGACACATTACAGAGATGTAAAAAGACACTTAATGCATGTTAACTATACTCAGTTCTGGGGGATGAATAGTAATGTTTTAGGAATCACGGCATAGCAGGTTCAGAAACATAACCTAATACTGATCTCAGAATTAAACGACAATTACTGTTCATTAAAATCTCGGTAAAATGTGTCAGAAAACAAAGCTTTCACTTTAAAATCAGAAATAAAGGTATCCAGTAATTTAAGCGCTATCATTTTTTGTGCTATTCAAAGGAGTCTCATTGTCGGGAACTGCAGAGCATTCCCTTTGAGGCACCCAAACCTTCTCAGGAGACCACACGACCCCATATCACTGTGAGATCTTCAAAACATAGGCAAGTGCCTCATCACTGCTAAAAGAAATTCATACACCAAATACTAGTTGCCAATCAAGATTTGTTATAAAATACCTGAATAAATTGCAAGAGTTTGGCTTGAGAAAAATCAAATTTACATGGTAGGGCCTCACTTGACCCAGAACTCCAGCAAGGAAGACAGCCCAAAGAGCCGTCTACCTTCTTCCCTGTGGTTCTTTCCAGTTTCTTTGGCATGTTTTGATTTACCAGCAGCACATCACATTTTCCTCATCCACCTCAGCTGGATTGAAGTATGACATCTACAGCTGAGGATGTTACAATATTTGAAAGAATAAATCATGGAATCATAGAATGGTTTGGGTGAGAAGGGACATTCAAAGGTCATCTAGTCCTGCAGTGAACAGGGACATCTGCAGCTAGAGCAGGTTGCTCAGAACCAAGGTCAAACCTGACCTGGAACATTTCCAGGCTTCTCCCACCACTCTGGGCAACCTGGGCCCAACAAGTAACAGCCTTAATAATTAAAGTTTTCTTTGCTGTCCCCACTCAAAAGGGAGAGGCCAACGAGGAAGCCAAGGGAGGGCTCAATAGGGAGTCTCGAGTCAAGACTTGCCACACATGAAAACTAGTGACTCGTGTGACATGGATTACAACACCTACAAGCTCATGGCTGAAGACAGCCAGGAGCAGCACTGCTCCGCTCCCGGCCGATTCCAAGGACACATGCATCCCCGCAATCTCTGAGTTCCCAGGCTGCAGGAGAAAACCTCAACAGCCAGCCCAAGCTCTCAAGGCTCCACGTGGCCCTGCCAGCTGTGCCCAGCACCACCAGGTTCTCAGCCAAAGGGACCCACTTTCAAACTCAAGTCATTGGTCAAGCGGAGAAAGTCTAGAAAATTGCGGGACCAGGCCACCACACTGCTTCCTGGTGGGCTGTCTATGTCCACAGAGGGAATCTCTCTGGCCACCCCAGGGCTGCTCCCACCATTCTTGCCTCCACACTCACGCAACACAGAAGCAGAGAGAGCAGGACAGGTTTTCCACTCTTCCACACACACCCCCTCCCCACCCCGCAAGGAAATAGCCATGAGCTGACAGTCTCGAGACTCCTTGGCAGAAGAACCCAATGGGCAGCTCCCACAACAGCTCTGAACTCAAAACCCTGACACCACACACCCCAGGTAAGATTTCGTCATATGGCTTTAACCACAAGAAAACAATGGGCAATTAAAAAATCCGATTACCTCCCGCCTCAGGGCGGGTGCCACGCCACAGCCCCAAGCCGCCCCCTCTGCCCTCCTCCCCAGTCTTCATCCTTCTCAGCACGCAGCTCCTCACCAACAGGAAAAACCTGTGAAGCCACAAATGTGGATCCTGGAGAGAGAAGCTTTTTAGCAAATGAGGCATCCTGTTGAGAACATTCACCCCAAATTTGTCAAAAGCTCTCTGCTGTTAATTGAAGGAAGCAGAAATCTGTGTGCTGAAGCTCCACGAACAGAAAGATGTCAGATAAATTATTCATCGTGAATTACTCACTTGGCTCCTGTTAAGAAATTACTTGTTTTCAAAGCTTGCATCAGATTAATTCCTTACTTATTTCATTTATTTCCGTGTCTCAAGCGGCCCACATGGATACGGATACTGCCCAGGGCAGTGGTGGAGTCCCCATCCCTGGAGGGGTTTCCCAGCCCTGTGGAGGTGGTGCTGAGGGACAGGGGTCAGTGGGGACCTGGCGGTGCTGGGTTGGACTTGATGGGCTTAAAGGTCTCTTCCAACCAAAACAATTCTGTGGTTCCTGAACTTGATACAATTGTTTGGGAAATACACGGCATTCCACTGCCAGGGCTTGTCTTCAGCAGGAATGTCACAAGTATTTCAACGTCATAGACTAGTTGCTTCCAAAGAAACACACTGGAACCACATACATTAAACGAGTTACTCTGAAAATTCAGACAGCAGGACTGGCTTTTGCTGTGCAGCTGCCTTCAGAAATCAGGTACAGCACCAGAAACCCAACTGTTTTTCAAGATTCTGTCAATACCAAACTCAGGCACACTGTCAAAGCTTTTTTTCTTTTTTTGAATGATTACCAAGCCATTTTATCCACAGAGCTAAGACCTGCGCATTGTTACAACAGTCACTGGAGATTCAGAGACTGCTTTTAACGTGGCTGCCCTCCCCAGCAGCGACTCCTCGCCCTGCTCTCACCATTGCAGCTCCTCTTGTGAAGAGCTCTGCAGCCTGCTGCTCCCAATTCCTTTCAGGCACGTGGGGCAGAGAAGTTAGTTGTAATTTGCTGTCAGGAGAAACCCAAGGTGCTGTAACATCACCATTTCACAAGGGAAGCTGCTACAGAGACGCTCGAGTCTGCAGCTAGACCTGCTAGGAACACATAGACCTCAAATTGGACACTTCAGGCTGATGTCCTGACTGCACGGTGGCTGGTGTTGGTCTGGTGGCATTCGGACCAGTGTGATTCCCAAGTGCCAAGGAAAGTTGGCTCTTGAGGGAATGACAGCTCTTCTCCAAAGAACCAGGTCCTCCACCCATCTCCCCTACATGCATGTTTACAGCGTGTATCGAGGCTTGAGGCATCCTACTTGTACAGCATGAAATTTCTCCTTGCTCTTACCTCATAAGCTGATGAGGTTGGGTGCAGTAACGCTGTTTCAAGTTTCCAGCTTCTCCATGGAAACTTTGTATGGCTCTAGACAAGTCCTCTAGAGCCCTTCATCCTGCCAGACAGGGTTAGTGGCCATAGTGCCATTCAAATGAGGGGCATGCAGTCACCTTGGCTCAGGCTCTAAGGTCTTTCAAGGCTCACCAGGACGCATTTTGGGGCAGCCCAGGCCACACTGCCCTCACACCCAGAGCCCACTGCTGAAAGACACCACAACCTATTTACATCTCACTTCCCAATGCCACTCCCAGACTTCAAAACCATTTTTCATCACTGCTGAAGTTGTCAAAGTCCCCTGCTGCTTCCTGCCCAGGCACATCAACCTCAGCAAATAGAGCCCCAGAAAGCTCAGCTGCTTCTAAGGCATCCTCTGCTCCCTGGCATTTCTTGTCTTCGAGGTCTAAGACAACATTGCTCCCCCGCTCTGGCCTTGCTGCCACTTTATCCTCAAATGGTTTGGGTGGGAAGGGACATCCAAAGCTCACCCAGTCCAACCCCCAGCAGGGAGCAGGGACATCTGCAACCAGAGCAGCTTGCTCAGAGCCCCAAGGGCCAACCTGACCTGCAATGGGGCCAGCCATGGGGCTTCTGCCACCTCTGGGGGCAGCCTGGGCCAGGGGCTCACCACCCTCAGGGTCAAACATTTCTCCCTTCTCTCTGCTCTCAATCTCCCTCTGTCAGTTGAACCCATCAGCCCTTGTCCTGTCCCAACAGCCCCTGCTCAAAGCCCCTCCCCAGCTTTCTCAGAGCCCCCTTGAAGCACTCAAAGGCTGCACTCAGGTCTGCCCGGAGCCTTCTCTGCTGCAGGCTGAACACCAACTCTCTGCCCTCTCCTCCCAGCAGAGGGGTTCCACCTGTGGGTCTGTGACTTTGGGTGGAGAACACAAGGAAATCATCGCCTGGTTCCTTGGGTTTTCATCTGAGCCTGTGGGCATCCCGCCTCCTGTGCGGGCAGAAGCCACCTCTGAAGCTCAGGTGCTGCTGGACCCCAGAACTGCCTGGAGTGCTCTGGCCTGACACTCTCAGCCACTGCATGCCCAATCTCCTCCGCTCTGCACAGTCATTAAATAGTTATCAGGCCAGCCAGCAGCATTACAGCTCCACGGGCAGGTCAGCCAGCTGGGAGGTGGGAGAGCTGGGTTCAACACTGCAACGATTAATATTTAATGAGCTGGATGAGGGAGAAGGGCTTCACCGGGAGAGACAAAAGGCCACATCTATCCACCCATCCCTCCCTCCCATCCCAGACTTGTGTTCAGAAGAACCTGCTCTCAGCTCGTCTAAGCCCCACAAAGCTGCAGCCCATATCATGCATGTCAAAGTGGGGTTTATGGAAGTTAAGTAGCTCTAATCCTAATATTGCTTCATCTTTTTGCCTGTCCTAAACATCTCAACATATTTCCAATGGTTCCCTCAGTTCAAACAGATTTTGCTGCCGCAAAGCATATTTGTTATTAGTCTTTCCTGTCCAAGCAATGAGCACCCTTCCCCCGCACTGCATGTACAGCTCAAGAAGTATTTGGGGATGTTCCTCAAAGCAAAGGCTCCTATGAATATTAAACATCAGAACTGAGCACAGTGAAGTTCCTCCAGATTGGCAAAGAACTAAATCAGGGCCGCTTTCTACCTGACCAAATTCAAAAGCAGTTTCCCTCAGACCTCCCAGCTTACTGCTGAAATCAAGGTAAAAATGGGACTTTAACAGCTGCACCATGTTAGTTGCTTCTTGTCCTAATCTCTTGACATCCCCATAGAGTTTTCTTTCCCTTGTTCCCTTAATACCAGGAGATTAAGGATGCTGCTTGTACAGCAGCACGAGTTGTCTGAACCACACGAGACCATACACTCACATCGGTAAAGCTTCCCAGTCCAGCAGCAGCTTCAGGAGGAGATGTGGCCCCTCTCAGAGCACCCTTCTGGCTGGCGAGGAAGGTGGATGGGCAGCAGGCGTGCTCCGAGCAGCTCTCCGCAGTTTCCAGAGCGCAGCAGATTCTCCCCAGGCTCTGGTTGATACAGTGGACATTAATTGAATACGCACTAATTCTCCACCGAGGACCATCTGCTGAGGAGCTGCTCACAAACTCCTCTCAGAAACCAGGACAACAGCACCATCTAGCAGAGCAGCCCAAGAAGTGCTGCAGGTGTTCCAGGGCTGGGTGATGGCAAAGGACCAGTTTTGGTATCCAGCCAGTGATGACCTCGCACAGCACCAACCCCATCTCCACCTTCAGACCCCTGACCCAACAGCCGCAGCATCTGCTGCTTCTGTAACTCCTTCCAAACATCTCTATGCTGGACCATCATTTTGCAGCATCACTCAAGGAAAGGGAAACAGCCTTCACCTTGTCCAACTTGTCACACCTGGGCTGTCACTGTGTCACACAGCAGATGTCACTACTGCAGAACCACAGGAAGTCCTTGCCTGGGGCCTCAATTTGGCTTCACAAAACAAGCCCAAACTTTCTACAGGTGGAGTGTTCTTTGGAAACTAAACCAGATCTGGTGGTCTCCCAGATCAGCAAAATCGTGGCAATAACCCAGGGACCTGCAGATAAGCTAGAAGGAAAGAAACCTTCTCAGCAGTATCTCACCATGGCAGGGTACAAGGTGTTTGCAGCCAGGCCACAATTTCAGAAGGAATCCTCGGGAAAAAAAACCTGTTTTCTGAAGTTTTTCTCCCCTCCTTGTCTCAGAAGAGAACTCCCTCCTCCTTAAGCTCCTAAGACCCCAATCTAACATTCGTTATAGGATGAATATGCTCTTGTCAGTTGTAATAGTCTTTAGACCTTCTACTCTGCTGTAAAGTAACTCAAAGCTGGCTTCCTCGCCACAATAAAAACTGGTAGAACAGACCTGCTGATGGGTGTCTTGCACCATGCAGCGGAGATGCTGGATCACACGACCCAAAATAGCTTTCGCCTCTCTCCAACAGAGCAACACATCCCCAAGGATGGGAGAGTGGGGTATCCAACATCTAAAGCTCTGCACAGGACAAGTTGTGAGGAGTTGCATCTCGGTATTGTAGAGAATGGAAATTTCACCTCACCAATCTATTTTGTCTGCTTGGTTTTAACTCCCCATACAGGGAAAATAACAGCACTCACATCAGGTTCTCTTCAGTCCCGCGTAACTCCTCCTCTGATATTGCTCATACTCAAAAGGCAAAAATCTGATTTAATGCTGAATCTTGATTTTCTGCTGAAAAACTGGTAATTGCTTTAACTTCCACGTTCTGTGGGGCTGAGCAATTTCTCTTGTGACTGGGATGCAGTTACAGGATTTATTCTAAGAAAATATCAAGCTCCAGTTTTGACCAAATCCCATCACAACCCAAAAATGACGCTCCCTGTGTTAGTTACTCACACCTCAACCTAGTCTGAAACTACCAGCTTCAAGCTTTGTCTTTAGTGACACTTCTGATTTTTATGGTGTTCTCCCCATCAGAAGTTATTCCTTCCTATTATAATCTTCCCGGTTCATCCACCTTTTTCTTTCAGGACAACTGAACATACTTCTTCTCTAACGGAGACACTTTTCCAGGGCTCTTTTGGCCCCTTTCTGGCACCTTTGGGACACAAGAGGAAGCTGCAGTGTTACTGTAGCAGCCTTGGCTGATCTGTTTGAGTCCCATGAGCTGTTCGAGTCTTGTTCTCATGATGGAGACTCAAGGACTCAGAGCAACAAGCCTGGGAAGAAAATTATTTTCCTTCTACTGAAGCATCCTGAGATTCATGATTTGGAAAGATGAGCCAAGTCCTAAAGAGACAATTTGAACACACCTCTAAATATTTCAGAGAAACACATTGAAGTCTTTTTTTTTTTTTTTTTTTTTAAACCTTTCATCCCAAATACAACATCTCAAAAGCTCTCAGACTGAAATGTTTTGTCCTGGTTTCCTAGAGTGAGACAAACAGAATTTGTCCCAGGTCATCCCAACAAGATGGCATTTCCCTACCATTAAATGCCTTTGCTCCAGTAGCCACAGCTGCGGTTCCTCGTCCGAACAGGCTCAACAGCCAAGGTCTCCCATTAGGTGCCACAGGACACTCAGGAAACAACCAAATCTGCCTGTTTGATGCTTTGTGGAGATTTTGGAATACAGACTATAAACAACCTATAAAAATTTCAAGCCTGTAGGGAAAAACCCAGCAGTAAAGAGGACAAGCACCCACCGTGCAGCCATAACTTTGACCACACGAACGCAGGTGGTTCCCAATCCTGCAGCACTCGAATGGATTCATCATCTCGGTAATCTCTACTCACCCTGAGTGTGGCTCAAAAATCAGGGAGAAAAACTAGGAGGGTGGTCTGGGGACCTGCAGCTAAAGCCAGGCAGGTGACCTCCTGAGACCCCCCTGTCCCCATCAGCCATCCTGGTTTATGGGCCAGATTCTTGCATGTGTCAGCAGCAAAATCACCTACGAAGTCGACTCAGACATCCCTATTCCACACCAATACCTCTTCCAAGTCTTACATTAGCATGGTACCACCACGCAAAAGCCACAGGTCTGTAGCAGCTGAGCTGGGATTTGTTCATCTCTGTCTTTGCATTTTCCTCCAGTCTTTAGGAGGAAAAAAAAAAATCTGAGGCTGGTTTTACTGAATATTGAAACTCACAATTTGTGGAGGAGCCCTTCCCATGACAGGATTTCCCCCTCTCAGGGAAATGAGATAATTTCCAATAATCGGTCTGGGACAAAAATTAAGATAAAGTGATTTCAATAGGAATCTAATTGACTCTTAATGACTTTAAATGTCAGGTCTATAAAATTGCTGTCTTGGGGCTCCCCTTGTTCCTCAGGACTGGAAACGCAGCACACTGGAAGATGTAAGCCAAATGGTGCCTTTCCCGTGCTACCCATTACAAACCATACCTCTCCCACAACCCTGCTGCAATAAGGAGCCTTCCTTTGAGACCAGCACACCAAGAACTGCTGCCATTGGAACCAGATGATGGGCAGGCTCTTAAATCAGGGTCACTTTAGCTGCGACCACTCTGAAAATACACATCCTTCACTGCTGGTTAGGAACATGAACTCAGTTCACTCATAGCAGAGACTGCCCTTTGCTGGAAGGTAGAAGGATTCATGCTCCAGCACTAAAGATCTGAGCTGAGGAGGGGACAACCACACGCACTCCAGTATAGGACTGGGGGAAGGCTTGACACACCAGATGGGTGGCTGTGGCAAGAGCAATGGACACATATATGCAATTCTCACTCCCTCTCTCTATTTTGGGACCCCTCTCCAGCGCAAACAGCACATCTTCCTTTCCAGCTGCCACCTTCCTTGGCCAGAACTGCTGCCTTGACACAGCTCTGCCACAGCTCTGCTCACAACTCTATTTCAGGAACATTTATTTCAGCTCACCAATGAATTCCTTCTTTCACGGCACAAATAGTGCAGCTATTTCAAGCCTGTCTACATGATTTTTCAAGAGAGACCATTTTTATATTGGAGCAGATGGCATCTGCTCTCATAGAGGCAGTAGGTTACTAGAAATAGGAGCCCAAACTGGTGCTCACACACACATTTTCACCAGTTTGCCACAAAGAGCGTATGGCAGATATGTTCTGGCAGCTCCTCAAACAGCAACAAAAGGGCCTAAACACGAGAAGTTTTGCAGATGACCCAGAAACGATTTTTCACCTGTAGATCTGTTGCCCCATGCAGATCCTTGACTCACCCTGGGGTCTCCAGCCCTTTTTCTACCTGCAGGTGCCCTTCTCCCATAGAAAGTTAAGAACACAAAGCTGCATCCCTTCAGGCACCTTCCCTGTTCCATGTGTCAGGGCCTAGAGAACTAAACGACAACTCTGAGGTTTGGCATGAAGTCCTATTTCTCTCCTTTCCCGAGGAGAAAAGCCACCAGACATACAAACGCATTCATTTGAGCTTCTTGGTCACAGAGACCACCTGCAGACTACCTGGCAACAGGCTCCAAGTTTGAACATTTGCTGTGTTGGCAAAACAAACTCAGGTTGAGAGCAATTATCTCAAAAACCCCAGCCGGGCTTGGTGAAAGCAACATCAGGGCCACAGCAAGAGGCTTCGCGGCTGCCCAAGGTGCACATGATTCGGGTAACAGACTCAAACAGAAACAACTTTTCCTGCCACAAGATCACCTACTTCTTCAGGAGAAGCTCTTACGGGCAGCACTCCAGAGTCCTCTTCCCACATGGCACAGGCAATGGGCGCTCACAGCCCAGAAGCTCCCTGTGTGCTGGGCTCATCCCCAGCAGCCTGGGCAGCAGGTGGAGGGAGGGGATCCTGCCCCGGGGAGAGACACCCCCCTGCAGGGCTAGGTCCAGCTCGGGGCTCCTCAGCCCAGCAGAGACAGGGACCTGCTGGAGCGGGGCCAGAGGGGGCCACAGGGATGACCCGAGGGTGGAACCCCTCTGCTGGGAGGAGAGGGCAGAGAGTTGGGGTGCTCAGCCTGCAGCAGAGAAGGCTGCGGGGAGACCTGAGTGCAGCCTTTGAGTGCTTCAAGGGGGCTCTGAGAAAGCTGGGGAGGGGCTTTGAGCAGGGGCTGTTGGGACAGGACAAGGGCTGATGGGTCAACTGACAGAGGGAGATTCAGAGCAGAGAGAAGTGAGAAATGTTTGACCCTGAGGGTGGTGAGCCCCTGGCCCAGGTTGCCCCAGAGCTGGCAGAAGCCCCATGGCTGGCACCACTGCAGGTCAGGTTGGCCCTTGAGGCTCTGAGCAAGCTGCTCTGGTTGCAGATGTCCCTGCTCCCTGCTGGGGGTTGGACTGGGTGAGCTTTGGAGGTCTCTTCAACCCAAACAGTTCTGTGGTTCTATACCAAAACTTATCCAGAACAGCCAAGCTACATAGCACAGATGAAAGCCAGCTAGATGCCAACAGGGGATGATGGAAGATGGCTGCAAGGAGCTGTCAAGTGTCGAGCAGAAGTCTTTCATACAAAAACCACTGATTAAAGATCAACCATCCTTCTTCATTCTTATGCCAGAACCCACTCATGCATTATGCTGACAGATATTGACATCTCACCCTGCTTGTATCTCACTTCAGAATGGAGCATTCAACCTTCTGTAGATGAAATTGGGTTAACTCTGCCATTAAAAGCTCCCCCTGCCCCTTCCCCTGGGGCAAGGGGCTTTCAGCCTTGCTCTAAATACTTGCTCAGGGATGAAACTCAACAGAAGGTGGGGGAGTTTGTCTACAATTACTTTCCTCCATATAAATCTGACCATTTCCTACGGTAAAAACCTCAACTACAGAAGCTTCTCAGATGTTTCATGAGTTTTATTGGATTTCAGATCCAATTCCAATGAGCTGAACAATCAGCTTTGCATTTTGTCTTATTTTGGAAGCAATGCAGAGGAATTCAACTGCTGAGACATGATGTAAACAGAAGAAAATGGTGAAGTGGAGGTGAGTTCATTAAGCTGCATTCTCTGCACTGACAATTGTCTCTCTTTAAATGAGCAAGACCAGCCAAGAGGACCAATATCAAACACCTCCACAGAAGAGAAGTTCTCCCTGATCAGAATGTCAAAGATGATCAATTTATGCCCTCCGGCAAAAGGATTTAGCTTCGTTTTCTAACTGCAGATTTCATGTTACCTTCACCACGTAAAGCAACTCGGGGAAACTCCTTGTCTACATAAATCAGTCCAAATCCTCCTTGCCATCTGCCATGCTTTCCATTACAACCCAGATACAGACCACGGTGCTCCCAGTCACTCTGTACTGCCCACATGGAGCCACAGGCCTCCACGCCACGTAGTTCAATTTTGCTTCACGGAGTTCATAATCTGTGGGCCACGTATTTCCTCCGCCCTTTACCTTCTCTTACACATCAGAAATCCGACCCTGTGCCCACATTCATTACCATTTATCCCCCTTCCATAGCAACACTTCCATCGCTTTGCCATTAAGCTCAAGGTTTTGGGGACACTCAGTAGGGTGCTCTTCCTCTGCTCAGTTTCTATTTTCATTTCACTTCCATTCACTTACATCCACAGTGATTTAAAGCTTTAGGTAACTCAGCCTTTAGTGGTACCAAAATTACGCATCAGTGGTCAATGCCATTCTCTTTCCTGCACAAAGGAAGCGTTGATATAACCATGACATCAGTTGAGCTGATGGATTTCCAACCACTCGTCACCTCTTTGTCTATTGAAATGAGGTCAATATTCAATTAGCCAGAGGTCGGTACACAGTTTCTGCATTAGGAAAGCATCATATTTCAAGATTTCTAAGGAAGCTTTGTAACTGGGGACCTGAGAGGTCCAGCAAGTGCTCCCAGGTTTAAGTGGCATGATTAAATTCCTCTGGTTTGGACAGAGACTAAGAGATTTCACTCAGTCAGCTTGACCCGTGGATCTCTATCAGTTACCCCCCGCCCAGGGCTACTAAAACCATTTAAAAAACCTCTCAACATGCCACAATTTTTGAACAGCCTATAACCCTCCAGCAGAAAACCATGCCTCAGAATATTCTTACGTACCATCCAACCCCCGAAGAACAAGCTGTAGTCACTGCACTGACATAACCCACCTCAGCAGCCACCCACTGCCCCTCACATCAGCCACACAGGGCCTTTGTTCCAGATGTGAACATGTCCAGTCCCTCACTACTCACACCTGCCTTTCCCACTGCTCTGGCTTTGACTTTGTTTTGTGTTCAGGATCTTGAGGTTGCTTCTCCAGTCAGCAGACCACACCGTGTTCAGGTTGGGAAACCACTGAAGTGCTGCCCATAAGCCTGCTACAACCCCACCTCACCATAAAACCCGCATACTATTGTTCCCACACAGATCACTCACTGCTTCTGTTATTCCCCACTTCTAAGGCCACCTTCTTCTCCACCCTCTCTCCTAGAAAAGGCTAGAGCTGAGCTGAAACAGGCTCCTGAGCCATCACTGCCCCCACCCCTGCTGTCTTCTGCAGCTCTTTTCCCCCAAGCACTCCTTGCTATTCCATCCTGCCAAGTAGTTACTCAGCAGCTCTTTATCTTTTCCACGCTTCCACCACAAGGATGGAAAACTTCCAGAGATATTCTGCAGTCTGGTGCTTGTCAAGAACAAGATAAACTTTCCATACCCTGGGCAGAAAGAGTATGTTGAAAAGACACTGGGAAATTGCTTGTCTTAACTGGGCTGGATCCTCAGCTCCAGCACAGAGTTACATCAGCTGACAACCAGCAAGGACCTTGCTGCCGCCCAGCAGTTTCTCCAGGCAAATAGTCTTCTTTTAGCCATGTAAAATATTAGATTTTATATCACCACTTTTACTATCAATCATCTCATGGGAAGGGTGGGCAAAGGGATTTTTTGCCCAGGCCACTAAGATACCAGTCAGAGCCTTTAATGCCTCAGTAACCAGGACCTTGGTCCGACTCCCACCTCACACAATCATCCACCTCCAGAGCAAATCTACAGAGCTCAGGGAAAATGCTCAGGTACAAAACTAGCCCATAAGGAAATTCAAGCCTGAAGATATTGCATTACAAGGGGAAGTAAGTCAAGAAGCACCTGCTATAATCCCATTGCACTCATGTAAGTCAGGAGCAACTCCACCAAAGCCAGCAAGACCAGTTATTGTCTGCCTGATGCACAAGTTTTAATTTAGACTTGAAATTTTGGACTCAGGTTGTTAATCCCTCTCCTGCAATGAGAACAGATGAGAAGAAACAGGAAGACACCACAGTCTCTGCAAAGCTCTTCACTCTTACCTTAGAAGCAAGAAGCAGCTCCTCACCAACCCAAGAAAGAAACCAAACCACCACACCCTTCCAGAGCCCAAAAAGCCCCAACTACTTCCCTCCTCTTATTAAATAAACCGACTGATTTGAACCCATGTGTGCTGAATTTGGCCCTGCCCTCATTGGCCCAGGGCAGAGCAGGATCAGCTCATCAGAAGCAACAAAGTCAACCTGGTTGACCAAGCAGGAGCCCAATTCCAAAGCACCAAGTCAGGACACCCTCATTAAACACCACTTCCCTGAAACAGCTGGTGTGCTCCAGCCCCAGAGCAGAATTTCCTCAGAGAAATTTCACTACAAGAGTTTGATGCACACACACACCAAAAAAAAAAAGCACCGAAGAGCTTTTTTTTTTACTTTTCTAATCGAGCACTTTGAGTTCTTCCTCTGCTTCCCTTTTCAGAGCTGGTAGGACATGTGTTGACCCTTTCATGCATTCATCTCTTAACTCCAAAATGCAAGTGGAGAGGTTCATGGGGATCCAGATGCTAGAACTCAAGGGACACGTGGAGTTACTGCTGCAGCAATGTGACCAGGCTCCTTTCCCACCAGGTTTCAAGGTAGAAAAGAAGTAGTTAATGGCTTCTCCTGGGACTGCTGGGCAAGGAGGGATCGGGGACAAGCTG
This sequence comes from Bucorvus abyssinicus, assembly GCA_009769605.1. NCBI lineage: Eukaryota > Metazoa > Chordata > Aves > Bucerotiformes > Bucorvidae > Bucorvus > Bucorvus abyssinicus. The sequence goes on along the minus strand of CM020063.1, from coordinate 108,948 downwards.
TACACCCAAAACCACAGCATCTGATAGGAAGGCAGACAAGGGTTTGGGTTACGCTGGGACTGATGGAAACAACATGACCCAAAGCAATGAAAAGCACCCGGGAGCTGGGGAAAAGACAAATGGAGCTCCATGAAAATGAGACGGGAAAGCGCCGGCGCACTCAATTACCACTAATGAACATCTTCCTCACCTCTAAAAAATTGCACCCTGTCCACAGAGTATTAACAGTGTGATGCATGCTTTTGTCACTAAGTATGAGTACTTTTAATTTAGCATCTTTATTTTACTGAGTGCGGACCAAATCACTCCACTGAGTGCTCGCCCGGGCTGTTTTGCTGTGTCTTCAAGCTAGTGGTTATGGATGAAAAAAAAAAAACCCAAACACCTTTTCCAGTTCCTTTCAAGCAATTCAATCCCCAGCCCCTAGTTAAATCAATTCGAGCCGCAGTGCTGGGATTTGTTGCACACCCTCACGTAACTCCGAATGGTTTTGTTTGCCATACATTTGCTGGGGAGATGGGAATTGTCTTTGAGAAGAGCTTTACCTTGACAGGAGTCTGGTCAAGCCACCGTCAAATCCTCCAGCTTTTCCTCCGCCCGTCTCTGTTGCAGCAGCTCCCATCAGAGCAGGGTTGATGGGAGACCAGCTGCTCTCCAGATTTCTCCCCCAGCCGCCGAAGACAAAATTTGATGCTGCAAATGGAAGAGCAACAACAGCAAAGTGATGTTTCACCCTCATTAAAATCAGCTTTTTGATCATTTTTGCTCGTTTTTGTATCGCCGCGGCTCAGCACTGCTGATCCTTCCAGGGAATCGCAGATTAAATGGTTGGAGGATACAACTTCTACTGGCCCTACAAAGCTCCCTGCAGAAAAAAGGTCTATTAAATGTTGGTGGTCACGTAGCATTTGGGGGAAAACACGAAAACACCTCCTTTTATAATAAACAACTTGCCAGCACCGTTCCATTAACAATTGCTGCTCTGTGGAAGCCGTTATTTAGGCGAAACAGCCAATTAACTCCATATATACGATACGTTTCCATTACACACATTTCCATTAGGTATTTCTGCATCACACAAGCAGTTTTAAGTGAAAAAAACCAAGCATTCCCTGGTCATATAATACATTTCCATTAAGTCCGTCTGCAAGGTAGAGATTTTTATGATGATTATAGTGGGTTTTGCTTCACAAAAGCTCCACGAGCACTTTTAAGCCATTACGGCTCGCGAAAGCACCTGTTCACCTATTTATGGTCATCCCGAATTCCACTTTGTGAGGGGCCCTGCCATTTGGGGAGAAACGGGACCAAATAAGCCTTTCCTGTAAAAAGTCCTCGCTGGGACCCAGCCTCGCCCCAGCCGACGGCGGCGGTTGGTTATTTTATATCAGCCGCATTTATCCACCTCCCAGGTAACGCCCATGCAAAGCAGCAGCATCTGCTGATGGGCTTTTCGGAAAATGTCCCCGGGAATCGGGAATTTGACCAACTGTATATATTTTGAGCCATTTTCCCTCGGCCAACTCGTTCCTCATGGCAATGAGTCATGCAGTTGGCTTCTCAGATCCCTCCTCTGCCTCCCGGGTGCTTCATCCCCTCTCTCCCTGCAGAGCTGGGTGGTTAGGGGGGCACTCAGGCAAGCACCCAGCCTACGGTGCTAAATTTAATGGGAGTATTTGCTCCAAAATGCCTTTTTTAAATTCATTTAAATGAACACGGATCAAACTACGCCACCTCAGTGCCTTCTGTGCAAGGGCAACATAACTAGCTGCGGGTCCTGAGGGTAACAGGGACCTTGTGCTACGGGAATAAGTAAAATACCACAACTTCTAGTACTGTTACGAATGAAAATAGATATTGAGACGCACAGCGGGGTCCCAGGCTGCAGCTACCTCGTTCTTCTTTGCCTTTCAGTGACCCCACACATTGTTTATGGGAATTGGAATATTTTACCGACTCCAGGAATACACTCAAGCCTTAAAAAGTAGGTACCCAGTTATTCTGCGCTTCTGCCTACCCGGGAGATGTTTTCTGCCCTGGGGTCTGTCCACCTGGCCGCCGGCCTGCGGCCCCGGGGCGGGCCGGAGGGAGCGCAGCCGCAGCCCCGACGCCAAGGACGGGGCAGCAGAGAGACGCTGGGCTTGGACGGGCGTGCGGCTCTTACCGGGCACTGTCTTCAGGAGTGAACGGCTATCCTAACCACAGGCGATGAACTACCTGCCGTTTCCCCGCCTCTTGCAAAGCAGCTGTGTACCTGCAGCCTTGCCCTGTGTCTGCCGGGGTGTCTTGTTTCCGATGCCCGGGGGCCTGCCCAGCCACAGCTCACCGACAGTTCGAAGCTCCGACTCCCCCCGCGAGCTGAGCTGGGCGATATTCTGCGCTTTTGCTCAGCGGGGCTTCCAGCACAGCCCTGCCGTGCCTCGGCCGCGCCTCTCCCCCAGCCCAGCCTCCACGGCCCGCCGCGGGCTCGGAGGGCCCAGAGCTCCGCGGAAATCGGCAACCCCCGAGAGCCTGCCGTGGCGGGTCACCGCCGGGCAGCCGCAGCACCCAGCGAGACGCGGGGCTTTAGTGCCACGGAACGGCCCGCCCTGCGCCCGGCCCGCCCTGCGCCCGGCCCGCCCTGCGCCCGGCCCGCCCTGCGCCCGGCCCGCCCTGCGCGCGGCGCGGCCCCGGGTCTCGGCGGCGGCGCGGCCCCGCGCACAGCGCGGGATAGCGCGGGGCACCGCGGAACCCGCTCTGGGGACGGTGACGCGCAGCGCGCCCACTGCACCGGTACCAAGGGGAATCTCCCGCCCAGGGGGACCCAGAGGGGCGCTCACCAGCGCCGGGCGAGGGGCGCTCCGTCTGAGGAGGTGCACCCGCACGGCGGCGCGGTGCGGCCCAGGGCAGTCCCGGGCAGCCTCCTCGGCCGCTGTGTCGATCCGACGGGACAGTCTCCCAGCGCGCTGCCCGCTGCTCCCAGCAGAACCGGCTCCAGGGGCTTCTCGGGCAGGGCCCCATTTATGCCCTGGTGGGCGTGGGCCGGGGTCACGCTCAGTTCACACAGGCGGCAGTCTAGGCGCCGGGAGCCCGGCGGGAGCTCTGGTGTTTACCAGGTGCTGCTGCAGCGCCCGGCCTCGGTGCGAGCCCCGCTGGCGGGCGGGGGGCTGCCCCGTCGCTCCACGGAACCACAGAACCACAGAACCGTCTGCTTGGCAGAGACCTTTAACATCACCGAGCCCGACCGTTCCCCAGCACTGCCAGGGTGCCCAAACCATGTCCCTCAGCACCACCTCCACATGGCTTTGGAACACCTCCGGGTATGGGGAGTCCACCACCGCCCTGGGCAGCCTGTTCCAACGCTTAACGACCCTCTGGGGAAATAAATTTTTCCTGATATCCAACCTATATTTCCCCTGACGCTACTTAAGGCCATTCCCACTCGTCCTGTCATTCGTAACACAGGAGAAGAGACCGACCCCTACCTCACTACAACCTCCCTTCGGGTAGTTGTAGAGCCAGAAGGTCTCCTCTCAGCCTCCTCCAGACTAAACAATCCCAGCTCCCTCAGCCGCTCCTCATGAGTTCCCTAAACCCTTCACTAGTTTCATTGCCCTTCACTTTCTGCCCCGCCACTCCTTCGCCTTCTGCCCAGCCAAAACTCTCGGAGTCACAAATTTCTCATCGACGGGGAAACTACAAAGGTTTTGCTTGGAATCCAGATCTGCGTTGGTGGTAAACCTGATCTAACCTAAGAGAACCCTCAAAACTCACCTCCTCAAGGGTTATAATGTGACAAATACGGGTCCCACTGGGAAAGGTTTCACCACCACCCGCCCGTATCTCCATTATCATGGGAAGCAACCTCAGCTCTCTCCAAAGCCACCGCAGCCAGCCAGACCTTGGGAAGGAGAAGTGACTGCAGGTACCAGCAGCCGCTGGGGCAGCCGATGGGGAGGAGTGGGCGCACCCCTGTCCATGCCCTGCTGTTCCTGTGGGAGAGGCAGGGGGAAAGGCATGGCTGGGAGGGGTGCAGGGGGTGTCTGCGTGGATTTGCCCTCGTTCTTCACATTTGTTAAAACGAGAGAAATGTTTCCATTTGAACAAAGTTTGTGCCTGCCATTGTTTTCTTTTTTTCTTTTTCCTTTTTTTTTTCTAATTCGCTTTTGTTCCTGGAAGAGAAGTAAATGATGGAGTGCTCTGTCAAAACTCAATGAACTGCTGCTTCCCTTTCTTTTCATTTGAAAACTTAAACTACCTTTTTTTCCTTTTTTTAAACCTCCCTTTTCTCCTTTTCCAAACGAAATAAAACAAAGAACTGCACAAATCCATAACCTTTGGTTCTGCTGTCACTGACAGCCAAGAACAGACTTCTGTGCAGCAGAAGAAAAAGCTCCCAGTTACAGCAAGAACACACAAAAAAATTCTTGTCTGTCTCTGCTCAGGAGCCTCAGCATCATCCGTGAGCAACGCCCCAGTCGGGGCTTAAACCACGACACTCAAGCGGGGTTAAAACCGGAATAAAGGGGTGGATTTAAGAGCCTGTTCAGGGTTGAGTAGGCAATGAAATGTTGCTGCTTTGTTAAATTTCCCGACTGCCCAAATTTCACCAGCCACTTGTGTTGTGCAGAACGTCGGGGTGCAGGTGAGTAACGCTACGAGAGGGCAGAGGTGAGCAACCCCCAAATCTGCCTGAGCAAAGGCTGGGGATGTCCTTTTCCTTAGCAAAGGGACATCTCGGAGGGACAAAGGGCATGGCAGCTCCCTGCACGAGCAAAAGGAGATGCCACACAACACCATGGCCTCCCCCTCCATCGCCACATCCCCCCGTTCTTCCCCTAGAAGCAGCGTCCAGCACAGACATGTGCACAGTGCACCCGGGCTGGCAGGGAGCAGCTGCTGCCCAGGAGCTCACCTAGAGTTATGCAAATCGCACTAATTCCCATTTGACAGCACTTGCCAAGGAGTCTGCTTACATGGCACGTGGGGTGATGAGTCCCAGCTCTCGTCTTGGTACCCAGAAGCAGAGCAGGGTCCTGCTGCTGCCTGCTCAAGGTGGTCTGAGACCATGGGCTGCCTCAGGAAGCGCATGAGAAGCCAGGGTACAGCCACATATCAACCCCCACCACGCCTCCAGCAAATGCAAACAGATCCTCTGTGTATAAACACAGTTACTTGTGTTCTTTTGGCCTGATTTGTCCATTCTGGGAGCACAGGAGTCATGCCGGGCTGGGCGGGACTTCAGGCTGTGTGTTCAGGAACTGCTCGGGATGATCACCATGGTGAATCATCATCAGGATGCTCACCAGGGAATACCTGCTGAGGACCTCAGGGACCAGAGCCATGGGGGTGGTCCCCACTGCAGGCACTTGGAGAAACAGCGGGGCCGATCCAGAGAAGGGCCATCTCCCAAAGGCACCTCACCTGGGCTTGAACGCCCGAGAGATGGAGAGAGAATCATGATGTTGGTGAACAACACTTCAGTCTGGGCTACTCATTTCTCCATGAGATTCGCTGGGGTTTGTTCATTTTCCCAGTACTGCACGTAACAAGGTCCATGGTGCTGTTGAGAGAAATAAAAAATCCTGTGCTCACAGGAAATTAATATGCTGTGTGATCTTGTAGGTAAAATACAGCTTTCAGAAGAAAACAGAAATTTTTATAGAACCACCTTAGAAATTTCCAAAGCTTCAGATTAAAAAAAATCAAAAATATGCAACATTTCAGCTGGAGAATGCTCTTCCCTGGAACAGGTGATGCCTCAGTGCTAATTTTTTCTGCTGAAACCTGAAAAAAAGCTTTGAGGTTGGTCTTTTGAAACCAAGTGGAAGTGTCCAAGGAGAGGATTTCATTGGGCAACTCCACCACTTCCACGAAAAAGAGATGATGGCTTTACCGGGTTTAGTTCGGTGTTAGGATGGACTGTTCAGGAACTCAAGGTTCACGAGGTGATGTGGGCTTTGCTTTCTGCTGTTCCCCAGGCACACACTCAAATAAAGGCTCTTACCAACAGCTGCCTAAGTACTACAGCAGGTTCCAACCTCCTTTCAACGCCTCGCACACTGTTGTAACACTTGTCCAGCTCACACGTGGGATTTGCAGGCCTACAGTTTAGGTGTTATCTCCTCATCTGGGCAAGACTGGAAGAAGTAAACCACCACACAATTGCCAAGTGGACATTTAACTGATAAAGATTGCAATTTTTTGGAGTCATCTCCTTGAAGCTCATCTCTCCTGTCCCAGGGTGGGCTCGTGGAAGATCAATATGTTTTGCGCTGTGCTACATATAGATCCCCTCAATTTCAACATACCCGACGAGGTGGAGATTTGTTCTCTTAGTTACAGAATAGAATCACAGGGTGGTTTGCATTAGAAGGGACCTTCCAAGCTCATCCGGTCCAACACCCCAGCAGTGAGCAGGGACATCTGCAACCAGAGCAGCTTGCTCAGAGCCCCAAGGGCCAACCTGACCTGCAATGGTGCCAGCCATGGGGCTTCTGCCAGCTCTGGGGGCAACCTGGGCCAGGGGCTCACCACCCTCAGGGTCAAGCATTTCTCCCTTCTCTCTGCTCTGAATCTCCCTCTGTCAGTTGACCCATCAGCCCTTGTCCTGTCCCAACAGCCCCTGCTCAAAGCCCCTCCCCAGCTTTCTCAGAGCCCCCTTGAAGCACTCAAAGGCTGCACTCAGGTCTCCCCGCAGCCTTCTCTGCTGCAGGCTGAGCACCCCAACTCTCTGCCCTCTCCTCCCAGCAGAGGGGTTCCACCCTCGGGTCATCCCTGTGGCCCCCTCTGGCCCCGCTCCAGCAGGTCCCTGTCTCTGCTGGGCTGAGGAGCCCCGAGCTGGACCCAGCCCTGCAGGGGGGTCTCTCTCCCCAGAGCAGAGCGCAGCAGAGGGGCAGGACCCCCTCCCTCCACCTGCTGCCCACAAGTTCTCTCTAACAAAATCCAATTAATTCTCCTGTGCAGTGAAACGTAACCACCACCCAGAAACTAACACCACGATGCGTTCAGCTCTGTTTAATTATATCAGGTGAAGATAATTAGGAAGCTTGCTCTCACCCTGCTGTCTGACTGGTCCCTGGAGCAGAGATGCTCCAGTGCAAGGCACAGTGCCAGCCCACGGTACCCACCACACTGGGCACACGCAGATATTCGTAATGTTTGTGCCTCGTTGACCTCCTCGCAATTGGAGAAATATGCCAGAATGGCTTTTTAAACCAATCCATGAGCAATGCATGTGAGATCTACCCCGTGGGAGTCCCTCAGTGGCCAATTGCCCAAGTCCTAGTTCCCAGCAGCAGCTTTCCAGGATCAGTCCAGAGCAGGTATTTTTAGAGGCCCATCACATCGTAGCCAGCCGACAGCATCGCATACGGTTATTTATAGTAGTATCCAGACGTGAGTTGCAGTAAGCTACATCATCTCCCTACACCTGCCTCCCACTGTCTAAACGGGGGCTGGTACTCCGCAGCAGCAGTGGGAACCATCACCCACTGCTATTTACAGAAGCTTTGGGAGATCCACGGAGAGAAGCTGCCGTTGAAGGGAAAAATTCAAACCTCTGCAGCAAGTCAGTAGTGCTGAGCCTTTATAAATAGCCCGTGATGCAGAGAAACTTGGGAGAAGTCTCTGCGACTTGAAAGTGCATTTATTTTTGTAAGCATGCAAAGGGATGATAAATTATTTCTTTTGATCCTTTTTGCTTCTGTGCTTAGAGCTGTAAAAAATATGCTAAAGGCTGCTTGGGTTTTTTTTTTTCCCCCTTCTGAAGCTATTGGTGAGTGAAAAATGCTACAGCACAGAGCGTAGGGTTTGGGATGAAAGTGTTGGAGTGTTGCTCAGCCCTTCGCAGCGCTCAGAGAATTTATTTCCTTGCATTAACAAATTACCCTGATCATCTCCTCGGATTCTTTTACAGCCTTTTTTACTTCTACAAGAGGAATAAGGGCAGGTTGGCCCTTGGGGCTCTGAGCAAGCTGCTCTGGTTGCAGATGTCCCTGCTCCCTGCAGGGGGCTGGACTGGAGGAGCTTGGAAGGTCCCTCCCAACCCAACCAGTCAGTGAGTCGATGATTCCGTTCTATGATATTCCCTCCCGTATTAATTTGGGGCAAAACGTGACTGTTGTTCCCAGCCCTTCCCAGCTGCAGCCTTCCAGGTCTCGGTCCCAGCACAGAAAAGGGGCGTTGGACACTTTCACCTCCTCACTGGGTAGGGAAGATTCGCCTTTTTCCCCTCAAATATTATTATGATTATTATTATTACTACTACATCCCATTGTGAGTTGAGCACAGCAAGAAGAGAAAAATCAAAGTCCCATACTTTTAACGGTTTTCGGTGATACTTTTGCAGGGATTCAGGGGGGAAATGCTTATAACTTCATGCACACATAACAAAATCAGCGTGGGAAGGAAGGAAGGACCTGGAGCAGCTACACTGGGGCCAATCCTGCCGAGTGAGCAAGGAGACGACACTTAACGTGCCCGATTATGCCCCTTCTCGCCGCAATAACCAGGGTCTGCAATTTGGCGGCAGGGGCCAATCGGTGTATTTGTGCATAAGATTTATTGGACCCAAGAGCAAAGCAGGTGCTTCGCCCCTCTCCTGCACGTGTCAATCACAGCAAACTCATTTAATGGATAACAAAAGCCGGAGCGAAAACACACAATCCCTTTTTAATTAAAAAGTGGCTGCGGCCTTGACGTGATTCCGATAAACTTGGAAGTGGGTAGAATTAACGGCCCCATCCTGCAGCTCCGGCTCAGGAGAACTGGGAAAAGTCATCGACACAATTTTTTGGTTTCATCATGGTTCCTCCTGCCTTCTTCTGAAACCGCTGCTTCTCCTGAAACTGCTGCTTCTCCTGCCTGCCCCTAAACCTGAGTCTGAAAAGGGCTTTGAAAGGTTCCCTGGCTCAGAGCAGGAGAATTTCCGTGATTTTCTGCCAACTTTCACGCCTGAAAAGACAAGCAGCATTTACAGCCCTACCCCATTTCTCGCAACAAAACGAGCTTTTGCCTTCAACGTGGCTTCCCAGGCACGAACCTCTGGACTTCTTCGATGTTCTCCATCTTTCGGGGTCAAGGAGTAGAAAGGTGATTGGAAGAGGTTTACAAATAAGAACATTACCCCATGTGCCTCCCACATTACACGAAATCCAGGAAAATAAACAGAGCTGCGGGGGTTTTGTTCAGACACCCCCCAAAATAATTCACTCTCAAGTGGGCACCAACCATTTCATCGTTCTGAATCAGCCTCAAGCGTATTTCAGTATAAATCAGTTATAAGCCTCCAAAAATCTACGAAATTTTACTGGAAATCCTAAAAATCCTTCTCTGCGAGCGGGCTCACGGGCTCGGCGGTAATTAAACTCCGCACTGGGGAGTGGTACCGGCTTCAGCCAGGTTTGTGATGAGCTCAGGGTGAGTTTGCCTCAGTGAAAGGTTACGTCTGCTTCATTAAAACCAGGATTTGTCCTTGATATGCTCTTACTCTGGTTTCTTTCATCAGTTCGGTCTTCAGTAGAGTTACAGAATGTTGCCCATGAAGGATGCCATGAAGTAGGTGCTTAAAAAATGTTATCAATTAAATAACCCGTCCGAGCTCTGCGCTCATTTTATGCACCTTCAGTGCAAAACCTGAATAAAATCCCCTTGCCGGTGTTGAAAAACCCAGCAAAATGGGGCTGTTCTCCCCCTTTCCAGCCTTGGGGGATTACGTCACGTGAATAACACCCAACTGCGGAAACCGGTGTTGGTGGGGCAGCGATGGGGATATGGTGAAAAACCATCGCACGTCCCACGCGCCGAGCACAGGTCCCTGCGGCAGCGGTTTCAGCAGAGGAATCTCACTGGAGATATCACCGAGTGCCGCTGGTTTCCTCCTGACAGCCCCTCTCGGAGAGCTGTCATTTAGCCAGCCCTCCATCCACTTAATGTCCTCGTTATTGATAGCTTACCACGATAAATGTTAATCAGAGCGTCAGCCCGCGCGGCACTAACCGCTGTAGAGGAGTCTATTACCTCAACACAGTCCCTTCTATCAACCAAACGAGTTATCTCATCAAAGAGTGAAATCACATTTCTCTGACAAGACCTATTTTCCATAAAACCATTTTGACTGGCAGTAATTACACTCCTGGGTTTTAATTCTTTATCTGTCGCATCTGATGGCACTGTTTCCATTCTTCCACCCCGAAACTGGGAGGCAGCCCAACCAGTGCTCACCCAGAGCCTCCTGCCTGCTCTGCCTTCACAGAAGTGCAGAATCATTTTGGTTAGAAGAGAGTTTTAAGCTCCTCGGGTCCCCCCGTTCCCCAGCACCGCCAGGTCCCCACTGACTCTGTCCCTCAGCACCACCTCCACACGGCTGGAAAACCCCTCTGGACACGCTCCAGCCCCTCAATGTCCTTCTTGGAGTGAGGGACCAAAACTGAACCCAGGATTTGGGGGGCAGCCTCCCCAGTGCCCAGTCCAGGGGGACGATCCCTGCCCTGGTCCTGCTGGCCACACTTTCACAAAGGACCTCTCTAAAGTGCTGTCAAACAGCCAGCTGTTCTAGAAAACCAGGTATTTTTAAAATATTTCGACACCTAAAAGGCATCCAGATGGATTTCTAATGGAGCTTGTTGAAAATCTTCCCCTTTGTGCCTCCTGCTGTTAATATTAAAAGCGATCATCCGGCCACAGGTCACGCTGATAAACAGGGACAGAACTAAGGCCCAGCTTAAACGCTCTGCTGGAATGAATTTAGCCCCTAACAAGTAGCCCAGGCGCGCAGGGACTTTTCAATGCCATATATCCACACCAGTTAAAGTGAGAGGATTTAAGGCTCACACCAGGACACGAGTTGGGAGCTCTTTATTGGCTCTAGAGGCAAGAAAGGCATCAACCCTCAAAAAATATTTTGCAAGATCTTCAATCTGACCATCCCTACGAGAGCTCATCTACCCTCTCCACGCTAAAAGCAAAGGCGATCACCCATGGATCGGCTTCGTACAACCATAACAAAGCGTTTGCAGAAGATCTCTCCTGGAGTGAGTGACTTTATTGAAAACAGCATCTTCGTCACTGTCACCACTTCAAGGGTAGCCCAACGTCAGGGACACGGGACCAGCACTGCAGCTTCCACGATTTACAGCCCACGCTACGAATGCAAATCCAATAAAGCTTTTGTAAAGGCTGCTTCAGGAGCATCCAGTTCTTTCCACGGTGCTCGTGTTTAGGTGATGGATTTGTATAACGACTTTACAGTCGACAAAAAAACATGTAATCCTCTCAACTTCTGTCTGCATTGGTTGTAAAATAGTTACATAAACCTATTGGCTGGAGGTAGGGAAGGAATATGGGGTATATAAAACGTATATGGAGGTGTATGTTGACGTAGGTGAAGTCCCGCCTCTTGGTTCCCTTCGCTTTGCTTGGACGGTAAAACGAGCTCACAACTTCAGGGCCATCCCTGCCACGGCAGCAACGCGACTTCACCCGCAACAAATGCTCCCTGTACATCCTACAGGGTGACTTGGGGGAGTCTCAGGGACCACCGCCCACAAGTGACCGGCTCATTTTGGGATCGCGCAGTAGCAGTGACTGGCTTCCAGCACTATCCTGCTCAATTCCAGGCCTGTTGAAGGCACTGAAAACCCCCAGGAGGACCATATGTCTAACATCTGCAGGTAAAGTGGAGTCCCAGTTTCTTGGTGGTCTCCAAAATGATGCCTCACCAGAAATTATTGGGATTCACTTATTCAGCTGGACTCATATGGGGGTCAGGGAGGTAAGTCCTAGACCTGGACCCATTTAATCCATCCCAAGCCCTGCTGTGACAGCAGCAGTGGATCTCCTCCCGGAAGAGAAGAGGGACCCACAAGGTCCACACGCACCTGAATCTCTTACTCCAGTCCTACCTTTATTTTTTCTGCTTGGGTGGAACAAAGAGAAACCGCAAAGCAAAGTAGAAACATTAAAGCAAGAAGGATTTTGCGCTTAATTGTAAACTGAGATGGAAGATTAAGTCTGAATAAAGAAGTACTTAGGCGGAGGCCTGTTGGGACCTGTTCCTCACAGCTCACTTCACACCAGCTCAAAGATTTTAACCCTCTGCCTGCCACTATTGCTTCACGCTTACCCCCACAACAGCTGAAGGAATTTACTTCAGATCACAGTAGATTCATCATAAACTCAAAAGAATTGGGAACTTTACAAGTTTTTAGACTTTGGGACTGGAACAGAACAATGAACCAGACAATGTGACCCAAAAGCTCCCAAACCAGAAAAACCACAAAACCTCTTAATTGTGTAGAAAGGCAACAGGTACGTCTTTGCTCCAAAAGAGTCCCGGTTTTGTGGTGAGACCAGGCAGGTCCGGTCCTTCAGCCCACCCGCCGCACACGAGCATGTATCTCCATTTTACGATGACTCCCAACTTTGACCACGACAGCTTGAAGATGATCCGATGGATGTCGCAGGAAAGAGCCCTTTGCTCTCCTCTCTCACTGCAGACCTGAAGATGTCACGTCACACCAGCCCAAAATGGGGCTGTAAGGAGATGACATGGGCCCACCAAGAGAAAACCATGAGACAGGGCCACCTTGGGTCTTCTACACTAGGGGGAAGCACCAGCAAAGGCTCAGAAGATCCCACAGAATTTGCTCCAGCCACAGTTTCATCCCTTTTTTGTTGCTTTCTATGAATATTGTGTAGGAAGCGGATTTGTTGTTGAGCATATTTACAACAACAGGTAATTTTAGGAGATAATTATTAGAGACAAGTCGCTGAGAATTGCATTTTCAGATCAGGATCCACAACTACTTGCTGTGGACAGCTGACTCTGCACCCCAGGTGAACCCATTCAGAAACAAGATGTGATATTGTGCGACATGGGTGTCTGCTAAGGTTAATTAACCTGTCTGAAGAGCCCAGAACATGAAATAGCTGTATAGAATCACAGAATGGTTTGGTTGGAAAAGACCTTTAAGATCATCGAGTCCAACTGTAAGGGGAAGGTTTCATTGAAGTTATTTGGTGCTTATAATTCCAGGTAAATAAAATAATAATTATAATCAGTCAGTTGGAAAGATTGCAAGGCAAGAAAAATGAAGGCAAATTAATTGACTCAGTTATTCCCTGTAAATTATTTCCTTCATCCATCTACGCTATCGCAGCAGCGATAAAGCTCCGAAGCGGGTGGGAGATGCCGGAGTTACGAAACCCCAAAACTGGGAAAAGCCTTTCAAAAGGGGGTTCAGGGGCGAAGCCACCCACAGAGGTGCCTGTGTGGGAGCTGTGGGCTGAACTGTCATTGGTGTTAATTAACACAATAATAAACACGCCGCCTTGTCCCTCGCCACCTTCACAAATAGACATTATTGTGATCGCACCGAGGCTCCCAGCGGTCGAGGGAGCCGCCAGTTTGTCTCCAGGTATTGACAGATATGGTACCACCGGTCCGTACAATGTCTTGCGGATTAAATAATCTGCCTGTCTATGAGAAACACCAGCAGCGTTTATCCTAAAGGGAAAATCCCGTCCCACACAGGGGAGCCCAAGCCATGAGCTCCCACCAAGTTTGCAGTGATGGGCAAAACACAGCACCCCACCATGGTTTACCTTCTCCTTTGTAATCATCCTGCAGCATCGCAGGCAGAGGAATCAAGGTAAGCCTTGCCTTTCAATGGGGCATGGAAGATTTTCAGGGGGAAAATAGGTAAGTGCATTTGTGGGTGTATTTAGGGTGGCCTTGAGCAGCGCTGAGCTCTGCCACCCCAAGGTAAAAGTGGTGTTAGCCCAGGTTCATAAAAGATAATTACTGCCACTCATCCCAAAAAACCCTATTGCCAAATCGAGGGCATCCTCAGAACAGTGGCCAATGACACCAAGCTCAGAGGTGCAGATGATGCACCGGAGGGTCAGGATCCATCCAGAGGAACCTGGACAAGTTGGAGCAGTGGGCCCGTGTGAACTTCATGAGGTTCAACAAGGCCAAGGGCAAGGCCCTGCCCCCAGGTCGGGGCAGCCCCCGCTATCAGCCCAGGCTGGGGATGAAGGGCTGGAGAGCAGCTCCAAGGAGAAGGACTTGGGGGTGCTGAGGGGGGAAAAGCTGGGCAGGAGCCGGCAACGGGCGCTCGCACGCCAGAAGCCCCCCGTGTGCTGGGCTCATCCCCAGCAGCCTGGGCAGCAGGTGGAGGGAGGGGGTCCTGCCCCTCTGCTGCGCTCTGCTCTGGGGAGAGAGACCCCCCTGCAGGGCTGGGTCCAGCTCGGGGCTCCTCAGCCCAGCAGAGACAGGGACCTGCTGGAGCGGGGCCAGAGGGGGCCACAGGGATGACCCGAGGGTGGAACCCCTCTGCTGGGAGGAGAGGGCAGAGAGTTGGGGTGCTCAGCCTGCAGCAGAGAAGGCTGCGGGGAGACCTGAGTGCAGCCTTGAGTGCTTCAAGGGGGCTCTGAGAAAGCTGGGGAGGGGCTTTGAGCAGGGGCTGTTGGGACAGGACAAGGGCTGATGGGTCAACTGACAGAGGGAGATTCAGAGCAGAGAGAAGGAAGAGATTGTTTTATGCTGAGGGTGGTGAGCCCCTGGCCCAGGTCGCCCCCAGAGCTGGCAGAAGCCCCATGGCTGGCACCACTGCAGGTCAGGTTGGCCCTTGGGGCTCTGAGCAAGCTGCTCTGGTTGCAGATGTCCCTGCTCCCTGCAGGGGCTTGGACTGGACGAGCCTGGAAGGTCCCTTCCCACCCAAACCGCTCTGTGATTCTATGCAATGTGGCAGTTGCACAAGCCCTGCTTCATGCCCGTGGCCATGCTCAGGGTGACATGACCAAAGCTATAGATACACATACCTATAGTCCGTGTATTTCCCCTGTGTCAGGGGTCGCACCAGCTGCCTGACCCCTTTTCCTGATGGCAGTAAGCAGTGCCGAGTTTCTCTTTTAGCTGAATTTTACCCTAAACCCTTGCAAAACAGGAGCGGACTTCCGTCCTTGGGTGGAAACAGCCCATTGCAGAGCTCTTCCAGCCAGTCTAGAGGAGAAAAAGCTTCTCCCTCCAAGTGGTGTTTGCATTTCTTTCCTCACCAGAAACACCTTCTCTCTGCCCGTGATGGGCTGAAGTCGCATATTGTGCAAGTTACTTTCCGAGAAAGAGAGAAACAAACACGGACAGAGGATGAAACCAGTAAGAGGCAGCTTGGAAATACAGTAAGAGACAGTATAATTTTTTTATTTTCGATTTGTTCTTATTTTCTACCTGCAGATGTTATTCTGTGACATTGATGAGTGTCCCACCAGCCACACTGCTCTACACAAAAACGGAATAAACCTTCAAAGGGTTTAAATAGGGTTGGAGGGGTTGTTGCATGTGGTTAATGAGGAGCTCCCTGGCACACAGCTTGCTCTTCTGGAGCCCTGGGGGACTCTGTTCCATCACATATGCCGGAGAAAACCTTCCTCAGCCAGTGGGTTTCTCAGGTGAGAGATGCTTATACAACAGGCGCTTGGATTTTCCGACATCATCAGGGAGAAAATAAACACAGAGGTCCCTTGTGTGGAGCTCCAAGCTCTGAGCCACTCCACCTCCCCCAGGAAAAGCAGCTTTCAGGAGCTCTACAGCTCAAAAAAAAGCCTTTCTCTTCTTCTCGTATCTATCGTCCACCCAGCACTCTGGTCTCATGCTGGAAACTGTCCCTCTTGAACTTCAGGGCCCTTTTTGACCCTAAGGACATGTAGTTCAGAAGACATCCACTTGCTTCCTTGACACTCAAGTTTTAGCAGCTTCATAAAGACGAAGTTCTCTAAAGTACATCTCCTGAAAAAAAATTACAGGGGAAGACGGCTTAATTATTACATATATCTTTGGCATACTTGATGAGAAGCACTTTGGTGCGTAGGTGGAGCTGTAGCAGAGATAACAGGATTAATTTGTACAGAGCGATAAGTTATTCTGTGCAATTACAGGCTGCCTTGAGACTCTTCCCTGGAGAGAGCGCGGTGCAGAGCTGGATGGGACGTTATCCGTGACACCAGCGCTCGCTTCTCTTCCAAAAACACAGAGTTCTTCACGTGTCAAGATGTAAATGAGTTACTGTCGATGGTAACTCCAAGTCCATAAGTCGCAGTAACGCCCAGACCATCCAGTAGCTGTTGATAGTCTGGGCATACGTTCGGTCGAGTTGGGTTGGCCACCTGTAGGCAGTGGCAGTTGGAAGTTTGGGGTTACTATAACCTCTGCTTCAGCTGCGTGACGTGATTCATCTCAAAGTCCTCCAGAACACTGGACCTATTCAATAGTCATCTTTGCTTTGAGGCAGCTGCAGAAATGCTGCAGAGCCCAAGCCTTGATCCCAAAGCATAGGCAACCAAAACGGTTCTCTGCTGAGGTTCTGCGTGCTCACTTGCCAACCAAAACCCTTCTGAAGGGGACACAAAGCATCGCTGTGACCCTTTCCCGGGAGGTGTGTCTGTGTTTGCACACCCAAGAGACAAGTCCATTGCTCAAAGGGCTGGAACCCCTCTGGTGTGAGAACAGGGGAGAGAGTGTTCAGCCTGGAGAAGAGGAAAGTCCAGCAAGACCTGAGTGCGGCCTTGAGTGCTTCAGGGGGGCTCTGAGAAAGCTGGGGAGGGGCTTTGAGCAGGGGCTGTTGGGACAGGACAAGGGCTGATGGGTCAACTGACAGAGGGAGATTCAGAGCAGAGAGAAGGGAGAAAATGTTTGACCCTGAGGGTGGGGCCCAGGTTGCCCCGAGAGCTGGCAGAAGCCCCATGGCTGGCCCCATTGCAGGTCAGGTTGGCCCTTGGGGCTCTGAGCAAGCTGCTCTGGTTGCAGATGTCCCTGCTCCCTGCTGGGGGTTGGACTGCGTAAGCTTTGAAGGTCCCTTCCCACCCAAACCCGTCTGTGATTCTGTGATATTCTGTTCACCAAATGACATCATCGCCCCATGTGAAAACCCTTCTAGGAGCAGACAAACCCTCCAGAGACAAAAAAGCAGCATTTGCCCCCATGGTTTTTACAGAAAACCAGAGCAGATCTGAGATCTGAGCAGCAGATGGGGAAGCACAAGGCAACAGATGCCTGTGAGGAGCATCACAAGCAGCGCGCAGCAGCCGCCTGACTATTGTTGAGCTGTCGTAGATGGTGCAGGGGACGAGGGGACAAAGCCAGTGTCTGTGCCAGGGAACAAAGCAGCGCCAGAGAACACAAGACACTGAGATGGGATGGTCTGTGCTGCTAAACCCCCAAGAGCCCAATGTGTCATCAGCCTGGGCAGGCAGAGGAGTCTGCCCCGATTGCTGGGGGACTGACACCACCCCACTGCGGACACCGGATCTGTCCTGTGCCACCCTCACGCGGAGATGCCACAGAGGGGTTTGTCGGTGCAACCTTCAGACAGACTCTGCAAAGCAAACGCTCATGTCTAAACCCTGTGAGGTTTTCAAACTGCCATCTAGACCTGGAAAACTGCAGAAACTGGTAACATCCATGAAGTGTCACCCAGCCTCTCAGGATCCCTGAGATGAAATGCAGCAGCAGGACTCTCCACCTCTTGGGTTTCTCCTGGTGCTCTGAGCAACTTCTGGCAATCATAGAATCACAGAATCATTGGTTGGAAAAGCCCTTTCAGCTCCTCCAGTCCCCTTTCCCCCAGCACTGCCAGGTCCCCACTGACCCTGTCCCTCAGCACCACCTCCACACGGCCGGGAAACCCCTCCAGGGATGGCGACTCCACCACTGCCCTGGGCAGCCTGGGACACGCCTGCACAACCCCAACGGGCAAGAAACTGTTCCTCAGGGATAACCTCAACCTTCCCTGGAACAACTGGAGGCTGTTTCATCCTGTCACTTGTTCCTGGGGAGAAGAGACCAACTCCCACCTTGCTCCAACCTCCTGAATTTCAGGGAGTTTTGGAGAGCCTCCTTTGCTCCAGGCTAACACCCCCAGAAGGACCAGGACTTCACTTCGGGAAGGGTAGCTGAGAGGCCGATTTTCCAGGCACTGATCTCTTCTAAAGTAAAAGCACCGAGATTCAATAATAACGAGAAAGGCGGCAAACAGGGAGATGCTCTGATTGGGGCTGCTGGAATTCACAGGTTATTTGGCTGGAAGGTCATCCAGCACATCAGCCCAGCTGGGGAATGGCCCAAACCAGGCTTAAAGCTCAGTCAAATTGCACAGAAGAGCTGCAGCCGGGGGTGGGGGGAGGGGGAAAGGAGAGATTTTAAAAGATACTTTAATGTTCAGTGTTATCTGAAGATGATACTTGAACTCTGAAGTGGATGCACTTTATTTCAAACAAGGTTTCTAAAAGGCTCAGCCGTAGAAAGAAGAAATGCATTTCAGGTGCATACAAAGAAGTTCAGCTTAAGGTTGAATGAAACGTTTCAATTCACCAGACCAGAATTTTTAAAATATTGTCCACTAAGCTGCTAAGGCAAAAGATCCACAATTACAGTAAATGGAAAACATGTACGTAAAGAGTCAGTGGGAGACACTCCACCTGCTTCCTCCCATTAGTGTCTTACCAAATCTGCCCGCTGAGAAACCTAGCTACGACACAGCTCGGGTGAGGATGTCAAAACCACTCAAGAGGGAAGAGAAACAAAGAGGAGAATAACCTGGGTGATGTTTTTCAAAGCAATGGGGAAACAAAACTGGAAGGAGGAGCAAAATTACAAGGGGGAAGGGAAAGAGAAATTACATTACATCTGGCTGCTTGGACAGTCACAGGTCCTCGAAAGGGTGTTTACAGACATCAGAAGGCAAGAAAACACTTTGAAAACAACTTATAAGACAGATCCTATGTATTTATAGATGAGAAAACCATTAGAAACATCGGGGGGGATCCAGTTTCACTTATTTTACAGCAACCGAGCGGTCTCCATCGAGTCCAGCAGCCCCAAAAGAGGCCAACGTTGAGTCAAGAGGTTGTTTCGGGGTTTTCCCTTCCAGGGGACATTGGTTGAGATGCTAGGGGGAGCCTGGGCTAGCCAGACCCCACAGCCCCAGACAGGGGCAGGAGGCTCATCTTTGGGGACCGTCGCAGGACCCCAGCCCTGAGCCACCTGCCCACAACTCCCGGCTCATCTTTGGCAGTAATTACCTGTTTTAGAGCGATTGAAATCTCCCAGTGTGGCGGGGTAACGACTTCCTCGCTGGTCACAGAGCTGTTGCTGCGTCGGCTTGCCAGACCAGCACATTTCCAAGTCATACATCTCACCCAAAATACAGCTCTGCCACAGTAGGTGAATAAATTGTCGAGCCATCATTAAAACAGGGTGGTCAAAAGCTCAGCCAGGACTGGGTGTTGTCGAGCACTGTGGTCAACGATGCTGCGCTAACGCTGGGGAAAAAATGGCCTCGTTAGAGAGAAAAATACACCCTGAACGCAGGCAAAATGGGGGAAACTAGAAACCAAACCCGTAAACACAGAAGTTAAAAGGGAAAATGAGGAGAGTGGTGGGATATAGCCCGCGGCGTGGGGAAGGGAGGAGCCGAGCTGTAATCCCCGCTCAGTCACCGAGGCGCCGTAGGAAACCAGTTAACCCCTGTGATCCTGTTATCTGAAAATGGGATAAGCGTTCTTACCTTGCAGGGTGTGATGGGATTAGCAAGCGGCAGCTCTAGAAAATGCAAATTGCTAATGCGCGCTAACGAACCGCACAGCGTCTCCGCTCTGGCGCTGGGGTGAAACAAGCTCCGGTCTTCCCAGCGGCGTTTTATCTTTCTCTCGTGGATGCCCACAGAAGCCCGGCTGCACGTGGCCATCGGAAAGCAGAGCCATAAGGATGCCTCAACCCACGCCCGGCTCACACAGGACAGCCCTTCTCCAGGTGGGTGGCAATTCCAGTGCAGCTGAGAAACCACATCCTTGCGCTGATGCTCGCATTGCTCAGAAGGTCCCAACCACAAAAAAAAACCCCAGAAAACGATTTATTCCCTTCCTTCGTCACATTGTACATTGCAAAAACCACCATCGTGTTCCTCTGCTGGAGTTGGACGCTCCTTGGAGGAGCTCCTTCTCACAGCTCCCTTCTGGACCGGTGCTCAGCCCCACACCCTGGACACATCTGAGGCTTTGCTAGCACCGAGATGAGCAGGACTGTCCCCACGCTGCTGCGGATACTCGCAGTATCCTATTTCAGCAGCCCAAAGGTTCGTTTGGGGACTATGACACCACCAAGCCTTCACCTCTCCTATTATGCCCCATCTCACACTGGATCCCCGATCCACGTGCATTGCACTTCCCTCAGTTTTAAGAGCATTTCTCTGATTTGCCAAGATCCTTTAAATTCTAGCACTGTCTTGCGAAGCCCTTGAAGTTTTTTCCCATGCTGGGATGACCTGTGAATTTGACGAGCACATTATCAGTACCCCCAGAAACCAGAGATGACCCAGGAGAGCCCCGGATAACTCCCAAAGACACTCAAGGCTGTCTCTGTTTCAATGGGGAGTCACTGATGACTACTACAATGGCAATTTCCCACCCAGCCCTTCTCTACTTTAAAATCTTTCCTCTTTACCTCGCTAGTCTGCCATCTGACACATCATTAAACGCCTTATTGCTTGTACCACTGCTGTGGATAAATATGTATGTCTGATTATAAGCATGAGGCTCAACCAGGCCAAGTGCCAGGTCCTGCCCTTGGGTCACACCAATCCCCTGCAACGCTCCAGGCTGGGGGTTTGAGAAAGGCAACTATAGTCTCTTCTGCTCGTATCCAAAGTCCATTCTTACATGGTTTTAGATGGATAAAATAGTTAGTGTAGCCATCACTCCCGTGCCCGTTTTCTGGTCGAACCTCAGTCCTGGCTGAGAACGCCGTGGTAAGTCACTGGTTTAGAGCCCACGAGGCAGGTTTGAAAACATTTCTTTCCACTTGCAACGTATCGGTAGTTAAAGCACAACATGGGACCATGCTGGGTTTATTGAAATCCTGCCAGAAAGCCTGGCAGATTTCTGACAAGCATTTTATCTAATGAGTGGGCAGATTTTTTTTTTAAAAAAAATAAGTATCTGATTTATATGGGGGGCTGGAGCGCATCCTGTAAAGCCTAGTGCCTCATCTCTGGAGCCCACAAGCTCCCAGCAGCCTGTCTTGTGCAGCAGCAGCTCAGGACCTGGCATGAGCTGCTTGATGGCCCCTAGAGCCTCCCAGAGGCAGATTTTGATGGCCCTCAAGACTCCTTCCCACCATGAGATACTACCTCTGTCAGGCCCGATACGCTGCGACCTCCCTCCCAGCATCCTTCACTTCCCAGGGACAGCACCAGAAGCAAAACTGCTGCTCCTCAAAAGAATCTTGTAGGTTATTACCTTCTAAGTGAGCTTAAAAAAGCTTATAATGCACCAGGACTTTGGAGCCAATCTCTGTCATGCTTCTCAGAATCATGGAATCATAGAATAAAAAGTTGGAAGGGACCTCAAGGATCATCTGGTCCAACCTTCCTTGGCAAAAGCTCGGTGTAGCCAGATGGCCCAGCACCTTGTCCAGTTAATTCTTAAAACACTGGGGACTCCACCACTTCCCTGGGGAGATTATTCCAATGGCCGATTGTTCACGACAGCCCAAGGAACAAGCAGGCAGCAGAAGTAAAACCTCCGGTACACTGCAGCGTGACTTTCCCCCAGCACCGCCGGAGGAACATGGGCTCAGCTCCCCGACACCCTGCTCCAGAGGAGGTCCTAGATATGCTTTCCCACGCAAACCCAGGACTCACCTCCTGGGAGTTCACCGTGGTTCCTGCTGTAGCTGGAACCTGCCCAAGGGTCCATCCACGCTATGACAAGGGGAAGATCAGAAACAGGATCAGTCAGAAACCTGGAGTAAGCATCTATAGATATAGGGACATTTCCCTCGGGGACGGCGGGAGGAAGGTGCCACCATGAGCTGTGTGTGCTCATGCTGATGTCACTCGAGGGAAAGCTGGTTAAACCTCTTCAGGCTGCTTTCGAAACACAATCTCTTCTGACATCAGGGATATGGGAGGTAGGAGAGGTCCCGGCTCCTGGTGAGGGCTTAATTCCTTCGTACAGAGACGGCTGCGCTGCGTTGATGGAGATGAGTTGTCCCTGCAGCGAGGGAGGATGTGGGTTTGCTCATGCACGGTCCTGACGAGGGGACAACCACCCTCTTGGCTCTCCCTGGCCTCCATAATGATGCCAACTAGCAAAAGCAAGAGGAGAGGACAAATTTACTCCTGCTTTCACCCAGCACAGCATTTTCCTCACAAGAGTGTCCTCACCCACTTCTTAAAGCGGCACAAAACTCCTACGGGAGGTGCATCCGTTTAATTACAAAATAAGTAGGGTTGGGTTTTAACTGCCTCACTATTTTCCAGAGCCACCGAGCGCTTCCTGTGCCGGGCAGCGGAAAGGCGCCGGGTATTCAAACGAGGCCCCAGTTTGCATGTCGCGTGGTAAACATAAGCACGCCGTGAACACAAGCCGCAGGATGATTACAGTGCGGCGGAACAACAGAGACGGAAAATAAAATAAATTGGAGGCGAGGCCGCTGCCACAATGACTATTCTGTATTTGGATCTAAAAATAAAGGCGGCTTTAACTTCCCCTGACCAAGGCAAAATAAAATCAGGTGAGGCTCCTTCAGGAATAGAGTATGTCCAGCTTTTTTTTTTAGGCGACCTTCCCAGCCCATGACACCACCTCTGAATTCCTCCCTGCCGCTTCGCAGCCGATCCGTTTCAGTGCAGCTCTTCAGCTGTCGCCACAAAGAAGCAGAAGGTCTTTCTATTTCAATTAATTTTTATTTATTTATGCTGTCAACCACGTTTCCACACCAGCTGTCTCTGTTTGGGGACCGTCTTTACTGGCTGCTGACAAAGGACTCCAAATCAGCAAAGCTTCATAAGTAAAATAAGTCAGATTTATATTGCCGGATCTGCAGCCCGGCTTCACCCAGGGAGGGGAAGAACTACAGTACCCAGGGTTTACATTTCCTTTCCTGACCATTTGGCCCCGCAGCGTGCAGATCGAGAAGCCAGAGATGGGAAAAAGTAGAAAAAAAGTTGAAGCCAAAGATAAAATACAATGTAAAGGGTGTAGGAAGTGTATAGAGCATCTCACCAGCAGCTCCATCCTCAGGGCGCAGCAGCTCTGGAACCCCTCACCAGCTGCAGAGGAGCAGTGGGAAAGGCTGTTACTAATTTCTGGAGCTGGAGGAACTGCTTTTCACTCTTAAAACAGCAAGCTTTTAAGTCGACGGTGCCCAGCCTGCTCCTCTCCTCCTCACGGTGACATCCGCTACTCAAACCGGTCACCGCACGCGGCTGAATCCTTCTGTAGGTGGGAGGTGTATTTACACGGGGTTTTTCTCAGGGCTCCATCCTCTGCCCTCGGAAATTCAACGACTGAAGAAATGACGTTAGCATTGGCCAGAGCATTTCTGAGGAGGCTGCACACAGCAATGTGGAGGGCTGGAAGACAGTAACAAATGTTTGCTGCTGGTTATTACATTTCACAGCTGACTGAAACATTGGTGTCCATAAGGGTTTTCAGGGTCTTTTCCAACCTAAACGATTTTATGATGAACACCATGTCCTCCTACAGGCTTTTGCACCACTGCTCAGGTGGAAGCTTTGTTGGGTGAGAGGAGAGAGGACAGTGCCCAAACGCACAATCCCTATCTCAGAACTTATTTTTTTCTCACAATGGTCTCCTGAAAGTGAGATCTCTGACCCAAATACCACGGGGTTCATGGGAATGAGTCCAATCGCTTCAGCAGGTGACACACCAAGCCTTCCAGATCCCACTGAAGTCAAGGGGAATCTTTACACCTCCCCCAGCAGCCCCTGTGAAGAGCTAAAGCAGCAACCAAGCTATCCCCAAAATTCACCAAAGCCACAGCAACAGTTTCAACGATGCGGATGAACCATTTAGAGCTACACGCTGGATGGAGAAGACAGTCGGTCCAGCCCCATCTCCCTGGTGGTTCTCTTCATGCCAGTTGCCACTTGATTTCTCAAAATAATTTCACATCCCCGCTGTATTTCTGAGCCCAGCGTACACTGAGCACGGCCAGCTTCCGGATCAGCGTCGGGAGGGGACGCGCGTGATGAACAGGGCATCCCAGATGACAGAAATCAGCGTGGGCGCCTCTCCGAGGGAGCTCTGCCGCAGCAACCAGCATCTTCCACCTACGGCAAATGTCCTGAGCCTTATTTGTATGAAGTCAGCACCACAAATCGCCTCTTCTACATGCACGACAGTGTTACAAGTTTGCATATTCATGAGGCAGCCTAAGTTCACGTATCTTCATCAATATTAGGGAAGAACAAACTTCCTTCACGGCATCTTGAAGGGAGGTGGTACGTTTCACCTGGCTGTTGAAAGACGGGTTGATTGGGGTGTCCTGTATCAAAGTTCCCTCAGTTTCCAGTGGGATCCCATTAAGTTCATATCTGTGTTACCACTTACCCGACCAGATAAAACATCAGACGAGAAATAGAAATAATAGATATAATAGTAAGCCCCTGGATGGGTTTTGTTCGGACACTAGTATGTATTTATCACCGACGCAACCGTCGCTTCACTCCCTCGTTTACACCCCCCTTAAATCGCCTGTTTCAGTTTCATTTTATCCCGTTCTTCTAAGGATGTCTCTAAACCACAGGTTTTAAAGGTGCCGATGAAATATCAGCACAATCAACCCCCAGCAGCCGCTTCAGTGGAGCGCTTGATTAACGTGCCTAATTAACCCCTCCCACGCATCAGCAGTAAATTTGTTTACACTCCGAGGAGGCACACAACCTCATGCTGCCGGGCTCTGAATTCCTCAGTTTTAGGTTTTCTGTTCGTTATCGCTGACTTGGAGGCCAAGACACCGTTCCTGGTAACGTGTGCGGCTTGTAAGACCAGATACCGGTGATTCAAAACTCCCTGAGCGCCCACTTGGAAATCAAAAGCTAAAGCTGAACACGATTTTTGGGAGGCGAGGACTCGTTTTGGCCTGGCAGTGATGGCACCCTAATTAAAAACGGGTCAAGAAAGACATCCCCATGCCCTGCTCTTCCCACGGATGAGTCCAGAGTTGAACTAGTTACACAGGGAGCTGAAATAAACCAGGAAGTAATACAGAATTAGAAATATAGAGAAAATAATAAGAAATAAGAGTCATCTAGAACAAGAAATAAAAGCAGTTGAGTAATATTTGCTCTTAAAATATTTGGGGTCTTTTTGGGGAGTCTTTTTTTCATTCAGAAGGCATTCAGCCTCCCGTTGAGTTCGGAACGGACCACGGCGAGGTGGGATGAGACCTGCATCACCAGTGTTTCTGCTGGTTGAACAGGCCATGGGTGTGGTCTGCTCACCAGCACGGCTCCAGGCCGGACAGATATGGGGAAAAAACCCACAACAAAGCTCCAAATCTAGGACTGGTCCTGATGAAGACACACAAGCAGATGTTTTTCAGATGTTGCTTGAAAGCCCATTATCTTTGGCAATGCCACGTCATGGCGACCCTCTCAATGAAACCTCCCATGGAAATCCCCGTCCTGTGGCAGAAGCTCCCCACCAGCAGGCATGGACCAGGCTGGTGGGGCTGGGTGGCTGTATTACCTTCCTCCTGCTTACCCCAACTGCTTATAAAATTGTCCGTCTTCATTGAAGAAAGAAGCCGGCAGAGAAAGATGAGTTTATTCAGGTCGCTGCTAAATACCGAGAGGAGATGAAACAGGAAAATCAACCCCGAGCTGAAGCACGGATGACCCGATCAGGCAGCAGAAGTTGAAAGGAATGAGACAAATGGAGAAATGGAGAAGAAAAAAAGCAGCCAGAGGTTAGCGGGTTTCAAAGATCAAAAGAGGAAAAATTCCCACCTGATCAGCCGTAAAAACTCCCGAGGCACTAAATATCATAAATGCAAGAGCTGGGTCTGGAAACTTTGTTTCTGAGATAAAGAAAACAGCTGCAGCCCAGCCGTCATGGCAGAAGCTGGGACATATCGCTCAGAACAGCAAGTTTCATGAGCTTTGCAGGAAAAATCCTGGGGCTTGGCGAGCTTGAGGGTGCCCCGGGGGAAGGAGGACGAGGTAGCACTGCCGAGGCCAGCACGGGAGAGAGGGGACCATATGGTCCAGAGGGATGTTGAGGACAGCAGGGGAGGAGAGGAGCCGGCAGATGGAGGGGAGCTGAGAAGCAAACCGAAAGGAGACGCGTGTTTGGGTTTCTTCTGCAGGGAGGCGGTTCGAGAGACAGTTCTCCTATCCCTGCTCGGGCTGGTGGACAGCGGGGTGGTCTAAGTCCCCCAGGGTGGACTAAAACCACAGCGAATGCAATCGGGAGGGAAAATACCAGACATGTCTGGATTAGGTCTATACAAGTACCATCAAAAACCACTCCCAGATTTCCTTTTGGAATATGGATACTCAACCACTCCTCTGCCCCACACCTGGCTCACATCGAACAGCTTCTGGACCACATGTGGGGAGAGAAAAGGGACGTGAAGTGTATGTTCAACCACTTCTCTCCTGCCCACACCCTTATGCCCCAGCACGGCTCACCCTGTTTTATTTGCTCAGACAGGATTGCCTTCAAAGCTGCTTTGGCTTCTGTTCCCTGTGCTCTTCCAGCAGGAGCACGTGGTGTGTGGCACCTGGCAGAACTGGTTTGATGGCATCAGGGTCGAGGAGGGGGTCCTGCCCCTCTGCTGCGCTCTGGGGAGAGGGACCCCGCTGCAGGGCTGGGTCCAGCTCCGGGGCTCTCAGCCCAGCAGAGGCAGGGACCTGCTGGAGCGGGGCCAGAGGGCGCCACAGGGATGACCCGAGGGTGGTAACCCCTCGGCTGGGAGGAGAGGGCAGAGAGTTGGGGTGCTCAGCCGGCAGCAGAGAAGACTCCGGGCAGACCTGAGTGGCGGCCTTGAGTGCTTCAGGGGGCTCTGAGAAAGCTGGGGAGGGGCTTTGAGCAGGGGCTGTTGGGACAGGACAAGGGCTGATGGGTCAACTGACAGAGGGAGATTCAGATGCAAGAGAAGGGAGAAATGTTTGAACCCTGAGGGTGGTGAGCCCCTGGCCAGGTTGCCCCTCAGAGCTGGCAAAAGCCCCATGGCTGGCACCATCCCAGGTCAGTGGCCCTTGGGGCTCTGAGCAAGCTGCTCTGGTTGCAGATGTCCCTGCTCCCTGCAGGGGGCTGGACTGGAGGAGCTTTAAGGTCCCTTCCCACCCAAACCGTTCTGTGATTCTATGATCACAGTGTCACAGGATCCGCTGCCCATAGAGGATGCGTAGGACCAGCAGGTTCTCACCTGGCGCAGGGCATCTCTGATGCGGGACGTTTCTCGCCCTGGCTGCCCAGAGGCCATGAACACAATCCACAGGAAGAAAACAATTATATAAACTTAATTCCTGGTCATGACTCGGCGCCTTGCAAACCCTGCTGCCTGGAGCTGAAACAATCAGTATACTGTTATTCATACCATTAACCCCGCGAGGTGTGAAACAGCAGCTGTAGCGTCAAGCACGAGGCATTATTTTGCTGCCACAAAAAAGACACAGAGCCCGGGCTCCTGGCCGGGTCTCCAGCACTGCTTCTTCACTGCAGCCTGGAATGATGGAGCTCACGTGTCTCTGTTTTTTTCAGACTCACAGGGATTATCCTTGGCTTTAGGAAGGGCACAGGGCCATCCTCCTCCCCAAATCCCTTCTCACTGGCAATGGATTGAAAAAATATTTCCCTTAAAACCCCCTCCTTATGCAACAAGATCATCATTGGGAGCGGCATAAGAGTAAGGATTATAAAAATTACCTATGTGGGGCTGTAGCTGGCACAGCCCCAGGACACAACTGATTCTGGGCTGATCCGGTGATTTATACTCGCAGCACACACGGCAAAGTCCCACTCCCCAGCCAGCCGGGTGGTACAGGCTTTCCCTCGCTGTCCCGGTCACCCCACTACTCTGTTTAATGATAAGAACATGTTTCCAGGTCAAATAATAGAGGCAGTATCAGACATTTCTAAGCCTTCAGGTTAACGAAGCCAATTAGATCAACCAACCTCATCTCCCCGCTGCCCGTAACTCACCCAGCTCCTCCCTGGTGACATTGCAGTGACTGATTTTCACCAGGATGACTGGTGTTATCCTCCAAAAACTCAACTTTCAGGTGCTGTAGGCAAAGGAGATGGGTTGAAGTGCCAGTAGTGCCTGTACGAGCTGTCCTGGAGGGACTGGATCCGACCCCCTGTGCCACATCTTGCAGAAGGCAGCAAAAAGTCCCTTCTGATCTGATTTGGGAAAAAACATTGTTCTGATCCCGTATCTCATATGGGATTGACCTAGGTTGTGGGTCAAAATAGCAGCTGGCAGGGCAGAAACGATACCCAAAAGCTTCTCTGCTTTAGCATCTCCAGCAGAAGACACCACCAACCCAGGAGAATCAGCACCTACAGCCATGCTGGGCTAACCCTCCAGCCGCAACCAGCCTCAGACACCTCCAGGAACAATGAAACAGGAAACAAACTCATAAACCAAACGCAGCGATTGTGCACTGGAGGGGAAAAGTCCTCCCTGACCCTCGCAGGCTGCTGGCAGGAGCCCAAAATATCCCCATTGATTGTAGTAACTGTCAAGCCAGATGATCACAACTGTCTCTTCTGACCTCAGAAATCTATTGGATATATTAGATAACAGCAGTTTCCATGCCAGGTGATGTCAAGACAACATCGCTGCCCCAGGTCAGAAAATTGCCTCAGGTCACCGTCTCTGCAGGAAACTGTGCTCGGATGCTCAATGGCCTGAAAGCAGAAAGAAAAACCATTTTGTCTTCCTCAGTTGGCACCGATGATGTCTCAAAGCCCCAAGAAGTCTCCAGAATAGGTGTTTTCATCAGCAGCGTGTGCTTAAATAGACACCAATATATTCTGTACCAGGAGATCTTCCATGTCATTTCTTTGCTACAAGAAACCATCAGCCTCCCAGCCGTAATCCAGTCTACACTTGGTAGGAAACCAGTTTGGTTACTGGCTGTGTAAGTGGTTCCACACAGAAAGGTGTTTGGCCAAATGGATTTCGTGTTGACACGCGAGATCTTGGAGGAGGCAAAACCTCCCTGAAATTCTGCCTCTCTTCTCAAAGCGCTGAGTAGGAGCAGTTTTCTCACCCCACACTCTTCATGGCCCCTGAACTTTCGCTGCCAAGATACTAGAGAAGTCCATAACCCACTTCCCTCCTCTGCTTTGCCCGTAGGTACCAGGCAGCGTCACTCAACCCCCACATTCTAGATATGCTTCTTGGTGTTCCCTCCAACACTGACTTCAAACGGCATCCTGGTGCCTCTGCACCCCTCCTCTGGGATGCCCTGAAGGGGGTTGATGCCTCAGAGCATCCTGTGCTGAGGGCATTGCCTCTTACCCCAGCGAGCTCCCATTGCCCCCCAGAACTCCTTTTCATCCCATTTCCCATCTAAATTGGGTGGGAGTATTGATCTGCTGGAGGGTCAGGAGGCACCCCAGAGGGTTTCTGGACAGGCTGGATCGATGGGCCAAGACCAGTGGTATGAGGTTCAACCCAGGCCAAGTGCCGGGTCCTGCCCTTGGGTCACACCAACCCCCTGCAACGCTCCAGGCTGGGGGAAGAGCAGCTGGAAACTGCCCAGGGAAAAGGACCTGGGGCTGTTGGTCACCAGCGGCTGGAGAGCAGCCAGCAGTGTGCCCAGATGGCCAAGAAGGCCAACAGCATCCTGGCTTGTCCCAGCACTGGTGTGGCCAGCAGGAGCAGGGCAGGGATCGTCCCCCCAGACTGGGCACTGGGGAGGCTGTCCCCCAAATCCTGGGTTCAGTTTTGGTCCCTCGCTCCAACAAGGACATTGAGGGGCTGGAGCGTGTCCAGAGAAGGGCAGCGAAGCTGGTGCAGGGTCTGGAGCACAAGTGTGCTGAGGAGCAGCTGAGGGACCTGGTGGGGTTGAGCCTGGAGAAAAGGAGGCTCAGGGGAGACCTTCTGGCTCTCCACAACCCCCTGAAATTCAGGAGGTTGGAGCGAGGTGGGGGTCAGTCTCTTCTCCCCAGGAACAAGCCACAGGATGAGAGGAATCGGCCTCCAGTTGCTCCAGGGGAGGTTGAGGTTGGCTCTGAGGAATAATTTCTTGCCCGTTGGGGTTGTTCCAGGCCTGGCCCAGGGCAGTGGTGGAGTTCCCATCCCTGGAGGGGTTTCCCGGCCGTGTGGAGGTGGTGCTGAGGGACAGGGGTCAGTGGGGACCTGGCAGTGCTGGGGGAACGGGGGGACTCGATGAGGCTAAAGGTCTTTTCCAACCAAAACTTTCTATGATTCTATGACTCTGATCCTAAAATTTGAGAAGCTCCTCAGGCTCCAAGTTGGACCCACCTCTGGCCAAGGCCAAGCCAATGAGCAGTTTGCAATAACATATTTAAGAGAGGAAAAACTGTTGGGTGAACTCTCTGGAGTTTGGGGAGCTCTTTTGTTTAGGAGAAGAGTGGGACAGGAAAGAGAGACAACCATGTGGACACCCAGGTCAGTGGGGAAGGAGAGAGGAAGACAGGCTGGAGCAGCCGCTCCCCTTTGGTCTGGCTTGGTTTCCCCAAGTGAAGTCTGTCTTTTGCCCAATAAACAGGAGGTAAACAGCATCTGGGCAGATGTCACCAAGGGTAACCTTCATCTTTGGGAAAGCAACATCTTTGCAGCTGAACAGGGGTCCTCCAGCTACCACCAGACTGGGACACCCAGAACTACTCCTTCAGCTCCTGCCCTTCCTACCCTGAGAAACATCAGAAAAACACCTCTATGAAGGCACCTAGAGCAGACAACACCAGGACCGGAGGATTTGACCTGGCATGGAAGAGGAGTCCGAGGCTCCAGCCATGAGGTCACCTTGGGTCAACAGGTCAACCAATGTTGGGTGCATTCTGAAGTTCCACAACCCTGCATGTGTAAATATGTGTGCTGAAGTACAAGGGGGAGAGTTCCCATGAAGCCTGACTTCAGCTTTAAAATCTGAATGCTACAGAAGTCCAAATTTAACCCTTAATGAAAGAGAAGAGGGAAGCATTTGAAGTTGAGTGGGATTTATTCAGAAAAGCAGAAGTGGTGGCATTGCGCAACCCGTTCCACAGAGCATAAAGGTTCTGACCTGAGCCATTCTCTACATCTGATTTTGTCAAGAAAGGAACATAAAAGCCCATGTGAAACTTATCGAATTGCTCCTCAACCCTGCTTGCACGTCCCTTATAGCACAAGAATCCCTTATTATAATTAACCATCTTAATGGATGGGTTGTTTCAAGCCTTTTACAGGTGGCTCATCTGGAGAGCAACAGAGGTGCAGCTCCCCAGCACAGTGAGAGCATCTCCACAAAGGTCCAGGAGGTCTGCGATCCAGCCTGACCTGCAATGGTGCCAGCCATGGGGCTTCTGCCAGCTCTGGGGGCAACCTGGGCCAGGGGCTCACCACCCTCAGGGTCAAACATTTCTTTCCTTTTCCCATCACCCCTGTGTCCCCTCTGGCCCCCGCTCCAGCAGGTCCCTGTCTCTGCTGGGCTGAGGAGCCCCGAGCTGGACCCAGCCCTGCAGGGGGGTCTCTTCTCCCCAGAGCAGAGCGCAGCAGAGGGGCAGGACCCCCTCCCTCCACCTGCTGCCCAGGCTGCTGGGGATGAGCCCAGCACACGGGGAGCTTCTGGGCTGCGAGCGCCCGTTTGCCGGCTCCTGCCCAGCTTTCCCCCCCTCAGCACCCCCAAGTCCTTCTCCTTGGAGCTGCTCTCCAGCCCTTCATCCCCAGCCTGGGCTGATAGCGGGGGCTGCCCCGACCTGGGGGCAGGGCCTTGCCCTTGGCCTTGTTGACCACTGTTTTTGTGGAAGACCACGTCACCCCCTCCGTGTTCCTCCCCAGCCCCTCCCCGGCACCTGAAACAGGAGCTAACGGCTGCACTCCCTGCTCATCATTTCCCCGGCAGTGTTCAAGGCCAGGTTTGATGGAGCTTGGGGCAACCTGCTCTGGTTGCAGATGTCCCTGCCCACGGCAGGCGGTTGGACTGGATGAGCTTTAAGCTCCCTTCCCACCCAAACCGGCCCATGGTTCGCCGATTCGATTAATTGCAGCGTCCGTCAGTCCGGTTCTCAGTTCTAATCTCGGGGCTCGCATCGGTTCACCTCGGTGGCTGAACTCAGACCCAGCTTCTTTCCTCCCCGACCCCTCAGCCCGCCGCGGCCCCGCTCCTCCAGGTGCCGCCGCGCAGGGGAAACGGCCCTAGCCCGGTGCCCGCCCACTCCCGGCCCCGCCCAGGAACCGGCTCCGCCGCCCAATGGCGCGGCGGCGAGCGGGGGGCGGGACCGCGCCGCCTCCTCTCCTCCACACCCCCCTCCGCCCCCCCCACCCCCCCCGCCCCTCCGCCGCCGCTGCCGCCGCCCGCCGCCGCCGCCGCCCGCGGCCGCCGCCGAGGCCCTCGCCATGGGACAAAAGGCGCGCTGAGGAGCGCGGCCCTAGCGCCCAGGCCGCGCCCGCCCACCGCTCGGTGCCCGCCGTGCCATGGCGGGCCCGCGTCGCTAGGCCGGCCCGCGCATCGCCTCCCCCCTCCTCTCCCCCCTTCTCCCCCCCTCCTCCCCCCGGCCATGCCGAGCGGCGCCGCCGCCGCCGCGGCCATCCCCCGCCGCCGCCGAGCCCGCCGAGCCGCCGCGCCTGCCCCCTCCGCCTCCCCCGCCGCCGCCGCTGCTGCTGCTTCAGCAGCGCCTTGCCGGCCTCGGTCTCCGCGATCGCGGCCTGCCCGCCGCTGGCGGCGGCGGAGGAGCGGCGGGGGCGGGGCCCGGCGGCAAGCTCGGCGGCGGCGGCGGGGGCGGGCTTGGCGCCGCCGCCGCCTGACCCCCCCGGAGAGCTGGGGCCTGGCGGGGCGGTGGAGGAGGAGGAGGAGGAGGAGGCGGCGGCGGCGGCGGCGGTGGGACGAGGGAGGACCTGGAGCTGGAGGAGGAGGAGGAGCTGCTGGCGGGGGAGGACGAGGAGAGAGGAGGAGGACCCTGGCCGCGCTGCTGCGCTCTCCTCGTCCTCCTCGCCCTCCCAGCCGCTCCCGGTGCTACCGGCGCTGGCTCCGTCTTGCTCTCGGCCCTCCTTCGATGGTCCAGAGCGGCGGCGCGGTGGCGGGACGCTCTGCGGGGCGGACGATCCCAGGGCATGATGGCGGCGATGCTGTCCACGCCTACGGCGGCGGCGGCGGCCTGGGCGGCGGCAGCGGCGGGGGGTGACGGCGGCGGCGGCAGCGGGCCTCAACGGCGAGCATGCGGCGCTGCTCCGCCGAAAGAGCGTCAAACCACCGAGTGCGTGCCCTGCCCAGCTCCGAGCATGTGGCCGAGATCGTGGTCGTCAGGGTGAGTGGGGGAACCGGGCAGGCGCGGGGAGGAGGCGGGTGGAGGTAAGCCGCCGCCTGGCCCGGGCCTGCAGCCCTTCACTGGGGCTTTGCGGGGCAGGTCTCTGCCCGCCACCCACCCGAGATGGGACCCGTTGGGAGCCGGGCGCAGGCCTCGGGAGAGCTTGGTGCCCTTCGGGGCCTTCCTCTCCCAGACGCCCCGGGGATGCTGGCACTGGGGTGGCCCAACCGGGAAGGCAGGAGGTGAGAGCGCAGCGCTGGAGCAGCTCAGACCTTCCGTTATTGCTTGCGTTGAGCCGCAAACCCCGGCGCGTAGGTAGGTGTTGGCGCAGGTCTACGTGACGCTCGGCTGGTGGGGCTTCAGTAAGATGCCGCGTTTCACTGTTGGAACTTTGCACCCTGTTTTACAAAGGCTTTGGGGTGCTGGACTGCTTCGCAGAGCAGGGTATGGGCTGCCACCGTTCCTCCAGCTTGTCCCCAAGCCAAAGCAGGACCTCAGGAGCCAGTGGGAATGGAGGAAGGAGCCCACGTGCAGCCCTCTTTTGTGTGCGAGCCCTTGGCTTTTTGGCTCGGGTGGTGGCTTGCTGTCCGCTACCCTTACGCCGTCGGGATGAGGTCACGTCAGTGATGTCACAGTCGCCACTGGGGTCTCCTGGGAGCACTGCTTGGAGGAGTTAAAGATGTTCACCCCAGCGTTCTGGTGGCAACCTTGTTGATGTAAAATGCAAAGCGGTGTCAAATGTAGGTGTGGAAACATCGAGGGTGAAGTTGCCGCTCTCTTCCTCTTCCCTTTTCTGCGTTAATCCATGTAATCCATGCTGGTCTGGGGGTGGTGTGTCCCGTTAGCTCTGATAACTGTCCGCTCTCCACATCAATGTGGCTGTTGTTCCTGTTCTTTCATGCTCAGGCCAAAAAAAAAAAAAAGGTAAAATCAGTTTAAACCCGACGTGGCCCTAAAGAAATACCCTCGGAGCTGTGATGGCTTTTGTTTTGCTGCGTTTATTTAGGCTTTGAGGGTGGGTTTTTTGCTGGGTGTGTCAAGGGAAGAACCAAACCGAATTGGCAGGTCCCTTCCTCTGGGTTGTCAAGGCAGAAAATCTCTTTTCTGTGAAAACAGTGTTTGACTCTCTTAGAATTTGCTCTAGTGTCATCGAGATGACAAAGGGAAGTCAACATGAAACGCAAAATATTTGGCTTTGAGGAGCGATGAGGCCGGCATGTTTCTTCTCCTCTGGGTCAGGATTGTTCCCCCGAGTCTTATTTTTCAGTCCTTTGAACGAGATAACGGAGTTTGCCTAAAACAAATAGGATCATTGTCGCGGGGTTCCTTTGCTGCTTCAGCTTTTATTTCTTATCTGACATCGCGCTGCTTGGCCTGGGATAAAATGTGTGGCCTTGTGTGGGAGGAGGGGTTGCATCGCAAAAAGAATTCAGGCCACAGAAGAGGAAGGAGCGGTGGGAGAGCAAAAAAAAAATTAGTTACCAAATATACTTGTGCATTTAAATCCTCGTTTGAGGAGATTTGCACTTTGAGACCAACTTATTATATTAGTTCTGCTAATTTCTTCGAAATGCTCGTCCTGGCAAATGAAAACATTTGTTTTCAACCTTTTCCTCCCTAAAATGAAGCTGACAGACTCCGCTTGGCCGTAGTGGAATAGAATTCTTTGTCGCTTTGAAGTGGAAGAATCCCAAAGGTGAACAACAAAGGGGAAAAAGATATTTGTATCCTTTTATTCTTGTTCAGGCATGTGAGGGGGGAGCCAGGAAAACTAGATTCCAGCCGTGGCATTGTCCAGGTTTCCTGCAGACTCGGAGCTGGCTGTTCAGCCCAGCTGTCAGTAAGCTGTGCCAGTCAGAAGAGAGACTTCCTTTGCTGTCAGCGGTTAAAAATGCTTTAAAACAAGAAATAATGTAAATCTGGAGACAGGTGGCTTGAAGAGGGGGAACAAGGAAGCCGCCTGGCCAAGGAGGTGACCTCGTTTGCCTGAGAAAGCTGGCGTAGGGCGTAGACCCAAATTATATAAGACTTAAAAAGCCCAACAAACTTCTGGAGATCTGACTTGGGAGGTTTTGGTTGAAACTCTAAATTTTGTTCGTGGTTTTTTTCTCCCCGAGACCTCGCTCGAGTGGGAGCTACTCGCGCCTGATGCTTCTCCTCCTTCTGCGAGAGCAGTTGGGCTGATGGTCTCAGCCCTCAGGCTCCATACCCCACCGGAGGAAGTGGAGGAGGGATGAGATCATCCTCTTTCGCTACTGGATCGATAATGACTTGCTGCTAAAATCACATTTTTATCCATATTTAATGATCTCAGGCGCCTTGTTTGCTCTTTGCTTTTGAATGTTGGCTCTTGAGCGAACTCTTCCTTAGCTTAAAAACCATCATGTAGCTTGAAACGAAAATAATCATGCTGCAGGTTTCCACTCTCAAGGATTAAGTTTAAGTTGTGGGACTGAAGTCATTGCGTATCTCTGCGGCAGTTGGTTGCCACAGGCGGCAAAGACCATGAGTTCAACTCCCTCATTTTAAGGGAAATGGAAAGAAAAGGCCCAAAAGCTTGAAATCAAGCAGTTGTTTCCAATTCCAGTTGCTGTTTAAGAATGTTCTTCCTCTTCTCTCAGGTAGTTCTTTAAGGTCATGAGATTTTGGGATCTCAGTTTCCCTCCCTGGTGTGAGTCAGGAATTCTGTGGTAGCACCAAGTCCTCTGCTGCTCCTTCGAACGAGTCTCTTTTCCCTTCTAGTTCCTTTTACATCTGACAATATATCCTGGAATTCTGGCGGCATTTTTGAGTTGGGGCTTGGGAGTAGGTGAGATTTGTGTGAGCTTTTTTGCCATCTTCCTTTTTCTGGGCCACCTTGGAGTGACACGGAGCTGTTGGAGCAGGCCCAGAGGAGGCCACAGGAGTGACCCGAGGTGGAACCCCTCTGCTGGCAGGAGAGGGCAGAGAGTTGGGGGTGCTCAGCCTGCAGCAGAGAAGGCTCCGGGGAGACCCGAGTGCAGCCTTTGAGTGCTTCAAGGAGCCTCTAAGAAAGAGGGGCACAGTTGTTCTGTTGCCACAGGACAAGGGGGGATGTGTTCAACTGAAAGAGAGAGATTCAGACGAGAGGGAAGGAAGAAAAAAATCTCAGCTGTGCAGAGGAGGAGCCTGTGGGATTCTTTTTTGGGTGGTTCTTGGCATGTGCAGGGTTCCTGCGGCGGCCGCTTGGCTCTGACGGCTCCGTTGGGGAGTTTCCCCCCTGTGGCCTGAGACCGGCTTTGATATCTCTCCTCCTGTTCGCGATGACGAAAGGTGAAAGTGGGAGGGAAGGCTGAGCTGTCCGATGGGCGAGGGCTGCGGGCACTGTGGTTTAACTCTCATTTCAAGGGGAAGAAAAATCAGGGCTTCCTGTCACCTGTTTTTAATGTGGAAGTGTTTGATCACTTAAAATTGGGGAGCAGAATGTTGTGGTGCATTTAAAATGTTTATCATAATCCTCTTAATGGAAAAAATGGGCTTGAGGAATGATACAAATCAGGCAGCACGGGATGATTGCTGCCGCAGGGCTCGGCCATGCTTCATCTCCTTGCTGCTGTGGTGGTGACTAACGGGAGGAGGGTGGGGAAACCAGAGCAGCTGAATAAAGCAAATGAAAAGATCATCTGTCGGAGCGTGTTCAATGGGCTGCTGACCTTGTGCTTTTTGACTGACATCGTGGGGTTTTCTGGCGCTCCTCGCCGACAGAATCCAGCGGGTTTTGCCTGACTCAGGACTGTTGCGTTTTGTCTGTGGCGACTTCCTTCAGTTCTTTCCAGCTTCTCAGAGGAGGTTTGAGAGTTGACCTTGACGGTCTGTGGAGGCAGGTTGCCTCCAAGCCAACTTTCCGGTGGTTACGAGTCTCGCTCCGTTGCTGCGGAGGAGTCGAGGCAGCGTTTGGCCTCTGCTTTCTAGGTATGTGACTCACACCTTCAAAGAAAAGCTCTGCCCACCTCGGGCTGCAGCTGGAGGAAGAAAAGCGAGAAGCTTTGCGTTCTAATTCTCTTTTCAACGCTGCCTCCATGACTTTAGGAATTATGAATCTATTGGGTGGAACAGAGTGACCAACCTTGGTCATCACTCAGGTCTGCATTCCCTTGCCCGGCGCCCTCCCTTGCGCGTTCTGGCGGAGGTTGGGCCCTCCACGAGCCCTTCCTGACGAGCTGTCGAAGATAATGAACTTCCTCTCCAGCTCTCCTGGAAACAAAGGGCTGTTGTGTTCAGCCTTCAGCCTTGCTGGGCGCAGGAAGTCCACGAGAAGCAGCTCTTCCCTCCCTCTCTTCCAATCGGCATCTTCCTGGTTTTTTTTTCTTTATTGGGATGAATTTGTTTTAATCCAGGCTCAATTCACTTAAGACTGAATCCAAGAGACTGTGGCTTGTGTCTCTGAATTTGGTGCTTCCTGCTTTTCTGCTCCCGCGCTGCGTAGAAGGTGCTTCTGTCTGCATCATCCAAGAGCAGTTGAGGAGGTGACGGGCTGAACCAGCCCGAGAAACGTCACTAAAATAGTTTGTGGCTGGAAGTCTCAGAGGGCTGTTTGAAAAATAAGAGGTAGAAGTTGTTTCCGCTTTCATGTGGCTGGTGGAGATAAATCCAGCTGCTTCTGGTTTCACCCTACGCTCTCTTGAAACTCCTCAAACAGCTTAAAATGGGTGATTTTCTAAACTTTTGATGCCTCGCTAAACTCTCCTGTGTTTCCTTTTTGAACAGGTTGCAAAATAAAAGCACTAAGGGCCAAAACGAACACGTACATCAAGACCCCCGTGCGCGGAGAAGAGCCCATCTTCGTCGTCACCGGGCGAAAAGAGGACGTAGCCATGGCCAAAAGGGAAATCCTCTCCGCTGCCGAGCACTTCTCCATGATCAGAGCATCACGCAACAAGAACAGCCCTGCCCTGGGAGGGTTGCCCTGTACCCCCAACTTGCCTGGGCAGACGACGGTCCAAGTGCGGGTGCCTTACCGTGTCGTCGGGCTGGTGGTGGGACCCAAAGGAGCCACCATCAAACGAATCCAGCAGCAGACCCACACCTACATCGTCACTCCCAGCAGGGACAAAGAGCCTGTCTTCGAAGTGACGGGAATGCCCGAAAACGTCGACCGGGGCGCGCGAGGAGATCGAGATGCACATAGCCATGAGGACGGGGAACTACATCGAGCTGAACGAAGAGAATGACTTCCATTACAACGGGACGGATGTGAGCTTCGAGGGAGGCACGCTGGGCTCTGCTTGGCTGGCTTCGAACCCCGTCCCGCCAGGCCGCACCAGAATGATCTCCAACTACAGGAACGACAGCTCCAGCTCCTTGGGAAGCGGCTCCACCGATTCCTATTTCGGAAGCAATAGATTGGCTGACTTTCAGCCCGACGAGTCCCTTCAGCACCGGCAACTTCTGGTTTGGAGAATCGCTGCCTTCGGTGGGCGCCGAAGACCTGGCGGTCGACTCCTCCCTGTACGACTCCTTACCGCCACCTTCTCAAACCATTTGGACCCCTTTTGAACCCGTCAACCCGCTCTCCGGCTTCAGCAACGAGCCTGCTAGTAACACCAAGACTCAGCGCCGAGGAAGCCAACCGTCAACCCCGCGCGTGTCACCCACCTTCCCGGAAAACCTGGATCATCCTCTGGCGAGGAGGGTGAGGAGCGACCCACCCAGCGCTGGCCACCAACCTGGCCTCCCCATCTACATCCCTGCTTTCTCCAACGGTACCAACAGTTACTCCTCTTCCAATGGCGGCTCCACGTCCAGCTCGCCCCCAGAGTCGAGGCGGAAGCACGACTGCGTGATCTGCTTTGAGAGCGAAGTCATCGCGGCCCTGGTCCC
The DNA here is from genome assembly GCA_009769605.1 of Bucorvus abyssinicus. Lineage (NCBI taxonomy): Eukaryota > Metazoa > Chordata > Aves > Bucerotiformes > Bucorvidae > Bucorvus > Bucorvus abyssinicus. Next base: position 69,837 of record CM020063.1, on the reverse strand, counting down.
CTGTGGCCACAACCTCTTCTGCATGGAGTGTGCCAACAAAATCTGCGAGAAGCAACCACCCTCATGTCCTGTTTGCCAGACCGCTGTTACTCAGGCGATTCAAATTCACTCATAAATCTATAGAGATATTATTAGATATGGAGTTTTTAAGGTTAAAAAAAACAAAATGGGTGTAACGGTACCCTCGAGTAAACTTCCTGATGAATTCTGACTCTTGGGGCTTTCTTGGGATTAGGCTGAAGTGGTTCCTTAAATCTCTCTGTTCTCAAAAGGCTGCTATGGTAACACTAAACCTCGGTGGTCTCTCTGGCCGAGGCTGTGTTGAGCAGAGCTCCCTCCGCTGTGACACTCCGGCAACAGCGAAGGGCAAATTTTCATCACACAACTGAAAAAAAAAAAAAAAAAAAAAAACCCCACGAACCGAACAAACACACAAAAAAACCAACCCACAAATTGACAGGATCTCTGTGGAGCAGCAGCCAGTGCCGAAGCGCTCGTGCGCCGGGGAGGGTTTGTGGTGTTCTCGCTGTCTCCAACACTTCCAACGCTGCCTTTTCACTGCCAGTGTCCAAAAAACAGGTTTGGGGAAAAAATATTTGGGGGTTTTTTGCTTCTTCAGTGTCACAAGTACCTTTTGGGTTGACATTATTGGCGGGTTCAGAAAGTAAATGAACAATGAGGGAGGGGAGTGGAGCCGCCCGACATGCCTCTGCATTCCCCAACATGCTCAGAGGCTCTGGAACGTCTCAATTGGCCAATTCCAACCCCCTGCTTCGCTAGGCAGCGCGGGGAGGAGCCCAACCTGCTTCGTCCCATCTCCACAAGGGCTTTGGGACGCGCCTGTGTCGCAGAGTCATGCAGATGCTGACATTGTGTTCATGAGGCCCATCAGGTTGTTCTTAAATCACGGTTTTAGCCAGGCTCAAGTTGAAAATGTAAAGCAACTTTTTTTTTGTTCTTTGTTCGATCTGTCTTGCGCATTCATAAAGAGTTTTATTTTTAGTCAGGAAAAAGGGGGAGTGGTGGCCGTTCCCTGGTGTTGGCAATGGTGGCTGCCACATTCCCCACGGCGACTTCACCGCATTTCAATATGGTCTTTCCAATTGTAATGAGAAAAAATAATTAAGTCTTGGCAAAAATTAAGTCTGGCAAAAATTAAGTCTGTCTTTGGAATTTCTACATTTCAACCTGTGGATGTTTGAGGGTTTGTGGGTTTTTGGGTTTTTTTTGGTTTTTTTTTTTTTTTCATCCTCAGCCCCATCCCCAATCTGTGCTGGCGTTTATTAACTAAAACAACAACAACAAAAAAGACACAAAATGGAGTCCTGGTGGATTTTTTCTAATTTTTTTTTTTTTGAAGCATTATTTTCCCAAGACAAGCTTTATCTCAGTCTAACAATAAAAAAAAAAAGGACAAAAAAAAAGAAATTCTACGTGTATCGAACTAGTAAATAGACAGAAAAAATTTATTTTTTATTTCCACTTGAAGAGTTACATTTCGTATCAAAGTTTACAACAAAACGGTTTTCATTTGCCGACTCTTGGTCGCGGAGTTGCCTTGACGGCACAATGATGTCTGGTGGAACTTCAACAGCTCCAAATCGCTTCGTAGAGTAGCGACGTTGTCAGTATTGGACCCTCGGCCCGAGTGCGGGCGCGTGGCCCCCAACGACCCTTCGCCGCTGCCACGTGGGTCGTTCGTGGTTGAGCCCATTGGATGCGGCGACTCCTAAAGCCACGGAAGCGATGGGCATTGGGCGCATGTCCCCTTCCGGTCAACTAAGGGCGAGGAGCGATTGGTCTAGTTTAGGATTTGCTAATTTTACTACACTTTTTTTTTGTTATGTATATGTAGGGAGGTCATAGGGATTATAAAGTCAATTTGAGTAAAGTTTAAACATATATTTTATGATAAAAGGCCTTTAACTTATGATGGCCAAAGCACTGATATTATATATTTGCTGTAAAGAGAATTATAAGAGTTTTATTTTTCTGATATTAAAAGTTACTTAATAAAGACTTGTTTCCATTAACTTGAAGGTTTGGCTGCTTTGTGGTTGGCGCTTGGAGCAGCCTGTGGAGGATGGGGCTGGGTGACCTCCCTCCTTCCTGCCCACTCAGGGGGTCTCCCAGTGCTTAATACACTATGGTGTGGCTGGGGGACTTCACAAGTGGAGAATCAGAGGGGTTTGGGTTGAAGGGACCTTCCAAGCTCATCCAGTCCAGCCCCCTGCAGGGAGCAGGGACATCTGCAACCAGAGCAGCTTGCTCAGAGCCCCAAGGGCCAACCTGACCTGCAATGGTGCCAGCCATGGGGCTTCTGCCACCTCTCGGGGCAACCTGGGCCAGGGGCTCACCACCCTCAGGGTCAAGCATTTCTCCCTTCTCTCTGCTCTGAATCTCCCTCTGTCAGTTGACCCATCAGCCCTTGTCCTGTCCCAACAGCCCCTGCTCAAAGCCCCTCCCCAGCTTTCTCAGAGCCCCCTTGAAGCACTCAAAGGCTGCACTCAGGTCTGCCCGGAGCCTTCTCTGCTGCAGGCTGAACACCCCAACTCTCTGCCCTCTCCTCCCAGCAGAGGGGTTCCACCCTTGGGTCATCCCTGTGGCCTCCTCTGGCCCCACTCCCATGGAGTTCACAGAAGAAGCTCCTGATGTCAAGTTACAGTGGTCTCCTGTTGTGTTTCCTCCCAGTCCCTTGGGGGTTTGCACCCTCTGCCTGGTGCAGAGGGCTTTAATGTCTCCTGAAGTTGTTATCACAGAATTGTTTGGGTTGGAAAAGACCTTTAAGCTCCTGGAGTCCCCCCGTTCCCCAGCACCACCAGGTCCCCACTGACCCCTGTTCCTCAGCACCACCTCCACACAGCTGGGAAACCCCTCCAGGGATGGGGACTCCACCACCACCTTTTTTTTTGCCATGTCCTCTCTTTGCCATGGGCCTTCTCTTCTCGTTTCCTCTCCTCAGCAGCTGTTCCAAACATCCATGGGGCATTTGGAGGTGGTGGAGTCTGTGGTCCCAGCCCCTCCAACCCCTTTTCTTTAGCGGTGCTGTGGTTCCGTCAGCATTGCGTAAGACAGGCCAGGGCTTAAAAAAACCCCCAGCTTCTCCTTTGCTGCCGTGAATTTATTTTTCCATGCTCAGGAGCACTTGTGATGCGTGAGTAACCCGCCTGGAATTTTAACTCTTGGTCGTGGACAGGGAAGCTCTCAGCACCGGGCAGCTGCTGCCCTAGCTGGTTCGGTTAGTTTTATTTCAAGGTGAAGTTTTAAGGCAACATTAAGCTGGAATTTTTCCTTCTAACCCCTGAAGCTTTCCCGGCTGGGTCCTGCGCTGGCTCTCCCCCGGGCAGGGCGGGCTCCAGCCAGGCTGGTTGGCTCTGGCCAGGCTGGTTTGGCATCAGCCAGAGCCCTGCAGAACCTTCACGAGGCATCTCCCAGCCCTGTGGTCCTGCAGCAGCTGGTCCCTGGGAAAGCTCCTCTGGCTCCTGACTGGGAGCAAGAGGGGGAACAGTGCTGGGAACCCTCTGCCTGCTGCCAGGGAAGGGACTTGGGGGTGTTTTCAGCTTCATGGAGCGGCACATCCCCACACTTGGCATCTCCCATTGGGTCCCCAACATCAGCCAGGGGTTGGAGGTTCCAGCTCCATGAGGTTCAAACTTGCAGCTGGGGCCAGCAGGTAAAGGAAGGAACTGGCAAGAAGCTGGTTTTAAGATTAAAAAAGAATAAAAATAAATCCCTTTTGTGCTTTGTGCTGGTCTTTTATTGCAGTGGGGTGGGCACAATGGGGCAGGGAGCTGAATCCTCTCCCTTCTCCATGTCCTTACATCACCTGGAGCTCCGGCAGTGGTAGAAGAGCGCCACGTCCCTTGGGATGAGCCCACCAAGGCATCCAGACCCCAGAGCTGAGCTGGCTTTTGGGGTTGGAATGGAGAATTTGGAGGAAAAAGAAAACTTGCCTATGGGTGAGTGAGCTCCTGCCTCAGGTCGTGTGTCCCAGGAAGCTGCTCCCTACTCATGGGCATCTCCTGATCGCCACCGGCAGTATTTCTGCCTGGACCAGCAGGGCTCAGGCTGCTGGGTTCCCATCCTGGTGTCTCAGGGCTCCACTCCTGAAAGAAGCGTAACTGGTGTAAACAAAAAGGGAAGGTGGGTTTTTATTGCCCCAAAATATCCTTGGATGAGCTTTCCAAGTCTAAGCTTTGAGGAGGAGCGATGTGCTGAGCCCATGGTTCAGCGTGCTCGGGCTGTCTGAAGTCAGGGGACAAGTGAAATTGGGTCATCGAGCAACAACTTGTCCACCATGCAGGGAGAAAGTAATAAAAATGGATCAAGTTGATTGTGAGAGCTGCCCAGGAGCTCCCACAGAGGATCAGAGAATTGTTTTGGTTGGAAAAGCCCTTTAAGCTCCTCGAGTCCCCCTGCTCCCCCAGCACTGCCAGGTCCCCACTGACCCCTGTCCCTCAGCACCACCTCCACACAGCTGGGAAACCCCTCCAGGGATGGCGACTCCACCACTGCCCTGGACAGCTGGGACACGCCTGCACAACCCCAACGGGCAAGAAATGGGTCCTCGGGGCCAACCTCAACCTCTCCTGGAACAACTCAGGGCCATTTCCTTTCATCCTGTCTCTTGTTCCTCGGGATGCTCCAGGCCTGCTCCCTCCTCGGGGTCTGCTCCACCACCTCATACTACCCTCAGACAGTGTTCCAGTGGCATGTCGCCTCTCTGCTTGCTGCTGCCACCAGCTGCCCAGTTGTCCCCACCTGCAGCCACCATTTCCACCTCTGCCACTGCCATGCTGCGTGTCCTTGGTCATTTCCCTGCATCCAGGAGGTGCAGCCTCACCCCAAGCACAGCAGTGTCGGCCCCAACACCCAAACCCATCACCCTTGAGCCTGCAGAGCCACCCGCCTGCCCTGAACATGGCCATGCTTTGCCTGCTTCTACTGTGAGGAAGCTTCACCCCTTCATCCTCAGCTCAACAAAGCCACCCCTTGGGTGGCCCTGTCCCCTGCTAACAGCCTGTGACCATGGAGAATGTGACCAAAAGGGGTTCACTGGCTGTGGGATGCTCCCACTTCTGAAGCCATTGTGTCCCCACACCACCATCCCCACCATAAGCCTCCCTGGCCGGCCTGAGGGGCTGCTGTGGCCCTCAGGACCCCTTTCTCCACACACAGATGTTCTCCATGGCGGTGTGTGGAGCACTAAGGACATCTGGCAGCACCTGCCCCAGAGACGCTGAGGCACCTGACCCCACAGAGCATCCCCAAACCCACCCCAGGACATGTCCATGGCCCTGTGCAGCACCCCGGGATGGTGGCCTTGTGCCCTTGGGTCACCCCAGCACTCCCACGGGAATACAAACATCAACAAGGTGGGCAGGGATGAGTGACAGGGATATCCCCATGCCCTTGGGAAGCACAAAGGCACTCTTGACCCAAATACGAGGCATGAACATGAGGTGGGACAGCGCCGCAGCCACCGGGACATCACACTCACCAGTTCGTGATGGTTTCTGTGGTGCCTGTCCCCAGCCCTTCCATGCCAGCAACCACAGAAGCCACCTACCCTGTGTCCCTTAAAGGCTTCCCAGGGCACACGCCTGTGACAGCATCTCCACACACATCTCTGCAGGAGCAGCACGCCCCCAAAAAGCCAAAACAAACCCCAAAGCACATCGGTATGGGCAGGAATTCAAGTTGCCACAGCTCGTCGTGCCAGGCCAGCACAATCCTGCCCAACGTCCCAGGGCGGACCCGCCCAGCAGCTGGGTGATCATGAAGTTGGACGCTCTCATGGGCCCAAGCTGCCGCTCAGCACCCTGGATGGCACAGGGGCCTGGCAGCCATCTGCTCTCTCCAACTGCCGAGCACGAACATCATTAGTGTACGAGCCCGTTTAGGCAGGGTCATGGGTCAAGCACTCGTGACATCTGACCATACAACCACCCCCAGGTTTGGGTGGCCCCGGGTTGCAGCTGGGGAATGGGACCAGCAGGGTGTCAGCAGGGTCTGGGAATGCCATCACCAGCAGACAAGGGTAAGATGTCAGCATGGGCTGGGGGGAGACACGTTTCTACAATGTCTGTATGTATGGGCCAAGGAAAGATGAAAAAATGAGAATCCAGCCTCCCGAGCTGTTTGCCAAGAATGGGAAACCCACACTTGACTCGCAGGATGAGGGGTTGGGGGGGCTGGTGTTCAGCCTAAGATTTTTTAGTTACTAAAGAAGGACAGTTAAGCTGGTGCAGGGTCTGGAGCACAAGTGTGCTGAGGAGCGGCTGAGGGACCTGGGGGGGTTGAGCCTGGAGCACAGGAGGCTCCGGGGAGACCTTCTGGCTCTCGACAACTCCCTGAAATTCAGGAGGTTGGAGCGAGCTGGGGGTCTGTCTCTTCTCCCCAGGGACAAGTGACAGGATGAGAGGAAACGGCCTCCATTTGTGCCGGGGGAGGCTTAGGTCGTCCCTGAGGAACCGTTTCTGCCCCGTTGGGGTTGTGCAGGCGTGTCGCTGTCTGCCCAGGGCAGTGTTGGAGTCGCCATCCCTGGAGGGGTTTCCCGGCCGTGTGGAGGTGGTGCTGAGGGACAGGGGTCAGTGGGGACCTGGCGGTGCTGGGGGACGGGGAACCCGATGAAGGTCTTTTCCGCCTTGAACGCTTCGGTGACTCCATCTGTACCGCTATCCACACCAACCGCGGCCAGCAGCGCCCTGGTGCCGGCCCCCGGCAGCGCTGGACCCGCCGCGGGAGGGCGCGGAGGCGGCGGGGCCGGCCCGGGGAAGGGCCGAGCCGCCAGCGCGGGCTCCGCCTGCCGCCGCCCGCAGGAGGAGGGCCGGGGAGCGGGGCCGGGGAGCGGGGCCGGGGCGGGTTCCGCCGAACCCCCGCCGTCCCCGGAACCGCGGCGTAGCAGCCTCGCCCTTCCCCTAGCCCGGGCCTTGCCCGCAGGAGCTCTCGGGGAGGGCGCAGGCCGCGTTTCGGGCCTCGGTCTGCCTCGGCGGTGCGGCCGGCCCCAGCTCGCAGCCCGCAGCCACAAAGTCACGGTGCAAGGCCCGAGGCCAGGGCAGCTGAGAAGTTGTTAATCTGCTTTTCCAGAGAGACAAAAAGAAGCGTAATGTGTATTTCTGCCTTTTGGGGGGGTGATGGAGGTTTTTTCTGTGCCCCTAAGTGTGCTTGGGAGGACCCTGCTACAGCCCAGAGAGGAGGACGAGCAGCCCTAGAGTCCTTCCTCCTGTAGAAAGCTGTGGCAGCTCCTCTAAAAGCAGCTAAACCGGAGAAATTCTTCTGCTTTAAAGGTATCTGAGGCTGTCGAGGCACCTGGAGTTTGAAATGAAGTGGAAATTTCTCTGAAAACGAGGTAGGAACCAACCACGGCTGGAGCAAGCCCACCCCATTAAGGCGAGACATTGGCGTGCATGTGGAAGTTCTGTTCCTACCACAGCTTTTAGGGGGTTGTCCTGCTCCTGCAGAGTGACCAGACTCCTTATCGGGACAATATCGTGGATACGTAAACAAATTCTGCTGCTATAGGTGTCCCGTCATCCGTCACGCAGCCCTCAGGCTCCATAAAGGTTTAGTGGTGGTGAATTTTTTACTCGACGCTGATGAGAAGGCAAAGGAAATCGGGTAGCTCCTGCCTCTCGAGGTCTGTGCAACCTCCCCCTGACCTAACAGGGGTCAATGTTGTGTTGTCTGAATTCTCCTATTCCAGGGAGGTTTTATTTTTATTTTTCAAGGGAAATTTGATCCTCACCTTAAAGCACAGAGGCTGACTTCCCTGAAAGCACAACTCTTTCTTTCCCAGTGCAAATACGTACATTCAGGCCTCAAAACGTCTCTTCCAGGTGGCGCATTCGAAATGTCGATGGACATCACTTTCCTCGGCACGGGCTCGGCGTACCCCTCGCCCACGAGAGGAGCGTCGGCGTTAGTGCTGCGCAGGGAAGGCGAGTGCTGGCTCTTCGACTGCGGCGAGGGAACACAGACGCAGCTCATGAGGAGCCATCTCAGAGCAGGTGCGTGCAGGGGAAGGGGAGAAGGTTCGTGAGATCTAAACCTATCGCTCAAAATTGCTGGAGAAAATTCCTGGCAGGAACTTGCCTGACTGAGGCAGCCTGATTCGAGTATGCTTGTCTGTAATGAGAGAAAATTCAGGGCTTTTTTTTTAATCCAGCGAGGGCAGGGCTCAGCGCCTGGGAGCTGGAGCGAGACAAACCCGGACGCCAAACAAAGCCCAAATCCTTTTAAGTGCAATTTTTCATCTGATCCAAACAAAGCAGGCAGGAACTGTGGAGTTCTAATCGGGCAGATGTCACCAGGCAATTCGGTTCCATACTTTTGTTTTCATTTCCCTCCTTTATTTCCTACTTCTTGCCCCAAAGTCATGCTTTCTGAGTGGTTCTGGCCTTCCTTTATTTCTGGTTGGGTTTTTCTCTCCCTGTTGTCCCCAATACCAGGCAGAATTACCAAGATTTTCATAACTCATCTTCACGGCGACCACTTTTTTGGCCTCCCTGGCCTGCTCTGTACACTCAGCCTCCAAAGCAACCCTGACCTAAACAAAGCACCAGTTGATATTTATGGACCGTTAGGACTGCGAAGCTTCATCTGGAGGAGTCTGGAGCTCTCCCACTCCCAACTCCTCTTTCCCTATGTTGTTCATGAGCTGGTACCTACACGGGAGCAGTGCCCTGCAGAAGAATTTAAGGACTTTTCTTCCTTGGCCAGAGAAGAGATGTCTCCCCAGGGTCCACCAGGGAGAATAATCCACCTGGATCCAGTAGAAAACTCCTACTTGCTGGTCAAGGAGGAGCAGCTGGTTGTCAAAGCGTTTCGGCTCTTTCACCGTGTTCCTTCCTTTGGTTTTGTGGTGGAAGAGAAGCCCCGGACCGGCAAACTCAACGTGCAGAAACTCAAAGACCTTGGTAACGACTTCTGACTTATTTTTCCTCTTTTTAATGCTGCTGGATCACTCCATGATCCACTTTATTTCCATTTTCTATTAGACATGATGTGACATACCAATTGCTCTTTATATTGAGGTTATGTATCGTGTGTCTCTTCTTCAATGATTTTTCTTTGAAAACTTGACGCTCATCATAATATTTAGGGGCTCTTTTGCCTTTATTTACCAGGAGTTCAACCAGGTCCTTTATATGGGAAGCTGAAGAATGGAACTGCAGTCATTCTAGAAAACGGAGTAACCATTTCTCCATCTGATGTCATAGAAGACCCCATTCCTGGGAGAAAAATCTGCATTTTGGGGGATTGCTCCGGGGTGGTCGGAGATGCAGCGGTGAAGCTTTGCCGCCAAGCAGATATCCTGATCCATGAAGCCACATTGGACGATAGCCAAGAGGAAAAGGCCCGAGAGCACGGTCATAGCACCCCAAAAATGGCCTCGGCTTTGGCAAAACGATGTCGAGTTCAGCAGCTGGTTTTGACTCACTTCAGTCAGCGGTATAAACCGGCAGCTCAGAGAGGGGAGGGAGATGCAGACGTCACTGAGCTGAAGAGACAGGCAGAGGCGGGGTTAGGGGGTCAAGAAGTAATGCTAGCAGAGGATTTTCTGACCATTGAAATTCCGATGAAAAAATAAAACTAGTAGTTTTAACAAGCTCCATGAGTTGCTTTCCTAAAGCTAAATAAAAAAGCCACACAAACACCTTGAATACGTGATGGTGTTGGAGACCTCCAGCCTCCCCACAACTCCAGCTGGACCTTCCCAGAACCCCAGTGCCAGCCTTCATGGCCCAAGGGTTCTCCTTGTGTGTGACCAACTTCATCTCCTTTTCTTCCTGACTCAAACTGAACTAGAAGTTGGCAGTTTCCCAAATCTGAGCTCGATTTTCAAAAGGAAAATCTGGTGGGTGTAAATACGGCTGCCAGAGGTTGGGCTTTTGTGGGGTTGATGGTGATACCTTGAGTGTTTCCAGGGATGGGGCTTCTCCCACCTCTCCAGGCAACCTGGGCCAGTGTCTCACCACCCTCAGCGTAAAATCATTTCTCTGTCCCCTTCACTAAGGATGCACTTGGTGTAATTAAACAACAGTCTTCAAAGAAGAAGAAAAGGAGTGAGATCTCCTCGTGTTGGATTCAGTGGGTTGAAGGGAGGGGATCCTGCCCCTCTGCTGCGCTCTGGGGAGACCCCCCTGCAGGGCTGGGTCCAGCTCGGGGCTCCTCAGCCCAGCAGAGACAGGGACCTGCTGGAGCGGGGCCAGGGGAGGCCACAGGGATGATGGGAGGAGGAAGAAATTGTTTCCGGTGAGGGTGGTGAGACCCTGGCCCAGGTTGCCCCCAGAGGTGGGAGAAGCCCCATCGCTGGATATGTTGGTGTTCCATCTGTCGGCTGATAAAGGACTCCGGTCTGGTCCCGTAGCGTGTTTCAAGGAGCTTTGAGTAGCTTCTATTAACACTTGTTCTGCTTTCCTGGCAGAGTTCCTCTCCATTTGGTTCCTTTTTTAGCTGCTACCAGCGGAGGGGCTCGATCAAAGTGCGAAAGAAGCTTTTTACGTTACGGGCAAGAGGAGGAGGGAAGAAAATAATTTGCTTGGACTGAATTAGGTTCATTTCTAAGGAAAAGGATATTAATTATTCACCTCGGCTGGTTTCGTTCGAGAAATCGTCGTTTCTGGCGAGGCGCTGGGACCGGTCCGGGTCTCCCCGAACTTGATGGTTTGGCACATGGTCCCTAGAAGAACTTAATGCGTTTGTTATGAATAATAAAACCGTATTGATCGGGATCTGGAGGGAGAACAAGTTGCAGAAACGTGATCGAAGTCACACTTTGGGGAGGGGGGCGGGAACGGACCCAAAACCTCGACATGTTAGATCGATAAACAATAGAGGCCACACGTGTTGGGGTTGGATTTGTGGGGCTTTTGACTTCTGGGGGTTGTGTTTGTGAGTCTTTCAACTTTTAGGGGCTGCGTTTCTGGGTCTTTGGACTTGCTGGGCTTTGGACTTCCAGGGGTTGTGTTGGGGGGGCTTTGGACTTCTGGGGGTTGCACTTACGGCGTTTTACACTGATGGAGGATGCATTTTGGGGTCTTTGCCCTTACAGGGGTTGCCACTTATCGGGGTGACATTTTGGGGAGCGCTGCCTTTTCGGGGCCGCGCTCGCTGCCCCAGTACCTCTGCCTGCGCCGCGCCGCCGGACGCCAACCGCAAAAATAAACCCTAAACGCACCCGCCCGCCCCGCTCTTTGCTTGCCGGCAGCTCGACAACCGCGGGACGACGGACGCGCAGGCGCAGTTGGAGGCGGCACTGGGCCGTGCGGCGGCGGCGGGGGTGTGTGTGCGGGTGTTACCCGGATGTCGCGCATGCGCGGTGGCGGCTGGACGTGTCGGCGGCGGCCGCGGAGCGCGAGCGGCCGGAGCCGCGGCAACAACAACAACAAGAAGGCGGCGGCGGCGACGGTGGAGGCTGACATAGGGCGGCCGGGTCCCCCCCTCCCCCGTGCCGCGGGCCTGTGAGCGCCGCCCCGCCCGGCCGCAGCCCGGGGAGGGGAGGAGGAGGAGGGAGGAGGAGGAAGGAGGGAGGGAGGGAGGGAGGGAGGGAGGGAGGGCGGGCCGGGGGTGGGGGGGGGGGGGGGGCGGGCGGAGGCCTGGCCCGCTCCGCCGCACCGGGGCCGGCTGAGGCGAGGGAACGCTGCTCGCCCCCTCCCTCCACCTCCTTCTGCCGCCGCCGCCCCTCACCACCAGCCGCAGGCCGCGCCCGGAGAGCGGCCGCTCCGCCGAGGCCGCCCGCGGCCCAGGTAACATCCGCTCTCGGTTCCCGCTCGCCCGTCGAGGCCGCCCGCAGCGCGCCCCCTCCTCCCACCTCCCCCCCGCCGCCTCGGGGCCGTGCCGGCTGCCTGCCCCCGCCACCTCCCCTCCTCACCCGCCGCCCGAGGGTATCTCCTCGGGCCCGCTGCGCTCAGTTCCCCTCCCTGGCTCCTTTCCCCACCCTGAGCGAGAGAAAAACACGATCATTCTCCCCGGCCTCGAACTTTTCGTATTATTTATTTTCCAATCTTCGTCTCACTCTAAGGGCTCTCCCACCGGCCTGTCCCCAGTTAAACTTTCCTCTGCTGCTGCTCAGCACAGGGGGCGTTAATTAAAGATTATGCTTCCTTTACTGGTTTTCCTTCCCATTGCCCTTTCTGGGGGGGGAGGTTTGTGACTCGTTGAGCCTTAAAGGTTGTAACCACGGAAGGCTGGTTTAATTTCTGGGTGAATCTACTTGTGGGTTAAGGTGTGTTATTACCTCCAGCCCAAACTGTCCTCCTGCAAACCAGTTGTTGTCAAACACAGGCGGTTGGAGGATGGCGGTGCCTTTTTTTGCCACCAAATTAATCTTGGTTAAGGCCGGTGTCAAGAGGCACGAGCGATTCTAGACCCTGAGTTGTCATCATGAGACTCTTGGACTGTTGGTGCGTCCTTCGGTACAGCCAGTAATTCCGTGCCCTATAAAACGAAACCTGCTTTCGTGCTCCAGCCTCATGATAAAGAGGCGACTTGTCCTTCTCGCCCTCCTCTTATCGTGCTATGGGAAGGAGTTTCTTCTTGCTTTGCATTCATGAAGCTCTTCTGATTTGCTTGTTGCATAAGCATGTGTGTTTAATATTGATAGAGAAACTCGATTTCAAAGAGCCCGAAGCCTAAAGAGAAGCAGTAACTGTCTCAAAATTCCTTTTTTAAGTCGCTGGCTCTTTACATAACGCATCCAAGCGCGGTGAACACAATAGGGATGAGAGTTTCGAGAGGCAGCAACAGATTTTGTGGAGAACAAAGGTGCTGCGGTGCCGGTGAGGCGCAGCCTGCGCTGGGCTGTTGTTAAGGTCCTGCTGGAATTTCAGGCCTCTCGGTTTTCCGATGGTAACCTCGTCAAAAACTCTGCTTTTGGTCGGGGCTGGAATTTTCCATCCTTGCTTTGCCCAGAGATGATTTTTTTTTAAAATATATATTTTTTTTTCCTTTTTTTAAGCAGAGAACAGCAGCTCAGACTTTTTTAACCATGGATTTTGGTTTAGATGAAAGAGTGGCCACTCCGAGTCGCCTTCAAACTCCTTTACGCTGTCACATACCTTGAATTTTCGTGGCTCCTGACAGGGAGATGCGCAGAATTGATACAGATGATCCAGATCCGTGCCAAAAAACAGCAGTGTGGGGAATGTCAGCTCGTAGCCAGCATAGAGCTGCCGTAGTGCTCCTTCTCTTGCTCTTTAATGCCCATTGTTCTTATGTCTACAAACATTTTATTCCTATTCCCCCTTTGGGCACAGAGATAATAGCCTGGAAAGCATCTGCAGGTTAATCACTTATTCATATCTTCGTCAAATTATATGCTGCCTTTTGGGTTTTATCGGGTTATGGATTTTTTTTTTTCTTTATTGTGGCAATCATAAAACTTGTGCCGCTGCATTATTCAAGAGCAAAACTTCGTGGTGATGTTTCGGTGGTTAAAAGCAATCAAATGTCTGCGCCGCTTTTCCTGACGTCTTTGTGTCCGTCGCGTTTTGGAGCCTTCCTTGACCTTTATCCGTGTGAAACATTTTACTACGCTCGGCTAATTAGCCACTTCGTTAGCGTCACGTTGCTGCCTGGTATTAAACCACTGGAAATTGGTGACTGAGACGGCTCTTACTGGGAAATCGTGCTCCTGGGGAACATCAGTGGCAGCTTCAAGCAAACAGACCTTGATGTGGTTGGGTGAAACCCATCTCGCATCCTTCCTTCGCTTCAGATCTGGCAGCGGAAGCTGCGCCTTCCCCTGTTTGTCTTCCCCAGCAGCACCTCGAGACCTTCAGTCTCTATCTGGAACCTCTTTTCTGTGCTGATTTTCTCCATCAAAAGCTTTTCCAAGGGCTGTTGCTGCCCTGACACCTGCAGGAACTGTTTTTCCAGTCGTGCCAAGGCCGTGCTCTGTTTTTAAATCCCTCCTACTTCTCATGGCATTTGTCCTGTCCAAGAGTCTCATGTTTGTCTCTTGTTTGGAAAACCTCTAGTTGGCTGAAGAAACAGGAAAAATAAGTGCTAAGAAAGTGCCACAAACGGGGTTTTGGCCTTTTGCCCCTGTCTTAAAGTAATTATCCAGTGGCATTTGGACCATCACATTTTTAGACGGAGTTTCTCGGCTAATTTGATCCCTCCGCAGCTGCCATTGGCTTAAACCCTCCTGCAAATGAAGAGGGGAACGTGTCCTCTCGGCGTCGGGCCTGGATTAACCGTCTTGCCCGAGCCGTTGGAGTGCCGATTGCCTGGATCGTATTCCCTTGGGTTCCATCGCTGCCTCCCGGCTCCATCGGTAACCACCTGCTTTGCCGTAAGCGGGTTATTTCCTTTCCTTGTTCGGGAGCTTCCCTGTAGATAAGTCAATATTTGATTTGATTTTAGTTCTATGAGGTATCACGCCGGTACAGCTGCCTGTTAATACCCTTCAGGTAACCACTCGTGGCAGAATTCTCCCCAGACATGAAAAACGAGTCGTGTGGCACCAGTGTTGCAGTTTAGACAGCTGCTTCATGTGTTGGATTTCATTTTGGGCAGAAAAGATCTGTCCCCCTTTGGCAGGACAGTGGGGGGGATGTAGGATGTCCAAGGGGAGACTCTTGAACTACCGGGCAGTTGAAGTGGCTTGAAGTCTACTTTTCTGCACCAAACCTCTGGCTCTGGATAGAGCAAGATAAAGGGTGGGAACTAGCTCACTCGGAATGGAGAACATCAGCCCTGCTCTTCTCTTTTGTGAATTAAAGGAAACTTGAAAAGCCTGAGGTCTGCTGGCTTGGAGAAGAATGATTTCATGACCAGAACCTGCTGCAGGTTCTTAATGAGTGGAGTTGAAAGGCCAAATGTCTGGTGAGGGACTTACAGTATCACAGAATTGTTTTGGTTGGAAGTGACGTTTAAGCTCCTCGAGTCCCCCTGTTCCCCCAGCACTGCCAGGTCCCCACTGACCCCTGTCCCTCAGCACCACCTCCACACGGCTGGAAAACCCCTCCAGGGATGGCGACTCCAACACTGCCCTGGGCAGCCTGCGACATGCCTGCACAACCCCAGTGGGCAAGAAGCGGTTCCTCAGGGCCAACCTCAACCTCCCCTGGCACAACTGGAGGCCGGTTCCTCTCATCCTGTGGCTTGTTCCTGGGGAGAAGAGACCGACCCCCACCTCGCTCCAACATCCTGAATTTCAGGGAGTTCTGGAGAGCCAGAAGGTCTCCCCCGAACCTCCTTTGCTCCAGGCTCAACCCCCCGAGGTCCCTCAGCTGCTCCTCAGCACACTTCTGCTCCAGACCCTGCACCAGCTTCGTTGTCTTTCTCTGGACACGCTCCAGCCCCTCAATGTCCTTCTGGGAGTGAGGAGCCCAAACTGAACCCAGGATTCGAGGTGTGGCCTCCCCAGTGCCCCCAGTCCAGGGGGACGATCCCTGCCCTGGTCCTGCTGGCCACACCAGTGCTGGTAGAAGCCAACATGGGCTACAGATTGGGTGCCCACAAGGGCACAGGGGGAGCTAGTGGACCAGAACCCCTGAACTCTTTTGGTAGGAGTTAATAATGTCAGAAATGGGCAGGGAAAGCATCAGAGTGGGGTGTCACAGCAGTAATAGCTCACGGCAGCAGCAGCACCACTCCTACTTGACCATGACAGCAAGCTGAGCCCGAGCTGAGCTGCTTCTCTTAGTTCCACGGAAGAAAGGCCATTCTGTTGGGGACGGTTTGAAGTGCTTGTGTAGTGACCTGAGTTGATTTGTCTCAATCCAGAATCCTCTCCATCCCAACACATAAAGCCCAATGTGCCCGTTGGGCTTTTCCCAGCTAAAGCTACCCCCAATATACATGCCCAGAAACGGGGATTAAGGTACAATTCTGACGGGCAAAGAGAAACTGAGTTAGTCCGAGCTCAGCACAAAGCTGAAACACTCGAATAAAGATGACAGATGATTCTCACGTGCATTCAGGCTTCTTCACTACTCAAATTTTGTTGCAGTCCCAGTCAATGGGTTTTATCCCAGTATAAACGACAGTAAATCATGGTCACCATCTCCTTTTGCCCTGTCCGTCTAAAGATCCCTCCTTTTCTGTGTGTCCACATGACAGAAACATGGTCTAAGGGACCTGGTTTTTCCTCCTAGGTTGTACCCACAGCTGGTCCATCCAACCCTTAACTTGGATCATCTGCTGGAGAATCATCGCAGCTGCCCCTCAAACTGCCCTTTGAGAAAGAAACCCCCGAACCAAAGCTGTGACAAATGGACAATATGTCTATTACTAACACGCCGACAAGTAATGACGCTTGTCTGAGCATTGTCCACAGCTTGATGTGCCATCGCCAAGGCGGAGAGAGCGAAACGTTCGCCAAGCGCGCCATCGAGAGCCTCGTTAAAAAGCTCAAGGAGAAAAAAGACGAGTTGGATTCGCTGATCACGGCCATAACCACCAACGGAGCTCACCCTAGCAAGTGCGTGACCATACAGAGGACGCTGGATGGGCGGCTGCAGGTTAGAACCAGCGGCAAAAGCAACCACCCCCCTTTTTTTCCATTATATTTGGATGGTGGAGGGAGGTTGTGGCAGTGGTTTGTCCTCTCCCAGCTTTGCTAAGTCAAGCTCAATGTCTTCCTGCTTCCCCACTCAACTTTTGTGTCTGATTTTTTTAGGTGGCCGGTCGCAAGGGCTTCCCTCACGTGATTTACGCTCGGCTCTGGAGGTGGCCCGATCTTCACAAAAATGAACTCAAGCATGTGAAATACTGTCAGTATGCTTTTGACTTAAAATGTGACAGTGTTTGTGTAAACCCCTACCATTACGAGCGTGTGGTATCGCCTGGCATCGGTGAGTAGACCCTGGGCTTGAAAAGGGGACAGCGGGAATCGAATAGAAAACCTTTGGCCTGTGGAAAATCCAGGCTTAAATCATCGCCGTTAATTTTTCACGGGCGAGTTAGAAATGACTCTGGCCCGTCTTTTTATCCCCAATTGGAACGAGCGGTTTTTGGCTAGTTTATGCCTTTCCGTAGGCTTCACACACGCTTCGGGGGGGTCCTAGGGATAACTCGGCGGGTCGTGGTGGAGGGGGAAGAGCCTAGCACTAATTTGTAAATTAACATTCAGGCGTTGTTGAAGGTCTCTGCGTATATAACCCTCCACCCCCCTTTTTCTGTTTGTTCTTAAAGATCTCTCAGGACTGACACTACAGAGTTCTGGTAGGTGGTTCTGTTGATTGTTGCGTTTACTAAACCCTGACTAAAACAACCCAAAACCAGAATCATATGATAGAGACCTTTAAGCTCCTCAAGTCCAACCGTTCCCCCAGCCCTGCCAGGTCACCACTAACCCCTGTACCGTAGCGCCACCTTACCTACCCAACAACCAAACCCAAGAGAGCTTTTATTTTTCCTGACAGAAGAAATTCATAAAGAAGGAAATTTGGGTCGTTTTTGGCACATTATTTCGAAGTAGCCAAGCAAAAACGACTTAAACTGCCCCCAAACTACCCAACAAACTGTTAACTTCAAGCTTTAACTCACACGCTTGTCTCTTCATCGTTCCCTGTATCTTCTGAAGTGTTTATTTGTAATTTAGAGAAGAGCTTTGGCGAGGTTTAGAGAGGCGAGATCCTCCCCCCATAGCGCTGTTACCGCTTGTGAGTCACACATTTAACCCTTTGCTTCTCCCCAGCTCCATCAAGCATGTTGGTGAAAGACGAATACGTTCACGACTACGAGGGGCAGCCGTCGTTGTCTTCTGCCGAAGGCCATTCGGTCCAGACCATCCAGCACCCTCCCAGTAACCGGGCGTCGAGCGAGCCTTACAGCACCCCAGCCATGTTAGCGCCCACCGAGGCCAGCACTACCAGCACCACTAATTTCCCCAACATTCCCGTGGCTTCAACAAGTAAGACCCTTGAGATGATGGGAAATGCTACACCGAGAACCGCTGATTTTTGCCACGTTATGCTGGTGAAAGCGTGTGGTCGGGGCAGTCTCAGAAGTGTAAGCCTAAGGGTTTAATTTGGAGCATGATTTGAGGAACTGGTGGCCCAGTCTGAGAGTTGACACTACATGACTGTCACCAGTTTGGATATATCAGAGGTTTAACCAATTAACCCCTGGTTGGTACTGGAATAATGGCTGTAGGAACAGAAGATACACTGTCAGGTGGCTGTGTCAAGAGTCTCCCAGTCTTAATTTGATAACGACAACCAAAGCAACAGCCCTAATTAATATCTTCACAACTCTGAGGTGCCACCGTTGAAGTTTTTGTTGCTTTCCTGTGTGTACAAGATTTTCCCAACGTCAAACCTCCCACAGGACAGGAAAGCGGTGACGTCCGCGGTGTCCCACAGCCCTAATGCACGGAAACCGTGAAGTTTGGGGGGGGTTCCACGTACTCTTCCTCACTCTGATATCAAAAATCTGTGAAATCACAGATTTCACGTTATCAGATTGGAATGATGGCGGTGTAGGGTTTCGGTAACGTTCTTTAATTGTAGTTAATGACTTTTTTTTTGCTCGTGACAGTTTTGCCAGGCTGAGGTATGATGTCAGTAAAGGACAGGCACTGTAATTAACTTGAATTAAAGTCAGTAACTTCTTCTTATCGGTGCTATAATTGTTGGAGCCAAGTGGAGAGGGAAAAAACCAGCTCATTTTCAGGTTTTAGTTGCAGTTTAATGTGTTCAATTCTGGCCGCACCAGCTGTGAGAGCACAAGTGTGCCACTGCTGATCACTTTAGTGTTCATGGCTGAGCTGAAGCCTTGGAAATCTTTTAACCTCTTCTGAAATATCTGTAGTTTTACTTTAAAGCTGAAAATATTTGCGAGGACCAAAACCAAAAAGCCCCAATAACTTTGTCAGGAAGGAGCCGAGTGACTCTCGCAGCTCTAGTTTAAAAACCAAAATACTCTTCAGTACCTCTTGGAGGAACATAAATTGAAGTCAGTGTCCTCCTTAGGACCTGTTGGCCTGTTTGAGTTCATAGCAAATCTCGAATAAAAACTGTGACATCGCTTCTGCTTCCCTTTCGGTCTGAAAAAATGAGAGGTGAGCAAAGCAAAGCCACGGTCGACAGACAGAATTCTCCCGAAACCAAACTCGTAGGGATGGTGCCCGCAGTTGGGTGTCTTTTCCTCCCCGGTAGCGCTGAGCTCTTCTTCCTTCACCTCTTGGAACGTTCATGAATAGGTAGTGTGTTCTTTTACCAGGTCAACCGACCAGTATATTGACAGGTAGCCATAGTGATGGACTCTTACAGATTGCTTCAGGGCCTCAGCCAGGAGCTCAGCAGAATGGGTTTACAGCTCAGCCAGCTACTTACCATCACAGTGAGTATATCCCTCCGCACACTCGTAGCTCGCTAAACCCGGGTTCAAAACGCTCAGGAGAAATAGAGGAGTAGAAGCGAGAGGCGGCAAAACCTCCTCTGAAAAACCAAGCCCTCGTTTCTTTTTCTAGATAGTACCACATCTTGGACTGGAAGTCGGACGGCAGCCTACACGCCGACCATACCTCACCACCAGAACGGCCACCTCCAGCACCACCCACCCATGCACCCTGGACATTACTGTAAGTGGGGCAGAGCTTCGTTTTGAAGCTCTTCATTGAGCTTTCGTTCCCCCAGCGCTTGCGTGGAGGGGCAGGTGCCTCATTTGTGGTTAATCTTACCCCTCAAATCCTTTTTTTAATCGTTATAGAACTCCCATTGCTGTGTTTAGTATATTCTGACAGTTAAAGAGAAGAGCTTGATGGACTTCCCTCCGTTCAAGCAGCAGAGATTAGAAATTCAGGTAGTTACATCCATATTTGATCAGAAATACCAGGATGTACAAACTCCAGCGATGCTGGAGATACTCTATAAATATTTCCCAGTGTTTATATCTTCCCATAATTAATAGTTGTAACTGGCTGGTGAGACCACAAAGAGCTTTTCTTGGCTGCTGCCATTTCTCACTTCCGAAAGTTGCGTGTTTTGACACCTCCCAACATTGTGCCGGGTTTGACATCTCGTTGCGAAAGCTGCTGGGACTCATATTCTGTTTTCAATCTTTTCTCCCTGTTCACTGCTGCCTGTAAGGTTAGTTTATAAAAGTGGAGAGACTAACCGAGGCCATGTTCAGTATTTTTGTCTTTAGAACATGAATTCTCCTGGGCTTTTTTCCATCTTCAAGTCCTTCTGTGATTGATGCAACCAATGAAGAGCAGTTTCAGACAGATTTATATCACATGCCTCTACGATGATTCTCTCTGTGCCCATCATGGGGAAGATGTGAAGCCTGAGTCCTGTTTCTATTCCATTTCCATGCTACATCTGGTTTCTCCTCCCTCCTGGAGCTACCTCTGGCTTGGGCAGCTTTTCCGCCTGGGTTACTAATGGAGCTCTTTGCTCCTAAATTTCCAGGAAACCCCGAAGAGCGTTAATTCTCCTGTGGGCATTTTTCTCCCCTCTCAGACTGATTCAGAAATTACCGCGGTTTATAACATCCAGCATCCTCACAAGCCTTTTTTTCATAGGAAAACAACAAAACCTTGTTTTTACCTTGTGTAAAACAAACTCTATGTTTTCTTTTCAAGGGCCAGTTCACAATGAACTCGCATTCCAGCCTCCTATATCAAATCATCCGGGTGAGTAAAATCCAACCTAATAACTTCAGGTTGAGACTGATGTTTTGATTTTTTGTATCAAGTTCTCTGAAATTTGTGGGATTTATAGATTCCAGAGGGGAAGGAAAGAAGGAGAGGAACCATTTTGACATGCAAATGCAGTCACAGATTTAACTGCTTGTCTGGAACAGGGTTATGGGGGGTTTTGTGCCTTTCAGGCAGTTAATTGTAGATATTCTTCAGCTCCAGAATATTGGTGTTCAATCGCGTATTTTGAAATGGACGTGCAAGTCGGGGAGACGTTTAAGGTCCCTTCGAGCTGTCCAATTGTTACCGTTGATGGATATGTGGATCCTTCCGGAGGAGACCGCTTCTGCCTGGGCCAGCTTTCCAACGTGCACAGAACAGAAGCCATCGAGAGAGCGAGGTATTCTGCGGACCCCATGTCAGCATTAAAATGTGGCTTTATAGGTGTGCTGGAGTGACTTGGTGTGCTGCAGCGCTTGTGGGATATCGCACTTCTGAACAGAACCAAATGCGTTTGGTATCGCGGCTCTGTCTTGTCGGTGAGCTCCGTGGTTGCTGCTCAGATACCAGGGCTCCTCTGTTCTGTGCTTCTCATAAAGCCAGGCCTGCACAACCCCAGTGGGGAAGAAATGGTTCCTCAGGGACAACCTCAACCTCCCCTGGAACAACTGGAGGCCAGTTCCTCCTCTCCTGTTGCTTGTTCCTGGGGAGAATAGACTGACCCCCACCTCGCTCCAACCTCCTGAATTTCAGGGGGTTGTGGAGAGCCAGAAGGTCTCCCCTGAGCCTCCTTTTCTCTAGGCTCAACCCCACCAGGTCCCTCAGCCGCTCCTCAGTGCACTTGTGCTCCAGACCCTGCACCAGCTTCGATGCCCTTCTCTGGAGACACTCCAGCCCCTCAGTGTCCTTCTGGGAGGGAGGCCTCCCCAGTGCTCAGTACAGGGGGACAATCCCTGCCCTGGTCCTGCTGGCCACACCAGTGCTGGGACAAGCCAGGATGCTGTTGGTCTTTTTGGCCACTTGAGCACAGTGCTGGCTCCTCTTCAGTTGCTGGCAACCAACGGCCCCAGGTCCTTTTCCCCGGGCAGTTTCCAGCTGCTCTTCTCCCAGCCTGGAGTGTTGCAGGGGCTTGGTGTGACCCCAGTGCAGGACCCAGCACTTGGCCTTGTTGAACCTCAGACCACTGGCCTTGGCCCATCGATCCAGCCTGTCCAGATCCCTGCTCACACTCCAGCAGATGAACATCCCTGCCCAACTGGGTGTCGTCTGCAAACTGACTGAGGGTGCCCTCGATCCCCTTATCGAGAACATTGATAAAGGTATTAAAGAGTGTTTATAAAGAGTTGGAACTGTTTCTCTTTTGAAGGTTGCACATAGGGAAAGGGGTGCAGCTGGAATGCAAAGGAGAAGGCGACGTGTGGGTTCGATGCCTCAGCGACCACGCGGTCTTCGTTCAGAGTTACTACCTGGACAGAGAAGCGGGGCGAGCGCCAGGGGATGCTGTTCACAAGATTTACCCCAGCGCTTACATCAAGGTTTGTTTGATGGGCCTGGGTGAAAACTGGGGGGGAAACAGCAAAGATTTGGTTCTTGTCAGTTTTGGAGAAGCATTTTTTTAAATCCTCAGTTTTGTGGGCAGGTTATGTGACAAAGATGACAGAAAGCCCAGGGGTGGGAGTTGAGGAATTCTTTCCTTCACTGATTGGGGTGAGTTTGATATTATATTTTATTTTATTTTTCAAGGTGTTTGATTTACGCCAATGTCACCGTCAGATGCAACAACAAGCTGCCACTGCCCAAGCTGCTGCTGCTGCTCAAGCCGCAGCAGTAGCCGGCAACATCCCCGGCCCGGGATCAGTAGGTGGAATAGCCCCAGCCATTAGTAAGTATTACCTTGAAATTGTCCCATGGTAAAAGTTATTGCACATCTCAGGCCACTTTCTGTACCATTGTGTTTTCTGGGTGCCAAGATGATACAGGACCACGTCTATGACCTCTCACTGGAAACTTCTCCTCTTCAGGTTTGTCGGCGGCCGCTGGAATTGGCGTTGACGACCTTCGCCGCTTGTGCATACTCAGGATGAGCTTCGTAAAAGGTTGGGGACCTGATTACCCAAGACAGAGCATCAAAGAGACACCGTGCTGGATCGAAATCCACTTACACCGCGCCCTCCAGCTCCTTGACGAGGTTCTTCATACCATGCCCATCGCGGACCCACAACCTTTAGACTGAGACCCCTCCGCTGCGCTGCCGTGGGCCCTTGTATCGTGAGGCTGGTGGATTGTAAAATACGATTCTGTTTATAACCTGAAGATATATTTTACTTTTGTTCTGCTTAAATCTTCTCCAAAACTGGGTTTTAAAAACGTGTTTGCCGCCTTGCTCTTAGCAGAGAGAAACTGAACACGTAGAATTCGGATTTCAGTTGTTTTTTCAGAGCTTCAGTTGTCGTAACACACAGCTCAGGGCTTAAAGCGAACGGTCAAAGCCTTGTAGAGACTTGACAGCATTGGGTTGGTTCCTTTCGAAGGTTCTCTATGATGGTGATGAGCCTCGCAGAAGCCTTTTGTATGCAGAATATATATTATATATATATTTACAGCTGAAAATTCCTTCCAATAGTTATAAACTTAGAGCAACTCGAAAATTCCAACCGATTTGTGACGCTTTTTTGAGAGAACAAGAGTTCACTTGTTTCTTTTGTTGACTCTCACTAACAATTTTTTTTCCAGATGAAAACATGGGAGAGATGAGCCCAACGGCTGTTGGCATTGATGAAAAAATAGGGGAGGAAAAGGAACGTGGCTTTTCCTTCGCTTGTTTTTAAAACGAAACAAAAAAAAGTCTTTGATTTTTATTTATATAGACGTGGGAGTTTTAAAACACTAAAGGAAGTGGATACTTTCAGTGCTGGCACTTGATTTAACCACAATGGGAAACACCCAAAGTTGCCACCCACAAGCACCTAATGGCAGGAATGTCTTTTCCTCCCTACTAGTGACTTCTTTTTTTAACCAGCATATCCCATTCGATCATGTCCCACATCCGTATTCCAGATCCCTTTTTTTTTTTGTATCCGTTCACCGTTTCCACTCGGGAGCAAGATGGCAAATGTGTTTTTTTGACCATGCGGTTCTTTTAAGCCCTAACGCCATCAATGACCGTTATCGATCGGCAATGACTTGGTGTCGAGGATCTCGAGGAGCAAAACCGCCGCTGTACGGACTGATACGATGTGTACGCTGCCTCTCTAGCTCAATAGGATCAATAAAATGATGAAAACCTTGAGTTTTCTAGAAATTTGGTTGGCTTCTCTGATGTAATCCTGCACCTGGAGACCGTTGAGCTCGAGTGATGGATTTCTCGCCTTCGCAGCAGCAGCCAATAGTGGTAGGAAGGTTTTTTTTTGTTTGTTTAAATTTCCCCAGGAAGCGAGTCCAGTTTTTCTCCTCGATAAAAGCACGTCCTGAGGATCCCTCTTGGCTGTTCATGAGGGATGAAGAGGGAACCTGTGGGGAGTCGGCGCTTAAACAGAGGTTTAGAAGTACGTAGGCTCCATCTTCAGTCCTTCAAGGTGGTTCTGCCTGTGTTGGGCCAACCTGGTAGCACGGCTGTAGCTGTGAACCTACTTCACAGTTTTGGAGGAGATGATTCAGGAGCTGTTGGCCAAGTCTCTCGCCTAGTTTCAGGAATCTGTGACACACGGTGGTTGGGTATCACTTAGCCCATACACTGAAGTTCTCCCAGAAGGAGTCAGTGGCAATTGTGGAAGCACAGAAGACTTTGGAGCAATGGCCAGAAATGGATGAGGTTATGACACCCTCAGAGAAGCTCGTTAACCAGCGGCTTGGTAACAGTACAGCACACTAATATCAGATGAGTTTATCAGAGCCAGAAATCATGGGCTCCACGTTGGGAGCAACCTGAATGTTGTGCAAGGCAGTAAAAAGGGCGTTTGTCTTGTCCACAAGACACCATCAACCCTGTTAAAGGGCAAAATGAGTGAATCTCATTCTTAGTTTTCAATTGGCCTTGAAAGTTAATGCAGTAGAGGCGGAGGAGAGGAAACCTTGTTGCTGGAGTGGGTTAAAAATCCTTAATTCAACCAGGAATCCCGGGGAAGGAGCCGTCACCACTAAGCAGTGCTGGTTCAAAATGGTTGTTCCTCCTGTCGCCCTTCCAGGCTTGGTGCGACCGATCTATAAACCCCTTCGTTAATGGCTCCAGTGCACTGGAGACCTGGGAAGGAAGATCTGGCTGCTTTACGAAGTGGGACCTCAAGTACAAAGGAGATGACGGTCTCCCCTGGTCACTAAACAGGTCTGTAGCAGCAATCGCTGTTGAACCCGTGTCCAGCTCCTGTGCCTTAACCTTTGAGACCATCCTCTTTCTTGTGAAGGCTTCCTGGGTCTTCCTCTAAGTGGGATTCAGGCTTCATTGACCAAATCCTCTCTCCTCCTCGCCTTCTCCCATCCAGCCATGTGCTATTCAACATCTGCTGTAGAAAACCATGAGGTGCTTAGTCAGGGATTGTTGAGGACACGGTTTTTGGGGTGACTTTCTTTTGGGTTTTAGAATAAGACTTAAACATGGTCTCACCTGGTCCTGCTGAGAACAGGAGCATTCCCATTGCTGGTGTCTGGGTTTTGAGGACCATGGTGCTGTTCTGGGGACTGAGATTTGCCCATTGCCTGTTGGGAGGTGTTTGCATAAAGCACTAAACTGGATGGTTCTACCCCTCAGGTCGGAAAAGAAACCAATGGGAAGTGCTTCTCCACCAGCTGCATAGGAGCAGATGCTGGCTGCAGCCTTCCGTTGGCATCCTCCACCTCCAAAACATTGTTCTCCATGACGTGGTTCTGGGTCAAAGCTTCCACATATGATGCTGCTGAGGTTCCCAAGAGCCTCCTTGACCTCTCAGCACTGCAAAAGCAAGACCTGGTAGAAAGCAGAACCACGGGTCGACAAAACCCTCAGAAGTTTTGGGGCTGTTGGCTGCTGTTGCGCCTTGCAAGTGATCCATCGCTCTGAAATTTACGGGACTTCATTCTTTGGAGCTTACCAAAATCACTTTTCTTGCTCCTGGACCTTTTGCTGTGACTCTGTGGTGAAGTTTGGTGGCACCACGAAGTCAGGCTTCAGCTGGATAACCCCAAACTCACCGTGAGAGGGTTGGTTGGAGCATTAAAGCCTAGATCAGCGTTTCTTCTTGTAGCCATTGCCTTTTGATCCGCGGTCACCAGAATTCCCAGTAGTTCCTTTGTAGCTGACTGTACGTTTTTCATTAGCCCTAGTTTGTGGATAATAAACTGTAGTCAACTTTCCTGACCTTCTGTAACAGAGTATGTTTTTGATTAAAAAAGGTAAAGATTCAAGTCTTTGGTTTCCTTATTGCATCTAGTGGAGGGGTTTCACTGTGGTTCTGGGTGCCTGTCTCTGGGAGAGCTCCAAGTCCTGCGTAAGTTACTTTGAATCACAGAACGGTTTGGGTTTGACAGGACCTTCAAAGCTCAGGGGGGTCTCTCTCCCCAGAGCGCAGCAGAGGGGCAGGATCCCCTCCCTCCACCTGCTGCCCAGGCTGCTGGGGATAAGCCCAGCACACGGTGGGCTTCTGGGCTGTGAGCACGTGTTGCCAGCTCCTGTCCAGCTTTCCCCCCCTCAGCACCCCCAAGTCCTTCTCCTTGGAGCTGCTCTCCAGCCCTTCATCCCCAGCCTGGGCTGATAGCGGGGGCTGCCCCGACCCGGGGGCAGGACCTTGACCTTGGTCTTGAGCATGATGTGGGGCAAAAAATCCTTCCTAATTGCTAATCCAGTGTCCTCTTCAGGCAGGAACGGGTCTGTCAGAGCGGCTCAGGTGGACAACCACTCCCGTCTGCGGCTGGGGCATCAGAGGTAGCTGCCGTGGGATGAAAGGAAGCACGAAACTTCATGTGTCCTGAGGTACCAGACTAATAACTGCGATGTAAGTGGTGATACTTCCCCCCAAAACACAAAATCACGGAATCATTTAGGTTGGAAAAGAGATTTAAGCTCCTCGAGTCCCCCCGTTCCCCCAGCACTGCCAGGTCCCCACTGACCCCTGTCCCTCAGCACCACCTCCACACGGCTGGGAAACCCCTCCAGGGATGGGGACTCCACCACTGCCCTGGGCAGCTTGGGACATGCCTGCACAACCCCAACGGGCAAGAAACGGTTCCTCAGGGCCAACCTCAACCTGCCCTGGTGCAACTGGAGGCCAGTTCCCCTCATCCTGTGGCTTGTTCCTGGGGAGAAGAGACCAACCCCCACCTCGCTCCAACCTCCTGAATTTCAGGGAGTTGTGGAGAGCCAGAAGGTCTCCCCTGAGCCTCCTTTTCCCTAGCCTCAAGCCCCCCAGGTCCTCCAGCTGCTCCTTGGACATTCTCCAGACCCTGCTCCATGTTGTCTAGGCCTTTCTCTGGACACGTTCCAGCCCCTCAATGCCCTTCTGGGAGTGAGGGACCAAAACTGAACCCAGGATTCAAGGTGTGACCTCCCCAGTGCCCCCAGTACAGGGGGACGATCCCTGGGGATTTCTGCCTTTTGGAGGGGGTGATAGAGGTTTTTTCTGTGCCCCTAAGTGTGCTTGGGAGGACCCTGCTACAGCCCAGAGTGGAGGATGATCAGCCCTAGAGTCTTTCCTCCTGTAGAAAACTGTGGCAGCTCCTCTAAAAGCAGCTAAACCGGAGAAATTCTTCTGCTTTAAAGGTATCTGAGGCTGTCGAGGCACCTGGAGTTTGAAATGAAGTGGAAATTTCTCTGAAAACGAGGTAGGAACCAACCACGGCTGGAGCAAGCCCACCCCATTAAGGCGAGACATCAGCGTGCACATGGAAGTTCTGCTCCTACCTATCGCTGGTCCTGCTGGCCACACTATTTCACAGGTCAAGCGTTATTGTTTCAGAATAAACAAAATCAAGTGTAATTTAGTCAAAGGAAGTGCCTTTTACTAAGAAAATAGAAGACCAGAACACCCATTTCAGTCGAGTTACATTATAAGGGAGGAAAAAACCCCAAACCAGTCCACATTTAAATACAGTTTCAGGTTCAGCTGAGCAACCACCCTCCCAGGTAAAGTCAACCGTGAGCAGATCAGGCTGGAACTGTTCTCACAAGCACTCCAGCAGACTTAAACGTTTCTTTGTTGATATGTTGAAGAGAGAAATAAATGTAAATTATTTTGATATTTGATTTCTTGACAAACCAGACTGTTTGTGTAGTCCTAAAAGTATTTTTATTTCCATTTTTATTAGGTAGGAACTACTTGGTAAGTCAATGGTACGCGGAGAGTTTGGTTCAACCCAGCGCCGGGGAACATCAACACACACCACGGCATTCCCGCACCCCGTCCGATGCGCGAGAGCTTTTTACACGAGCCGTAGCCATGGTCCACTGTGCCACCAGGTACCAGATTCCCCACCTATAAGCAGAAGTAGGTAGGTAGGTCAAGGTAGATCCGTACGGAATTAGATGTTCCTTCACGAGCAGCAAATGAATTATATTGCTCAGATTGAGCTGTCAGCGGGTGCAATTAGAGCTTTGATCTAGATTTTTCCCCTTGCTCCAGTACTCACTGTAACACCAGTCCTTGCTTGTTATGACACAGGAGGGGGGGTCGAGGGCTGTAGCATTCCAAAATTCACCTTGGTGACAGCATTTTCCCTTCACGAACTGTGTCAGAGAATTTGCTGTATAGAAATGGAAAAGGAAAGGGAGTGAAACAGCCTTAGAGCTTCGGGAGCTGACACGGTCCCTGCTGCTAACGGAAGACAACAGCTGTAAAAAGGTCAAATCCCACCATGTCTACGCTACAACCTACAGAAGATCCACAGAACCTGATTAAACAATGCCCATGAGTGTGTATGCGACCTAACTGGCACCACTTCGCTGCTCTAACTGGGATGGGTGCCTCTGCTCCAGAGGCTGCCCCGGCTCTAGAGCTCCAACCCATCAGGGCAGGGCCGTATATACTCGAACTCCACCGACACGCTGCAATGGGGTTGAATTTGCAGGAGCTCAAAATCATTTGTACAGTACATAAATAACTTCTTGGGAAGGGCACAGAGTTAAATACAATAAAACCACCGGGCGTAGCAAAAATAGATGAAAAAAAAAAGCGTTTTTTGGAGTCCTGTATTCAAAGCCAACTGAAACCACAGGAAACATTCAAACTTCGCTGCACGTGGGTGTTGATAGCTGCCTGTAACACCTCCAGCCCTGCCGGTTGTTCGAAGTGGCCAGTGAGTCCCCTCAGGAGTGTTTGAGCCAGGAAAAACAACACACAGGTTGTTCTGTGCCAGCGAGGGAGACAACAATGGAGCTTAGAAGCAGCAGAGCCTTGAAAAAAAAAAAAAAAATGAACAAAGGAAACCAAATTCCTTTGGTTCAAATCCTTGGAGTCCGCTGCAGAAAATCGCCTTCTAAAATCTCCATGAATTACTTCAGATCCTGCCTTTACGGGACAGAATTTATTAGGTGACGGCGTCGCTTTGTTTTTAAGTGCTATTAAGTGGTTAATCCCCCAGAGTCGTTTAACAACTAGTTGGCGTTCTTCTGCTGAAAAGACGAATCATTCTGGCAATCAGTGGTGAGAGAGCTGTAAGCTCGTGGTAGATAAAACATCGACAGGAGAATGGGGAAAAAAAAAAAACCAAACGACAACATGAGCAAAAATAAATTATGCGACTCCATGATTGGGCTTGGTCTGGAAAAGGGATCCCTGCAGAGTAGAAGATGCCGCCGGAGGAGTGCAATCTTCTGAGGCATCAGTGCACCTTCGATTCTGGCCAGTCGTAGACGTCAGGCATAAAGGATTCATACTCGTAGGTCCAAACCTTCGACCGAATGTACCGGTTCTTGTCAGCGGGTTCGGGGTAGTGGAAAGCCATGTTGTTGGCGTACAAAAATTCCATCACCTGCAAAGCAAAAGCACCGTGAAGTTGGGGCCTTTTCCATACGCTTCCACCTCGATATGTTTACACAAAGTGGATGAAGACTAATGCCAAGGTCTTTTTACAGCTCCTGAATGCCTTAGCGGGGATCTGAAAACTTAATTTCATACACCAAAGGAGCATAATTTTGGCCCACTGTCACCGCCAACCTGAAGCAGCCAAAAAATTTCTTATTTTTATAAGTGTCTCTTCACAAGAAACTGGGTATTTTGGGCCCCACGACCTTGTTCACCCCATGCAATTCAGCAGGTTAACATACACTGTCACTACAGTCCGCTTTTATGCTTCCTACTCACCTTGACAGCAATATAAATAGAAACTTCCCTGATGTTCGACAGTGGAGGATAAAGCCTTCCTTGGGTGAGTTCTTCATCAGTCAACTGCTCTGTCAGCGCCTGAGGCGGAAAAACGAACAAGGCCTAGTGGCTGCTGGGGGCCACGTGCATCCCTGCCCACACCACTAGCTGTGGAACCCCACTGGGGTGGGATCAAACCCACTGGAATCACATGGGAAACTAGAGTTTTGGCATGGGTTGAGCACTTTGCCCATGATGCCTGAAGCCACGGCCTGCTCTGCTTCCACACTTACCTTTGCGGCCTCTAGGAAAACCTTATCGCTGATGTGTCGCACACTGCTGAGGATCACCGCCAGAGCCACGCCTACAACAAAGTTATTCCCAGTTAGGGCCACAGCAGGTTCCAATCATCAGCCCGCTGCCGAGAAGCTGCGTGCCACCTCGAATGGTCTTCTGAAAAGACTTCCCATAGCTTTGTACGCGCATGCATAAAACCATCACCATGTGTGCTGGTCGTTTGCCATCTGAGGTGGCTTTTGACAAGGGGTTGGAGCTGAGCAGCTCAGCAAGGAAAGAAGGCGGCAGAGAAATAGCCCTCGTGCTTCTGCTGGACCCTCACTCGTGCAGACATCAAATCTCAGACTGAAATGGTTTGGGTTGGAAGGGACCTTAAAGATCCTCTAGTTCCACCACGCCGCCATGGGCAGGGACACCTTCCACTAGACCAGGTTGCTCCAAGCCCTGTCAACCTGACCTTGAGCACTCCCAGGGATGGGGTAAAATTTCGAGAGGAGCATATTGACACTTATTTCCTCCTTCCCCCCCAAAACCAAGCAGAAGAACCCATAAAGCAGCACTTTCAGAGCCTTTAATAACACCTGTTTGTTTTCTTGGGTGAGCTCACTGCCCGCGTGTCACCCAACCACCATCCTTCACTCATTCTACTGATTGACTTCTCAGCTTTAGATGCTGATAACACCTCTTCAAGCTGCTTCACTATCTTCACTCAAGAAGAGGAGCTAATTAGCCCAGTCTTAAAGATCAAGAGAAGACAATGTTATTACCTGGGAAAATATAAGCGTTGTTTCCTTGGCCTGGTTTGAAGGTTCTTCCATCTTTCAAAGTCACCAGCTCGAAGGGACTGCCGCTGGCAAACAAGCAACGGCCCTGTCAAGCAGAGGAACCATCACAGTCAGGAAACGGCCTCAAGTTACGCCAGGGCAGGTTGAGGTTGGTCCTGAGGAACCGTTTCTGTCCCGTTGGGGTTGTGCAGGCGTGTCCCAGGCTGTCCAGGGCAGTGGTGGAGTCCCCATCCCTGGAGGGGTTTTCCAGCTGTGTGGAGGTGGTGCTGAGGGACAGGGGTCAGTGGGGACCTGGCGGTGCTGGAGGAATGGGGGGACTCTAGGAGCTTAAAGGTCTTTTCCGGGCTGAACAATTCTGTGATTATAACCACAGCCATGTCTCAGGAACTACAGCCACAAGCCAGGACCCACCACCGTGGGGACTGTACAAAGCCACCTACAAAATGGCCACTTCCGAAAGGAGACTGAAACAGAAGTACAAGGAACAAACGGTCACTTTTTGTGGGAGGGGGAAGGAACAGACTGCTGCTGCATCCCACTTTTATTGCTGAGACCTCCGAGAGGAGTCAATAACGCAGCTTGTTCATCCTTCCTTTGGGAAGGATTTTAATCAGCATGAAACATTAAAACAAATCCAGAGTTTGGAGAGTGAAATACAGCCTCCAGCTAATGACCCTTTCCTCAAGCAAGGAAGCAAAATAATCTTGACTTTCTTTTGGGTAACAGGTTTAATAACGTTACTTTCAAATATTTAAGGGTCCTCAGGGCAGCTGCATTTGAGAACAAATTACCGGCAAAGCTTAAGTTTCGGGAACACATTTGAGGACAGGACGGAAAGACAGTGAAAATGAAAACACAACCAACGTGGACGCGATATGCGGTGGCCCTAAAGCACCCTCAGGCTTTTAGAGGTACCATCTAGTGGGAAAAGAATAAGGAGTAAAAGGGTACTGATGATTTTCTGGGTAATGACTGTTGTCTTGAAGGGAAAAATATGATATAACTTATGGAAAATCATGAATAAAAGGATGTATGGAGCCAAAACGGGAAAAACGGAAGATCCTCTCTCCCTCTGGCATTATGACATCAGTAAGCCCAAGTAATGATGACATAATTTGAGTTCTTGCCATTCCACCACCTGCTAAGACATTTCTACCTGTCACTCACCTCCGTTAACATATAGGCTTCCTCTGCTGTGCATTCGGCTTTCGCCGTCGGGTTACTCAGCGCGAAGATGATGGGTCGCTCGTTGATGGAGGCCATTGCTTTGATGACGTCATGAGAGAAGAGCCGCCCAGCTCCTGCCACTCCTGAAGGAAACGGAAACACACAAAACCAGAGTCGATACTCGAGCGCCTCAGGGCAGGTGATGGCGACTGTAGATCAAGTTCGTGTCGCTCCTGAAGTCTCCCAGCAAAGCATCGTGGGCTTTTCTAGCAACAGGAGATGGAAACCAAGCACTGCTGTGAATGGCTGCTTAAAACCCTTGTTTTCACAGGAAGACCTTCCAAAAGCCTCTTTGACATGATGTTTTGGTATTTTGCTGTGTAAAGAACCTGGATTGGCAAGAGGGAGCTCCGGGTTCTTCACAGATGATTCACCCACGCTGGGTGGTAATGCTGCAACCTACTTGAAAACTAAACCAAAGGACGGAAATGCAGAGACAAAGATAACCCCACTCACCAATGATCGCTGAAGGCTGAAGCACATTCACCGCGTCTACGAATGTCTTTGGTATCTGCTCTGGAGGCTGATGCGTGAACGGTTCTTGATTGGAATCCACCTTTTGTTCTCGGCCCTGTAAAGAGTTGATTCTTTTCATGAGGAGATCATGGAAGGCACTGACCATCTGTCCTGTGGTATCTTAAGGCACAGCACAGCCCTACCTGAACCAGCAACCCGTATTTGTCAAACATCCATATCCTCCTGTAGGCTTCCTGCGCAGAAACCCCGTTCTCCACCATAGCCATCACGATGAGGTTTGCAATTCCCAGGGCGGCCTTGAGGATCAAAGGAGAGAGACAGCTCTGAGTCCTGAGCCTGCCCCAGTAACTACCTACGCGCCACCACCATTTAACCCGCTACGAAAACCACTTTGTGTTCCTCTCCAACGCTATAAAGATCAACAAGATCTTCTTACCCTCTTCCTTACTAATTATGGTAATTTCCCCTTCAACTACACACAAATCCCTGATTTTTTTTTCCCAGGAAAACCTGAGTCCTTGCAAATGCCAAACACCTTTCAAACAGTCATTTTTAAGCAGATAGTCCCTTCTGTTGAAGTATTTCAGGAAGGCAACGGAATTTAGAGAATGTGAATCTTAGAACCAGAAAATACAGTTAAATTTCTCACTCCTCTGGAGCCCTTAAGGGAACTCACCTCTCCTGCCCCAAGGAACAGCACTTTCTGCTCTGCAAGTGGTTTACCGGTGGCTTTCTGTGCTGCCAGCAGACCCGCCAAGGCCACCGAAGCTGTCCCTGTAAGAGCAGCGCAAATCTAAGGTGAGCTGAACAGCTCCGCGTGGTCTGCCTGGATGTTAAGGAACACAAACGAGAAGAATACCTTGAATATCGTCGTTGAAGGTGCAGTATTTCTCTCGGTATTTTCTCAGAAAGCGGAAAGCATTGTGGTTTCCAAAGTCCTCGAACTGGATAAGCGTGTTCTGGCCATACCTACGGAACACGGCGAATATTCCCATCACCAGACATTCCCATTGCTGTCATCGTTCCTTAAACAACCATTTGAAGGACAGTGTGTTAAGGGGTTATTTTGGCAGCGCTTTTGGCCCCGCTTCCATGGAGAACACTCAGCATCCTACCTGTCTGTAATGGCTTCCATAAACTCATCAATGAGGTCATCGTAGACCTGCGAGCGATCCCTTTTCTGGTATAAGCCCATATAAAATGGATCTTTTAAGAGGGTCTGAAAAAAGAATAAAATCAAAGATAGCAGCAGGATGAATCACTTCCTCAATATGCCGAGTTCACGTTTCACACCAAAGACGCTGCGTTCACGGAGTGGCTGGAACTGCCGCCAGGCTGTACCAATGCTCGGTTGCTTCGGCTGGCACGCAAGGTTGGTGACAGCTGTGTTTAAACCAGAACGGATCAATACTGCAAGCGACAAACTGCTTTAATAAATCTCGTTCCCATTTGCAGCTTCTTCAGGTCGAGCTGACCTGTCTATTTTACAGCATTCCAGCAGGCAAATTACTTCCCAACGTTCCGTTTCGCTGACAAATTAACTGGTGTTTCTCAATCCGTGTGTAGGGAATTCTGAGTCATTGACCCTCACATAAAACACTTGGGTTTATCTTAAATGAAAATCTTTTTTTATAGCACTTAACACTCCTTAAATAAATGCTTTCCATAGCGATAACTCCTGGCAGGCAAAGTTCAGACTCACGGTATTATCAGTTCCGACGTCGATGCACACGGGCAGGCATTTATCTGGGTGTATCCCCGCACAGGCCGTGTACAAACACAGTTTTCCTACCGGAATCCCCATCCCGTACACCCCGAGGTCTCCAAGACCCAATATTCTTTCTCCATCAGTGACGACAACAGCCTGAAAACCAAAGCGAAATGATAGATGATCACCGAGATCTATAAAGCCATGTCAGTTGTAGGGTTTTTTCCCAGGCAAAAATTCTTTGCCCGGTCAAAGAGCAGATTTCAAGGACTATTTCACTTGCTCTGCTCCTTTTTCTCTGCCCAAACCCGGGAAGGATCCAAGCTGCCATGTAGAACTGCAGCTTGTATCGTGGGTTCATGATTTTCAGATCAAATCCAGCGTCAAAACGTTTGTATAAGCATCATTCACCTCATCTGAGATTAAATAACAACAAGAACACAATAATTAGAGGTGGTGGTACCTTAACATCGTTCTCTGGCCAGTTGTTGACGATGGACCTTATGTGGCCTCTGTCTGAGATAGAAATAAATAATCCCCTGTGAAAGAAAACAAACCAACCAGAATTATTCCAACCTAAATGATTCTATGGGAGGGAGGAAAAGAGAAAATGATACTAAAAGGAGCAGCAAAACATAAGTATCTCTTATTCTTACTTTGGTCTTCTGAAGATGTGTCCGTACTGGGAGCAGGCCAGGCCGACCGTTGGTGTGTAGACAATGGGCATCAACCGCTCAATATCATCTTGTAACACCCTATAGAATAATTTTTCATTTCTCTCTTGGATTCCCATGATGTAGATATATCTGAAAGGAAGAGAAAGAAACCACCACACTTATTGTTTCTCATTTTTGCGGATTTCAAACATGGAAAAATGTCGATGCACAATGCAAACTTGCTTGGTATTATTTCTTCATGAAGTTCCCGCTTCTACTCAAGTCAGGCATGAGCACTAAACAAAAGCTGGAAAGGAGAGAGTAGCAGAACTAAAAAGCTGACCTAAAAATGCTGGATTTATTACAGGAGCCTCATTCTGGTTCAAAAACAATTATCAGTGAAAGAATTTTTCATCCAAACCCACGTAAGGTCGTGTGAGCTTCAGCAACTGGGAGCTTCCACCAATACAGACACGACTGTGTCAGATCAGCGAGTATCTCACGACGTGGATTTAAAAGTTGTCTTTCAGTTTTCATGAGAATAAAAGAGTTTTGTGAGGCCACACCTTGAATCCTGGGTTCAGTTTGGTCCCTCACTCCCAGAAGGACCTTGAGGGGCTGGAGCGTGTCCAGAGAAGAGCAACGAAGCTGGTGCAGGGTCTGGAGAGCAAGTGCGCTGAGGAGCAGCTGAGGGACCTGAGGGGTTGAGCCTGGAGCAAAGGAGGCTCAGGGGAGACCTTCTGGCTCTCCAGGTCTCCCTGAAATTCAGGAGGTTGGAGCGAGGTGGGGATCTGTCTCTTCTCCCCAGGAACAAGTGACAGGATGAGAGGAAACGGCCTCAAGTTGTTCCAGGGCAGGATGAGGTTGGCCCTGAGGAACAGTTTCTTGCCCATTGGGGTTGTGCAGGTGCGTCCCAGGCTGCCCAGGGCAATGATGGAGTCCCCATCCCTGGAGGGGTTTCCCAGCCATGTGGAGGTGGTGCTGAGGGACAGGGGTCAGTGGGGACCTGGCGGTGCTGGGGGAGCGGGAGGACTCGAGGAGCTTAAAGGTCTTTTTCAACTAAATGATTCTGCATACGATAAACACTGTTTTTCATACCTAATTACCAAACCTTCAATTTATCTTCACTCTCAAATATTTTTTTAGCATGCCCTAGAGCTGCCCCTTCCTCCCCCTAACAGTTCTGTGCTCTAACATCCCAAATCCTCCGTATTACAGCAGCTGGCACAGAAACCTCCTTTGGTTACCCCCAAGCACCATTTCACAGCTGTTTCCACATCTTTGCACGACAAACCGAGACCAGGGGAGCACTCACTTTTCCAAGGGGTCAGTCATTTTTGCCAGGTTCTTATGGAAGC
The DNA here is from genome assembly GCA_009769605.1 of Bucorvus abyssinicus. NCBI lineage: Eukaryota > Metazoa > Chordata > Aves > Bucerotiformes > Bucorvidae > Bucorvus > Bucorvus abyssinicus. Next base: position 33,464 of record CM020063.1, on the reverse strand, counting down.
GTAAGGCTTGGATGTCTTGTGTCTCGATTTTAGGAGGTAGAAGCCCTTGCAGGCCAAGCATCTGGCGTTCATGTAACGTAAAGGCCATACCCTGAAAACAAAGAGAGGGGAAGAATAATTAGAGCTCTTCCTTTAGCAGTTCTATTTATAAAGTCTTGTATATTTAGATCTCCTTGGCTCTGCTGTGGTTCTCCTCATCCCTTTTGACCCTTCCCACCTCTCTGAGACCTCCTGCCCTTTGCCAGGTTCCATTTCCCTCTATGAAACTGGAGAACAACTACGAGATCCCATTGGAGCCCGGCTGAAGTTTCAAAGCAAAATAACAGCTGATTCTGGAATTGTTTCAGAGGAACGTAAGGTTGACCCAGAACACGTGGGTCACCCAGTCCGGTCCCTCCTTTGACCCACAGGACGAGGTTTCTCCTCGTTACAACTTTCACTTAGTTTCCTTAATCCTCTTCACAGCTCGGAAAAAAACAAGTGTGGTGGACCCAAGACGATCCGTGCCTGGATGGCCATGATATCTAAATGAACGTGAAGTGCCACGGGCCCGAAAAGCACAAAGGGTAAAGTACCACGAGAAAAGCAATAAGAAATGACCTATTGTTCGTGGCTTTGAATGGCTGTTGCATAATCAGCTCTTGGAAACCCTTTTCTGGGGCTCATAATCATTTCCACTGGCACGACGAAGCGTTTAGAGCTCTGAGAAGGCGCCGAGAAAGTCCGATCTCGACAAAAATCGCACCAAAGCTACTTGTTTCTCCTTCCCTGAGACAGAGAGCTTCCACCTTTCTATCACCTTCCTCGTACTGCCCACGTCCAGGTAGTCAACTCAAAAGGATCGCTGACTCCCCCACCTTCTGCATGCAGGACACCACCTGCAGATGGTTTCACCCCGGCACAAGGTCCACCAGCCGATTACCTGATAATCACACGCTACCAACCTTGTTGGTCCGTGGGTTCAACATCAGCGGCTTCCCTTTTTCCTTCGTATGAGCGCGACGACGCGCCACGGCGCAGGGAGCGGCAGCTGCTCGTAGTCGGGAGAACATTTTGGGGGCTTTTATGCTACGCCTGGGGAAAGGAAAAGAAAATTATTTCGCTACAAACGCGGCAGAACTCACATTCGTATTTGTAGGCCATCAGCTGAAAGAGAAATAGGTACATAAGGGCTGTCTTAGAACCGCATCATAAACACCAAATTGCTGTTGGCAAATATTAACCTGCCGCAGTGACCCGCGCAACTGGCACCAGTGAAAATACTGGGGATGCAGTAAGAAAACTGAAGCTGAGATTCTCCAGTAGCTTTTGGACAAATAATTCTTGTGGCCTGGACATGAGAAAGGAAAGAAATGATGTCTATTGGCACATCAAAACCAGATAAGAATCACAGAATTGATTGGTTGGAAAAGACCTTTAAGCTCCTCGAGTCCAACCATTCCCCTAGCACCGCCAGGTCCTCACTGACCGCTGTCCCTCAGCACCACCTCCACACGGCTGGGAAACCCCTCCAGGGATGGGAACTCCACCACTGCCCTGGGCAGCTGGGACAGGCCTGCACAACCCCAACAGGCAAGAAACTGTTCCTCAGGGACAACTTCAACCTGCCCTGGAACAATTTGAGGCCGTTTCCTCTCATCCTGTCACTTGTTCCTGGGGAGAAGAGACTGACCCCCACCTCGCTCCAACCTCCTGAATTTCAGGGAGTTGTGGAGAGCCAGAAGGTCTCCCCTGAGCCTCCTTTGCTCCAGGCTCAACCGCCCCAGGTCCCTCAGCTGCTCCTCAGCACACTTGTGCTCCAGACCCTGCACCAGCTTCGTTGTCTTTCTCTGGACACGCTCCAGCCCCTCACTGTCCTTCTGGGAAGGGCCAAAACTGAACCCAGGATTCAAGGGGCAGCCTCCCCAGTGCCCAGTCCAGGGGGACGATCCCTGCCCTGCTCCTGCTGGCCACACCAGTGCTGGGACAAGCCAGGATGCCGTTGGCCTTCTTGGCCACCTGGGCACACTGCTGGCTCCTCTTCAGCTGCTGGCAACCAACACCCCCAGGTCCTTTTCCCCGGGCAGTTTCCAGCTGCTCTTCCCCCAGCCTGGAGCGTTGCAGGGGGTTGGGGTGACCAAAAGGCAGGACCCAGCACTTGGCCTTGGCCCCTCAATCCAGCCTGTCCAGATCCCTCTGTGGAGACTCCTGACTCTCCAGTAGATCAACACACCCACCCAGCTTGGCGTCATCTGCAAACTGACTGAGGGTGCACTCGATCCAGCCTGTCCAGATCACTGATAAAGGTGTTGAAGAGGACAGGCCCCAACACTGAGGCCTGGGAAACACCACTGGTGACCCGCCACCAGCTGGATGACTCCATTGTCCAACACTCTCTGGGCTCGGCCATCCAGCCAGGTTTTGATCCAGTGAAGAGGACAGTCATCCAAGCCAGGAGCAGCCAGTTTCTCCAGGAGAATTCTGGGGAAAAGAGTGTCAAAAGCTTCACTAAAGTCTAGGTAGATACATCCACAGCTCTTCCCTCATCCAAAAAACTGCAGAATTAACCGCAGAACAAACTGTGGAATTAATATAGTCCATAACTCACTGAATTATGGATTCTGTGCTTAGATTTTTTTAATACCAAACCCAAACTAAAGTTCTTTTCAGAGACTGTAGGGGATGTTTCACACCAAGGCCAGTAAAGCTGGTACGAGGTATTTCTAAGGACTAGGAATGACGCGTGGTCATGGATTTCTTCCAGACGGAGACCAGAACTCAATTAAGGCACAAAACTTCATTACTTTAAACACTTCAGAAGTCCTTCCTATAACCAAATTTACACCTAATCAACTTGTAAGATGATTAAAACTGATCTTACAAGCTACAACCTGAGGATTTCCTTCCAAATCTTTCCAAGCATTAAAAGAAGATGCAAACATTTAACAGTTTTCATTGTCGGAGTTTCTCGGCCACCATAAAGCGCAGAGGAAAGCGTTCGCCCTTTCTCTCATTTGTTTGTTCAGGCCTTGCACTTGAACAAAAGTCCCCTCAAAAGCCACGTGATTGGTTGGTTGGGCACCTAAAATGATTCTCTTGGTGGAGGTTCTCTCAGAGGCTTCGTTTTCCACCCAGTCTCCTCCAAGAGATCCTGATTCCAGTTAATTCATACCCAGCATCAAACCCGCCTGGTCACTTCGTGCTGGCCTCTCCTCGCCCTGAACTTCTAATTGTTTCCTGTTTCTGTTTCACCTCATGCATCTCCTCCACCTCCTTTTGCCACAGACTTTTAAACCCTTTTTAGGAAGAACCTGCCTCCAGAACTCAACATGACTTACCCTGAAGCCACAAACCAAGAACCTTCCAATCCCCTGCCCATAACCTGCCAAGAGCTCCGTGCTTTGGCAACGTGGCCCCCGTGACTCACGCTCCTGACTCTGCTGGCCATCAGCCTGGCAAGAACAAGCCACCCATCTGCCCAGGTCCTGCTTTCAAAGTCTTAATTCCTCCTCAAGAATTAGGGAGGTCACTGAAGTGATAGCTGGTTTCAAGGAGATGAAAGGGTGGGGTCACGCTGCTTCACGAGAAGCTTTTTCAATGGTTTATGGTGGGTTTTGTAGAAGAGAGGCCAGGCTTGAGATGGTGCTACTTGAACTGTACGAGAGAGATGATTTTGACAGGAGAGGCTGACAGAGAAGGTGGAGGGATGTTGACGGAGGGATGCAACAACATGAAACCACTCCCAGAGGACCAAGGTGGCGCAATGCCCCACGAGGAAGAAGCAGCGGAATTGAAAGAGGAATAAAATTCCTGCCAAAACATGTCAGCATAAGCAGAACGAGGATTTCCTTCCTTCTTCCAGGACTCGTATGGACTAACTGAGCCTGCGGCGCACCACAAGACCTAATACAACCGGTGACGTTTGATTTATCCCTACACAAACCCTCCAGCGCCGTTGACAAGCCTCTGCTGGGCCTTATCAGGAAGCATCTGGCCAGCTCAACCCAACTCCCAACACCCCGCCAGCACCCTTATCTATGAGCAAACATTTTGCTGCTGCACTTACGGATTCATCGAAGGGCAAAAGCTACTTTTAAGGGTTTGTTGTGGGTTTTGAAGGAGTCACGAAGCTCGGTCAGACCAGCCTCGCCTGCCCCAGCGTGACACAAACCAGGCGCACGCTCGCCGGCTTCATCACTTTGGGCAGGATTAAGCAGTCTCCGATTATTACATTAGCCAAGCGGCGGCTGTAAACGCATCTCCCCACGAGACGGGCGCTAGGGCAAATCCAAAGCAGAATCGTTTCACAGCACCTTCGGACAAGGGGCGTTACATTCCCTGAATCACAGAGGCAGTAAAGATGAACATTCCACCAGTACTTGCTCAAGCACACGGCCACGCATTTTGCCAGCTTCTTCCTCAGTCTGCCGAAAAAAAAGCTTCAAATCTGGTCCATATTCACACTGCTGACCTTCAGCAACACGCTGTAAGTTCTGGGGTTCCTTCAAGCAGCAAAGAGATTCGTTCCACTACGCATGGCCCTGACGCTGTTTCCTCCTCTGCCACCTCCCAGCTTTCACTCTCGAGCCTTTTAGGGCCGCGCCATAAAAAGTTGGCTGCAGGTTGACAGTCAGGGCGGTGAGAAGGGCAATGCCGAGGGGCTGCAGAAGCAGCTGGACCCTGAATTTGGGGAGTTTGGGGGAGCGTCCTCCCAGGCTTCAGCCGAGGAGCTGCCACCATCGAGGGGGGGTTGTTCTGGGCGCTGAGCTTGTCACCGATGTTGACAGCTGGTAAACACGGCTCAGGCACCGCAAACCCTGTTTCCTCCGAAGCAAAACAGCCGCCTTTTGGTGTTTCCCAGCTGCCAGCAGCGGGTGGGCAGGCGGGCCGCCTCCGCTTGCCCCCCCCGGGGTGGTGCTTTCCGGAGCAGGCCGAGCCTCGGGGGCCTCCCAACGAACTGCCGTTTTGCTACGACTTCGGTCGGCCCCAGGACGGCGGCCCGAGGGACGCGGAGCTCCCTCCCTCCCGGGCGGGCCTCGCGGCCCCCCTCACGCCAGGACGGGGCTGGCCCCACGGTCAGGGTCCTCCCGGCCCCCGGGGCTGCCCCGATGCTGCCCATCGCACACCTCCGGCGGCACGAAGCGAAGCCCCTCTCCTTCACCCTGGCAACACGCAGGCGGGAGGGCCGGGGGCGGGGGGAGGTTTCAAGGAGGGAGGAGGCACTCTAGGAGGAAAAGGCAGCGAAGGGTCGAGGCTCTGGCGAAAACGCCCCCCAAACAGGGGTTTGTAAAGAGACAGCGGCCTTTCGTGCGCCATTGCAATTGTAAAATTGTTACCAGACCGGGATCTACCTCCTCCTGCGGCTGCCGCCCGCTGAGTGATGCTGGCCGAGGACCTGCTCCTATTGTGCAACAGCAGCTGCCACCCGCCGGAGCTCCCTCCGCCGCGGAGCCCACCACTGACTGGAGCCGACGAGGAGGCACCAGGGAGGGACACCCCGGAGGGCGGAGTGTTCCCCGGGACTGACATCGCGGCGGGGCCAATGAAAAGGCAGGGGGCTCGCCTGCCGACGGCGGCGCTCAGCCAATGAGAATTCTTTCCCGCCCCAGCAGCCGGGAAAACAGGGGCGGACGCGGCCTGTTGTATGTTAATTAGGGCAGGAGCGGCGGCGAATCAGCGCGGTGCTCCGGGAAGGGGCGGGGCGAGGGTGTTGTGTGAGGGGACGAGGGTGGCGGGGGGGACCGTGAGGGGACCGGGACCGCGAGGGGACCGGGACCGCGAGGGGACGGGGCTTGTGAGGGGGATGGAGTCCATGAAGGGACCATGCGGGGACGGGCGTTATGAGTGGAGGGGGGGCTCTGAGGAACAGGGGCTCTGAGGGGACTCTTGGTGGCAGGGGGACACCTGGGTGTAGTTGCTCGAAGCAAGATGGCCCCTGCTCCCACAGTGCGGGGTCCCCCACACCGATTCGGGCTCCTCAAAACACGCAGAGCAGCAGCACCGGGGAGCGAACCTGCGTCTCTGGTGTTGCCACACAGAGCCCGAAGGGCTGGGAGACCCTCGGGTGACACCAGAAGACTTGTTGAGGCAGCTGATGCCACAGGCCAGCGCTAACATTGCGTTGCTAACCGTACCGAGAAACACGTGACGCCACCTCATCAACGCCTCCTCTTCTAATTATGATTTTGGGGGTCATGACGTGCGTAGCATGCTGCTACCACCTCTCTGCCATGACTGTGATGGCTTTGAGACCTTTCTGAATGTGCAAGGTCATGGCTTTGCGCCCGACTCCAAACCACCAAAGCTGTTTCAAGCCGCGGGTCGTATTAGAGAGGAGCTTCTCTTCCTGCCGAGGACTTTTAGCACCATATTTGGTGCCTGACACAGCAGAGTTGATCTTGGCGCGCAGGATGTTGTTGCTTTGCCGTTGCCAAGAGAACAACAGGGAGCCCATGGCGTTCCTCAGCAGCTTCAAGCCAACTGTCACGGCTCTGCTTGGCTGCACAGGGGCAGCTGCAGGCAGCGTCACAGCTCGCTCGCGGCAGGCCACGGATCCATTCAGAAGCTGTTAATACAACCATGAGCGTCAAATCGTGGAGTCAGATACTTCCTTCTTCCTTCACAAGAGGAACCGGCCTCCAGTTGCTCCCGGGGAGGTTGAGGTTGGCCCTGAGGAACCATTTCTTTCCTGTTGGGGTTGTCCTGGCCTGTCCCAGGCTGTCAAGGGCAGTGGTGGAGTCCCCAACCCTGGAGGGGTTTCCCAGCAGTGTGGAGGTGGTGCTGAGGGACATGATTCCACTCAAAGATTTTTCTTCTCTCCACAAACTTTGCCTCTTTTCCATCTCTAGAGCAACGATGCTGCTTCCAGTACTTTGGGTTTGACCTCAGATCATCAGTTGCTTCTTCACTGAGCAGAACAGCCCCACGGTGACAAAACCAAGACGGTGGTATTTCATCTTGCTTTTCTGGGTCTTCCTCCTCTTCCTTCAATTTTCTGTTTCTTCAGTCTGCCTTCAACACTGGTACTACACAGTGGCCTTCACTGGCCTTGGCCACAGACTTCTTGGTGCCTTCACCCCCTAATAAACCTACTTTTCTGCTGGGACTCCCGATACAGCCCTTCCTCTTCCTCACCGCTGTTAGTTAGTAGAGAGGGGCAAGGCTGCCTTCTTCTGATCACTCCGTATATACCATGTTGGGATTGTCACGTCATTATTTGACCAAAGTGACCAAAACCTGAGTCTGGAGGCCCTAAAATCCCACTGTCACCTCAGTGGATAGTCTAACCCCACCAGTAAGGGTTTGGTGACATCACGTGTGGGTTTACTACGAGGATGAGGAGGGGCTGGAGCCTCCCTGTGCGGAGGAAAGGCTGAGAGCCCTGGGGCTGTCCTCCGCAGAGGGCCGCCAGTCATCGCCTGAGACAGCTCACGGTTCCGGGACCTGCACAACTCTCCGCTCAACCAGACTTTGAACCAGGAAACACAAGTCTTCCCAATTCCCACCCTTTCCTCCAGAGCGACAGCCCTGGCCTGGAGCCATTCTCCTGAAGACAGCCTTTGTCTGACACCTCAGATGCCCCAGTAAGTGGTAGGGGTCCCTGAATACACCACTCAGACCCACTTCTTCCATCCACCTGCTCAACTGCCTACCCACAGCTTCCCACCTCCCACGGTTTCTCCCTCCACCCCTTCTTGTCTCTATCCATCTCCTCAAAGGGCAGATCTGGGCTCCTTCAAGACTGCTGGAACAGGCCAGAGCAGTGGTGGAGTCCCCATCCCTGGAGGGCTTTCACAGATGTGTTGGAATGTCATCACCTCCGTGTGCTCTTCCCCATCCCACCTCCTGCAGCAGCGCATTTTTCACCGGCCTTCTCACGTGGGGAGATGCAATGATGCTCCTTGGACCTAGGTGGGAATTCTCACGAACGCAAGGATGGAGCTGGCACCCAAGCACTGCTCATCAGACAGGCCCCGAGTGGTTCTCATCCACGGACTGGAGAACAACAGTGACACGATGGCAAGGTAAGGGGAGATTTTCTTTTATGATGCTATTTACAGGTTTTTCCATTTAAAAAACTGCCACGTTTGATTAAATCTAAGTATAGAACCTCTCTGCCATGTACAAACTCTTGTTAGCTGATTAATTAAGGTGCTCAGAAGTGTGGATGAGAACAGAAGTGACAGTAGATCCATTGTGGTTGTCTCTATTTACAAACCGCGCTCGGTTGCCTGACACCGGCATCTTCCAAAGCAGCTGGGAGCGAAGTGGCCGGTTATGAATCTAACACCACAGGAAGTGTTGTTTCCTTCGCAGTGTCTTCACCCGAAGGTCAAATAGTCGAATTTTCATTCCTTTTTGTGACCTTGGTGAGTCTGCATAGCTGGTGGTGCCAGGTGGCACCGCACCGTGTGACACCGTGTTTCGAGCTCCCTTGACTCCCATCCAGCTCTTACCACCACGATTTGCTGGTCCGCCGGGCAGCTGCCCAAGACAGGACTTGCCGCACCACTGAAATGCATCGTACGGAGCCTCCTGAGTGCTCGGAGAGCTCAGACCTACCCCGCGCAACCAAATTTCTGTGAGAGAAACCAAACAAGTAGAATGTGCTATGACAAAATTTTGCCTTTCAGTCAGAAGAAGTTAAATAAAAACCCAAGCACCCCATATTTTGCAGGTCAAATTCCTTCCCCGTTAACACTCTCAAAGAATGATTTTCTCTCTCCTCACACGGGCACCTCGGAGGAGCTCAAAGTTGGGCGTTTTGGGAACCCCTCAAACCAGAGGGTATCTGCCCATAACAAAAACACTGCTTTTTGTCCCTGTCCTTTGAAGATGCTATCGAAAAGGAAAGGAAGAGACATTGATTCGACTTCTGTTTGCAAACTCACTGTGCACCGTCGTCTTTCCCTCGGACATTTGAGTTTCAAACAGGTCCCAGAGATTGCAAGGCAAGAGTGTTAAGGCAGTGTAAGAGACTTGGTATTTCATTCACACCTCTTGATTCCCTTCAAGGTTTTTCTAAGGCATCAAAAGGGGCACATGGTTTGTGCCGGCCTTTTCAGACAAAGGCATTCGCCAGGACATAAAAAAACGGATGCTTCAATGACTAACGGAAACCACTCAGCCCCAGACAACGGCCGCACCATCAGAGAGGAACAGGGAGAGGCAGTGTTCAGGGTGTTCAGGGCGGGAGTTCCTCACCATCGCTCTTTCTGGTACACCTCTGTTTGGACAATCTCACCGGGGTGCTCAGATATGCAGGCCCCGTTGAGGTCATTGAGCTTGTTGTCTGGAAGATCCTCGGGTTTTGTGCAGAGTTTCAACGCCCTGGAGATGAAGACGTCCAAGTTAAACTCAGGGTCCATTTTGCTGTTCACCTCTGGGGGGTTCTTTGTGGAGATGGTGAGGAGAAGATGGCAGGCTCCGTTCCTGAATCTCTGGAAGAGAACTGGGACACTCGAGACCCACTTGCATGCTCTTCACCCACTGAGCAATCTCCAGAAAAAGGTGCTATGGTGATTCTTTTCCAGAGGGATAAGTCTAAAATCAACTTGGGCTCTGAGTAATGATGGGGCTTATTGTCTCTCCACAGCAACTTGTCCAAGTAGGAAGGAGACCCCACTTTGTAATCACATGATTTCCTGTAATCGGTGTTGAGTACTCGGTCCATGGACGAGTGGGAGAGCTCCAAGAACCTCTCCGAGCTGCTTTGTGAGTATTTCCGTAGATCAACTTGCACTTCTTCAGCGATGGATTCCAACCCCGCCCGGAGGTCCTGCTGCACCTCATCCATGTCGTGGTGTTTATCGTGTCTCCATTCCAAATCGGATGAGAGGCTTACGTGGTACCGGCCAAAGACAGGCTGCTGTGAGACATGCAGACGATGGCTTCGTTCAAAGCAGCCGCCACTATTTTTACCTTTTTCTTGCTAATACCCCACTTACCGACAGACCTCTGGGTTCTAGTTAATATTAGAGACCTTCTTCTTGTGTGTTACAACAGGGAGGGGGTGCTGAGTAAGTTCTGAGGAGGCTGAGGCTTACCCGGGCTGCATGGACAGGACCAGGAGCAGGAACAAAAGCCCAAGAACCACCAGATGGCCCCCCACAGCTTTCAAAGTGACATCTGGTTTGCCAGCTCCTAATAGAGCTGCCTCCACAGATGAGTTATCCCAGGTATTTGGGCTCTACGTCCCACCAATGAAACGCTCTTCAGGCGTCCCACAACACCCAGGCAAAATCATTTCTGGTCTCTAAAACACTCGACTTGTGTTGCAAAATTTATGGCCCTGTGGCTGGTGTCCCCAGCTGGGTAGCAGGACCGACTGTCCAACTTCTTGGGTCACACCAAGGAATACAAAAGCCAACAGAGAAAAGGGTGACAAGGTGACCTCTACAAACCAGTTAATTCTTAGCTGCTTATTTTGTCCTACCTGCTCCAGAACTGGCCTAGTAACTGGGGTGATCATCGAGGACATGAGAGATCTCGGCTCAAGGCTTTGATCTGCTCTAAACTTCCTGCACGACTTTCAGCAGAGCATTTAAAAGTCAACGCAATCGAGGGTTTTTTAAAAGACCCAAGATCGGTGGCTTCTGGGACACCTTGAAAAGTGATAAATATAGAGCTCCAAATCAGGCTCGGTCCCAAAAGGGACAAGCATGATGTTATTTTATAACTGGTGTTATAGGGACAGCAAGAACCATGTTGTCACTTAAAGAGATGTAACTCAAATGAAGACAATTTGGGCTGTGAATAAAAACCAAGAGCAGAACGAATGTGCAGATTCAACATCTACAATGACCAAGAAAGGTGCCAGCTTGGGCTGGAATGACAATATGGCAGAAAGAAGGAAAAGGGGGTGTCTTTTGCGGGTCTGGAACATGCGTGACTGAACCCAACCAAGAGCGGGTCAGAGACCCACCGCTCAAGTTCTGCCTAAGCCAATATGTGGTCTCAGGCCCAGCCTTGGGTATCGTACCTGTCCCAGTTAGACATCTGGCTCTGGTTGGCTTCTATCAGTAAAATGTCATCAACCTCATCCTCAATCCGGAACGGATGCTGAGACACCGGCTCATCCTCCGGGCAGGAATACGGGCTCATGTAAGGATGCTGCAGACCCATCTCGGCCGTTAATCGATCCATGGGGTTAAACGTCAGGATTTTCTCCAGAAAATCAGTAGCTGCGAAGCAAAGAAACAAGCTCAATAATTCCTCAAAAGCAACAGCAGCTTCCTGGAAACTCTTGAACTTCAACAACAATGAAGGAGGAAATTAAAAGGCCATTAAATTGTCTCGAATGAAAGCGAAATGTAGGGGGAGTTGTTGTGGTTTCTCGGGCGATTCCTTTTACAGAGCTTATGGGAGAAGATCAAATCCCATCCTTCAAGATGTCGCTTATTGAGTTGATTTTCAGAGCATAGAAGAGTCCCTCAGAGCTCAGTTACACCCTTTGTACCTTCAGAAATATCTCCCTTAAAGATGTCATTGTGTGAAGGGGATGGTTTCCTCAGCGGCAAAATCACCCGGCGGAAAGGACGGGCCTCAGCGCTTAACCATGAACCAATACTTGATGATCTCCCGTGGGATTATTTCGTTGCTCGGCCTAATTAAGTAGGAAGGAATCAATACCTTCGTAAGGTCACTGACCGCGGGCAAGAAGCATGGTGGAATGATGTGTTATGGGTTATGTATTACGATATATACCAGAGAGGTGGGAAAATGTGCATGAATTTTGAAAGGGGTGTGGGTGACCTTTCTTCCCAGTAACAACGCGGAATAAATCCGTCCCTGCTTGCCAGAGGCTGACACGGTCCCTGAGTAACCGGGACCAACGGGTGTCGCATCGCCATCGGTTTGCAGCCCTCTCGTGACAACACGCTGCTGCTTTTTAAGCTTTAGCCAAAGCAGGGAGGTGGCTGAAGCCGTGTTGGAGCATTGCAGGCCACGACAGCCCGATGTGAGCGATGTCCAAGCCTTGGAGGACTCGGACAACGTTTCTGCCTGCAGTGACTGTCTCAGGGAGTTCAGATCTTTGTGAAGTAAAAGGATTTATCTTCTTGCACCACACAACTGCGTTCATGCAAAAAGCACAGCAAGAAAATGAAACAGGGCTTGGAAATAACCTCCGGGCTGAGCTCTCACTGACAGCTCGAGAAGAGGCACCGGAAGGCAGGGGTGCACCTTGAAAGGGTCTTGGAATAGTCCTGGAAGACCATTTCACCCTTATTTCTGTATGAGCTACCTGCGAGAAAGCTACTGCATCACAAGTGCTGTCCTGCAGCCCACACCTTCCCTGGTGGGATGGCGAGCAGGACCTGGGGGGACAGCAGTGGGGACTTGTGAGCTCCAAGTGGGACCCTGCACTGCAAACCCCCGGATATCTGAATGCTGTTCACCAGCGTTCACGCCCTTGGCCTTCGAGGATGATTCCTATGACCTCCTGGGGAAACGGGTCTGTAAACACGGCAGCCAGGGGAAGTCCCAGGAGAAGGACTTTGCTGAAGCCAGTGTGGGCACTATGGTACCTTCACTGTCCACTTCGGGAAGCAGCTTGCACAGAGGCTTCCTCTCTTCCCAAGTGCTGTTGATGAACGTGGGCATCACTTGGAGCAGCTCCTCTTTGTCTTCCTCGTGGATAACGGGGATTGTCTCCAGGATAAGCTGCATCTGTTCCAGCTCGTGACCCCCTAAACAACCAGAAAACAGGCAGTGAGATGAGACCCAGAAGTTAAATTGGGGGGTGGTGTATGAGCCATGTCACCACAGCGCCACATCTCCCACCAGCCCCGCTGCACTGATGCTTCCCAGCTTTAGCTCTTTGCTCCAAAGAAAATGTCCTCGTCACCATAGTGCAACGATGTCCCCAGGTCACTGCCCTGCCCCTCTGTTCCCACCCCGTCTCCTGCTTGAGAGCTCGACTTTCAATTCTCCTTCTACACAGGGAGCAACTGCTCAGGCATGTCCGAGGCAGAGCTTCAGGTGAGAAGCTCCATGTGCACACACGTGGGCCATGCAGCCCCCAAAGCCCCCATACATCCCTCTCCCACTCATATCAGTGGTACTCCCAGCTGGGTCACCTCATTTTAAGGGTGAAAGAGTTAATCTGGATGATTTGCCACCTCCAGGGGATCCCAAAGCTTCGTTTTTAAATGACCCCAAGTATCTGACCTCTGTGATCTCCCGATGGGAAAAGTGGTTTCTGACCGGCTCCCACTGGCTGCTGGGCACCAAGTCAAGGCTCTGATGGCAAGGATCTCCACAACCACTATGAGCGATTGTGTATTTTTAATCCTTTTCCTTCAGGACATATTTATCCACCTATTCCTACGCCCCCGCTCAGGACTGAGAAGAGAGAAGCGGCAGCGGAGCCAAACCGCCTCATCAATGAACGTTAATCCCATTCTTTAGGGCCCTGTTGGATGGGACCACCAGCTCTGCGGCTGGTTTCCAGATTCCCACGTGTGCAGAGAAGGAGCCTGGCCGAAAAACCATTCTCTTTTGGACTCCCCCCCCACTCATGTTCACGACAGAGAAGCAATGATGATGATGTCCATGACGTCAAAGCGACAATGACGAAGTCAACACGATGATGACATCAACGATGTCGTAGGGGTGATGATGACATGGACGACATCATAGCAACGACAATGACATCGATGACTTCGAATTGACAACAGTGATGTTGATGACTTTGAAGTGACAATGAAGACATTGAAGCAATGATGACGACATGGACAGGATGATGACCACGTCGATGTGACAATGACCACATCGATGATGTCCAAGCAATGATGATGATGACATCGATGCGACAACGATCACACGTCATGCTCTGATAAGACGATGTGCTGAGACAGGGATGAGCGGAGGAAGGAAAAGTGCGTACAAGGTCATGGGTTCTTCTGCGTGGGTTCTTTTTGGGGTGGGAGGGAGGGTGTTGGGGGGCAGGTGTGGTGGAGGGAGGTTTTGGGGATAGAACAAAAAAACAAGTGCAGTGTTGAGTGGCGGCAGCAGCCTGCAGAGCTCTGCTGCTGCCTGGCCTCTGCTGCCCTTCTCTTTCCCTGCTCTGTCATGGCCATCTCTGTCACCTGGACAGTTTTAGAAGAGCCGTTGAGTTACTGGCCCGTGTGACTGTGCCGGTAATGCCGGGACGGGAAACGCCGGAGCCAGCAGGGAGTGACTTGGTGCCAGGGCAGGTTCCGATTTCGGAGCGAGCTCGTCCAGCGGCCTCCCGGGGTTCTGTCCCTGCTGCAGCGCCGTGAGGGGGGACGAGACGCCTTCCAGCCGCAGCGGGAGCGTTTACAGGCGTGTCCGATGTCCCCAGCCCACCGTTTAGTCCTGACACTGACCTGCAGCGTCCAAATCCCTCCCGCTGCTGCCGGGTCTGTTGTGTTTGCAGGTGCCCCGCTGGCCGGGGCCCCTCGTTTGGCTCAAGTCCTCTCGTGGCCGTGCTTCTGAGCGCGTTCCTCTGCTTCGTGCCGTGTCCCTTTTGTACCGCGCCGAAGTACAGCGGGGGGTGTTTGTTTGGCAGAGACGCTGCTGTCAGCGTCTGGGGCTGCTCGGTCGCTGGCCCCGGCCCAGGGTCGCTGCCGGTCGTGACGGTGCTGGCCATGAGGGGCCGTCCCCGTGTGCAGAGTCTGCTGGTGACCGGGAGGAACTGGTGGTCACTGGGAGGTACTGGGAGGTGACTGAGAGGGCATGAGAGGCCGTGGGAGTGACTGGGAGGAGACTGGGGGCCACTGGGAGGGACTGGGAGGAAGTGGGGCTTACTGGGAGTCACTGGGGGCGACTGGGAGGATCTGAATGAACTGGAGCTGGACTGGGAGGAAGTGGCTGTCACTGGAAGTGAACTGGTAGGTACTGGGTGGTGACTGGAGAGCACTAGGAGTCACTGGTGGGGGTGACTGGGAGGGACTGGGGGTGACTGGGAGGAACTGGGGGGCACTGGGAGGTGACTGGGAGGGACTGGGGGGCACCGGTGGTCACTGGGAGGTACTGGGAGGATCTGAACAAACTGGAGGTGCACTGGGCACGACTGGCGGTCCCCGGCGGTCGCAGGGGCGCCCGGTGTCTGTGCTCAGTGTCGCCGCGTGGTGAACGCGTTCCAGCCCGGGAGAGCTGCGCATGCGCGGCGACTGACGGGCAGAGCCGGCTGGCGGGAGGCCCGCCGAGCCATAGCGTGCGACTTTCGGAGGACTGGCAGCCGCTTCCGCTCTCGAACCACAGAGTGTGGGGCCGCTCTGTGTCGGGGCCTGCGGCGGGGCCTAGCGGGAGCCGTGGCGGTGCGGCGGTGCCTGCCCGGTGCCGCGCGACAACTCGGAGTCCCCGCCGGTCCGGCGGCAGGGGCGGGGCCTCCCGCGGCCTGCCGGGAGCTGCAGTCCGGGCCACGGGCTTTCCGGCCGGCCGAGCTGGCTCCCGGAGCACGCCGGGAGCGGTAGTTGCCGCGGAGCGGGCGGCCGGGCAGACGCGCTGCTCCCGGGCGCGTGCGGCGAGGCGGCGTTTGGTGGCGGGTTCCGTGCGGGTTTCGGCCGCGGAGGAGCCCCGCGCTCCCCGGCGGCGGCGGCGAGGCGGGGCCGCCGTGCCCGCTGCGGCGCCTGCGTGCTGCCCGGGGGCAGCATGGCGGCTCGCAGGGCCGCGGCTCCGGGATGCGGCGGCGGCGGCGGGTGCGGGCTGAGCCCGTGGCTGGGGTGAGTGAGCCCCTCGGGCGGGTACGGGGGTGTGCGCTGGCCGCCTGGCGCTGGCGGGACGGGAAGCCACACGCAGGGGCGGGTACAGCCATCGCGGGGGCTGACTCCGAGGGGTGGAGAACCCCGTTCCGGAGGTTCCCTGCGCTGCGTCTCCTGCCCGGGCCGTAGGCTGGGGGACACGGGCAGAACCACCGGGCAGCTTTCTGCAGCGGTCGGTGCGGAGGGCTCAGGTGCTGCCGCCACGGGGAGGCTGTTGGGGACAGAGGCGGCAGAACCGGGGGGATGCTCATTGCGAGCCCGTTCCGCGCTCTTTCCCGTGTCCCTTTTGGAACGCGCTGACACAGCCCCTGTGCTCCTGGCCCCGCTCTTGCCCCCCTCCCCGGGCCTGTGTCTGCCCCCGCCACGATCCGAGGGACCGGGGCCAGGCAGGGACCGGGGCAGCTGCGTGAGCACCGACCCACGGCGGGGCCAGTGGCTCCACTCCAGGCCACGGGTCAGGGGGAGCTGCGCCGGGCTGGTGAGGGGCCACGGGGCCGGTCATGTTCTGCGGCAATGGCACGGCAGGTCCGGTCTGGGGAATTCGAGGGGGATCTGATAGCGGGCAGGGTGAGCTGGTTTGGGGCCCTAAAACGGAGTCCAGGTCAGGTTTTTGTCTTGTTTGCGTGCGGTGTCAGTCTCCTTGTGCCGGGGTTGGAGCTGCTCTGCCCGGGGCCAGCGCGGTGTCAGCCAGGGGAATAAGGACAGTCCTTGTCCATCGTTAGTGTTGCTGTGCCCAGACTGTCCAGTTACAGCCTGTACAGTCCCCCTGGGAGCCTGCAGCCCTCAGCAGCAGGAGAGGCTGTCAGGGGGACGGCCAGCACCATGTGGGAGAGGCTGCTGGAGTGGTGGTTGAGCAGACCGGATCTCCAAGGTGCTGAGACCTGTACACGTACAACTGGATGTTTTGATCCTGTGCTTCACGCGTCAGGCCACTGTTAGACTCTGGCTGGTGTTCCTGAACAGAAACCAGAGCTCTGGGGTTGTGGAGCTGTCGATCAGCATCCGGGTGACTCGTTCAGTGCTGTTATTGCAGATGCAGAGGGATGAGCCTCCGGCCAAAGGGTGATGGAGGAGGCGAGCGCAGCGCCGTAAGCAGGTGGGGCAGCACGTGGTGTCAGAGAGGAGAGGTGAGTGGTGGCTGCATGACTGGCTTAAGGGTTTGGGGTTTGTTTTTTTTTATTTTGAAGGTGCGAAGTAATGAGGGAAGTGGGATATCAGCCCCGGAGGGGACTTGGGCAAAGTGAATGATGATGAGTGGGCTGCAGGAGCAGTTATTTTTCAGGTGTGACATAGTTGGTGAAGTTTTAAGCGTCCCTTGTTGTTTGTGTTTTGCAGGTGAGACCTGAGCCTCTACGTGGCAACTGTGAAGGGCAGAGGCCGGACAGGTGAGCGGTCCAGGTGAAGGAGAGGGAGGTGGGGATGGCTGCGGGCAGGCTGGGGTTTGGGGCAGCATCTCAGCACGTTCCTTTTGCTTTGGCTTTTGCAGGTGTCGCCCGCAGGCTCGGAGGGTTGAAGCCGCCCACCGATGAGGGGTCTGAGACGGTGAGGCTCTTGGGGGCTGGGTCGGCGTTTCAGAGCAGAGACTCCCAGGGCAGCTCAGTGAAGCGTTTCTCGCTGGCTCTGCAGGCGCTGTGCAGGCCCCCTCTAGAACCAGAGAAGTGTTTGAAGTGAGCTGGGGAGCACCGAGGAGGAGCCTGGGGCTGGGGATTCCTCACAAGCCCCACAGCGGGCTTTGGCTCCGCAGCCAGCGTGTTCTTTGGGAGCAGCCCGGCAGCGTGTGTGCCTTTGTCAGGAGCTGTGGGAAGGGAGACTGGGGAGGGGGAGAGGAAGTCTCTGTAAAGGGGAGGTGGTTGTTTCCTGACCTACTTGGCTTTGTTTGTGCGGTTGAGATTGAAACAAACGTACAACAAACATCTATGGGAATTGTTCCCTTGGACAGAAGAATTGGGAGGAGGGGGAGAGACTCTCCCCTGGGCCCCACTCTTTCTGTGCTGCTGCAATTTCTTTTTTTTGTCCTGCTCCCTCTTTTTCAGTCGTTTTACCACTCCTTTTTCTCTCTGTGGTTTTCTCCTGCTCCCCCTCCCTCCTCTTTTTTCACCTTCATCTCTGTCCTGCAGCCCATTGCTGTTTTTCCCTTTTCCATCTCTTTGTCCTGATCTGCATCTGTCTCTTCCCCCTCAATGTCTCTGGCCTGTTCCCTGCTGTTCTTTTCCTCTCTGCGCTTGTAGGTGCTGCTCCATGTCCCTGCCTTCCTGTCCCTCTCCTCGCTCCCCTTCCCTTTCTTTCTCTCCACCTTTCTCTTGCTGTCACTGTTTTTTCTCATTCTCGCTGTCTCCATCCTCCTCCCTGTCCGTCTCTGACTCTCTCTGACCCTTTGTGCTGCTCCCTGTCCCTATTATTTATCGCTCCATCTCTCTGGCCCTGTTGTTCCTCTCAGGCTCCACCTCTCCATTCTCTCTCTGCTGCTCTTGTTGTCTCTCTCTGTCTTGGCATCCTGCTCCTTGTCCCTCTCCTGGTCACCATGTCCTGCTCTCTGCTGCTCCCTGTCCCTCACCTGTTTTCTGTATCCCTCTCTCCTTCCTCCTGTCTTTCCTTGTCCTTCTGGCTGGCTCCAAATCACAGTTTGTCCCTCTGTCCCTTCTTTCCTTGTCTGTTCCACTTCCCACTCACAGTTTTCTCTCTCTCTCCATCTCTTCTACTCCCGTCTGTGGTGTGCCAGTGAGTGAGGCTGGTCTCCTGATGCTTTGTCTTGGAGAAGCTGTGAGACACCCATGATTCTCTTAGGTAGAGAACAGCCCATGGCCAAGCCGAGGCCGTTTCCTCTCATCCTGTCGCTTGTTCCTGCAGTTGTTTCCTCCGTCACCAGGACGCCTCTCACAGCGCTTCAGGGACGCCCGGCAGTGCCCGTCAGCCCTCCGACCGTCACACTGCACGGGTGGGAGGCAGGAGTGGGTGTTCCAGCCGTGCCGTCCCTCACAGGGTCTCACAGAACCATCGGGTTGCGCTTCGCAGCGCCAGCGGCAGCTGGGAATGACCTCGTGCAGCCGGGAGTCGCTGACCCCGGCTCTTGGAGCCTGACGCTGCTCAAAAGAGTCCGATATGTGTGACAATGCTGAAAGAGCACGAGATGAGAAATGGTGCCGTGCCACAACCCTTTCGCCGTCGCATGGGGCTGAAGGTGGGATCCCTCACCCAGGGCATCGGTTTACGCCAAGGGAAGGAGAGGCAGACTGACGCATGAAGGGAAGCCCCGAAAACCGGGGGAGCACGTGCACAGCCCCCCTGTGCCGGTCCCAGGTGCTGGGCAAGGGGCTGTGTCACACTGCCCTGTGCAGGCCAGAGAGCTGCTCTCTTCCCCAACCCCTCTTACAGCTGTTCCTGTCTCAGCTGGTTTCAGTGCAGGTTCCCTCGAGTATCTCCACAGCACGAACAATTAATGCAGAATGGAAATGGAGGAAGAAGCTCTGTCGAGTCACTGCTTTGTGTGAGGAGCCACATGGAGACTTCAGGGCAGCCTCTGCTGGCCCCGCACACTTGGTTAATTCCTATTTCCAAAGCTTTGCCTCGCTTGCGTGGAGCTTGTGGTAGTTGATCTCCCGTAGCCGTTCAGAAATGCAGCCCTGGCTGCCAGCAGGGACAGGAGCTCCACTGGGGGTGGACCCACTGCGGCTGGGGGTTGGTTCTGGGTGTGGATTTACTGTCCTGTTACCACTGGCTCATCACAAACACCCTCCCCTGCTGGGGCAGTAAAGAACTGTGTAAATAAACAGGGTTTGTGTTTCTATGTAAATAAATGTAGCAGTGAAGTGTGTACATAAACGTGGTAAACAAAGTCAAGCCATTGACTTTATCCTCGCAAGAAACATCCTTGTTCATAAGGTTTCTGAGGCACCATATGAACTTAAACAGTAATTTTTTTTTTATTTTTTTTTTTTTTACAATCTCATATTTTATGATCTTGTTTCAGGACTTTGGCTGTCTCAGAGGGCTCAGTTTTAGCCATCCAGGAGAATACTGCGATACTCAGACTGCCCAGTGCTTTGTGTGCGGCAATTTCAAGGCAGCGCAAGGTACAGATGCAGTTGCAGGGGAGGAAGGATGTGGGTTTGAGAAGCAGAGCTCCAAAGAGAGAGCACACATCTTCTTCTCCACAGTTTCTCCTACCGTTGCCCAGGAAGGGCAGAGAAGGGGGTTCTTCTTGACAAGCTGTGTTTTTAAAAACCCCAAGGTGACCCAGCCATCACTTCCTGGTCATACCCTGAACAGGGACAGTGTGTTGGCATGTAAAGGCACTAAAATATTTCCTTTAGCATTCCCCTCCAGCAGGACCTAAGTGCAGGTTACTGGGTTTGCTCCAGAGGTCAGGCTGGGCCCCACCCCTGTGCTGTTAATGGTCCCTCAGGTGCTGCCAGTGAGGGGTCCTGCCCCCAGCACAGCCCCAATGCAGCTGGGATCCCTGTAAGTAGCTTCCCAGCAGTGGGTGGAGGTTTCTGCTGGTGCTGCAGTCTGGTGTGAGGAGCTGAGAGGTGCTTGGAGGGTCCTCAGTGTGTGTGGGGTTAAAGCTTCAGAGAAAAACAAGCAGGTACTGGGCTGGAGGTTGGGTGTAAATGTTTTCAAAACCTGTAAGAGTTCCTAAAGCATCGTCTGGGGTTGTGGACTTCCTAACTGAGCTTCCCTTTTACTGGTGTGGTTACCTGGCGTGGGTTGGGTGTTTGTCAAGGTTGTTTTAGCTCTGAGTTAACAGTTCCAGGGCTGAGGGAGGGCCAGCGAGGCTGGGTGCTCTGGGAAGTGTTGCGGTGCCAGTGGGAGCCGTGCCTGAGCGGGAGGGACAGGCAGCTCCTGGAGGGTACAAAGGGCTGGTGCTTCAGGCTTAGCTTAGCCTGGGGGCTGTGGTGCTGCTGCTGCTGGAGAACAGAGAGCTGGGTGCCTGGGGAAATGAGGGTGCTTTAGAAAGGCAGGCAGGATCGCCGCTCAAGAGCGGCTTTGGGACTCTGTGCAGAGTCCCGTCTCCACTTTCTAGCTCAGGAGATCTTTGGGGGCCTCGGAGGCGGCCAGGGGATTGCTGGAGGAAGGTGGTCTGCCCTGTAGTTTAACACAGCAGCAGACTGTGATGACAAACCTTCCCCTTGTTCAGTGGGATCGGGGAGGGGCAGCTGCTTTGAGGGTGTGTGTTGTGCTTGTGCCCTGCTCTCTGAACAGGTCTGCCAGGCGATAGAAATGGTCCTGGGGGATGCAGCGTCTAATCTGGGGGTGTGAGGAGTCACCTTGCAGCACTGAGGTGCCCCTTGGATGGTTCAGGCTGTGCTAGCAGCTGGCTTTGGCTCTAGGAGGCCAATTGCCCCTGTGCTGCCCTGGGGTAAACACTAGTGTCACCTCCCCAGCGGTTTGACCCTGCAGGGCTGGGTGGGTGCCTGAGGGCTGAGCCGCCTGCCCTCCTGGGGACCCTGTGCTGGGTGTCAGGGCTGTGCTGCCCCTGCTACCCCTTCCTGAGCAGTGACGGAGCTGTGAGGGGCTCCCGGGGCCGAGCGGTGGCTGGGAGGATGCTGCCAGCCTGCCCTGGAACACGGGCCAGGAGCGATCCGGGCAGCCTGCCTGGCCCAAGGGCTTTCCGCCTGCTGCAGGCACGGGCGTCTCTGGAGAGGCGCTGGGCACAGGGTAATGCCATGAAACGCCTGGAAAAACCACTGGCGAGAGCGAGCTGCTCTGCCCGAGCCAGCACCGCGGGTCCCCACCGGTGTCTGCGTGTCGCCGGCTCTAGAGCTGTCCCTGCCTGCAGCCCGCTCCCTGCCAGCAGCGGGGCTGGTCCCTTGGCAGAGGGGGCTGCAGCAGAGCGATTGCCCTGCGGGGGTCGGTGACAGACTGACGTGCCGGGGGGCACCGGGCAGGGAAGGCTTTGCCCGGCCCGAGGCGCAAACAGGTCTCGGTGCTCCGCGCTGGCTCCTGCGGAGCTGTGTGTGCGGGCTGTGCCGGCTGCGGGAGCGCAGCGGAGCCTGTGCGGGACAGAGCCTCTGCCCTGGGGAACGGAGCGCTGGGACCGCCCCGCACCGGCAGAGCGAGCTCCCGGGGCCGCGGGAAGTGCCGCGGCGGTGGCTCTGCAGCCGGGCAGCGGCAGCCGGCAGCGGGCGGTGCCCCGGGTGTCGCTGCGGGGGCTCTGAGCGTCCTCAGGGACACGCAGTGGGCAGGGGGGCGGGGGTCGGCTCCGGCGGGTCGCTGCCGCCGCGGGGCCGCGCGCCGCCTTCCCGCCGCCGGCGCGCGCTGCTTTCCCGCCGCCTCCGGTCCGCCGGTCGGCAGCGGCGCCGCGGTTCAAACCGTCCCGGCCGGACCGCCCCGGCCCTCGGACAGACAGACTGACTGACGGACGGACGGACGGACGGCAGCCGGGCGGGCTGAAACACGGCGCCGAGCCCGCGGTGAGCTGCGCGGAGTGTGACAGCGGGTCCGGGAGTCGCCCCGGCACAGACCCGGGGCGGGGACGGGGCGCAGAGGGCGGGAGCGGCCGCGGGAGAGCCCGGGAGTGCGGTGGGGTCTGTGAGGGGAGAAGGGAGGGGAACCGGGGGGGACAGAGCGAGCTTTGCAGGGGGAGCTGGGGTGACCTCCACGGGACGGAGAGGGGACACGGTGAGGGAAAAGCTTTTGAGCTGGTGTACAGGGGGCAGAACGACCGTTCTGGAGGGAAAAGCTGAGGGACGTTGTGGGGGGACAGGGGAGACATTCCTGACAGAAACCCTGAGGTGATTCAGGAGGTACTGAGGAGATATTTTCACAGAAAACCTGAGGTAATTTGGGTGAAAGAGAATGAACTCTTTTGCGGGGTGAATCTGGGGCGATTCGGGTTACCTCAAAAACGTGTATGGAAATCTGTGTGGTCAGAGTGAACATATGGGTGGGAAAAGCTGAGGGGAGGTTGGGGCGGTGGCGGGGGCAGAGGAGACTTTTTTGACAGAAAACCTGAGGTAATTTGGGTGGAAGATAATGAACTTTTTGAAGGGGTGGGTCTGGGTTCCTGCAAACCCCTCTGAGGTCGTGTCTGTGGGACAGAAGGACCATTTTGGAGGGAAAAGCTGAACTCATCTCTAGGGGACAGAAGGACCATTTTGGAGGGAAAAGCTGAACTCATCTCTAGGGGACAGAAGGCCCATTTTGGAGGGAAAAGCTGAACTCATCTCTAGGGGACAGAAGGCCCATTTTGGAGGGAAAAGCTGAACTCATCTCCAGGGGACAGAAGGCCCATTTTGGAGGGAAAAGCTGAGCTCATCTCCAGGGGACAGAAGGCCCATTTTGGAGGGAAAAGCTGAACTCATCTCTAGGGGACAGAAGGCCCATTTTGGAGGGAAAAGCTGAACTCATCTCCAGGGGACAGAAGGCCCATTTTGGAGGGAAAAGCTGAACTCATCTCTAGGGGACAGAAGGCCCATTTTGGAGGGAAAAGCTGAGCTCGTCTCCAGGGGACAGAATGACCATTTTGGAGGGAAAAGCTGAGGTGAGGCTGGGGGGTGGGGGTTAGAGGAGACAAACCTGAGGTGATGTAGGTGAATTTCTGAAGGAAAGGCTGAGGTAAATCAGAGAGGACAGAGTGAGCTTTGTAGGGGGGAGCTGAGTTGACTCTAGAAGGGATGGAGAGGGGACATTGTGAGGGAAAAACTTTAGAGCTAATGTCCAGGGGACAGAATGACCATTTTGGAGGGAAAAGCTGAGGTAAATCGGAGGGGACAGAGCGAGCTTTGCAGGGGGAGCTGGGGTGACCTCCGCGGGACGGAGCGGGGTCACGGTGAGGGAAAAGCTTTTGAGCTGGTGTACAGGGGGCAGAACGACCGTTCTGGAGGGAAAAGCTGAGGGACGTTGTGGGGGGACAGGGGAGACATTCCTGACAGAAACCCTGAGGTGATTCAGGAGGTACTGAGGAGATATTTTCACAGAAAACCTGAGGTGATTTGGGTGAAAGAGAATGAACTCTTTTGCGGGGTGAATCTGGGGCGATTCGGGTTACCTCAAAAACGTGTATGGAAATCTGTGTGGTCAGAGTGAACATATGGGTGGGAAAAGCTGAGGGGAGGTTGGGGCGGTGGCGGGGGCAGAGGAGACTTTTTTGACAGAAAACCTGAGGTAATTTGGGTGGAAGATAATGAACTTTTTGAAGGGGTGGGTCTGGGTTCCTGCAAACCCCTCTGAGGTCGTGTCTGTGGGACAGAAGGACCATTTTGGAGGGAAAAGCTGAACTCATCTCTAGGGGACAGAAGGACCATTTTGGAGGGAAAAGCTGAGCTCATCTCCAGGGGACAGAAGGCCCATTTTGGAGGGAAAAGCTGAACTCATCTCCAGGAGACAGAAGGACCATTTTGGAGGGAAAAGCCGAGCTCATCTCCAGGAGACAGAAGGCCCATTTTGGAGGGAAAAGCTGAGGTGAGGGTGGGGGGTGGGGTTTAGAGGAGACAAACCTGAGGTGATGTAGGTGAATTTCTGAAGGAAAGGCTGAGGTAAATCAGAGAGGACAGAGTGAGCTGTGTAGGGGGGAAACTGAAGTAACTTTGAAGGGACAGAGAGGGGATGTTTTGAGGGTAAAATTTGAAGTAATGTATATGGGACAGAATGACCATTTTGGAGGGGAAAAGCTGAGCTCATCTCCAGGAGACAGAAGGACCATTTTGGAGGGAAAAGCTGAGCTCATCTCTAGGGGACAGAAGGACCATTTTGGAGGGAAAAGCTGAGCTCATCTCCAGGGGACAGAAGGCCCATTTTGGAGGGAAAAGCTGAACTCATCTCCAGGAGACAGAAGGACCATTTTGGAGGGAAAAGCCGAGCTCATCTCCAGGAGACAGAAGGCCCATTTTGGAGGGAAAAGCTGAGGTGAGGGTGGGGGGTGGGGTTTAGAGGAGACAAACCTGAGGTGATGTAGGTGAATTTCTGAAGGAAAGGCTGAGGTAAATCAGAGAGGACAGAGTGAGCTGTGTAGGGGGGAAACTGAAGTAACTTTGAAGGGACAGAGAGGGGATGTTTTGAGGGTAAAATTTGAAGTAATGTATATGGGACAGAATGACCATTTTGGAGGGGAAAAGCTGAGGTGAGGCTGGGGGGGGATGGAGAAGAGATTTTTAAGAGAAAACCCGAGGTAAGTTATGTGAAAGAAAATCACTTTTTTGGAACAGCTGATTCTGTGGTAATTTAGAGGAGAAAAATGAGCTTTTTGAGGGCAAGTCTGATGTAACTCAGAGCAGACAGAGGCAGCAATTTGATAGAAAGTGTGGGGTACGTTAGAGGGGACAGAGTTGACAATTTGAGCTGAAAAGCCGGGGTAATTTAGAGGGGACACAACAGGCATTTTTTTGGGAAAATCTGAGATAATGTAGAGGGGACAGAGGTGGCGTTTTGGAGGGAAAATCTGAGGTCAGTTAGGGGGGACCTACCAGACAGACTTTATGGGAAATTTGAGACCCCTCGGAATGGGCAGGGTCAGCATTACCGACAGAAAGGCTGAGATTTCTTAAGGGAGACAGAAACAATATTTTCCAGTGGCAAATTTGAAGTAATTGAGAGAACAGGGAAAGCTACAGGGGAGAGGTCCATCATTTATCAGAGTAATAGTGAGGATGGTTAGCACGGGGTGAGTATGTTTGAGGGCAACATCTGAAGTACTTGGAGAAGACACTGGCAGCATTTTTGTGGGAGAAGCTGTGATGGTGCAAGATGCAGAAAGTAGCAGAAAGGGTGACGCTTTCACGAGGCCATGCTGAATGATCATCCTTGATTTCTGAGGTGTTCTGGCTCTAGGCTCTAATGTGCTAGAAGGATGATAAGAGGGACACGGAGAGGACATTTAATAAAAAAACCATCACCAGGATTGACTCAATAACTTTATCAATACCATTTTATGTTATTAGGACTTATATTATTGTTAGACTTTTATTTATTTTTCACATGTAGATATAATAATGTTATATAAATTATTTGTTAATATTATTTTTTATCTTTTATTTTTATTATTTAGATTTCTATTATTATTACTAGACCAAGTGCCGGGTCCTGCACTTGGGCCACAACAACCCCCTACAGTGTTACAGGCTTGGGGAAGAGTGTCTGGCAAGCTGCCCAGCAGAGAAGGACCTGGGGATGCTGGTCAACAGCCGATTGCACATGAGCCAGCAGTGTGTTCAGGTGGCCCAGAAAGCCAACGACATCCTGGCTTGTATCAGCACTAGTGTGGCCAGCAGGAGCAGGGCAGTGATTGCCCCCCTGTACTCAGCGCTGGTGAGGTCACACCTTGAGTACTGTGTCCAGTTTTGGTCCCCTCACTTCAAGAAGGACATTGAGGTGCTGGAGTAGGTTCAGAGAAGGGCAACGAAGCTGGTGAAGGGTTTAGAGAACTTATCTTATGAGGAGCGGCTGAGGGAGCTGGGATAGTTTAGTCTGGAGAAGAGGAGGCTGAGAAGAGACCTTCTGGCTTTGCAACTACCGGAACGGAGGTTGTAGTGAGGTAGGGGTCAATCTCTTCTCCTGTGTTACGAATGACAGGACGAGTGGGAATGGCCTTAAGTTGCATCAGGGGAAATATAGGTTGGTTATCAAGAAAACTTTATTTCCGCAGAGGGTCATTAAGGGTTGGAACAGGCTGCCCAGGGAGGTGGAGGAGTCCCCGTCCCTGGAAGTGTTTAAAAGCCATATGGATGTGGTGCTGAGGGACATGGTTTGGGGACCCTGGCAGTGCAGGGTGAAAAGTTGGGCTCGATGATCTTAAAGGTCTCTTCCAACCAGATGATTCTGTGACGTCTGAAGTCCAGGTACACCGGAAATTTCTGTACAAAATATTCCTGGAGGAAGGGAGAATAATTATGAACTGATAACTGATGGTGAGTTCAGAATGAGGATTTTATGCAGTATAAAGATGAAAGGGAACAGATGCAGAAAAGTAGTAGGCAGGAAAGAAATGAGAGGAGTGTTCATGAAAAAAGACCTACCTTTGATACGGGATGACAACGGAATAAGAATTATAGGAGTGGTAGTCAAAGAATCAGTTTTTTTCCTTGTGTGGAAAGTAGAATTTGGAACTTACCAGGCCTAACCGTGTCCTCCTTGCTTGGCAGCGGCGTTGGCGTCGGCGAAGAAAGAAGAGGCGTGGTGGGGCACGGCGAGTCAAGAGCGATGGAGAAGAGGAGAGGCGTCGGGCTGGAGAAGGGGGCCCGAGAAAGGCGCTCTGGGCAAAGCAAGGGAGCTCCCTGTGTGCAGCAGGGCGCGGTCACGTAAGAGCGTGGCGGGCACCTTTGGGGTGCCCTGGGTGGCTTTGCGCTGGGCGACCTCCCTGTCAGCAGGGCTGTGGTCTTTGCTTTGGCTGTCGTTGGCCTTTGGCCAGCGTCGTGCTCCTTTGGCTGCCTGGAGTCCGTGGCCACCCTGTAAGGAGGGTGAGAGCCGCCGTCTCCGCACCCGATGGGGGGAAACGGAGCTCAGCCGGACCCCACGGGCACCCTGTAAACAGGGGAGGGCCCTTTCCTTTTCGTTCCTTTCCTGTCCCTTCCCTTTTTCCTGCTGCGGCCCCGGCGGCTTTCTGCCTGCTGGCAGCCTGCACGGCGTGACCCCCTGTCCTCAGGGCGCGTCACGGCCTTTGCCCCTTGTCCGCCCGCGAAGGCCCTTGGCACGCTGAGGCTCCTGTGGCCTCCACGCAGCCCAGGGGGCAGATGTGAGGCTCTCCTCTCCCGCTCGGCGCTAGGGATGGCTCCCCAGACACTGGCTGCACAGAGCTTGCTCGCCCTTCTGGGAAGTTGTGCGTGCGTGTCCTTGTCCTCGTTGGTGTGAGCGTGCTTGTCCTTGAGGTCCCTTTAGGTGCCCTTAGCAGCGCTGCAGGTTAGGGCGAGCTTGCCAGGAGGGGAAGAGGGGCTCTGTGCAGTAACAGGGGGGTCCCCTGGGAGCGCGCCAGTGGAGGGACAGTCAGAGCTTGCCCCTTCCTTTGTTGAAGGACAGAGCGAAGCCGCGTAGTCGTAGCGCGGGCGAGGCGAGCGGCCTGTAGCCAGGACCTGGCTCTCTCTCTGCCTGCGTGGCTGCCTGTCCTGCCGTCGACCGACGTGCCAGTCGGCGTGACAGCCCTGTCCCGAGGGCGTGTGTCACGAGCTGTGGAGCCCGCTGTCCCCAGGAGCAGCCCCAGCTGCCTGTAAGCAGGGCTGGGGCGGCTGCTTTAGGCAGCGCCCAGGAAGGAGCCCTCCCTGTCCCTGCAGAGGGAGCAGGCCGAGGAATCGGTGTGGCGGTGGCGGGCGCGGTGGCGCCCTTGGCGCTGCCTTTGGCTGGGGGGGCCTCCCCGCGCTTGGGGTGGAGGTGCCTGGCTGGGCTCCTGAAGACGTGCTGTTGTGCTGCAGCCAGGCTGGCCAGCCCGTAAGTGGGGCACCGGCCGGAGCCTGGGGCTCCGTGGGGCTTGTTGGGAGTGCCGAGGGGCGGGGGAGCGCCCTGTAAGCAGGGCTGTGGCTGTCCCCAGCGCTCGGCGGGCGGTTGGAGGGACCCCCTGTAAGCAGGCGGGTATGTCTGGCCCCGGCCTTTCAGAGGCGTGGGGTCAGGATGGGGGGTGCCGGGCGTGTGCCCCCCCGGTTTTCGGGGCCGGGCCCCGGCCCCCCGGCCTTTGGCCGTGCAGCTCCAGTGCCTGGCTGCTGAGTCTCCTTCCTGTGGCTGCGGGGGAAGGCCGAGCTCTGGGGCTCCCTGGGTGTCGACCCGCCTGTAAGCAGGCTGCGGGTCTGTGAGCCTTTGTGCTCAGCTGGCGGCAGCCTGTGTGCGTGGGGTGACCGCCCCGCTAGCGGGGCGTGGGTCAGGGTGCCCCCGAAGCGGAGAGAAGGAGCCTCCGCGGGCCTTTGGGAGCAGGGCTGCCCTGTAAGCGAGGGCCTGGCCAACGCCCTGGCGTCCCGGGCGCTTTGCAGTGCAGGCGGCGGCTGGAGCGCCCTGTAAGCAGGGCTGTGCAGCCTCGTTGGCCGCTGCCTGGCGTGCCCAGCTCATTTGCCCAGAGCGCCCGCCTCACAGCCCGGCTCCAGCGCCGTCCGGAGCCCTGCCGCGCATCGCTGTGGTGAGACGGGCGGAAGCGGGAGGGTTTTGGGGAGGTGGGGGTTCCGCGGGTGGCTGGGTGTTGCCCTGGGGAGCTCCCTCGGCAGGCGTAGGGGTCCCTGTTTCCTTGCGTGGGGGGAGTTGGCGCTTCTCAGGCCTAACCGCGTCCTCCTTGCTTGGCAGCGGCGTTGGCGTCGGCGAAGAAAGAAGAGGCGTGGTGGGGCACGGCGAGTCAAGAGCGATGGAGAAGAGGAGAGGCGTCGGGCTGGAGAAGGGGGCCCGAGAAAGGCGCTCTGGGCAAAGCAAGGGAGCTCCCTGTGTGCAGCAGGGCGCGGTCACGTAAGAGCGTGGCGGGCACCTTTGGGGTGCCCTGGGTGGCTTTGCGCTGGGCGACCTCCCTGTCAGCAGGGCTGTGGTCTTTGCTTTGGCTGTCGTTGGCCTTTGGCCAGCGTCGTGCTCCTTTGGCTGCCTGGAGTCCGTGGCCACCCTGTAAGGAGGGTGAGAGCCGCCGTCTCCGCACCCGATGGGGGGAAACGGAGCTCAGCCGGACCCCACGGGCACCCTGTAAACAGGGGAGGGCCCTTTCCTTTTCGTTCCTTTCCTGTCCCTTCCCTTTTTCCTGCTGCGGCCCCGGCGGCTTTCTGCCTGCTGGCAGCCTGCACGGCGTGACCCCCTGTCCTCAGGGCGCGTCACGGCCTTTGCCCCTTGTCCGCCCGCGAAGGCCCTTGGCACGCTGAGGCTCCTGTGGCCTCCACGCAGCCCAGGGGGCAGATGTGAGGCTCTCCTCTCCCGCTCGGCGCTAGGGATGGCTCCCCAGACACTGGCTGCACAGAGCTTGCTCGCCCTTCTGGGAAGTTGTGCGTGCGTGTCCTTGTCCTCGTTGGTGTGAGCGTGCTTGTCCTTGAGGTCCCTTTAGGTGCCCTTAGCAGCGCTGCAGGTTAGGGCGAGCTTGCCAGGAGGGGAAGAGGGGCTCTGTGCAGTAACAGGGGGGTCCCCTGGGAGCGCGCCAGTGGAGGGACAGTCAGAGCTTGCCCCTTCCTTTGTTGAAGGACAGAGCGAAGCCGCGTAGTCGTAGCGCGGGCGAGGCGAGCGGCCTGTAGCCAGGACCTGGCTCTCTCTCTGCCTGCGTGGCTGCCTGTCCTGCCGTCGACCGACGTGCCAGTCGGCGTGACAGCCCTGTCCCGAGGGCGTGTGTCACGAGCTGTGGAGCCCGCTTGTCCCCAGGAGCAGCCCCGGCTGCCTGTAAGCAGGGCTGGGGCGGCTGCTTTAGGCAGCGCCCAGGAAGGAGCCCTCCCTGTCCCTGCAGAGGGAGCAGGCCGAGGAATCGGTGTGGCGGTGGCGGGCGCGGTGGCGCCCTTGGCGCTGCCTTTGGCTGGGGGGGCCTCCCCGCGCTTGGGGTGGAGGTGCCTGGCTGGGCTCCTGAAGACGTGCTGTTGTGCTGCAGCCAGGCTGGCCAGCCCGTAAGTGGGGCACCGGCCGGAGCCTGGGGCTCCGTGGGGCTTGTTGGGAGTGCCGAGGGGCGGGGGAGCGCCCTGTAAGCGGGGCTGTGGCTGTCCCCAGCGCTCGGCGGGCGGTTGGAGGGGCCCCCTGTAAGCAGGCGGGTATGTCTGGCCCCGGCCTTTCAGAGGCGTGGGGCCAGGATGGGGGGTGCCGGGCGTGTGCCCCCCCGGTTTTCGGGGCCGGGCCCCGGCCCCCCGGCCTTTGGCCGTGCAGCTCCAGTGCCTGGCTGCTGAGTCTCCTTCCTGTGGCTGCGGGGGAAGGCCGAGCTCTGGGGCTCCCTGGGTGTCGACCCGCCTGTAAGCAGGCTGCGGGTCTGTGAGCCTTTGTGCTCAGCTGGCAGCAGCCTGTGTGCGTGGGGTGACCGCCCCGCTAGCGGGGTGTGGGTCAGGGTGCCCCCGAAGCGGAGAGAAGGAGCCTCCGCGGGCCTTTGGGAGCAGGGCTGCCCTGTAAGCGAGGGCCTGTCCAATGCCCTGGCGTCCCGGGCGCTTTGCAGTGCAGGCGGCGGCTGGAGCGCCCTGTAAGCAGGGCTGTGCAGCCTCGTTGGCCGCTGCCTGGCGTGCCCAGCTCATTTGCCCAGAGCGCCCGCCTCACAGCCCGGCTCCAGCGCCGTCCGGAGCCCTGCCGCGCATCGCTGTGGTGAGACGGGCGGAAGCGGGAGGGTTTTGGGGAGGTGGGTGTTCCGCGGGTGGCTGGGTGTTGCCCTGGGGAGCTCCCTCGGCAGGCGTAGGGGTCGCCGTTTCCTTGCGTGGGGGGAGTTGGCGCTTCTCAGGCCTAACCGCGTCCTCCTTGCTTGGCAGCGGCGTTGGCGTCGGCGAAGAAAGAAGAGGCGTGGTGGGGAACGGCGAGTCAAGAGCGATGGAGAAGAGGAGAGGCGTCGGGCTGGAGAAGGGGGCCCGAGAAAGGCGCTCTGGGCAAAGCAAGGGAGCTCCCTGTGTGCAGCAGGGCGCGGTCCCGTAAGAGCGTGGCGGGCACCTTTGGGGTGCCCTGGGTGGCTTTGCGCTGGGCGACCTCCCTGTCAGCAGGGCTGTGGTCTTTGCTTTGGCTGTCGTTGGCCTTTGGCCAGCGTCGTGCTCCTTTGGCTGCCTGGAGCGCGTGGCCACCCTGTAAGGAGGGTGAGAGCCGCCGTCTCCGCACCCGATGGGGGGAAACGGAGCTCAGCCGGACCCCACGGGCACCCTGTAAACAGGGGAGGGCCCTTTCCTTTTCGTTCCTTTCCTGTCCCTTCCCTTTTTCCTGCTGCGGCCCCGGCGGCTTTCTGCCTGCTGGCAGCCTGCACGGCGTGACCCCCTGTCCTCAGGGCGCGTCACGGCCTTTGCCCCTTGTCCGCCCGCGAAGGCCCTTGGCACGCTGAGGCTCCTGTGGCCTCCACGCAGCCCAGGGGGCAGATGTGAGGCTCTCCTCTCCCGCTCGGCGCTAGGGATGGCTCCCCAGACACTGGCTGCACAGAGCTTGCTCGCCCTTCTGGGAAGTTGTGCGTGCGTGTCCTTGTCCTCGTTGGTGTGAGCGTGCTTGTCCTTGAGGTCCCTTTAGGTGCCCTTAGCAGCGCTGCAGGTTAGGGCGAGCTTGCCAGGAGGGGAAGAGGGGCTCTGTGCAGTAACAGGGGGGTCCCCTGGGAGCGCGCCAGTGGAGGGACAGTCAGAGCTTGCCCCTTCCTTTGTTGAAGGACAGAGCGAAGCCGCGTAGTCGTAGCGCGGGCGAGGCGAGCGGCCTGTAGCCAGGACCTGGCTCTCTCTCTGCCTGCGTGGCTGCCTGTCCTGCCGTCGACCGACGTGCCAGTCGGCGTGACAGCCCTGTCCCGAGGGCGTGTGTCACGAGCTGTGGAGCCCGCTGTCCCCAGGAGCAGCCCCAGCTGCCTGTAAGCAGGGCTGGGGCGGCTGCTTTAGGCAGCGCCCAGGAAGGAGCCCTCCCTGTCCCTGCAGAGGGAGCAGGCCGAGGAATCGGTGTGGCGGTGGCGGGCGCGGTGGCGCCCTTGGCGCTGCCTTTGGCTGGGGGGGCCTCCCCGCGCTTGGGGTGGAGGTGCCTGGCTGGGCTCCTGAAGACGTGCTGTTGTGCTGCAGCCAGGCTGGCCAGCCCGTAAGTGGGGCACCGGCCGGAGCCTGGGGCTCCGTGGGGCTTGTTGGGAGTGCCGAGGGGCGGGGGAGCGCCCTGTAAGCAGGGCTGTGGCTGTCCCCAGCGCTCGGCGGGCGGTTGGAGGGACCCCCTGTAAGCAGGCGGGTATGTCTGGCCCCGGCCTTTCAGAGGCGTGGGGTCAGGATGGGGGGTGCCGGGCGTGTGCCCCCCCGGTTTTCGGGGCCGGGCCCCGGCCCCCCGGCCTTTGGCCGTGCAGCTCCAGTGCCTGGCTGCTGAGTCTCCTTCCTGTGGCTGCGGGGGAAGGCCGAGCTCTGGGGCTCCCTGGGTGTCGACCCGCCTGTAAGCAGGCTGCGGGTCTGTGAGCCTTTGTGCTCAGCTGGCGGCAGCCTGTGTGCGTGGGGTGACCGCCCCGCTAGCGGGGCGTGGGTCAGGGTGCCCCCGAAGCGGAGAGAAGGAGCCTCCGCGGGCCTTTGGGAGCAGGGCTGCCCTGTAAGCGAGGGCCTGGCCAACGCCCTGGCGTCCCGGGCGCTTTGCAGTGCAGGCGGCGGCTGGAGCGCCCTGTAAGCAGGGCTGTGCAGCCTCGTTGGCCGCTGCCTGGCGTGCCCAGCTCATTTGCCCAGAGCGCCCGCCTCACAGCCCGGCTGCCGCACCGGCCGGAGCCCTGCCGCCCACCGCTGTGGTGAGAGGAGCGGGAGCGGGAGGGTTTTGTGGAGGTGGGGTTTCCGCGGGTGGCCGGGTGGTGCCCTGGGGAGCTCCTTGGGTGGGCGTAGGGGTCCCCGTTTCCTTCCGTTGGGGGAGTTGGCGCTTCTCCGGCCTAACCGCGTCCTCCTTCCACGGCAGCAGCATCGGCGTTGGCGTTGGCGTCGGCGAAGAAAGAAGAGGCGTCGTGTGGAACGGCGAGTCAAGAGCGAGCGAGGAGAGGATCGACGTCGGGCTGGAGAAAGGGGCCCGAGAAAGGCGCTCTGGGCAAAGCAAGGGAGCTCGCTGTGTGCAGCAGGGTGTGGTGACGTAAGAGCGTGGCGGGCCCCTTTGGGGTGCCCTGGGTGGCTTTGCGCTGGGCGACCTCCCTGTCAGCAGGGCTGTGGTCTTTGCTTTGGCTGTCGTTGGCCTTTGGCCAGCGTCGTGCTCCTTTGGCTGCCTGGAGTCCGTGGCCACCCTGTAAGGAGGGTGAGAGCCGCCGTC